>JAVTVJ010000026.1:3436343-4140474 GCA_034509425.1 Eopsaltria australis
AGTGCAGTTCACATTCTTCCCAAAATCCTTTTCTTCATGCCTCCCAGAACTCTCCTAAAATTTTGTCTCATATCGAAGGTTAGATCTGGCGCGTGTATGTTTACAGACACATAGGATTTAAATGTTCTGTGTATATTTATACCTCTCACAGGACCTTTATATCATACAGCCAAAAGGAAAAGTGTTAGCATCAGTCTCAGCTGATGTGTGCTTATAAAGTCTGCAAGAAGCATTCTAGTCTTCATCCTCAGCTGTGATATTCATATCAACCAGGCTCCTCTTGGGCCTTGCCATACATGACTCATCTTTACATTTGCAACAGTGCGTGAGAACTTAGGCCACTCCCTTACACACCTGTTCCTAAATTGCTGGCATGTGCTGGTGACACTACCTACTCTCCAGTGTATGGTGACAACTATAACAAAGGACCCAGGTAGTGACAAAGAAAGCCATACAATATTTACCTAAATTCTGAGCATCTTCCAGTTCTTGAAATCCTAATTTTTTCTGTTCCAGTTTACTAACACAGTGCAGAAAAACAACACAAAATCTAGAGACTTGTATCCCTTGAGTGCTTTCCCTTGATGTGCAGAGAGGTCACCTTGCAGTCTAAGGATTTAGGGCAATGTCATGTTGTGATCTTGTTCTTTATTATCCTTTTCTTTTCTATTATTAATTGGGATCATTATTCTGTCCTCCCTAAAGGAATGTACCAAGCTTCTGGGGCCCAGAACAGGTAGGAAATACTATCAGGGATAAATGAAAGAACTGCAAGAAATTGTACTTTCATAGATGAGCACTTTATAAAAAGAGGCTCTAAAAGAGTTCAACGTCAATACAAAGATGAAAAGCACTCTTAAAGCTATGTCCCACCTCAAATTCATATACTCACATGCGTGTGTAAAATCCAGTCAATATTAATAACCATATACAAACAGAACTATCTTGCACATTTCTGTTTCTAAACTACACAATAAAATAAATTCAATCAAAACTCAATGGACTTTAAATCAGTCTGGAAATAAAACAGAAAGGCCTGGGGGTTCCACTGTCAAATATGATTTTCATACTTTCTGCAGTCTTGTCAGTCATTACAATGTTCTCTTCACTTACCAGGGTTCTGGCAGAAACAATTAATTACTCATATGCTTTCTTTGGTCAACGTAATCTTTAAGAGCCATTTTAATCTTCTGTTGAAATGAAACACAGATGTTAATCTCTGTAATATTAGAAACTTGTCTGTATGCACAGATTTTTGACTTGTGCCTCAGTTGGTGTTTTAAACCCCAGAGCAAAGCTGAAGGATGTAACCAAAAAACAAGAAATTTCACAAGCTTGTTTTCAAAGAAACATTTCAGCAGTAGTTAAAACACAAAATCGTATTCAGAATACTGAGAAAGGAAACAGTTTTTAGAATCTCCTACTGATGAGAAAGGGGAAAAATAACCCACATATTTTCTGACAGTGGGAAAATCCTTCCTTGATATTTTTTCAGCTCCTTATTGGGTCTTAATTTCTGCAAAAGAACTTTTAACTAATACCAGACTTTACCCTTTGCAGAAATTAAAATACATCTTCCTAGATAGTATCTCCTGCTACTAAAGCTGCCTAATTAGATAAATATTGCTTGACAATAAAAAAGAAGACTGGTTTTCTTTTCTTTCCACAAAAACCTGCAAGAAATATATACTTTAAAACTGAAAAGGTTGCTTCTGTTTCTTCTTTTAGCAAAAACCCATGAAGCAGCAGATCAGTGTAACACTGTGCTGCAGGTATACAGGCCCTAGTATTGTGGTTCTCTGCCTTAATCTGATTACCAGGCACATGAAAATGCTGATCAGTCATCATCTCTTGCAATATCACGCAGGATTCTTATGTGAGTCAATAGGATGATCCTGTTTTCATTTACTGAGAGGGTTACACTCAGTAGAAAGAGAAAGCCTTTCCTAATCAGACCACTCAGTTCTCTCTCTCATCACATGTGAGGCTTTTAGCATTTACCACTTGAAGGTAAATGATAAAGACACAGCTTCAACCAGCAAAATGTTGAGGCAAAGTAAATCTTGATAACAGAATGATTTTGAACTTTTTATAATCATCAGTGAGCTCTTTGTCGCTGAAACATGCATACGGATTACTAGTTTTTACATATGTTACAGCCTGGTTTGTTGACTCTCTCAAATGTAGACCCTCATCTGTCATTTAACAACCATCTGGTGTCTGTTGGCAAAGCATCACTTCATCATCTGTAGAATATTGTTCATGTGAAGGCTCTAGTCCTAAAGCAAAGCTGGAGATATTAATATATTCAGCATGACCAGGTCTTTTTTTTTTTCTCTTGAAGATCTCAACTATGTGGATTATTATTGATATACAAAGTGTCATTTTCACGCAGAAACATATTTAACTACCCTGCAGACCCTGAGGCTTAAAATTAGATACTTATGTCCGTATTTAGGAACACAACAAGAAGTCTGCTCAGGATTAAGAGAACCAATCAACATATGTCACTCCCATAGACTCCAGCCCAAGTTTTCTGGTGCTCATCTGTCCTCACTGTGCTAAGCAAGTCTGGTAAGGTAATTCATCTATAATGCTAAATGTGAATTGAAAGTTGTAATTTTTAAGAGCAGCTCTGAAAGTTATTTGTTATACTAATTTTCCCTACACTAACAGCCTTTGACAAGTGCCTCTCTAATTTTCTAACTGTTGCTGTGATTTTGTATTGCTGTCTAATAGGAGATCAGTAAGCCATCAGATTCAATGGAAAGGAAACAATGGCCTCCCAAAATCTGATTTGATGCCAAATTTTAAAATTCTATGCAAGTACAGTAAGACAATTATGCAGAATTTCTGCTAAGTGTAGATTACTGTACAAACATTTTGAAATAATATCAGTGTTATAATAAAGGAGAGATTCTTACATCAGATTCTTTTTAAATGTTTGTATATAGTCATTGAATGTATTCTGGATTTTTTGGTTTCCATTCTGTGGCCTTTGGTTGAGAGTTGCTGGGATTTTAAAGCACAATCAGTCTATTTTCTCCAGTGTGTAATTTTCTCAGAAAACCTTGGGCAACGCTGTTGATTTTTCAGTTGTTCTTACTGTGCTCAAAGATGACAATGTAAGTGCTTGCAGGCAGACTCAAGGAGTTGTTAACCACAAATTTTGTCATGTGGAATTTTCTAGCTTTGGGAATATGCAAAAATATGTCTTAGGTACATTTGAAACCTATTATTTGTCACATTCAATGTTCTTCTGAAAAATGAATTATTCTGTTAGCTATTCAATGCCTGCAGTTCTTTGTCTTTCGTTCAGATATATAACATAATCAGAACTCAGTTGTCACTAGTAAGCAGATGAATGTTTGTACGTGGGTTGTAAGTCTAATAATGTGCCTGCCCTGCAGTGCAAAGGACTTGTGTATGGGTGGTGCTGTCATTATTGTATCTATAGAAGAATAAGGCACCATATGTACTAGTTGCTCAAATTGATTTAGCAGCTTCTGCTGAGTTTGGCTACAGTACTATGAGTAGCTAGATGAAACAGTTTAATTTTTATTCTTAGCTCATGTCTTTCTGCCACCTCAATATACTGTACTAAAAGTTACTAACTGCACTTAAAATTACTGATTTTCGATGCTTAAACTCTCTTGGGGTGGAATACAGAGAAGACATCTAATTTTAAATAGCTGCAAAACCTTTGAGTTCTCCTCAGTTCTTATGCTTTATTTTCATGTTTAAAGTTCTCAGAGAAGGTTGTCCTGAGAATATTCCTAAAAATTACTTTTTCTATCCTTACCAGCTTAAAGATATATATTTTATAATGTGTTTAGTTCTAAGGTAGATTATAACAAAGATATCACTGTGTTTTCCCAAAATAATGTCATGAATATTCATGAAGAAATAAACTGGTTCAGCATTTTTTCCTGCATGATTTTTGGCATTGCATATGTCCTGCTTGCTTTTGGATTAGCTAAATACTGAATAAGAAATTAAAAAGTTCTTGTTAAATAATGCCACCCGGTATTAAGTGTTCAGAGGTTGGAACATTATTTGCTAAAATGAAATTTTGGGTGAACCTAATTAGGAACACAGTGCAGGAGGTCAACCTCAATACCAGACTTGCCAGCTTTCCTTATTCTTATTTAAGGCTGGTGCAATCTATGTTTAGCTCTGATGCAAGATTGCACTGCTTTGGAGGGAAACCTCAGACAACAAGGCAAATTTAGACACAGATAAAGACAAACTCAAATTTCTAAGAGTCCGAGTATCCACTCCTGTGAAATGTGTGTTTCATGGCGTTTTACACCAGGCTGGCACAATTTTTTTTTTTTTTTTTTGTCTGCTTCTTTATAACTATCGTAGGTGACCATCTCTGAACTGAGAATATGATTTAGACTTCTTCCTGGAAGGACCTTTGGGGCAATTGCTAAGGGTAACAATTCCATACACAAATATGATTATGGACACACTGAATCCATTTTGTATTTTGGCTTGGTCTCAGGATTTGAATCCTTTATGATCTTAGTGATTTTTCTGAGCAATAACAATACAAAGGCAAAGTTTCACCTGGAATTTTTTAAATCCTAAATTGATCTTTCTCTTTTTGCTACCTTAACTATTTGAAATTACACTGCTTTGAGTTTAGTAGAAGAAAGTAGCACCACAAATTAAACTAATTCTGTCCATAAAAGGCTAAAATCTGACTTTGAAAACAATCAAAAACTGTATCTTACATATACATGTGTTACCTAGAAGATATTATAATGAAGATATTCTCCATCTCACAAAAATACTAAAATTCTGTATGTCTTTGATTGAGTTCTCACCAATCAATCACTGTACCTGTACTTGTATCTCTGCTGTTTTGCTGTCTCACAGTGGAAACTCTTCTGCTGCTCTGTGACTCAGTCACCATCTTCAACATGGCTAGTAACCAGGGCCTGTTTGTTAATTGGAAATTTATTGATTGGATTGTGAGAGCATCTGTTAGATTTGAGATCTAAGCAGAATCATGTCGAATATCTGTAGCCCCACCAAACTAGCAGCTGGGTGCTCACATGTTACCTCTGATCTCCCACAGGTAGATGGATAGATCTGATCTCCCAGATGTGATGAGAGATCTCTTGGGAACACCCAGAGAAACCATTTTTGGGTGTGCAGAAAAGCTTTTGTTCAGAAACATCTATTGTGTCTGTGACCAGCTGTTGAGCGAGCATAACCAAACCTAACCCTCCTGCAAACACCCTTCCTGGCCAGTCTGGGACCATGTTTGAGCCTGGGTTCCCTCACAGGGCCTGTTCCCAACCCCTACATGTGTGCTGACATCCCTGCCTAGATTCATCCTGTGCCCAAGGACATGCCCAGGGCTGGGGCTGCCTCAGTGCCCCCCAGCTGCCTTGCCTCAGGCTGAGGTGGTGGGAATGGCCTGGGGTGCCAAGTCCCGCCCTACCCTGCCCTGCTGACTTGGGCAGTCCCTGATGTCCCCAAACCCTAGAAAGCATCTGTCCCATGAGAAACCCTGACTTCAAGAATTTAAAAGTGAAGTGTGTTAAAGTTCAACCTAACTCTGGAAATGCAATTGTATTGAAAGTGGTGGGTATTCAAATTTGGTTTGCTTGACTGGGTTTTTTTGGAGTACACAGTGTTTTGGGTGAAAAAGTATGTAGGAACTGAAGAGGCCCTCAGGAGAAAAGGTGGCATTATTTTGAAGAGGAAAAATGCAATATGGCTTTTCAGGCTTAATTTCTGATTATAGGGGACACTAACTGTTTGGAAGGAATGGGTCTGATAGCTGCATTGTCTTAGGGTTTGGAAAAGCATTGCAGGAGATCCTGTGTCAGACCCTGTTAGATGTGCATGCTGATGAACCCATTTTCCATTCTCCATTTAAATTAATGCTTCAGAAATTTAAAACATAAGCAAGGTTGAGGAGACATGGCACTGTACAGTTTTTTTGTCCTGACAGAGCTTGTGAAAGATTCTAACCAGTTTTATAAAGGTCTAGTGCTAATTCTTTCTCATTCGTTACCTAAGAAGTAACAGCTCATAAGTGCTTTTAGACATTCTCTCTGCATTAATGTGTTTCCCTGACTACTCTGTAATGTGCCACTTTCTAAGACTAGACTTTCCTTTGGGTTATAAAATTTCATTAATGGAGAATTTGAAATTATTCTCTTTACTTCTTCAAAAGCTTTTCCTTGTATTTCTGTCCATTCCCATATGATGATTTCAAATTAATTGCCTCAGAATCTAATGTACTTTTTTTGCAAGTTATTAAGGAAGTCCAGCACTATCGTTAAAGTTCTTTGACATATTTATGGGCCTGAGCATCTTTGTGATTCTTTTCAGATCACAGTTTAGTCATTTTTTTGTCAGCAAAAGTATGACACGAGGCACTTTCTCTTATTAAGCCAAATAAAGTGCAACTTCAGTGTAGCCAGATTTTGTTTAATATTTTTCTCTCTTTATTAATTCCAGTTTCTGCTTGTGACCTGTTGTTCTCAAGAAATGAAAATGTCAGCAATTATTTGTTGAACAGTCAGACAGTCCTTCTTGACCTCAATTAAGTGTTGATCAAGTGATTTCTTACATGTATTATGCTTTTAACTACACATAATTATGCAGTATTAGCAGAAAAATAATAATCCTGGTGAAATGTCCTCTGTAACTTCTATTTCTTGTTCAGTGATCTTGAATGCAAATATCTAATTTACAGTCTTATGGTAACTTTACCCCTAAGGATATATGGTTTGACTAGTTTTTCCTCAAAGATCATATTACTTTTTATTTGTTCGTTATAAAGCTTTACAAATAATCTGATTTCTTATTATTCAATAAGTATCACATCTACTTCCATCTATTATTCTGTACAGAAAGAGACTGCATCTTGAACAGCAATTTTCACCTTAATCAAGGTTATATCACCAACTTATTTTCATATTGCAGATATTGAAAAACATGTGGAGCTTAACTTTTGCCTGCACTTTTTAAATGCCTTAGTTTTGTGACACAGCAATTATGAAAACAACATAATTTTTATTTCCTTTATACTTCTTTTATATGTGTATCAAGAGCCCCTTATATTTTTAATGTATATAATGGTTTGTTGTGTATGAGTGGTGTGGTCAATTGAATAACCACTGTCCAAGGTATTGGCAAAAAGCAGGTTTAAATAAAAGTTTGTGAAAGTGTGATTTAACAGAATTCACTGGCAAGTTCATTCTATAGCCAAGTACACAGATGAAGCATACACAGAAAAAAGGCAGGGAGAAGGATGCAGGATGCACCACCACAGGGGGGTTTTTTATAGTTGTTCGCTAAAATTACCAGGATGAGATTGTAGTCAGTCTGGAATTTAGGTGATTTCACAATTGCTAAGATATGCAATAGATTATTATATACTTAATGCAGGTAGATTGTTGTCTCTTGCTCAACAGAGATTTAATTCCCTTTCTTAGTCCAAACATTTTCTAGAAGACCTGAGATGAGGATTTAATCTCAGTCAAAACCACACAGATATATTCTTCCAATAAGTACTGCTTATGTTTAAGAAAAATTTCAACAGTAACACACAAAAGGAAAAAATCATAGTAAATCTTCCAGGTTCAAGTATCCTGAAGATGCTGCTGAGCACTTACCATGTGCTTCTACATAGTAAATGGAATAGACATTCTAATTTATACTTTGTAAAAATCATTGCTAGTAACACAGAAATTCTTTAGGCAATTGTGATAACCACGTTACATTATGCACCCTTTTTAATAAGCTTGAAGAAAAATCAGCTGTCATTCTCCTATTTCTTTAAAAAGTGGTTGAGATGAGATAACCCATGGCTGTTGTTTGTTATTCCTTCAAAGCAGCTTAGAGTCCTAAAAAGTGAGTTATTCTGACTCTTTCCCCTGAGTCACTCTCAGTAATTTTTTGTTTCAGTTGTAGATTGGTGTGTTCATAAATTTAAAATTTACACTTGTGAAGAAAAGAAAAGAAATGCAAAATTAGGACTATGATATTTCTTCAGTAACTGTGTCACTGTACATTGAATAGGAATAGCTACAGCCTTTAAAGGAACATCACTGCATTTTCCTCTTCATTTCACTGTTATAAGTGCAAGGAAGCACAGCTGCCTCATGCTCAGTTTATTCAAGAGACCTTCTGTCCTTCTCTGTACAGCTGCTCCCCAGCCAGTCAGGCCACAGCCTTTATTAATCCAGGCTAGTTAGGCTCTGCATTTGCCATTTTTAAACTTCAGATGTCATTCTATTTCCCCAGTTTGATGAAATCCCTCTGAATAGCAGACTCTAAAATATTAACCACTCTCCCTGGTTTGGTATTACTTGTAAATCTGAGTGTCTGCATTTCTTCACCATGGAGATCAGCAGTGCTGTCAAACAGTAACACACCTAGCATCAACCCCTGAAGAACAGTGCTGTTAGCTGAGGGTAAGCCATGGATTTAAATAGTGGCATAATGATATTTCTCTCACATGCTTTCTTTCTCAATGCTTCTAACAATTGATTTTCTATTTTTGACTTGTTCTGCAGGTTGAGCTTAGATTTTCATGTGTTTAATACTCAGCCAAAAACTTTGCTCCTGAGTGGTTGTACTCTGGTCACACTGGTTTTAGATGTGTGCAAAAAATGTTTGGGGTTTCTTTTCCTCCCTGTACCTTGAATTTCACCTGATATATTATTGACCAGTGACTCAGAAGTGTATCTACTGTTAAAGTCATCTTTTCTTTTTGTCCTCACACAACCTAGTGCACATACACTGTTTTAATGATTCATATCTATACTGAATTACAAAAACCCAAGTGGAAAACTTCTGGCTACTGTCAATGCTGGATGAACAACTGAACTTTTAATTCTTAGCTCCTTTTTTCTATCTCTTATTCAACTGCTTATTGAAATTTTTTCCTACTTTTGACTTTGTTTACAAACTTCTTTTTGTCCTTTATTCTTCTGTAGAGCTGTTGAATCTAAGTGAATCATCATAATTATGAAATTGCATACTTCTATAGGATTTTGAACAGTATCATTGTTTTGCATCAAATCAATAGTAACATTCTTAGTGGAGGGGCTTCCTGATTAGCTGATCCTAGAATGTAGTTTTAGCCTCTTAAAATATTATCTGTTTAATTTCCCAGAGTGACGTTTGCCTAATTGATAGGAGGATGCTGATGCTATCCAGAAAATCTTTATTGTCTGTTCTCGCTTTCTTCTCTGAGAATGTGGTAATCAGTATCATTATCCTGGTCAGACACTCTCTAACAGTTACTCAAATGTATATTGTCATTTAAGATTCATATTTTGGTCTATTAAAATTCTGTTCTGAATATGTTCATCTGTTTAAATTGAAGTTCCCTTTCTTGTCATACTCGGCTCTCACATTCATATTTGCATTTACTGTTCCAGTGGCTGTCAAATTTCTGGTGCATCTATTTCATTAATGTGTTCATCTACGGCAAGATATTTCAGTTTTTCTTGTTTCTTGTTTCCTCAAACACCTTATTCCCTTAGACATTTAATATTGGTATGGAAACACACCTGTCTCTGATTTGACTTCCTTATAGACATACTATTGACATATTATTTAAGTAGAAAATATTATATTTCTTTTTTTTTCTCAACCATTCCTAATTTTTTTGTGTGTCTTATTTCAGAATGCAGAAATACTTATGCATACAGTTTTGGATAAATCTTCCCCAACTGATTATTTTCTACACCTTTTAGACTGTTATCTTTCCCAAACTCATCAGTTTCTATTCTCAGTCACAGTCTCCTTAGTTTTGAGCATAGCTTTGTTCTCAAAATATTGATGTCACATGTAGGGCTACAGTAAGAACAGGACAAGATTTGTAAGATGAGAAGTCTTCTGATTGAAGTGCATTGGTAAAAATAGGACTAGTCCTGTATCTCTAGAGCTAATATCAGGAAAAAAATGTTCTTTTTAATATATTTCATACTGCTTTATTTTATTTTATTGATTACATGATATCCTAGTGTGTATGGTGTAGAGGTGAGAAGTAGATGCCACAACATGTCCTTTTGTGCATCACAATATCATATTTGGCTCTGGTCAAGATATTTCAAATAATATGCTGTCTGTAGTTTTTCTTTTTCTTTTATTTTAGATGTTGCTTCTTTGTATTTCTCTTCTTCATTGCTTTGCTTTACTTCTCTAATCTCACTTGATATAGATGTACAGTGAGGATTGTGGAATATTTTCAACTGCATTCACAACTGAACGACAAAAAGTCTGCCTCCTTCTCTAAAGAAATTTTATGCCCTTGAGGAGAACCTACAGTCTGGAGCCTTCCCTTCTGCTGTGAAGATTTCTGACAACTGACATCACATCTTGACAGAGCTGGATGGCTCAGAATACAGCTTACATTGAGACCAGTCAGGATTTAGGTACTATTTGCTCCTCTACTTAATTTTCCTGAAAGATTTCAGTCTACAGGGTTTTATAGGATCATGTCAAAGCATGACATCAGGACCAAATCCTCTGAAAAATACAGTGATGATTCTGGTTTCTTTTAAAAGCACAGGGAATGGGTATTCTTTTTTGATGTAACTCCTACCATAGTACTCAGGCTTATAGCCTGTAGACCAGTATTTACAGCATTGCCATTACTAACAACAGGCCACTGATTTTTACATGGAATTTTTTATTTCTTTTTTAGTTTCTTCCCCTACAGCAGCATTTTTTTACTCTTTTTTTTTAAAGTGCTTTTGCTTATCTTTTTATGGTATAACCATAATTTTTTATGAAGTAATAAGGAACAATTTTTCTGTAGAGAATGAAATATGAGGCCTTGATAATAAAAATGAGACAGAAACCTCCATGGTGCAGAGAAGTATAGGAGTGAGATGACAAAAAGAATACACTTAAGATTGAAGCTATGAAAAATTCAACACTGGTGTGCTACTGTGGTGCAGATTTGGGAGTTGGACAGAACAGAGTTTACAGTAGTTAAAAGAAAAAAGAGAAATTATCTAAAACATAAAAATATGTTATTTCTTTTTAAATGAATTAACTATATAAATATATAAATGACAGAAAAATAGTCTGAAGCAGAACCACAATAGAGAAGAAACCATCACAATCAATAGCATATTTCTTCCTGACAAAGCGAAATAAATTCCCTGATTAACATTACTGTCCTCTGGGAGATGAACAGAGGAACAGTGTAGGCATTAACAGCAGACAAAAGGGAGAACTAGAAGTTTTATATATAATAAATTTTAAGTGTATTAATAATAAGATTTGGTCTAGGTTATTTGCATAATTTGGACTATGAATGTTAGCACCATTTTAACTGGACTAACCATGCAAAATGGTGTCAACTATCTATGCCTTTGAAACTTTAAAGAGACTAGTAGAAAATTTTTAATTAAAATGAAAATCATATTCCTCTATTCGCACATAAAATGTTTTCAAGGGTTACAGTGTCAAAGCAGGATACATACATGAGTTTTCTCCTCCACTTGTAAGATTATGTTTTTTCCTATAAATCATTATAAAGTCGTTCAGGTTGAAGCTGTTTCAGTTTATAATAATTAAATAAGGAATGAGTCATGTATCGATTTACACTAATTGAGACGAGAGTATTGTAATGTTAGGAGATGTTTGATTTCTTTTTTCTCTTCCCTTCATCTCATTCTTGGTACTCAAACATCTCCTGTCACTAAGGTGTTGGTTTTGTATCTCACAAGTAGAAGAATTTGTACTGGTTATTACAATGGTGCTTTGGAAAACTCCATTTTGTCTACTTTGCAGGGCAATCTTTCCTGAATGACCTAAAATTGGTGAAAGAAGATGGCTGGAATTAGAGCATAGAGAAGTGCCTTGTCATGCTGGAAGTTTATGGATGGCTTGCTAAAGCAAGGATTACACTCGTACATTCTGAATTCCAGTCCAATTCTTTAACATATTTATTTTTTTATCTTATCTCCCAAAATAGCTATGAACTGACTCTTTGGTTTTTTTTTTTTTGACATTTCTGTCTCCTTCAAGGGGAGAGGGGGGAACAACAGAAAAACAACAAATGGGTTAGAGGCAAAATACCTTATTGGGCTTAAAAAATTATATAATGTCTTCACGTAGCCTAAATATGTTCTTCTTTGTTGACTGGAGTGGTATCTTTTTTTTGGCATGACTGAATCTCAGGCATGAAAGATGTGTAAATAGAAAGTAAAATGGAATCTAAAAAGACCACTGCTGGGAGTGTATGGAAAAAGTAGGAGCTAATGGAAAAAGTAATATAGTTACTTCGTCATTTCAAATCAGTCTTTAAAGGAGGACCTTTGAAATTTTTTTGGAAAAATAATTTTCTTACCTTGAAGCATGTAAATTCATTTGAAAGAAATTATTAATTGTGTAAGGTGCTAGTAATATGAGAAACAGCAGAGAAAAAAATAAAGGTAACCTTAACTTTATGCAGTTAAGAGTGGTACATCATCAGCCCTGATTAGTCTTTCTGCTTTATTATGTAATAAGATTTATAAATAACATATGGTCAAACAACAGTACAGACTCTTGTCTTTCTGTTTCATTCCCTTCACTTTTGATGTGCTGTCTTTCTGCATCTATGTTTCATGACATGTGCCTCAGAAATGGTCTCCCGCTTAAAGTCTAATTTATCCTCTGGCAAATGCCCATTCTTCATATTAGCTTACTATAGTATTAATGATTTTCTTTATTTCAGATTATTACCCAGGGACAAAAATATGTTATTTTTGAATATATTTCAGCTCAAATTCTTCTGTTGCATAAAAATAATTTGAATTTACAAGTTTTAGACTAGACTATTAAATGTCAGAATTTTCTATGTCTAGATGTACTTTGATGCAAAAAAATACTGATTTTTTTTTTTTAAATTCATTTAAACGCAATTAGCTTGTGTGCTGGATAGTAGAAATTGTCAGTGCAATGATTTGGATGCAAATGTTCCAGTTGCTTAAAAGTACATAAAACTACAATATGTTATATTCCAAGCTTGTAAAGTATAAGACAAAACGAGATTGCCTAGGGATATCATGTAATTTCTTTAAGAATTAAGGAAGGAGATGAAATAAATTATTATGTTTGTAAAGTACAGTTCCTACTGCTAACATAAGATTCTTTAGAATGGGACCAGAAAATTAACAATAATAACAATAAAAAGTAATTTTAAAGAATTTTAAAAAAGAAGAAGAAAAGAAAGGAGTGTGTTCTGTTTTCTTAATATCTACCTTTCTATTTCATGTTGGAACATCAGAGAGAAGGCACACTGCTTTTCCTCCTTTTGGAATTGGTGTGCAGTTTTTTTGCTAGCAAGTACTACTACTGCTTACAGTTTTCCATGTTTCCAGTGGGCTTCTCTGTAAAGACCTTTGGCTTCTGAATTGGCAAGCATTAGGCTAAATTTACTAGTTGGACAGAAAAATTCTCTTTATTCTTCAAATCTGAAGGAGTGGGAAGAATTACACGAAGTTGCTGAAGAGAATGCAGTGGTGGTAATCATGCTTTTTGGCATTACTTGACTCATATCATTGTTTACTTTTTTTCAGTCTCATGAAGATGGTGATATTTCACTCTATTATCACTGTAGGTAATCCATTTATTATATAATGCAGTTTGTCTTAATTAAAGAAAATTTCTGAATGTTTTCTTTTTGTATTTGGGGATTTGAGTGGTGATTTTCGGTTTTTATTGCTATTTTCTTGTTTTGTTTTGTTTTCTATTTTTTTTTTTTTAAGTCTAGTCCTCCATTTCAAGGAAGGTTTAATTAACAGATTAAATTATATTATATTAGAGAATGGCAGAAAATTCTCAATGTCTCTTTTTGAGCTTGCAAGCAACAATAATTCAAATACCTTACCATGCGGGTTTTAGGATCTCAGTATTTCAAAATGTTAAGTGGAAATGAAGAATGGTAGTGAGGGGTATCTTCAGTGATGAGAATGATGCATCAGCTCTCAGACAGTCCTATATACTTCTCCTTGCCTGGGATAAAGGTCAGTGTAGCTTCATTGCTAACAAACCAGTCCCAAGGATATGCCATCTTCCTGATAATGCAAATGAATTGAACATCACAGGTTTTTATTTTGCATTTACAAAGCAATTCTGTGGACCAGGAAAATTAGCTCAGCAAACTACTTTTTAAAATTTTGATACAGTTTTCATTTTGTCAATGTCTAATATCCATCAAGTACCAACCTTGCCCTTTTCTCTAGACATGCAATATTGTTGTCTTTCATTATCTAAAATTGCAAGATCATATCTGTGACTGTACAAATGAGAGAATAATGGAAAACTGTTCAGAACATTATTGAACTGTGTACTACTTGTATATAAATATAGCATCACTCTAAATCAGTGCTGAATGCTTTAACATGTACAGTTTTCCCTAAACTAGGTATTTAAAACTTACTTCCAGTCCTGGCTCTGGCCCAGATCAGTGGGAGGGAGCATGGCCAAGACATTGTGTTATTCAATACCACATTACATCATTGCCAGGGGTGGGGAAGGTGGACTTTCTCACTCCTGGGAAGGAGGCATCTCTTTCTGAGGTTACAAAACCTGGCAGCAGGGGGAACCTCTTCTCTCTTTTTGTATACTTCTGTTACTAATATTGTTGCTGTTACTGTTTGTTTTCTCATCTCATTGTTGTTTTCAGTAAATTGTTCGTATCTCAACCTGTGATCTTTGCCTTTTGTGCTTGCAATGCTCTTCTCCAGCCACATTCAGGGGTGCAGGAGGGTGGAAGAGGGGGTGGAGAAGGGAGAAGAGGGGGGAGAGAGAACAAGCGAGCAGCAGTGTGGTTTGGGAGATCTTGGTGGGAGAATTAGATTGGGGAATACCATTCCTAAACCGTGACATTTCCCTAAATGTAAGTCTTTGTACCATTTTTTTTCCTGAAGATTAAGTCACTGGTATACATTTGAGAATTCATATTCCTCATTTCTTCCTTTATTTTTGTGTAATCAAGGAAAAGTATTTAGGAGTGAGGACCTGAAGTGGATTTACCCAACTAAATATGCACAACCATAATGAAGATGAAAAGTTGTCTATTTTTCAGAACAAGTCAAAATTCTAGTAAAAATTTTAACTTTCAACAACTGGTAGAGAAAGTGAAACTTCAAACGTTTCAGTGAAACTTCAAATGTTTATAGGTGGCATGGATGGTTAAAGTAAAAAACCAAAAAACCTACAAGAGTCAAACCTAAATACTTCATTTAGCAGACCTTTTGTGGAACCTTTTTTTTGTCATTGATTCTCTCTGAGAACCCTGTCGCTCAGCCTACATTCCTCTGAGAGACATCCATATGTTGAAGGATGTTAACTATTTTAACCATTCTGGTTTTTTGAACAACTACAAGAGTACCCTGCAGGTTCTGTCTTTCTCTTCTAAAAATTACTTCCATTTTACTTTGTTTGGAGAATCTCTTGCCATTTCTCTTTCACCTCTTTAGTGGATTTGATGCCATCTTTCAAAGTCCTTAAAGCCACTGACTTTGCAATAAATTTTTATCTTTTCCTCCTCTTTTTTTACCCTAACATTTTCCCCTTTATGTATGCATTACAACATGACTTTAATAAATTGAATCTTGTATTTTAAAACAACATTTTATATATTTGTTAACATTGTGAAAACTTATGATTGAGATTCCTCAGATAAAATCAGTGATTCTAAGTTGAGGTCAAATATGACTGTAACTCTATCTTAATGATGGGTATGAATGAAACCATAATACATATACATCTGTGTATCACCCGATTTTATTCAAAGCATTTCCAGATTCCTGGAAAAGACTTATTGAAGTGTATCATGTGGCTGAAACTCACAGGCGGCTTGATAGTTCAAAGCCAGAATGAATCTATTTGTTATCAATCCAAACATTTTTCTCTTTATGAGACGTCAAAGAGAGAGAACACATAATGCTTAAAGAGCTGTATTGGAATTCAGTACTGTTGAGTGCTGTAACAACTGCATGTTTCTACAGCAAAAAAGTAGAAAAGATGAATTGATCAAAACATCATCAAAAAGTGAAACAGACACCCAAGAACCATTTGTGGTGAAAACACTGCTATAGATAACTTTCTTCAAAATAATGTTAGGACTAGGATATCTAGTCCTATCAACATGATAAAATGTTGTGCTTCAGAATACCAGTGAAGGAAAAAAAAAAGATATCATTATTTGTCTATTTTTTCTGATTTTCAGTTCCTATAAAAATAGTTATGATTTGAGATCTCTGAATGCTGTTACAACATTCTTTTTGCCTGAAAGATTACTCAGTAAAGCAAGAGCTATATGAACAGGCTTCAGATTCCATGTCATTTCATATCAGCTGCAGCTGTATGTAGAATGCATACTGGATGTCATCTTCTTTAGGCACTCACTTCTCACTCATTCTCAACAACACTGTAGAGAATGCAAGACCTGCATGTTAAATGTCCCCTTCACAGGTAGACAATGTGAAAGGCAGAGAGATGTATTTCATATGCCTTCTAAATGATCAATAACTTGGTGATACTAGTCTTTAAATGCTACTTTCTAAAGTACAAGATTTCCTTCCTAAGTCTGTTCCATTTTGCATGCTCCAGCATTTCTATCAAAATAGCTATAAAATATTGTAAAGTCAATTTCAGAATTGACAGGATTTTTGGTTTCCTGCCCCCTCCCCTCCCTTTTTAGGCTTTCTTTCTGACACACTGAGTGCACAAAAGTAGTAGTTTTTTAGAGTCCTGTTACTGAAGTAGTGGGAGCAGCTGTTCATAGACAATTTTCTTTAAAGCATGAAGATGAGAAAAGTATGAACTTAGGTCAGGAGGACACATTGTTGATTCAGTGGAGATTACTTCACCGTATGGGAGAAAAACAAAATAGCCTAACAAAAGTCTTTTACAGACATCATGTTCCTTGAGCATTCTTATTGTTGTTGTGAAAAGCAGTGGCTGTGGTTCAGAATTAAATATATATGTATTTTTATTAGAAATGTATCTGTGTACTCATAAGATTGTATATGTAGAGTAAAAAACAAAAGAATAAGGGGATTTGTGATTTTATAGTTATTATTAGTGTGCATGGTCATGGCTAGTTTATTGTAATGTAAATTACTTTCTTACTTGGAAAATGTTGAGATACCTTTATTTCTATGAAAGCACCTCACATAGCTTTGACTACCCCTGGTTTTTTTTTAGAATTAGCTATATATTAGGAGAACAAAGAATGATATCAGACATTTCAAAGAATATTAAGATTCACTGTACAATCAAATTTAATTTTGCCGCTGGGAAACAGCAGGGTAAGACATCAAAGAGGTAATGTGGCCTTAAAAATAATCAAATTTTCTTGAAACCACTTCATTACATGCCAGTTGTAGCAGGTTCAGATGCATATCTCCCCAACAGGAAGCTTGTCCTGTGAGGAAACTGGAGTTGTTTAACCTGGAGAAAGGAGGCTCAGGGGAGACCTTATCACCCTCTGCAACTCCCTGAAAGGAGAGTGCAGCCAGGTTGGGGTTGGTCTCCTCTCCCAAGCAACTAGTGACAGGACAAGAGGAAAAGACCTCAAGCTGTGCCAGGGAAGGTTCAGGCTGGACATCAGGAGGAATTTCTTCATGGAAAGAGTTACTAAACATTGAAATGGACAGCCAGGGAGGTGGTGGAGTCACTATCCCTGAAGGTGCATAAGAAATGACCGAATGTGGCACTTAGTACCATGTGTCAAAGTGGTGATCAGTCAAAAGTTGGAGTTAATGATCCCAGAGGTCTTTTCCAACTTAAATGACTCAGTGATTCTGAGATCTGTACTCTTGGTGCTATTACAATAGTAAAGGGTAACTCTCATTGACTTTACAAGGATAGAACTGAATTTCCTTGCAACAGCTAACTACAAGAGAAACTAAATAATGCGTGTCTATGACTCTCACGGCTGTCTCAGTTGTGTCTCTAATTGAGCAGAGGATCATGAAGTACCGCCTGCAGTATAAGCATCTTCCTTAATTCAGATTGGAGTGCTGTCAGTTCTAAAGTGTGGTAATTCTCTGCTACTTTAGAGAGTCTGGGGAGTGTTTTGTTTTTCCTTCTTACTTATAGCTAAAAGTAAGTCTCCTCTGCTGTATAATTTAGGTTTTTGGCTGCCAGACTTCTGTTAGCCTGCTTTTGATAAATTCAAATTTTCATTTACTCTCAAGTTCTCTTATCAAGTAATTTTTTTTCCAAAAGAAAACCTGTTGAGTTTTTTTGGTTAGTTGGTTGGTTCTTTTTGTCTTTTTTTTCTGAAGATATTTCACTCAAGGGAAATCTTCCATTACATAAAGTAGCATTGTGTTTATTTTGTTGTGCCCTTTATAGTCATCTACCACTGTCTCAGAAGGATTTTTGTCCTAAAGCTTTCTCATAAACTGATAGGAATTGCAAAATATGCAACTCATGCCCTTGTTTTCA
Source organism: Eopsaltria australis (assembly GCA_034509425.1). Classification (NCBI taxonomy): domain Eukaryota; kingdom Metazoa; phylum Chordata; class Aves; order Passeriformes; family Petroicidae; genus Eopsaltria; species Eopsaltria australis. Next base: position 3,454,785 of record JAVTVJ010000026.1, read on the forward strand.
TTTCATAAGGAACATCTATACATCTGAGAGCATTTTGTGTTTTATGCTAGTGGATCACAAAGCATTTTATAAACAAATAGAATACTACCAGTTTAATACCCTACAGCAATCCCTTAGCATCGACATACTACACTCAGAGGGAAAACAGACCATTTAGAGTACGAGTGTAAAATACCACTTAGTAATTACTTCAGGATGATTTACCATGAGTATGCACACTTTCACTGACAGGATATAATTTATTATAACATTTGTGCCCATATAAGTAGGCATAACATCATTACCCAGCTTGACTCTTTGTTCTAAACACAGATCAGATAATCATGTCACGTGGATGTTTGCATGGTTCTTTTGGAATAAGATACTGCTAGTAGTCCTCTGTCACCTTGTGCCATGAATGCAGTATTTTTGGAGATGTGGTTTTTTTTTGCGCATCTCCCATACCTGTTTGGAATCAAAATATAACTCTTGACTGTTAAATAGACCGCACAAATTATCTTATTCTCAAAGATGCTTTCCTGGATTGCCACCACTCCATTTAGTATAATTTGTCTGAAAGCTGTGAAATTATATACTTGAAATTTTCATTTATAATTGGTAGAGAGAAAAAATATAATTAACCACCTTAAGTTTCTTGAAAGATGAGAGAATGAAGAAAGGAAGCACCTACACTGTAGAGTAATACTTTAAAACACACTGGACCTGTTTATCTTAGAATGATATGAATATTTGCGATCGGTTTAGGAGTAGGCAGAATTATTTCTCAGCTGCTCTTCATATTCAGATTATCCTTCAAAGAAAATTAACTGCATGTAGAGAGTAGGTGCACCCAAATGCACATCTCAGTAGGAATGATCAAGATACCAGGATATGAGGACATATGGAGAGTATACTGTCACCACAGTTGGTCTGTAGTCCAAGAACCCATTCTGCAAGCAGAGCTGTAGGATATTGATCCATCTGGTAATTTAATTATGGTTAATTACACAGTCCAGTAAATGTTGTTCCTGTCAGATGGTTCAAATTTCCTATCTGGCTTGAAAAGTTAAATATGATTTTTTAATAATCTTACATTTCTAAGAATTAATTTGCTAGTTTCTATTGATTGAAAATGCTATGGGTTTTTTTTTTTTTTTTGCACAGAGCACTTGTTTCCCATGATCTTGGCTACAGCTTTTTGTTCCCTGTTTGGGTGCTGTGCCAAATTCAGACAGGCACAGTTTTCATAAAAGAATTTTTCAGAGCAACAGTAAAGAGAAAATTTGTAGAGACATTTTGTTTAAAATTAGTAAACAGGAGCCAGAGATTTTTAGCATACAATTTAGACAATTGGAAGTGTGTAGCTTCAGAAAACAAAGTTGAATGTAGGTTGGTTGATTTTTTTTTCAGTCTGAAACCAAGCATTTGGAAGTAGATGAGGAGTGGATTTATGTAACTTTTCTCCAGTTCACGAGCAATAAGTTACTATTTAAATTCTAAAACCCAAATTTCGTTTGATTGAAGCAATATTCTGTGTATACTGAATTTGGGAACTTAATTATATTGTAGTGCTTTAAGAAATATGTTTTTCCTTTCTGAGTCATTTTCTATTGAAAAAAAAATTACCAAAATTATACAAAAAAGAGGATTTTCTTTCCTTCCTGAATAGCCTATCTGTCTGGATTACTTTTTTGGGCCCTCTGGTAAAGTCAAGTGTTTTTGCAGCTGGTGCACTTGAAGTAATTAAGTGATGGGAATTCATCTTACCAAAAGAAAAATGAAGCCAATTAAGAGAATAAAAAGTTAATTTTAAATGTCATCCTCCACATAGTCAAATGCTAATATTTGTAGTGCCAAACCACTACAACTTGAAAGAGATGCATAGAAATATAATTATATCAGTAAAATTATTTTAAATTATCTTAAAGAGCTATTTCTGCTTTATAGCTCTTTCAAAAAATAGACATATTGTTATTCAATAGCAGACTATTATCTTTGTTTGTGAATGCATGACATATGTCTTGTTCTGTGCACAAAGAAGTAACGAAGCCTGCATTCCTAAAATCTCTAATAAAGGAAGTATTCTTATGTTGCAGTGCACATTACAGAAGATATCATCCAGAGATATTTTTATCAGGAAGTTCAGTAATTTAACATGAAATCAAAAATATTTCTTGAGCTACCAAAAAGTAAAATTCATCACAAAATGATTAAAATCAGCTTTCAGTCCAGAAGGTACATTAACGTGATATAAACAGTTAAGAAAGTTTGTTTGATGTATTCCAGAAATGAAATTTACATGTTTGTGAAGTACTCAAAAAATCTGTTTAATTCTTTTAATAGGAGTTAGTGAAAATAGAAATCTGATGTTGGGGAAGGATCATGGGCTCTGGATTGGATTGATGACATGAACTTTTTGATCTGTTGATGTCATTAAGAGAGCAGAGACCAAGGGAGTGCAGTCTACTTATTGCAAGGACGTATACAAAACTAACATTTTTAAATATTGTTTTTACATATGCCTGGAGAATACTTTAAACCTACTCTGCCCTGTGGGATGCTGGCTGTAGAGAAGAACTGCCCATGCTTCCCTTTAGAATAACTAGAAATAAGACTAGGAATATATATAAATAGATATATATGTGTGTGTATGTATATATATAATGCAATTGCATTTCTTATTAATCAAACACTGTACAGGTAAATTAGAAAAACTTCTTAGGGTTCCTGATATTTTTCTCTAGTTCACCTGCTGACTATGCAAAAAATGTGAACGTATTGGACATGGAAATGTTCTCCTTTTGACAAAGGCCTCACAGCATCTGGCAGCACATCTCTGTTCTACTTTTGTAGAGTTTCTTGCTGGCTTTGGACAAAGGTCTATCTAGAATATCCATTATTTCTTAATGTGTATGTTCTTTCTTTTAAAGGGTAAAAAGTTCTATAGTCAAAATTCTAAAAGGTACAACGTTTATGAATTCATTTGCTGCATGATGGCTTTGTGAATTCCCTGTGCAGGTACTGAAGCTACTGCCTGGTCAGCCTGTCTCTGCCCAGCCCAGTGCTCCCCTGACATGGCCTGAAGTTAAAGACCCCGCTCAGTCCTGAGGGCCCTCAGCCCTTTCCTGGCCCATGGGCCCTGCTGAACCCATATCCCTGCCTGACCTCAGCACATCTGCATCTCCGGGGAAGTGCCTGAATCCTGCTGGGGTTACCCCAGTGCCCCCATCTGCCTCCTCCTGGCTGGGATGGAGGGACAGACCCTGAAGTCCCCCTGTGTGTTTGCCTGGAAGCGCGCATCCTCACTGAGCCCTGGCAACCAGCTGCTCAGCTGTACAGAGGACACAAAAATAAAATTCCAAAGATACTACTGAGCTATTTGGAAAATTTAAATTATAATAATGGGTTCTAAATATGTTTTTAGTCAACTTAATAGAACAGTTTAAAATATATTCATCTTTGAATGTGTTTTTTAAAATACAAATTCTTGAAATTTCATGTGTGAGTATTCTTTTTTTTTTTGTATGGAATTGCCACTGTTGTTTATTTGCTATTATAGAGTTACCAGTACTATCTAACATGGGCTCAAAAATGTGTACCATATTCTAAACAGAATGATTAATTTTTCAGTGAGAACATGTTTTAATTGCTGTTGGTTAAGGTTTTTACTTTTTTCTCAAGCCTGAAGTGTCATAGCCTGATTCAGGCAGCTCTAAGTAGCAGCAAGCATCAGAGTTTGATAAATCATAGGTTGTTTAAACTATGTAATTACAATATACTTTCAAAGATGCTCAAGTGATTCTTTACCACTCTTATTACATTAAATAATGAATTAAAATTAAAAGATGCAAAATAATTACTTGACATTATTATTATTTCACATTTTATTTTCAAGAGTTTGGGGCTGGGTTTTTTGGTTTGTTTTGGGGTTTTTGAGGGTGAGAAGGATATGTGTGCAGCTTTTGAGCAAGGAAGATTTTCAAAGTTCTGCATAAGAATGTATTAAAAATATATAGTCATAACTGCTATGCATAGGGAAAAAAAGCCCATTTTTAGTGGTCTAAATATTCAAGTGCATGGAGTTGGGCTACTTTTTTCAGACATTATTGTATTCTAGTGACAGGCCATACAATAGGTGGTCAGGTTTCAAGTGTATATATGGGAACAACTCAATTTAATGCATGATGGGGAACATTTATGTTTTGGGGGGTTTCTTTGTTTGTAGGTTTGTTTGCTTTATGGGGTTTTCTGGGTTTGTTATGTTATTGTTTTCATGGGGTTTTTTTCTTTTAATTCTGGTTTTGATTTTGTATTTTCTTTCTGTAATCTCTTTGAGCCAATTCTGTCTGTCTTGCTGCCTTCTAATATATTATGGCAAGACACTTTGATTCTGTAATTCACAGTACTACTGGTGCAATCATTTGTTCTATTAGCCTTGCTTTTTGTATGTCTTCTAGGATATATAGATTGTTGTCATGGGTTGACCCTGGCTAGGTGCCAGGTGCCCACTCAGTCACTTATCACTCCCTCTCCCACTGGGAGAGGGGAGGGAATAATATGGAAAAACTACCAGGGTAGGATAAGGCAGTTTTATTACAGCAGGAAAAAATAGAACAAGCAAGTCGAGAGTTGCGTGCACAAGAGCAGAGGGGAAAACAATCAATCTCTACTTCCCATCAGCAGCGATGTCCGGACACTTTCTGGGAAGCAGGGCTCCAGCACGCGTGACGGTTGTTCAAGGCAAACATGGAGGAGTCCTGAGTGCCTCCTCCTCCTCCTCCTCTCTTCCTTCCCTTATATATCTGAGCTGATGTCATATGGTATGGAATATCCCTTTGGCTGACTGAGCTCAGCTGGCCTGCTGGTGTCCCCTCCCAGGATCTTGCCCCCCCCATCCCCTTCAGTGGGGGAAGGAATGTCAGAGGGACAGCACAGCTTGGCAGTAGCCAAAACACTGCTCTGTTATCAACACCAGCTACCAAAAGCAAAGTACAGCAGTGTAAGGGCTGTGAGCTTTACCCCAGTCAGACCCAATACAATTGCAAATAGGTTAAACAGTGGAGGGGAAGCTCTGCCACAGTCAGCTGAGTCTAGGTAAGCAACCTCCATTGAAATACTTAAATGGCTAGTACCTTCAACTCCTTTTAAAGTGAGTCACTATTGATAGCAATAAGACTTTTCTGAACAGAGCCTTATAAGTCTGGATCACAGCTTGTAGATATATGTGCTGTTATGGTCATTAGTCATGTTTCCAAGCATTCTTCCTTCTAAAAGTGCCAGATAAATCAACAGATCACTGTAAAATAAAATAGAAGTTATTTTAGAACAGTTCATTTTTTCTAAAATGATGTTCTTGAAATTCTTCTCTGCCTTTCCCCCTTCACTATTTCTACATTTATAAATCTGACACGAATTAATAGTTGTCATGGTCTCATCATAAAAATTATTTTCAAAGAGAGAGAAGGGTAGAGTTTAATTAATCTTTATCACTATTAATTAACCTCACCTTAAACAGCAGTATTAGTCAGCACTTACCCTTGGGTACCTAGACTTAGAAAGCTCTGATTACAGTGGTATTTCTTCCTGATTAGTGGAATAACAGAAAAATCATACATTGAGAAAACATATTTAAATTGATTTCATTTCAGCCATTCTTTGGGCATTAGCCCATTCTTTGGACATTGTTATGATGGTGAAAGTAATAAGACTGTTATTATGAAAAAAGACATGAAAAACACTAAAGATATTGTCTTAATTAGTCTTTCAGATCTTTGTTATATCCGACTTAACTTCAGAAAGAAGGTCAAATGCTAGAGGAAATCTTCACGTTTCACTGGAACTAAAAGAAAAAAAAGAAAAAAATATCTATCACCACCCTCCCAAAAAATCCAGTGAGTAATCTAGCTCAGAAAGAGATATGTCACCAATACTAAGTAAATGTGGGTTCCATTTGGCACACACTTAGCTAGACTCTGCACATAGCTATCCTTTTTAAATGCAACTGTCTTGTACCTAAAACTCTGTTGGGTGCTCTTCTTCCTCTGATTTCATTACAGAAAGGAAAGATAAAAACTAGGTATGGGTAAAGAATTTTGCTCTGACTGCAAGGTAGAATTAGCCTATCCACCCAATTAGACTTGCAGTGTCTGAATTTTACTCTCTTTTAGTTTCAGCTATGCAATGTCCTTGAAGAACTGCTCTGATGGCTTTATGGGTAATTATCATTGACCCTCCAGTGTTTTCTTGAAAATGAAATTTCTGATTACAATTATCTTCCAAGAACTATTGAAATCAGCAAATTTTGTGTTTGACTGCATTATGCTTTGTGGAAAAAGTGATAAACTCATGTGCAGTAGAAAACATGCAATTACCATTATTGTTTAGATGCTAATTTGACTTTTCTAAGATAAAAAGGCATAATTAATTATAATGTTTACTGACTTGCATTTATTCCTCTTATTTTGTCAATGGAGAATCATTATACTTCTTTGCAGTATGTTGAATAATAGAATAACAAAAATCTATTAATATAAATATGAGAATTTTTCTAGATTAATGTATTTGAAAAATTATGTCTATTGAATATCGGAGCCACTAAGATTTCTTTCTAAGCAAGCTAGGTCATATCAATGATGAGCGCTTCTTTTCACCTGGACAATTTATTGAGATGGCAGACTGTGCTTGAAGAGACACTATGTTAAGAATTCTTATATATATTGTACTCTTTCCTACTCAAAAGGATACATTCAATTGATAGACAGAAGAAGCTATAATTTCTGAAATATATAACAGCAAACACCTAAATCGGCCAAACAATGTCATTAGTGAAGACTTTACACGCTTAGATTTTAAGCAAGTGAAGTTTCTTTCATGCTGTGAAAACAATACAGGTAAATATTCTATGCATACTCTCTTCTGAAGAATGGGGTTTGCTGTTATTTTTAAGCCACACAATATATATTTGCCTCAGCAAATATATAGATTTTTAACTTGAATCAATCTTCAGAAATATTTCCTGGAAGAACCCAGTTCAAGCTTTTTGTTTTGTTCACATTAAGAAAGTCCCAGCTGCAGTTACTATGCATGGAGATAAATGGATTCCATAGCTGTTAGCAACAGCTTAACATTTTTATGCAGAATTTGTATGCTTAAGAATAGAAGGTTAATCAGGATGGTTAAGAACTTTTGTGAAATATGGGAAGCATCTTGATTTTGACATAGAGGTTTTTCAGGCTGAATTTTGTTAGGGAGGTTCAGGGATTGCAGCCCACTGGTTGGTCTTCTTTCTTGCTAGTCTTTTCCTTAAGATCTTAGGCAATTTTTTTTCCCTTTTTTCAAAAACTTGAGTAGAGGCTAAAATACAGGTAGAACTCATGTCTATTTAAAAAATGGTTAAGCTTTCAGAATGCAGTATGCAGAGTTAATCCTGAATGGACTCTATGTCCCTCAGCAGAGCATTGAGCTGTGAAAAGAAAGTACCTAAATACAAAAAGATGATGATCCAGCTTGTAAGATCCAGTATTTTATGCTGAGTCAACACAGGAAAACTATTTTCAGTCCTGTACATGGGTAGGGGAGGGCTCCATGGATCTCTGCATTGCGTTTGTCAGGCATTGTGGAGAGGCAATGAGAGAATGCAGTCTGTGTTGGCTGTATTATTTCTCAATGCAAAAGGAACATCTATAGGTTTGCATTTTTCCTTTGGAGGATCAAACATGGACTCATAGAATCTTTAAGATTGAAAAAGGTCCCAAAGATTATTGAGTCCAACCATTAACCCAGCACCACTCCATTCATCACTAACCACATCCCCAAGTGCTACATACATCTTTTGAACATTCAAGGGATGACCAGCCTATTCCATTGTCTGACCACGACTTCAGTGAAGAAATATTTCCTGTTATCCAATCAAACCTCCCCTGACACTTGAGACCATTTTCTCTGGTCCTATCACTTGTTACCTAGGAGAAGAGATTGCCCTCTTGCTACAACCTCTTTTAAGCTAGTTGTAGAGAGTGATAAGGTGCTAAATGTTAGCATCAGCATTATATTTTCCACATGTTCTTCTTGCTCACATTTGATTTTTATGGTATTTTTAAAGCAGCCTTCTTGTTAAAGCAACAGTTAAAGTATTATGGTTTAAGAAAGCTAAGGTAGCACAACAGTCTGTTCTATATGAGATACAAACCTCATGATGAAATTTCAAATCTTAGTGCTATTTTGGGGTTCAGTCATGGTCACAAATATTAAATGCTTCTTTGAAGTTAGAATAAAGTGATAACTATTCCTTTTAAACATTGGATCTGGCATTCTTTTGTAATCACTTACTCACTGGTCATTTTTGCCCATTTTGAGGGTAAGTGATCAGATACTGATTGGAAGGTGTGATAAGTAAGCTGACAGATTTGAACAGCAGAGAGTAGAAAAAGGTGTGATAAGTAAGCTGACAGATTTGAACAGCAGAGAGTAGAAAAATTGCCATCTTCTTTTTGAAACTTCAGACTAAAATCTGAAGGGAAACTCTGCAGCCCTTCTGAGAAATCTGTTCTAGTTCATGTCACCTTCACAGTAAAGTTCTTCCTCATGTTCAGGTGGAACTTCCTGTGCATCAGTTTCTGCCAATTGCCTCTTGTTTTATGTGTTGGCACCACTGAGAAGAGCCTGGCTCCATTCTCTTAATACCCTCCCTTCAGGTCCTGATAGACAATGATGACGTCCCCTCTCCACTGCCTCAAGACAAAACAGACCCAGCTCCCTCAGCCTGTCCTCATAAGAAAGATTCTCCAGACCCTTGGCCAACTCAGTAGCTCTCTGTTGGACCTGATTCAGGACCTCCAGGCCTCACTTTTGCACTGAGGAGCCCAGAACTGGACACAACACTCCAGACACACCTCATCATGGCTGAGTAGAGGGGCAGGATCACCCGTCTCAGCTTGCTGGTAGAATTTGTCTTAATGGATCCCAGGATTACTTTGACCTTCTTGGCCACACTACTGGTTTATGGACGATGTGTCCCAGGTTCCCACCAAGACCTCCAGGTCCTTCTCCACAGAGCTGCTTCCCAGCAGGTCAGCCCCCAGCCTGTACTGATCCATAGGGTTATTCTTCCCCAAGTGCAGGACCCTGCACTTGCCTTTGTTGAATTTCAGAAGGCTCTTCTTCGCCCATCTCTCCAACATATCAAGGTACCTCTGAAGAGCTGTACAGATCTCTCAGATATTGGCCACTCCTCACAATTTTGTCATCCCTGTACTTGGTGAGGAGACACTCTACTCCTTCATCAAATTAAACAACACTGAGCCCAGTATAGAACTCTGGGGGACACCACTAGTGACAGGCCTCAAACTAGTCTCTGTACCACTGTTCAAAACTGTCTGGGATCTACCACTCAGCCAGTTCCCTGTCCCCTCCATCCTACTCTCCACTCATTCAATCCACACTTCATGAATTTTCCTATGAGGGTTTCATGAGAGACAGTGTTGAAAGCCTTGCTGAAGTCAAGGTAGACAATGTCCACTGCAAATTCATTCACTGCTTCCCATGGGCCAGCAAGCATTCAGTCATCCCCAGGAAAGTAGGGCTCCATCATGCATAATAGTGAATTGAGAAGAAAAATGCCGTTATCCCAAACGTTCCCCCCTTCTCCCTCTTCCCCCCTCTTAATGCAGTCTCTCTATAATTTAAACTATACCAAGTGGTTTATTGATTTACTAACGGCATATAATTAATCAGCAATCAATGAAATATAGATTCAAGACCATTATCTGCAATTCACTTACTAGGCTCTTCTGGAATATTTACCCACATTTTTCTCAACATCCTTGTGTTGTTAATCCTGAAAAGTTTTTGTCAGAGACACACACAGTTACTCTCCTTACTTGGACACTCCTTCTGAGGGTGCTCCACCTTTAGGCAAAGCTATGCATATCCAAACACCTTACTGATCTCCATCAGTAAGAAAGCACTCCACAAGCTCAGGTTCACATCCTCTGAGTGTGGGTTTCTGTATGCCACACTCCACTTTGGTACTGCAGTATCTGGAGGCAGGCACCTCACAACAGTTGATAGTTTGCAGTGTTGTTAGGGATCAGCAGATGCTGGTGCTTTCAACCCAAGGTCTCTCCCCACTGTTAAAAAATATTCATGTTTCTTTACACCTCTTTTCAAACTGAAGTCTTTGTTTCAAACTATTCTGTGAATCCCTAACTATTTTTTAATCTGATTGATGGCCATTGTCTTCTTTCACATGATGAGGGCAAACACCCTCACAAAGACCTTTGGGAGTCCCATTGACACACATTGTGTATATTCACATTTCTGTCCTAACATCTGTTGTTATTCAGGCCACAGGTGAGCCCTGAGGGCACTTCACACCAGTCTAAATGAATAAGCCAGTTAGAGAGTAATAAAATGTGACATTTTAAGAGCAGAATACTATAAAGAGATAGTTCCAAAAATTCAGCCTTTCAGAAATAGTTCTAAGATGTCTTCATGACAGTTGTTGTGGTACAACTTCTCATATTATATGGAATATGTCTTCCTCCCACTTTCCATGCCTCAGTTTTTCCTGTGCCATGTTTTTCCATAATGAACTCAACTATAAGGTAGGTTCCACATCAGATGTCTTATTTTTCATTGTCATCTGTTTTATTTCTTTACATCAGAACAAAGAGGATGAACGATTCATTAATTCAGAAATGTAGTCATTTTCACCAGTTTGCAGCCAGTGCACACAGATGGAATTAACTACAGGTGAAAATCAGTAAGATACCCTGCCCAAGATAACTACATCAAACAGCTTAATGCAGTTAATTCCTCAAACACATATATAGTTATTCAATGTACTCATGTATATACATACATTCAATGAGTAAATAGTCAAATATGTCTACCTCTTTGAATATATATTCAAAAAAATGTCAAGTGGAATAACAAAACCTCATTTTTTTCAGTGTAATTGATAACTTCCCTGATTTTTATACTTTAGGACAGGGAAATAAAGGAGAAAAGAAAAAGGGATAAAAACCATAATGAGTTATTTTTCCGAAGTCAAAATTACATGTACTATAGTGCTTATGATTTCAATTCCAGTTGGAAGAGGAACAAATGGGAGACTGTCCAAAGGATCTGGAGAAAGCACAGATATTGCTAGAAAGGAAGAGCTCACAAGAGTGGTATTTAACAAAATGGTTATGCAGAGAAAGAACAATGGAAGAGACAGATCTTCTGGGACATTGTTATGAATGAAATCTGGCATTAGAAGATGCCCAATGTGATGTTGTAAATACAACAATTTCTACAAAAAATAAATAAAAATACTCACATAACTGGAAAAAAGAAACCTATGACATTATGTTCCCTTCACAGAAAATAAGGCATATGGTTATCTTGAGCATTATGCAGCTCTGCTTTTAATGACTGGCTGCCAGAATTAAAAAAGCTTTTCCTGAAATGCTGAGATTAACATGCTGAACATGCTGGTGATGCTGTCTCTTGACCTGCAGCTTTTTCCTTGTAAGCAAGGTTTGTTTTTCCTCCCAGAGGAACTGCTGATATAAAACTGTAATAAGGAAAAGCACTCAACTAAAGAGTAAATTGCTTTTTTGAAAAGTGCAGGTTTACAGAATAAAATAAAAGTCATAGCAGAAATGCACTGGTTTTTTTCTACTACCCTCAGTCATATTTTTTTCAGCAAATTAAAATGTACACCTTTAGAATTACTGTTTAACAAAACATTGTTGCACATTAAACAATACTTTAATCATTTTAGAGCAATAAAAATATTTGTTTTATATATATTTGGTAAATTGCAATAGCAACATATTTGTTTTATTAAATTTAAAGATGACTAAACACTTTTAATTTTATCTTTGAATTACTTCAAATGATTTCATGTTAGGAAATCTCTGAATCATCTTTCTGAGTTTAGGACTAACACCTTTCTTTTTTACCTTAATTTAGCATGTTAATTTCTATGCTTCACAATAGACTGAAAGGAACTAAAGAGACCAAATTATCTATCCAGCAGATGAGACTGTAGAATTTATGGTAAAATTACTAGAATTTTACTCTGATTTTTTAGAGAGGTTCTATAATTCATTAAAAACTGTAAAATTAATTTTGATACTAGAACGTAAATAAATAATAGGTATTTGTTTGTACACATCTAATGCTCACTTAAATGGTTAATGTTTGCCATAAATGCTGTAAACCATGTGCTTTCTAGGGAAATTCACAAGATAGTCTCTTGATACTGTTCCTTCAAAGTAGATTATTTATGTAATGACGTAGGTCTACATAGATTCTTGAAACATTCCTAATCAGTTGTTGCTTTTAAAAATATTTTTGATTAGCTTCAATGAGGTTTACAGAGTCAGAATTTCTGAAAATTAAGTTTTTCAAGTAAAAATACATAAACATTGATCTTGGAGCCTTACTGGCCAAGGAAGATTTAGAAAATTAACTTTAGTAAGGTAGATTCATTATTCTGCTATCTCTAGTCTCAGTATTAAAAGTTCAAGTGTTCAGTGTATCAATTCAGTCCTTGAATAGCCTCCCTGTGCCTTCAAAGGGATCTGACAGGTAGAAATGTGTTTAATGGACATGCTCCCTATGTCTTGATAATAAGGATAAATTAACCCAAGATCAAATAAGAAATAGATTTCTGTGGAACCCATGTGTCCTCATTTAAAACTACACTGGAGTAATTTCATGGCAGTCTGCTATGTAGGTGCACACCAAGTGAAGTAAAATGAACAGTAGTTAATTGCAATTTTTTTTCACTTTCCTTTTTTCCACGAATTTCAAAACTAATATCCCTGTAATTATCATGACCTAATAGATGCTTTCACTGTCATTCCTAAATGGAAAAGAACAAGATTATAAGGTCTGAAATACCCTGATATGTGGCCTTGATTAATCACCACTTAAATTCACTTCCTACAGATTTTGTTATAATTCATACTCTTTGTACTGTACTGTACAACCTCCCCCTTTTGAAGCAGATCTTTTATTCTAGGATAACATTCTTACCTTGTTTCTTACGTGTAAATCACAGGTCTACTTGATTTCTCTGTATATGTAGAGTTCTCTGGTCAAATAGCTTACAGCAATTACTTTACAGAAACCTTCCTAGCTACATTTTGATAGATTCACAAACTTTAGGGCCAAAAAAGAAAATTATCCACATCTATTGCAGAACAGTCAGTCATAGATGTTAATAATTACAGCATCATACCTTTACTTTTTGTATTGTATCTAATCTGCAGTTTAAATGTTTACCAGTGTAAATTCTGCAGTACGACCTGGGCAAAATGTTCCAGTGTTTAGTAACCCTCAAAGTAAAAGAAAATTGTAATTTAGTCATGCTTGACCTCCCTTCAGTGTTAAAATTCACATTTTTTGGGGAAAAAAAGAAGTTCTTAGCTATTAGGAATCCATAAACCATAGCTTTATCAAACTTCTTGACCACATTCCAGGTATTTCCCTTGCTTCCTACTGAGTACAAGGCTGAGTATTTGCATGCAAATTTGATTGTACTGGTATAAACATTTTTATTACCAATTTAGTCTTCCCATTTTTGTTGATCATAGTGATTAATGATAAAAAAGCCACAGTGAGCAGTATGATGAAAGCAAAGATGTGTAATTTGTGATGTGCATGTGAAATATCCCAGGTGGAAGCTAAAACTTCTTGCCAAAAGCAGCTCAATCTAATGACAAAATTGTGCTGGAGTGCTGAATTAACAAGAATGTAATCTATTTAGTGCTGTCACTGCAGAGTAGTAAAACATTAGGCTCCAATTCAGCCTCCTTAGACTTTCATCATGAGACAAATTGTAGATGTAGTGTATTATTCAATTGTTCCACCATTGGTTTAGAAACTGGTGACACAAATGGGTATGATGTCTCAGTTGTGCTGTCCTACTTGAGTGTACACTTCTATGGATTGACTTTCTTTTAAGCCACTGCATCACGCTATAAACTCATTTTTGGCTGCTAAGTTACTGTCTTTTTTAAAGGCTTTGAATAATTCAGGTGTTTTAAAATACAGTTTTCCATTTTATATCCTTTTGGCTTTCTTATTACTAACAGCTGTTAGGCTCAGACACTATGGTGTTTTGGATAGAATCCGCAAGAATCCAGGTGTTCAGTAGAAAGTAAGCATTATGGGTATAAAGTAATCACTAATGGAGTTATCACTGATTCAAAATTATCACAGGTTTAAAAACAATGGGTCATGCTTATAGTTTCCTGAGTGTCATCAGGATAGCTTATAAATGACAGTAGACTTTGGTTATATTTTTTAGAAAACCTTTGAAATAAAAAAATCTTCAGTTATAAATCATGTCTTTTTGATTGATTGGTAAGTCAAACAACCATTTCAGCCTGCTTCTGATTGCGATATATCAAGAAAAATGAAGGAGTGGTTATTGGATCTTCTACCATATTGATGGTAGCTTACTCTAGTAGAGTGTGGAGAAAATTATCATTGAAAGAGAGCCCATAAAATTCACTAGCAGGTAGAGTATGTTACCCAAGGATTTTGTATCTGTATAGACTGCTAGTATGTTCTTCCTTCAAAGTTTCAATGAACTTTGTTGACAGAGAGAAGAATCGTCTATCCACCCTTATTGTCTTGCTTAACTAACCTGATCTTCTATTTCAAGGTGGCCCACTTAGTGGATGAGGGAAAGGCTGTGGATGTGTCTACCTGGACTTTAGTAAAGCTTTTGACACCATTTTGCACAGAATTCTTTGCGACAAAGTGGCTGCTCATGGACACATGCACTGTTCATTGAGTAAAAAACTGTCTGGATAACTGGGCCCAGAGATGGGTGGCGAAGGAAGTTACATCCAGCTGGTGGCTGATCACAAGTGGTGTCTCCCAGGGCTCAGTACTGGGGCTTGTCCTGTTTAATGTCTTGATCAATGATTTAGACAAGGGGACTGAGTGTATCCTCAGTCTATTTGTAGACAACTCCAAGTTATGTGGGAGCATTGATCTGCTGGAGGACAGGAAGGCTTTTCAAAGGGATCTTGACCAGCTGGATTGCTGGGCCAAAGCCTATTGTGTGAGGTTCAACAAGGCAAAGTGCTGTGTCCTGCACTTGATCATAACAACTCCCTGCAGTGCTTACAGGCTGGGGGAAGAGTGGCTGGAAAGCTACCTATCAAAGCACCTGGGGTTGCTGGTAGACAGTGAGTTGGCTTTTGGCTGAGATAGAACTAATTTTCTTCACAGTGGAACTCGTAATTCTTCTAGTATGGGGCTATGTTTAGGATGTGGGCTTGTGAAAAACTGGACTGGTTAATGACTCAAACAATGGACCACTTAACCACCCAGGTGCAGAGGGTGAGGAGACTCATCACTTCAGGCAAGTCTGAGTGTTGAATAAGATAAGAAAAGCAGTAAGGAAAGAGGCAAACCCTGTACCCTCTCTTTGTCCTTTCACAAGTGAACTCAGCTGTGATAACTCCCTTGCCAGGAATTACTGGGACATTCACACTGTAGCTTGAAGGTTTTCACCTCTGCTGATGGGCCATAATGGGCCATAATTGACTCAACTGCACTGACCTAACAGGCAGCTGTAATGACTTAGAAATTGTCAGAGACTCACAAAGTGTTCTGTGATTCACAGTTTTACATCATCTAGTGTGAAACTCCCTGCCTCAGGGGAGGTACCAGAACCTGAGTGAATATAACCCAGGGAATTTTGGTGTTTTGGTGGCTTTTCTCCACCCCAACGGATTGACACAGTGACCAGCTTTGACCAACAGACATTGAAATTGCAGCAATCAAGTCTTGTCATGGAGATTATACGCATTTCTACTCCTAAGCCTTTTTTTCCTTTTCTCTATATTTTTCTATTTCTCTCTTCATCACATTTACTGTTAGATAAAAATCCATACTATGAACTTCAACATATGGTCTTGTTTACACCTTAATTCCAGGCAGAGTGTCCTGGTTTGAAAGACAGGTGTCTGTTAAGGAAGGCAGGAACCTCCCTTGGAATGGGAAACTGTAACCCCTCTCCCTCCAAATTATTATAAATTTGAAATCAAGAGGCTCTCAGGCAAAGATATGGGAATAGGAATAACAGTTCTTTACTAATATCTAAAACAAAGCTAACAAATAACAACAACTATGGTGTTAACCAACAAACAGAACCAGAAACCCAGTGGCAGCCTGCTCGGCTTCAGGCACCTTTTCCCTTTGGTGCAGTTCCAGTCACAGCCTGCAGGGGCGCTCTGGGTGCGATGATTCCCCGGTGCCTGCAGGGGGCGCTCCGGCGTGAGCTCAGGTAGCACACGGCAATGGCGGCTGCCCGAGGCACGGAGGGATGGAGGAGAGCCTTTGTTCCACAGACCCTCGGGGGGCAGCTGGTGTCGGTGCTGCAGCAGGATCCCCGGACACAGGGAGCTGGGACGGTAAGAGGTCCGGAGGTGCAGGGGGAGCCCCGCTACAATGTAGCGAACAACTCGGAGCGGCGAGGAGGAGCGGGGCAGAGACAGGCTGGTGGCAGGCAGCTCCCGATGGGGCAGAGGGCAGAGACTCACAGCAGACAGACCGGCAGCTCCGTGCTGGCTTCTCAAAGGGCTGTGGGTTCAGCAGACAGCAGCTCCGGCCGTCCAGCTCCGAGGGTCCCGAGCAAGAGGAGTGACCTCCCCCCTGCCCTTGCTTTTTCAGTCTCCAAAATCTCGCATTGTCAGGCCCTGCTTCCATGAGGGGCAATTCTACCCCACCCTGCCAAGGAGAAAGGCTCTAGCCTTGTGCTTTGTTCTCTTAAGTACTCAGCTATTAGCTCAGTCATTTGTCTCTTAGCAAGCCATGGGAGATAAATTCCTGAGGAAAAAAACTAAATCCAAACTCCAACACAGAGGTATCTCTAATAATTTTAGTAACTGAATTTCAAAAGGACAGAAAACAGTGTAAGTAATAGAGATGTTTTTGTTAATGCTGAGTAGCATTTGCACAATGTCAAAGTCTTTTTTGCTTTTTATACTGGCACACTGGAAAGAAGATGGAGTGAGTGGGAAGTTGGATGGGGACATAGCCAGGAAAATAGACCCCAGCAGGCCGAAGGGATATTCCAGGCTGTATGACATCATGCTCAGCCTGTAGAGAAGGGGGGATAAGGAAGAAGGTAGAGATGTTTGAAATCATACATGACAGAACCCTGCTGTCCTAGAGCTGGCTGAACACCATGCCAGCTGATGGGAAGTGGTGAATGAAGGCCTTGTTTTGCTTTGCTTGTGTGTGAGGATTTTGCTTTACCTATTAAACTGTCTTCATATTGACCCATGAGTTTTCTAACTTCTACCCTTCCAATTGTCTTGCCCATCCTGCTTGGAAGGGGTGAGCAAGATTGTGTGGTGCTTGGTTGCTGGCTGGAGTTAAACCATGACAGACAGACAGCTGAACATGAGCCAGCCCGGGTGGTTAGGAAGGCCTATGGTATCGTGGCCTGTATCAGAAAAGAGCATCCAGCAGGACCAGGGAAGTGATTTTCTGCCTGTACTTGGCCCTGGTGAGGCCACACCTTGAATCTTGTGTTCATTTAGGCCCCTCACTACAAGAAAGACAGTGAGGTGCTGGAACGTGTCCAGTGAAGGACAGCAAAGCTCATGAAGGGTCTGGAGCACAAGTCTTACAAAAAAAACTGCTGAGGGAGCTGAGGTTGTTCAGCCTGGAGAGAAGGAGGCTCAGAGAGCACCTTATTGCTCTTCTCAACATCTTGAAAAGAAGGTGTACCCATGTGAGGATCAGGCTCTTCTACCAAGCAGCAATTGGCAAGACAAAAAGAAACGACTTCAAGTTGTACCAGGGAAGTTAATATTGAATATTAGGAAAAATTTCTTCACTGAAAGGATTGTCAGTCTCTGGAACAAGCTGTTCAGGAGAGTGGTTGGGTCACCATTCCTGGGGATACTTAGAAGATCTGTAGAAGTTGCAGTTCAGGACATGGTTTAGCTGTGGACTTGGCAGCACTGGGTTAATGGCTGGATGCAATGATCTTCAATATCTTTTCTAATCTAAACCACTCAATGATTATTCCTCTACATGTGCAACTGCCTTTTTTTATCTTAGAATTTCAACTAAATTCATGGAAAGTTATTAAAATAGGCCAAAGTAGAAGATCAAAGTAAGACATGAATTTCAGATTGTAGACACAGAAGGACCATACACTTCAATATGTTAATCACAGATTCTTATGTTATATATCATATTTGGTGGCACACACGTGTATCACAATGCAGATTGGCATACATATTCATGTGTGGTGATTCCTGCACAGTGGCAGATTTCTTTTCTAAAAGTGTACTTTTTTAAGTATATCCATTCAAATGACATAAGAGTTTTCTCTTTCCCAGCTGAGAAACATGAGCATGTTTTTGAGAAATGGAAGGTTTCTTTGTATCTGTCTATTTCTTGCCAAATATATTGACAGTCTGGATACTTATATTGTCAGACATTCAGATTATGACTTGACTTCAGGATGAAAATAAAAGTATCAGTTTGTATATACAAAAGATCTGCTATGTTGGGAAAGTACTAACAGCAAAAGATACTAAAATATCATTGTCATATCACCACAAGTTTGTTTGCATTGTAAATAAGCACATCCATAGATATATGGCATTATATACTAAATAATATTTTGCTTTCTCTTATCCTTTTCCAGTGTTCTATCAAGATGTTTGGTAGAAAAAAAAATTAGAAGTTTAGCAACAAAAGATGTTAGACCTATTTTAGAAAGAGGCATTTATTCTGTGTCCAGAATTTTAAATTAAAACAAGACAGTACCAGAGTAATGGATGTTTAGCAGGTGAGTTGTACTTGTTAATAAGAAGCATAGCAGCAACAGGCAAAAAAAGCCCAAGAGTAAATAATCACTAGATACAAAACTGCTAGATCTCACAAGCCCCTCCCCACAGGAACAAAGAGAAAGTTAAAATGGCAGAGTGACCTCTCCTAAGACCTCTCCTAAGATGGCAGCTGCCATGGGCAACCATATGTAAGGAGACCAAAGGAAAAGGGCATCAGCCTTCCCCCCTCACTTATCTCTCTGGCAGCAGCAGCTCCGTTGAGAAAGGTGGCCAGAACACTCTGGTGGCTGGTACTGTCAAGGACTAGAACTCATGAAGAGATTTCACCTTCCTCTTGGCAGGAGATGGCAAGACAAGGAAAGGCAAGGCAAAGCATCTGGGCTGGAGAGACTTAGTGCCATCTCTCCTTGCTGGAGAACTGTGGGCACTTGGACATGAAGCAGGGATTACATTCTTCCAGGCGTGGGACCATGACTTCAGGCAGGCACTCTTGGAATTTGCCTTGATTCAGTCTAAGATGCAAGGGAGAAATGAAGAAAAATACCACAAAATACATGAAGTCTCTGCCTTAAGGAAAAGCCACCAGGCAAAAGAGAACTTGGCTTGGGTTCTCTGACTTTTGAATGGGACCAGCAAACCCAGGCCCTGGCGGTTCCATGTTCAGCCATAGCACCAGCTCTTGGAGAGACAGAAACAATTTTTGACACAGGTAGATATGGAATACAGTAACAGTTTGGGTTACCCAGAACAGGGACCTTGAAGGATGGGGAAGGATGGGGAAACCTTCATCTAGACCAGGCCTTGAACACCTTCAGGGATAAGGTGTGTGCAGCTTCCTTGGACATCTTGTTCCAGTGCCTCACCACCTTAACAGTAAATAATACTTTTTTCTAATATCTAATCTAAACCTTTTCTCTTTCAATTCAAACCAATTGTAAATGCTCTTGTAAATAGTCTTGCCTCATCTTTCCTGTAAACTCCCTTCAGGAACTGGAAGGCTGCAATTAGGTCACGCTGAACCCCTTTCTTTTCCAGGCTGAACAATCCCAATTCTCTCAGCCTTTTCACATAGGTGAGGTTCTCCATTCCTCTGATCATCTTGGTGGGTCTTCTCTGGATTAGCTCCAACAGATTAATATCTTTCCTGTGTTGGGGAAACTGGATGCAATACTTGAGATGTCTTCTAGCATTACGTAACACTGTGTCATCTAATTCCATCTCATTGTATTTCCCTCTTTTTTGCTTTTTTTTCCCCCTGAAATTCTGTGTCTTAAGACTGTATTTAATATTCTCTATTTTCTTTCCTTCCTGGTAGACTACTGAAATAATGATATATGAAACAAGACAGTGAGACATGCAATTTGTTTTAAAAGCTATTATGGCATACAATTTTTAGTTTCTTGTCAATATTATGTGTCAGTACCCAAAATCTTCAATGACATGTAACTTCTGAGACAATAAACAAGTTCTGGTTGGAGAATAACAGCATAAAAATATGTCAGAGAGCCTTAACTAGTGCAAATAATTGGGCATATTGTCAGCTTTTTTAATTCTTCAATATATCAGTCGTTACTTCATCTCAAGTATTTGACACTAAAGCACTTAGCTGATTTAAAGCTATCATAAGAACAACCTGAAAGGAATCCTAACTTTCTGCCTTCCTGTGGTCTCTGTTTAACAGCGGATACAACTTTATTAAAATTATTCGAGAGATGCCTCTGACCGAATTGAGGTGCAAATCCAACCATATGCCAAAGCCAGTAATGTGGATCATTTATCAGTAAATGTGAGGTAGAGAGGGAGAGATAGAAATAGGAAAAGGAGGAGGTCTTCCTTTATTCCCTTTTAAAAATGGTACTTATATTTCCCTCTTTGCAGTGAGTGAGAACTTCATTGTACTGCCATGGCTTCTCAAATGCTATGGATTGTGGTTTAGCCCTCAGGACCCGCAGGTGCATCTCATCAAGGCCCATGGGCTTGTGTACCTTCACATTCCTTAAACGTTCTCAAACTTGATTTTCTCCTGGAGTGGGTTTCTATTCATTTTCCCAGTACCTGCCTTTGTCTTCTGTGATTAAGGCAACGTGACTACACTTGCCAGTGAAGACTGAGGTATAAAAGCCATTGAGTACTGCAGCCTTCTCCATGTGCAGGTAACCAGGTCTCCTGTTTCCTTCTGTACAAGGCCCATGTTTTCCTTAGTCTTCTGTTTATAACTGATTACCTACAAAAGTGTTTTTTGTTGCTCAGGATGGCTCTGGAGAGGTTTAATTCTATCAAGGCTTTAGCTTTCCTAACTGGATCCCCAACTGTTCAGGCAATTTTTCTGTATTCCACCCAGACTGCCTATCCTCACTTCCACCCTCTGTAGGCTTTTTGTGTGTGTGTCTTTGAGTTTATCCAGGAACTTCTTGTTCATTCACAAAGGTCTCCTGGCATTTTTGCCTGATTTCCTCTTTGTTGGGATGCATTGCTTCTGAACTTGGAGCAGGCCATCCTTGAATATCAAACAGCTTTCTGGTTTACCTCTTCCCTCCAGGTGTTTATCCCACAGTACTCTATCAAGCAGATACCTGAAGAGGTCAAAGTCTGCTCTCCTAAAATACAGGATAGTGAGCTCACTGCACATCCTCCTTCCTGCCCTAAGGATTTTGAACTCCACCATTTCATGGTCACTGCAGCCCAGGCAGCCAAATACCTGTGCAAAAAAAGTAAAGCTGAAGAGAAGTGCTGAGTAAATAATGGATTTTTCAGTTCACTGGAGGGTCTCAAAAGAGCAACAAAATGTTTCCAGCAACATTTTAAAGGGTTTTTTCCTCTAAGATTAGGTGAAAACGAAAGTAAAAGAAAAATCAATTAACCACAACCCATTTGTTTTATATACAATTTTTTTCATTAGATTCTGAATTCTTTTAAACTTTTAAAATAGAATGAAATTTGACCTCCAATCAAATTATTTTTTGCATAATATAAAACTAGTTTCTTCAATATTTTGGTGGAAGGGATTATATTTTTGATAAATAAATGGGACGTTGTCTAAAAAAATATATACACATACAAGAAATATCACCTGAAGATTTTTCAGAATGATACCAAAAAAATACAACAATAAAAATTGAGAAATTATTCTGTTCTGCATAATTTGTCATCATAAATTCATTACTTCCTTATCTGAACATACTTCTTTAGTTAAAATATGCCATAAAATACTTAGCCTTATATTAGATAAATGTTATATCCATTTGTACCAATTGCATTCTGAGGTCTAAGATACAATCCAGACAGTAAAATAATTTTCCAGTGACTGAACATCCAACTGTGATTTGTGGTTTTGGTATTAAACACCAACCATTCCTTTTTGCATCCAGATTCTTTGATGCAGCATTGATTCAGGAATAACTTGTTTTATTTTTATATGTTTAAACTCGTCTGCTCTTTAACTCTTATTTCTAAGTTGTATCTTGAGCCTTTCTACTGTGAGGTACCCGCAAAACCAGTTGAGAGAAGAGATACTTCATGGTGTCAAGTAGGAACGAAGAACTCTCAAGCCAATTTAGCAGTAACTCTACTTTTACTGTCTTTCATTTAGTTCTACTGGGATTGGTCCACTTTCATGAGTCAACAATCAACCTAATTCATTAAATCAGAAGACTATGGGCTTGAATAATGGTACAACACCAATATATTCCTATTGATTTTCTATTTGCAAGAAGGTCTACCCAAAGTATAACCGTTCATATTTCTTAATTTTAAAAAGTCAATAAAATAAATTTTAAATTCATATTCTCTAAATTTATGTATCAAGTTCATATTTTATTTTGAAGAAAAAGAAGTTCTGAAGAAACAAGTATGCTAGATTTCACAGAAGTAGTGATACGCATTTTTGTATGCTCATTTATTTTTCACGTCATGTTCTTCTGTTGTAGCCAAGTTGCAACCTGGGAAGCATTTATCTGAATCTTGTAACTTCACCAGCTGTCTGGAGATGACTCACTATTGTTTATTAAGGGAAGAAAAGAAATAGAGTGAAAGGCAACTCTAAAGGTATGCTTTATTTAATAATTCAGGTTTATTGACATATTTTCTCATGAGGAAGATTTCATAACATGGCTGTATGTTGAAGTTCCTTTGGATTAATTATAATTAAATTTTTTCCCCATAAAACCGACCTCATCACTGTGTCTCTCTTGACCATAAACTGTAACTTGCTTTTCAAATTTCACTGATGCCAGCATGAAGATGACCTACCAGAACCTGGAGAGGAGCACATCAATGTTACAGTATGCCTCTGAGATTTTCTACAGTTTATTTGACCACCTTACACTTTCTCTATAATTTATCATTCTGAATTCCAAAAACAAGCCTTACTGTAAGGTCACGAGAGACCTTTTGTGGAGCAACTGAGCAGGGTTTTTAAAAACATCAGGGACTTTGTTGCCATGTGTTTTTGCTTGTATTGGACTGCCCTGAACTTGACTTTTTAATACACTGTATTTAATGTGCCAGACCTTACTGCAGAACTCCAAAACAATTAAAACTCTGACTTCTCAAATATTTGTGCATGAGAACAGAAGAAGACATGCTGTCTTAGGGAGAATTATGATCCCCCTTACCTTACTCTTACGGATATCTCTGAAAAATGCTGCCAGTGCTATGAAGTCCCTTTGGATATGTTCATAGGGGTGATAAATTTGTAGCAATGTTTATGCAGTATTGCAGCATGTTTTATTGATATGATTATGCCTATTCAGTTGTCTCTTGGGTCCTATTAATACAGATGTGATGCTACAAAGAATAAAAGTAAGTGATATATTAGTTCCTCACTAACCTTGAGGTTAAATTCTAAGAGCTGCTGGCATTCAATTCAATAACTAATATCAAGGGCTTCTCTTTCATTGTTGCAGCTTCAGAAAGAACAAAACAGATTGGAGGAGAAGAACAGATAGACAATTTATCATCTGATACTTTACAAATAGATATTTTCTGTGCTTGTGCTAAATTTCTAAAAAAATTTTTTTCCATAAGTTCTGATTTTTTATGTGTTTACAGATATGAAATACACCTCATTTGGATTTAGTTGGTATGTTTTCTTAGTTGTTCAAACATATTGCTCATGTGGTGAGGAAGAAGGGAAGTGGTGAGGAAGAAGGGAAGACATTCACATGGAAGATTTTCTTAAAACAAAAGTGTGCCTCACTAGCAAAAGCTTAATTTCTCTTTAATTCTAAGACATAAAACAAAGGGAATCTCACAAACATACCTTAAAGACCAAATGCACAAATTGTCTAAAGTTTTTTTCCATAATTTTTTGCACTGAAATTTAATTTCAGTTATTTCCTTTGTTTTGTTACTTGCATTTCTGAAGTAGTCAAAGTTATGGGTATAAAAAAGGTGATTTAACTAACAAAACAGAAAGATGAATACTTATTTCTGTGGGACACCCCTACCCCTACCTGCCAACAGCCAAAAGCCTAAGTAACCTTATTGGGAAAAACAAACCAACCGACCAACCAACCAACCAACCAAAGGTCCTCCACCCGCCTCATCCCCACGGCCCCTCCCCGCCCCCCCCCCCCCCAAAAAAAAACCCAACCCAACCCAACCCAAACTTTTTGAGAAATTTGGTATTTTTATGTAGGATAAGTTCCTTGAGACTTCCCAGTTTCAAGGTTCTGCTAGATGAAGAAAATATCCCAATTCTACGTCATTTTCCTTTATACAGCCCTTCCTTATGAGAAATAAGAGACAGTTATTTTGGAAAACAATCAATCTCTCTTTAAATGAAAGGATGCAATGTAGAAAAAATCCCCTACAGATATATACTTACGTAAAGTATCAACTTAATATTTCTGAGACTAGAACAGGAAAGATTTTTAAAAGCTCTTTTGCTTCAGAACTTTCAAGAAAGGTTTCAGAATATTAAAAAGAGCTGGTGAGTTGATTGTCAGACAGTCAGAATCCTTCTTGCATTCATCAGAGAGGAGAGACTGCATAACAAAGAGCTCCCAATACTGGAGTCGATTTTATTAGCCTGGTCAGTTGCCTCTTAGCACTTTAGGGTGGAACAGCCTCGTGAAAGGAGTGAGTAAAGAAAGAAAGGCACATGGTAGCACCATGCATATCCTTATTAGAAAACTAAAATACTTATAATGTACACAGTACTGCAAAAAAATTCAAATCAGCAGGAATTAGCAGCACTGACTTCATTTTTCACGTTCTCTCAAAAGGTTTAATCTAAGTATTTTTTTAAATGTTAAAGGTAAGGCCTGTTTCAATCTTGATAATTCTGTTAATTTATATTTAATATTTTTAATTTTTTCCTTTTTAGCACCAAAACACCAACCATGATCGCTATTTCAAGTCAGAGTTTCAGGGGATGCTGATATCCACCTTTTTTCTGAGAAGTGTAAACAATTTAAATTTTTAATATATTTGAGCCTTTTTATTTATGTCATCCATTTTGCTTTCAACTTTCTTG
Organism: Eopsaltria australis; assembly: GCA_034509425.1. NCBI lineage: Eukaryota > Metazoa > Chordata > Aves > Passeriformes > Petroicidae > Eopsaltria > Eopsaltria australis. Next base: position 3,480,072 of record JAVTVJ010000026.1, read on the forward strand.
ACTACCTGTCACTGGCCAGGAAGGCAGGTTTTTTAGACCTGCTTTTTTAAACTTGCTTTTTAGATTTGATTGGCTGGCCCTTTGTTATTTCCTTATCCATTTAACTGTAATTTTAGGTTCTGATTTTGCCCTTTTTAAGTGCAGATTCCTAACAATTGATGTAAAATTATGTAAACATTGACTTGAATTACTAATATTACATGAAGCCTCAGAGTACCCGTAATGGATTTGGAATGAGAACTGCATAATTTAGTGCCATGTGTCTCACAAACACAGGCTATGAGTGGGTGTCTGCCTTTCAGAAACACCTGCAGTACAATTGATGATATATGCACAGATGCTCATCACTAACCCTTTTTTCCATAAGAGTATTTTGCCTTTCCCTTCTTTCCATCCATCAATTACAAGACTAGACAGACTTCTTCTGTAGATTCCTTCACTGTATCCTGGTTTAAATGTCTGCATACAATATTTCGCCTTAAAAACCTGCTTACAAAATTAAATCTTGTAAAAAAATTTAATTTAAAGATAAGACAGACCCAGTTCATTGAATGTGTTTCGAGCACATTGAAAGTGATCTGAAATTAAGTTTAAAAACACACCAAGTTCTTTTTAAGAGATTAAATTCCCAGTTCATGGTAGTATGCACACAGACCTGATTAAAAAAACCAAAACACAGCAAGAAAAAATAAACAAACCAACAAAAATCTTAAACAAACCATCAGAAAACCCAAACAAAACAAAAAACCTGGACCCAAAACCCAACAACCCTCCCTCCTCCCAAAAAGCCAACCAACCACAAACCAACAAGGTATGTAATTTGCTTTACTTTAACATATAATATTCTGAACGGAAAACATTTTCTTCATGACAGAAAAGAATTTTCCTTTACTCATATTTTTCTGTGTTAATGGTAATTTCCTTATGCTTTTCTATGCTGACCAGTATTTAACTGAACTTTACATTAGTGCAAAGAATTCCTCTGGTTTTGTCCTCCCACTCAGTGTTTTCTTTGGCTTCTTATTTTCTTTCTATTATCACTTATTTTGAGCCTTGGCTGCCCTCCCTTTCAGTGTTTTCTGCAGACTCAGTGTTGTCAGAATCTGATAAATTGGTGCCTCTATTTGGAACATACTCCATATCTTCTCAATCCCTAATCCATCTGCTTACAACAGTGATTTTTGACAGCTCTGTTGCACTGGTGTTTTTGTCAATACTATTTAACAATAACTGTTGACTGGACTGTTTCTCTGCTTCACAGCTTTTGTTATTTTATGACTGTTTTAAGAACTTAAAATTGTCGTCCCTGAAAGTGGATTTAAAGTGGAATGTGTAATTTGTTCCCTATAACAAAAGCAAATATATTTACTGTAATTGATATTGATGCTGTTTACATTTCAGTACTGATGTCCCAATATGGCACCAATCAACATTAAACCAGAACTCAAATTTCCAAGAGGATAAAACAGAATAAATTCACTGTCATTCCAGTGAGGTTTTAGCTATGTAAATTCCTGTAAATTCCTATTTCTTTTCTCTAATGCAGAGCATAACTATTTCAATCTTCAAGCAAGATTTTAATTTTAATTCAGTCCCAGATTTTACTGTTGTACTCATAATCATATAAGATCTATGGAACTTCATAAACGAAAAAAACTGACTAAGATAAAACACAGAATTCCTGTCTATAGACTGGCAAAAAACTGGATAACACTGCAAAACTTCTAAAGAACAGATGAATTTCAGTTAGGGTTCCCTCGAAGAGTTGTTTCAAGAGACAGGAGGACCTTATAGGATTGGACATGATGACCATTCTGCTCTGATATCTTTCCAGGTATTTAAGGAGCCAGATACAGAACAATACAGTGAAATTACTAGTAAGTATTACCTGCTTAATTATTTCCAAATCCCTCTGCCTTGTAACATATTTGTAAGTTCTAGAGGATTTTAAAATCCCGAAAATGAAAAAAATATTAGCTTATTAGAAATTAGTCCATTTCCTTTAGAGCTAAATACATAGTTTCATTTATTCTTGAACAAAAACATGTTACGCTTTCTTACTTCTGAATTTTTATCTTTTACTAAATTGCATAATTGTGATTTTTTGGCTTTAGTAAAATGTAATTGTAATTTGTTATTCAGATTAATAAATTGTTTTTCCACAAACAGAACTACAGACTTTAATCTTGTCTTCCTACCTTTGATTGTCCTCCAAAGCTTTTAGCCTCAATGAAACACCTAGGAAAATAACTTTTCCAACTTTATTCCCCCACTGAGTAGTTTGTCCATATTTATTACAGAGACTGATCTGAAGGATTTTTCTAATCTTGTGTCCAGGGATTTCTGGATCACTGCCAATATCACCCTTGATGAATTCAGTTATGTATTTATTTTGTTTTAAAAATAAACTCTTTAATTTGATGCTTGAAAATATTTCTTCTATTGAACCTTTCATTGCAAGTGAAAAAATGGCAAGTTTCTTTTCTTCCTTCTTGGTCTCTTAAAAAAGCTTTGAGGTGTCTTTTGGATTGTGATAGAATTCTGTGTTGCTTTATTTTCTTAGAGCTGCCACAGACTTTTCATTGAGGCTGATTGATTTTCTAGAGAAAGAAGTTATAAACTACTCATACATTTTTGTTCTTGCATTAGTGAGAAAACACAATCATGCACGGGGAAGTTGGAAGACTGGCAGGGCCTGTTTAGAACACAGGTGAAAGACAAAAAGGTTGAGAAATAATTGGAAAACATATCCATATTTTGGAGATTTATAGTTCAGCAATAATAATCACCCTGTATTAGTCTAGATGGGATAGAATATTAATGTAACAGGAACATGAAGATATAGTAGCAGAATTCTTAAATGCAGAGGACTGCAACATTTTAACAATCCTGAAATTTCCCAGTGCGAATTCAACAAAGAAAAACAATTGTTTCAAGAAACTTAAGGTTGAATTTAGACTTTATATGAGGTGTCAAAGAAACTCCCCATAATTTCGTCATTATATTTATTTGCTTAATCTACTGCAATATTCCTTTAAAGCTGTACTGACTATTCATATTATATATGAAATATCAGTACTAGCATATTATATTTTTCAAGCATCCAAAGGCTCAGCATTGTTTTGGCTGCAAATGCTGTTGTAAAAAATAAATTTGATGCAAAAATATAGGGAAAAATATTCAACAGTCTTTATTTTCCAGACATTAAAGCTTGCTAAAAAGGAAATTCAGACTGATGAAGTGTGTTCAGTAACAGGGTTCCAGTGAACTATTTGAATACTTCTGTCTGTACCTACCCTAACGATGAGTACCATGCCCACTAGGAATGAACTTGTGGAGTGAAATAGGGACTGAGGACCAACATCCAAAACCTCTTTCTGTATGTATTGTCTGTGTATATATAATATGCATACATATATGTGTGTATAAATACATATACATATACATATACATATACATATACATATACATATACATATACATATACACAGATGGAGGAATTCCTTTGCAGCCTAAAACTGCAGGTCACCACCATTTGAAACATTTTCTTGCCCTTTTAGTTTAGTCACATGTGAGAAAAATTCAGTTCTTTTAATCTGAACTAGGACTCATGAACAGATGTATCCTGTGTAACAATATCCTTCTAACAGACTGCAGACTGCCGGTGTTTTTCCCTAGTAGAATTCTCATTTAAACAACAGTTGCTCTCATTTTCAATCTGATAGCTACAGACACATATTCACCATTTTTCACATTTGTTGGAAACAAAGGAAAATTGTGGGAAACTATTCAAGTAATTAATTTGTACAAAAAAATTATCACAACCTTTCAGGAATATACAATTTCTTTAAATGTGGCCCGTTGGGATGGACAAGCTGTATTTTACATGTTCATTGACAATCACAGCATTTTTCTCTGCAAATTTTGCTTGTAGCTTACAACTTCCTGTTATGGATAAGAATAGAATTGTTAACAAAGAAACATTCCTATCATGTTTGTCGTCTCTGTGATGTCTGAGCATCCAATTTTTTGGTGTTTTTAGCCCCTTTAACTTACCAGTTTCAAGTTTTTCTTCAGATTACACAAACAGAGCATAGCAATATGCCTTTCAAGTAGTTTATCTTATATAGTAAATTTTGAAAAATTTCTCCTCTTGAAGTATATTTTTACTTTCTATTAAAGACAAAAATCTCTCAAAGGAACTTCAGGAAAATGAAAGTCAGCCATTTTGAGAATTTACCTTTTCTTCCATTCCAAGATTTACTTTTAAATAGGAGTTGCCAGTGTCTGATAATTTTATTTGTAACTGTATTTTTTTGGCATTGTTTCCCACACAGTGTAACATCACATGAAATCCTTATGTGGCAACATATTCCTTTCTTCCATTACCTTTGCAGAGTCAAGTTCATGGAGATGCTTTTAATCACTCTAAATTTCAGCCTTAAAAACCTTGATTACATCTTCAGCCTTTTATTTAATGTTTTGCTACTATTGCCATGTCTTATGACACAGAATTTTCTCACATCATACAGCTCTACAGGACTTTCACATTATGGTGCTCTTATCTTCTGTTTCCATTTCGGGTCTCAAATTGTATTCTAAATGGACTATAATTTCTTTGCTGACTTCTTTTTTTCCTCTTAGTCTCTGTTGTTTAAAATATTAATATTTTTGTTTAATTAAATATTAATTTTGAACGTTTTTTTTTTGTTCCCCATGTAGTTAACTGTTTGTAGTATTCTTTGGATAGCTCTTTTTTTGACTAATCTTCCACAAATTATTTAAATATTTTCAGTCCTTGGGAGTTTAATTTCTATTTTGCTTAGGTTTTCATTTATAATGATAATTTAGAACAAAATTTTGGGCAGTTCAATATTTGTACATTACTTTCATAGAGGATTAATCTATTTCACATATTGTATTTTGTTGATTCAATCCCTAAGCTACAGAGAAATAAAAAAATTTGTGTCTACTCTGCAATTCCTTTTTTATCCCTGTGTATTGTTTTCTTTTCCTCAATTCTTTAGTCACTCATTTCTAATGCTTTCAGAAACAATTAATTCATTGTAACTATGGAACAAACCAGTTTACCTTTTATCACCTGTTATCATTCCGAAAGTGGTGCATTTACTTCAGTTGCTGAGCATGCAATGAAACTAAAAGTCCTGAGTGTCAACATGTTACTTTTATAATGGTGAACAAGCTTAACTCAGTCATGAATCCAAACTAAAGAAAAGTTACTCTTTTTAAGGTGTTTTTTTATGTGAATATCATAATCCATAGTGTTCAGTGATCACACGTAAAATAAACGTACAATATCTGAACTGTTGTATTGGTTTGATGTTTTTTTGATGCTGCCATATAATACAGATTTGTAGCAGCTGCAACACCATCATGATGGGACAACATTAGTTTCTAGTGCAGGATTTCTAGTAGATTTCAAATCCCAACCTCAGAGATATTCGTCACTGACTTCTTGGTATCCAAGACTGCAAGACAGGCAAAAATTGTAAAAGGGATTTTCTCATCTCTTCCTGCTGTCTTGCTCGAGTAAATTTGCCCTCCTCCGGCTACAGAAGTGCACAAATATCCCATTTTATTTTCAGACAGATAAAAGTATCTGAGGGTCCAACCTGCCCATGTTTTCAGATGGGGCATGTGAGTCAAATGAGAAGGCAAATATATTCACAAGCATAAAATCCATGGGGTGAGGACCAGATCATAGACCAGAGAGGGAAGAATTTGACAGACACTAGATATAACAGAACTTCGTGTAGAGAGAAGTCAAGCTGAGAAGTCAAGAGCTGTGAATTACAGTACCACATACTACAGCAGTGTCAACTGAGTGGAGAAGGCTCATGAAATTAAGTCTAACACCTTTCATTTGGGGAAACAGCAGGACACCTGTGAGATCCTAGTCTAGGTAGAGAGATTCATGGTGGGGAGATATATGAGATTCACAAACTCAGTGGTAGTAGATGAAGCTAAGGGAGCACTAGGTAGATTATAAAAAATAAATTCATTAATTCAGCTCTGCTTTGAAGTTTAAAAATTGACTAGCCGTTTAGTGACTTGGGATTCCCAGTTCTCATTACAAATAATCTGTCACACAAAAGTGGCATGAATTACATCCCAATGAGCTGATTCACAAAAATTACAGGAAAATTACAGGAAACATTGAGAGCCTTCATGGTGTATTCATCTTCCCAAAATTATGTGTATTAAAATAATGTTGCTGCATTATATTTTTCTTACTAAAAGCATTTCCTCATGTAGAGAATGCTAATTCTTTATAAGGATAACTATGGTATAATGCGCAATTATGGCATAATTTACAGTAATATGCAAGATTGAAAAACACAAACATTCCAAAAAAAGTCATAAACTGTAAATTATATATTTTCTTGAAACAACAATTCCTATAATCTCTTTTGTAGATATCGTATATACAATGCTTTATTACTTACTTCAATTTCTAATATTATAACAGGTGACATCTGCATGTGGGTGGACCTGAGGGTGGGGAGTGTTGGGGTTTTCTTTTCATTTGTAAGCAACCTGTACAGACTTTTGCACATCTGATCAAAATTTTAGCTCTTCCAGAAATTTTTCAAACTCAGCTTAGTCCTTAAATCTCATTAATATTTGCACAAAATTATGTCTGCCTGTCTATCTTACATTTTCCTTTGTAATGATCTGGTATGGGACAAAAATGTTCATACATACAAATAGATTAAAAATTAGTTTTCTTCTGACTTTCCTAACAGCATATTTTGCTCTGAAGTAAAAGAAACCATATCCTGGGAAGTAATATGACAATAGAAAGTGAATGAAAAGGGTCATATTTACAACAAAAATTCAAATTTAACAGAGAAATATTCATCTAACATCTTCAGATATTATTAATATTCTATTTTGTTTAGATATAATGTTGTTGTAAATGTATCTAGAAAACTTTAAAAATAAAAAAGTAATCTGAAACTGCATTTAAATAAATTATTTTGGCTATGCTGGAAAATATAATACTATTTGTCCTTCAAATAGTTTGGAGGAAAAATAATTCACCTTAAAACTAAGTAGAATAAAAGTAAATTGGCATATTTTTAATTTATTATTGCTTTAGGTCAATACAGAAAAATTGTTATAGAAATAAAATTATATATATTTGACTGTGTCTACTACACTCTACTTGTGTGTTTGTATATATTTATATGTGAATGTTTGTACACATGTTAATGGATCTATGGGCTCTCACTTTCATAAAACAACACTCAAATGATTGTCTGATAGTTGTACCTGACTTCATTTCTGACTTTGAACAACCTGACTGATCCTAATGAAACTGGAGGCTCAGTTTGCTATTACAACCTACAGTGTTGTTGTGCCATAGAAATGTTTGCTCTCCATGCAATTATTAATTAGGTAGCAGATTTCCTCAGTCAGAATGCTTTATTGTTTAGAACTTGCTGTGTAATATATCAGTAACGATAAAGATATTCAATTTGATAGATCATTGTTGTTTATGACAACCTAAACCTTCATTTGGGACCTTAGCTGATGCGTAACTTATCATTCAGTAGACAAACCTTGGGAATAAAACATTTTCAAATCAATTTAATTAGGAATAAAATATAATTCTACTGAAAGCTGTGCTCATGAAGAATTTGACTGTTTGGACTGAAACTCTGTTATTTTTTAAGGTGCGCAGGTAACAGTCACTGTCAGAGGGAAAGTATATGGACTGTGTTCCAAATCTTTTACATTTGCATAAAACTTGCATAAGTAAAAATTATTGAATGCTTCAACATCATGCAGATTCTATGTTGTTAGGCAATGCCTGTCTCTGTGAATGTCCTGCTCCAGCACTTTGCAAAGGCAATAATTTATTTAAATCAAATTATGTTACTGTGTGTATGACACCAAAGTTTCAGAGATAAAACTTGTACTGTGTTCAGTTGCTGCATTTTAGCTTAATTTGTGCTATTTTTTTGATAAAATACGAGCTGAAAGCTTTCAGCTTGTCACTTAAAACCTTAAATAATGTTCACTTGAGAAATCTTTGCAATACTAATGAGCTCAATAAAAACATTTCAAGGCAATATGCTAAATCACTCACAAAATAGAACTGATGTTCAGTTCATTTGAGAGATTGTCTTTCAAGCTAAAAATACATTAATGAATATCATGTTTCTTAGTTTTAATTGAGGATGTAGATATGTTAACATATATAGATCATAATTAATCTTAATTTCTGGTGTAAACAGACACTTTGACAAATAAGATTAGTAGCTGAATTGAGACACTAGCAATTAACATACCATACATCCAGAAAGAGGCATCGAGTCTGCAATATAATCTGGAGCAACTGAAGGAAACCTCCAGTGGTCTATGAAAAAAATTCTTTGCATGTTAAGAGAGAAAAGACAGAAAAGCAAAAGGTGTACATATGTGAGGCACTGTGAATACTGGCATGAACTTCTGGTGCAAATGAACCTTTGTCCTGGATATGAGCTAATTGACATACTGTTTCAGCAGAGTCGTGTTGATTCCTGTCTTGTGCACTAGATTTTTTCAAAAATGGCATTCTAACAAAAGATCTAGTTCATTTAAATACAGTAAAAAAGAAAGAGGAATTTATACTGAAAGCATTTCTTTATATATTTCTTCAAAATGTCACATTTAAAAAGCATCTGACCTTTAAAGACAAACAAAGGTTTTGTTTGGAACACAAAAATTCATGTCTTATTTAGTCTATTTATCCACTCTTAAGAACAAATATTTTGTAAAAAGAATTTCTGTGTCTCACACTCTAGACCATGTTCCGTTCTTCCATTTTTGTCAAAGGCAAAAGCAGAAGAGTGAGTGAAAAATATGTCTCTACATATATATGTTTATGGACTGGGATGTGCCCTTTATTTTCAAGCTGGAGAAGAAAATTTTCCATAGTAGGGGTAAGATTATAAAAGCTGTACAAAAGGAAATGTTTTATCTTCACCTATTATAATTCCTCATACTTTTACAATATAACAATTGAACACATTTTTATGCAATGACATCAACAGGCATTTATTAAATAGAAGTCAACATTACCAAAAATATGCTCTTGCAATTTGCTTGTTCATAATACATATTTGAAAAAATTGAGATAATGAGAATCAGAACAAGGAAAATCACAGAGGACTCATTAGCTCATATTAGATATTTAATTATAGCAGCCACATTGCTACAATGCCTGAATAGAAACTTGCAAATAATAACACATGAAAACAAATTTACTGTTAAATATGTTAGGAAAAAAAAGAAGAGGATAAATATTTTTTTTAATGGAAGCATTCATTTTTTAAAGGAAACATTTTTCATTACCCTATAAAAACTGAAAAAAATGGTTGCAATAGCTTTGGCTGGCTTAGAGTTAGTTTTCTTCACCATAGCTGGTATGGGGCTGTGTTTTGAATTTGTGCTGAAAATGGTGTTGCTAACATAGGAATGTTTCTGCTACTGCTGAGCAGTGCTTCACAGAATCCAGGCCTTTTCTTCTTCTTCTTGTACCACCTGTGAGATGGCTGGGGGTGCATAAGGAGTTGGGAGGGAGCACAGCTGGGACAACCCATCCCAAATGATCCAAGGCATAGACCATGCCTTATGGTGTCATGCTCAATACATGGAGCTGGGGGAAGAAAGAGGAAGGTGGGGGGGGGACATTCAATTGATGATATTTGTCTTCCCAAGTCACCATTACATGTGACAGAGCCCTGCTTTTTTGGGATGGCTGATCACCTGCCTGCCCATGGGAAGTGGCTAATGAATTCTTTGTTTTGATTTGCTTGTGTGTGGCTTTTGCTTTCCCTATTAAACTGTCTTTATCTCAACCCATGTGTTTTCTTACTTTTACCCTTCGGATTCTCTCCTGATCCCACCTGAGGGGGGAGTGAGCAAGTGGCTGAGTTGTACTTAGATGCCATCTGGGATTAAATTATGATAAAAGAAGCTTGGTTTACCGTATATTTAACTAATTGCAAAATCACTATTTTCTTTTAATAATGCTCTCCCCCAGCAACTTGGGGAAGTAATAGCAATATCTCTGTGTCATATTCTTCCAAAATTACATTTGTATTGATTAGTTACAATAGTCTGCTTTCTAATTTTAATATTATTATCACCAAAAGACTTTTTTCCTGAAAGGCCTTTGTTTAATTAATGCACATCTCAGAATTTTTAACAATGGGTCTATATTAAAATATTTTTATTCATTCAGGAATTAACTGTAATTCCAGGTAGTTAGTCATAAGATATTGCTTTACAAACCTCCAAAACTGCATTATTCTCAAGATTATTTCATAGTAGTTGAATATTCACGCAGACATTCTGTAAGAATCTGATTATATGTTGGGAATTTCCAAAACTCTTTCTTATGCACCAATTTGCTGTTAGCAGATGCTCAGTCCACAGAGATGAGAGAGGTTAGAAGGGATAGCACTAGTGCCTCACCTTGAATATTGTGTGTAGTTTTAGGCACCACATTATTTGGAAAATACTAAACTATTAGAGAGTCTACAAAGGAGGGCAGTAAAGATGGTGAAGGGCTTTGAGGGGAAGCTGTATGAGGAGTAACTGAGGTCACTCGGTAAACCCAGGAGGCTGAGGGGTGACCTCAATGCAGTCTAAAACTTCTTTGTGAGAGGAAACAAAGGACCAGCTACTGATCTCTTCTCTCTGGTGACAAGTGACAGAACTGGTGGGAATGGCATGAAGATATGTCAGGGAGATTTAGTTTAGATATTAGAAAAAAGTTTTTCAACCAGAGGTTAGTTGGGCATAGGAACAGGCTTCCCAGGGAAGTGTCACAGCATCAAGTCTGACAAAGTTCAAGAATACTCTCAGGGACATTGTGTGACTCTTGGGGGTGTCTTGTGCAAAGACAGGAGTTGGATTCAATGATCCTTATGGTTCTCTTTCAGCTCAGAATATCCTGTGTTTCTGTGAAATCCTGATGGCTTAGTGTGAGATAGAAGATTTGGCTCACCACAATGGTTTTTGCGAAACTAATATGATTCTTCTTGCAACAACTTGCAGAATTTTTGACAACAGTGTTACTCTGCATGCAGGAGGCTCTGCATCATCTCTAACGCATAGTCTGAGCTGTGCTCAAAGCCAGCCCTACTGCATTTCTTCTTTAGAGAGCTGTGAGAAGGTTCATCTGGGACTTCCTCCCTCCTCAGGCCCTTACTCTCAGGTTCTGACCACCGCTTGAACTTCATTTCAGGACGCTTGTCCCTGGCCATACACCTCCCTGATCCTAAATTCACACCTTGCTTGGCAAACTTGACATCCTGGCTTGACCTTTGTCAACTTTAAACTTATCTGGCTACCTTGACTTTTGACTGAGTTGGTTTAATTTCATTGTAATGTCTTTTTTCATGTGCAGTTTTGTGGATGAAGTTCTCTCTCAGGAGCTGTGGGAGCTACTGGTGCACCCAAGGGTATGACACTGAGTTGTACTGTAGACTCAAGGGGTAGTTTGAACTAATATTTTTAGAAAGCCAGGGAATCTTAAGGATTACCAGTTTAGAGAAGAAACTTCTGTCTCAGATGAAGATTAGGAATTTCTTAATTATTTTTCTTTCTTCACTGTGCTTATGAAACCTGATTTCCATGTATAATAGGTTAACCCATCTAGTTGATCTAGGAAAGCCAATTGATATAATCTTTTTGGAATTCAGCAAAGCTTTTGATACTGTCTCTCACAGTCTCCTTCTGGACAAAATGTTACATGTTATGTGATGGCTGAACAACTGGATCATAGGTTTGGTACAAAGTGTTATAGTGAATGGGATGGCATCAGGCTGGCTGGTCACTTGTGGGGCTCCGCAGGGCTCCACCCTCAGACCGGTTCTCTTCAACATCTTTATTAATGACCTGAATGCAGGACTTGAAAGAGTACTAAGCAAGTTTGTTGACAACACTGAATTGGGAGGAGCTGTTGACTCCCTCAAGGGCAGAGGGGCCCTGCAGAGAGACTTCATCAAACTGGAGGCCTGGGCAATCAACCACATGAAGTTTAACAAGGGAAAGTTCCAGACTCTGCACCTGGAATAGGGTAATCCCAGTTGTGTCTATAAACTGAGGAATGAGAGGCTGGAAAGCAGTGCTGTGGAAAGTGATCTAGGGGTCCTGGTCGATGGCAGGTTGAATATGAGTCAGCAGTGCCCTGGCAGCCAGGAGGGCCAATCATGCCCTGGGGGCATCAGGCAGAACATCACCAGCTGGGCAAGGGAGGGGATTATCCTGCTCTGCTCTGCACTGGGGCAGCTTCACCTTGAGTCTTGTGCGCAGTTTTGGGTGGAACAATATAAGAAAGAACAACACTACTCCAGCATCAGAGCTGAAGTGACTCTTTAAATATGGCTTTTAACAACGCACAGTGTTAATCCAAATAAGCTCTCTGATATTTAGTGATGTACAAGGATACCACTCCTTTTATTCTTTTCTGCTGTGGAGTACTAGAAAAAACCCCACTATATTAGAAATCACTGATATTGGATATAAGACATATAAACAAGATGGTTAACTGAGAGCCCTTTAACAATTATCTAATCATCTTTGATTAGATTGTGTCATAGAAAATAGATGCGTTATTTGCATCTGCCCCTATATTCTAAAAATATAATTGCTATATGGCTGTATGCTATGAATGATTGCTAAATGATACCTATGCTCTTCAATATTGACATAACTCTGTCTATAAAGATTGATCACTCAAACTGTTCATCAATCTAGTTAAAAGATGTGTTTTTCTAAGTGACAAGAGCACTAGCTTGGAACACATGCTCTAAGAAAAACCTTATGGGTTTTTTTTTATTCTGTGTTTTACTCTCATTCAAATATCTGAGAACTTTGGTACTTTTCCTTTTGGTTCTATCCATTGTCTTTGATTGTTATAAATTGCAACTGAAACACTGAATATTCACAATAAACTTACAAAATGATCAGAAGTGACAGATAAATGAACTGTCAGATTTCATTTGCAAGGTTATTTGCAATATACATCTTGTCTCATTCACCTGAATTCAGCCACTTGTCAAGACAAAAGAACTCTTTGAAAGATTGTCTTCTGATATAAGATCCTTCTATGGATGCTTTACATGAGTGGGGTTATTTCTTTTCATGGATACATTTAAACATCTTTTTTATTGATGCTTTGACTTAGAGTTTGACTTAGGGTTTGCCTGTTGCCCTAAGAGTGGACTTGCTTCCATTCATTCCTATCCTTTAAGCTACAGCCTTCTGCTTCTTGGGGAGATGATAAAGGATCCTCTGTATCTTGGCCTTTTTTTTCTGGTGGTTGTTCCTCTTTCTGTCTTAGGGGAGGCAGAAAATGGTTTCACCAGTCTATCTTTTTCTTAGACTCCCTGCTTCTCAGCATTTCTACTTCTCCTGTAGCTCTGTCTCCACGCTGATCAGATCACCCACTTGGCCACAACTCACATAACTGTTCTCACTCCTGCCATCCATTACTAGTTAAAGGCCATGGCCCACAGTGGCCTGGATGTCTGCATATTTTGGTGTGAGCTTTGTCTGCATTGCTATCTATTCTGGTGAGTGCAAAGGACATAACTTACTGCTGAGTCAATACCATAGCTAAGCCCCTGAGAGGGTGATGATCACCAGGTCTCATGGCCAGGCATGGGAGGGGTGCAGGGAGATGGAGGCTGGCCCTGCTGTGGCATCTCTGAGACAGGACTTAGGGGTCCCATGGGGTACAAATTGGGTCCTGGCAGAGTGGGAAGGATATCTGAGAGGGGCAACACCAATAAGTTTCATTGTTTCAGGGACCCTGGAACACCATAACTCTCCTTTATTTCTAACTATAGATCTCTTTTGAATATCTTTTGCTCTCTGAACATTGTGTTTGGTAAAAGTTATTGCACTTAATGATTATTCACTCCAATGGACCATCCCACGTGACAGGTTTAGGGAAAGGTAGCTGGATATACTCTGAGAGGTCCATGGGAGAACCAAAGTGGGTTCAGTAACAAAAAACTTCTGCTTGCAAACTTTAGAATATCCATATATAATAATACACTTGGCATGGCTTTGACTAGACTTTTAAATCAGGATTACAATATATTTCAAGAAGAAGAATGCAGAAGAAGAGAAAGAGAAAGAAAAAGAGAGAGTAGATAACCACTACCCTAAGAACCAGCACAGTTTCAGCAGCTTTCAAATCCAGGGTAGTGGAGAGCACCACACTGCACACATCTTGCTGACCTTTTATCAGTTCCAGGGCCCCCGGGCTGGCGTATGCTAATTGCAGTGCCAAAGTCTCACACCTGCACTTTACACAAGGCCAGAATGTTCCTGGCATCATTTTGGGGCTTACGGTGGTCCTACACAGTTGATCGCCCCAGTACAGTGCAGGCCTGCATCACATTTCACTACACAACAGAGTGTGAGAAGGTGCTCCATCCCACCTGCTTCCCCACCCATTTCCCACCTGACTGTTTTGAGCCAGTCAACCATTCCTTTGGTCTCCCACATGCAGACAGCAGGGGCAGTGACTATAAATCAACATCAGAATTTTAAAACATATATTTTCTTCTTCACATTCCTTTGGATGTCACTGTTAAAAATAAAGAGAGCTATTACATGCTGAGCAACCTGTTTATATTGGCTGACTTTCAATAATAAAACTTCTCAGTCAAGTAAAGGATTTTGTGAGAGTTTTTGTTTCATTATGAAAAGAAAAATAATAACTCCTTGTTTTACTGAACTCTTATTAGTTCTCAATATTTAAAAATTTCAATATCAAGTGCATGTATGTACTTTTCCAAATATTTTTCAGAACAAAACCACAGCATACTGCACCTGCTAAAAAATCAGTTCTTCAGTGTGATTCCATGTTTTCTACATTATGAACAAAGGGCCAGCGTCCTGAGTTTATGCAGCATGAAATGCTCACTTGACAATCTGATTAATCACTTAGCTCACTAAAATTTAAAATCATATAATGCTTGCTACAGGCAAAATATTTTTAATAATAATTTACTTTTTAAAATAATGTGATGTTTCCACTTTGCAGGAACAAATAAGTGTTACTTCATACTCAGAGATTGCATGTCAGGAAATGTACTCTTTTTCCCTATTGTTCAATGACAACAAAGATATATTTGGCAACCTTTTGGTGAGAATTTTGATGCTGTTTTCATGTTGCATTACAGTAACTGGGGGCAGTCCTAGTGTTTTGATCTTTGGTTTTCCCTTCACCTTCTTGTGCTGATATTGTTGTGATATGTTTTAGTCCTTTCAAAAAATTATTTCTAAAACTTTTGAACTTTAAGTCTGTTATCGTTTAAGTTTGGCAAGTAGATTGTTTTTTTGATATGGAGAAAAACTTTCCTGATGTATTTACAATCTTAAAATAAACAACATATTAATTATTCAGCCCAACAGAAACTTATCATGGCCACAAAAACTCAGTATCTTTAATAAGAACTTTTATTTTCAATTGAAAGTGATAAGCAAATTTTATAATCCAAAATTAATATTGTAAAGGTATCATCAGAAAAGAACTTCTGGGTAGAAGTAAAATTTGCATATTTTATATTTTCTTTTCTCTTCTTTATGTCCCAGGTGGCAGTTCGTGATTCTTGCAAACTGTGATTCCTAATGTTTAACAAAACTCCAAGCTTCAAGATGTTATGCAATAGTGGCTTTCTGATAAGCTAAAAAGTTCACAATTTAATGATGCTATACTGAGATTTTGATATCTTGCATATCTATAGACAAATGACACATTGAAAATTTTGAGCCATCTTCTTTAAAAGTAGTAAATGTCATATAGCTAATTGACAGAAGAAAGAAAATAAGATTTCAGTGAATTACTGACTGGATAAGTGCCTCTTCTTTTTACACTATATATACCAATACAATATATACCAAAGCAGGCATTATACAGACTAGTGGTATAACAGATGTAACAGATGGAGATGAGAATGAAAAGGAAGTACCTACAAATTATTCCATTAATTGGCTTTCATATCAGTAATACACAGTCATTTCAATCTGAGCTTAAAACAAGTAATTTTAAGTAATTTTACCTCACAATTACTAATTTTCCTTTATCATACATTCATTACTTTTCTTCCTAGGCCATTCTGAAATGTTTCAAGTGATGGAATTTCTATCATGTCACCAGGGAATGTAGATCTCATTGGCGATATTCTTTTGTTAATGTCTTTTTTTCATAAATCCTTAAAATTACTGTCAGAATATCCCTTCTACATTCTTAAATAATTTCTTAAATAATTTATGATTTCTTTAATTTTGGGAGGCATGAATTGCATTACTTTTATACTTTGTACTTGGTTCTACTTACATAACAAATCCGTGGTCATATGTCTAGTCTCTCTGGCACTGTTAATTTATCTTTCTTGTAAGTGTTCCACCTTTTATTATGCCATCATCTATGAATCATATTCACACAGTGTCCTGTAAATCTTCCAGAACATAAATGAGCACATTAAATAAGGCAATGCCTAAGATAAGTTCTGCTTGTTCCTCATCACGACATCCTTGCAAAACAAAAGCAATGACTTACTATTTTTCTTAACAGTTCTTTTTATTAAAAATTTCTTATGAAGCAATTATAATGTGATATTAATTTCTAAGATTATTCTTCTAAATTAAACTTCATTGTATGACCAAAATCTGTGTATACTGCATGTAAAGTTCTTGCTTTATTAATTAATATTCAAGTTAAAAAAATATATATTTTTCAAAAGCTCTTCAGTCATAGGTATATAATCTTCTCTAAGAGTGCTATTTCCTTTAATCTCTTTTTTAATTTTATTGCTTATGGTGTAGATTTTGTGTAAAATGGCATAAATGTTCTGTGTGAAGCTATAAGGACTTAAAGAATACAGCATCTGTGGCCACCCCATGGATATCCGGAATGTGGACTGTATAAATGTGATACCCTCAGAAGATCAATTGGGACCCCCACCACTGAGAACCTCAGGGTGAAGGAGGAACAAGGGGATGCCTCTGGATCCACTCTCCCCATTCCCTCTCCCTGACTCTTCCTAATTATTTCTATCTCTCTACCTCACGTTTATTGCTAAATAAAATCCATATTATTGATTTCAACATATGGCCTCATTTACACCTTGATTCAGGCAGAGGCATCTCTCAATAATCTGATCATAACAGGAATCAGCTGAGAAAAAAGGATTTTTCTGCTAGATATTATTCAGAATCATCTGTCTAATTTTGAATTTGTACCTGTCTTTTATTTTTAAGGAACAAGTCAGAATAGGTTTGACTCATTTTGAATTTTATTATATACTGATATTTACAGAGTAAACAGATATAACAGATGTGTTTTTTTCTTATTTTAAAATTTATTTCTGATCTAATTTTCAGTTCATACATGATTACTGATTTGAACTGATCAAAGTAACTTTCTTAATTAGTTATTTTTATTAAAAATCCTGTTAAATTTCAATGTGAAAGCTAGGCATAAGATTTCTCTTTAGAATAAGGGATCAATTTAAGCAAAATATTTCAAATTATGATCATTACATTAAACTCCTTTTTAACTTGAGCTTCCTCAAGCAATCTTCAGTTCTGTTAAGTCTTCTTTTCCTGACTCTGTTTTCATTTTGATTACCATTGCAGACATTTTTTTAAATGTTATAAAATAATTCATATAACACTGTGCCATAATTTAATCTGATATTGTATTTGCATTTACATTAATTATTGGATTTGCTGATCATCATCTTAAAAAGAAGATTTTTGGATTATTTATTCTTTTTGTAAGGGGTCTTTATTGCCATCCACCTCCAGACTTACCAATTTTCTTTCCCCATGTCAACTGCATTTTCATAGTGCTCATTAATTTGAAATACCGCCAGCCACATATCGATTTCTCCTGGACATTTTTGAGTAAATTTCTCAGAAAGAAACTTCCTGTTCAACAGAAATGCCTATTTGATCAAATTTATTTCTGTGTCTGTCTTTAACAGAGCTGACCTGTCCTTCATGATTTCCTGTTTTTTTCTTTTAGATCAAAGAGAAAAAATATTATGCGTAGAAGTTATGGTTTCTGAGAGCTCCGAACAATGATTTGTTCTCTGATCTTATTCTTTTTTTGCTTCTGTAACCTTTTTCAAGTAATTTAAAATTACATTTGTCAGGTATTTTACAAAATTAAAGATTTCATTTGTAGAGGTCACATTTTTTGTTTTGAAACACTTTATTGTTAAGGAATTATCTGATTTCAAATATAATGTCTACAACAGACTCATAGCATCATCAAAATAAGGATATTTTTCTGTGAATCCAGTGATTAGAACAAGAACCTATGTCCAGTCATTAGACTCGTTTCTCATTTTATAATTTCATTGTTGATGGTATAATTTAGATGGTTTGTTTTACTTAAGAAATAAAATTATATATTTATCTTTTCTAGAAAATTTACTCTCCAAAATAAAAGGCAAGGTCAACACTTGACCCATTAGTATCCCTGAGAGAAGTCACAAGTTGAGAATTTTTGCATCATGTCCCATTGTGAAGTCATAAACTATTCAAAATCTAAAAGGCTTTTCTCAGAGAAGAGCCAAAACCAGATCAGCAAATTTCTTTAAGGTGTTAAATTCTCAACATTGCTTGCCTTGAACAATATTTAACTTGGGAAAAAAAAAACCCCTCGTGCTTTATACAGGAACATCAGTGTTCAATTTTGAATTTTCTTGCCTTTGTTAAAAACTAATTATTTGCAAAAAAATGCATTTTCAGAAGGCATGAATTTTTTTATTTCCCTTTTACAACCAACTCCAGATCAAAAAATGTTCCATTCTACACAAAATACAACCACATTTTCATGCTGCTTTGCATGGGTGAAGAACCTCTTTCTAATATCCTGCCTAGACCTCCCCTGACACAACTTCAGGCCATTCCCTCAGGTCCTGTCACTGGTCACCAGACAGAGAAGAGATCAGTGCCTGCCCCTCCTCTTCCCCTCATGGGGAAGTTGTAACCGCAATGAGGTTTTGCCTCAGTCTCCTCTTCTCCAGGCTGAACAGTCTGAACAGACCAATTGACCTCAGCTGTTCCTCATACAGCTTCCCCTCAAGGCCCTTCACCATCTTTGTTGCCCTCCTTTGGATGTTCTCTAATAGCTTAATACTTTCATATATTATTGTTACCAAAACTGCACACAGGATTGAAGGTGAGACCCAGTGCAGAGCAGAGCAGGACAATCCCCTCCCTTGCCCAGCTGGTGATGCTCTGCCTGATGCACCCCAGGGCATGATTGGCCCTCCTGGCTGCCAGGACACTGCTGGCTCATATTCAACTTCTCATTGACCGGGACCCCCAGGTCCCTTTCCATGGTGCTGCTCTCCAGTCTTTCACTCCCCAGTCCGTCTGTACACCCAGGGCTGTTGCATCCCAGGAGCAGAATCCGGCACTGTCCCTTGTTAAACTTCGTGTCATTGGTGATTGCCGAGGCCTCTGATTTGTCGAGGCCTTTCTTTAGGGCCTCTCTGACATTGAGTCAACAGCTCCTCTGTTTTTGGTGTCATCAACAAACTTAATACTCTTTTGGGTCCTGCATCCGGGTCGTTAATGAAGATGCTGAAGAGAGCTGCTCCGAGGATGGAGCCCTGCAGAGCCCCACCAGTGACAGGACAGTCTGAGGTTTTCCCATTCACTGTAACCCTTTGTGCCTGACCCATGCGCCAGTGGCTCATCCATGGCATGATATGTTTATCCAGCTGTGTGCTGGACATTTTGTCCAGAAGGAAACTGTGAGAAACAGTATCAAAATCTTTATTGAAATCCAAAATAATTGCATCACCTGGCTTCCCTTGATCAACTTAGTGGTTACCTTGCCATAAAAGGAAATCAGGTGTGATAAGCAGGACTTCTTTCTCATGAAGTCATGCTGACTGTGACCATTGTCTGCATTGTCTTTCAGGTATTTTTCAATACCTCACAAAATTATCTTATCCATAAATTTGCCAGGCACTGAAATGAGACTAACATTTTTGTGGTTTTTGTAGTTTTTGTGGTCCTCCTTCTTGCCCTTCTTGAAAATCAGGACATCATTTGCCAGCTTCTAGTCAGTTGGGTCCTATCTGGATACTCAGCTTCCTTTTTCTCTTGTCTTAGCAGAGTGACTTCTTCCATAAAGATAAATGTGACTTCCTAAAACTCAGAAGTTCCCAAAGTTCATGCTTAAACCTCAATAAGATTTAACCTAATAGTTAAGAGTCATTGATAACAAGATAATCTAAAATTCTCTTCTGGTTCTTTCTTACTTCAGTGAAATATCTATTTGAATTTTTTCTCCAAGTGCTTTTGATACTGGCATGAAATTCATCATTATGGATTAGATACATTCATTTATCTAGAAATCCTATCGAGTGTCAGTTTCAGAGTGAATTAAGTTTGTAAAATGAATATATGCATGCTGATATGAGAAGTAATTAAATGGCAACCGAGAAAAAAATCATATTTCAGAACCCATTTAACACATTGCTCTTTCACAAGAAGCATGTGATGCAACAAGAATAGAAATCATACTATAACAGTGTTGCAGTGAAATGCTTTTTTAATAAAGAAGCCTTTATTTTTAAAAAAAAGGGTGTGGAAGGAAATGTAGGTTAGCAAACTCTGGTGTAAATAATAAGTTAGTGCTGTGTAATAGGCATTTTTGTGAAATAGGGACAGTACCTCACTATCCTGTTGAAATTCATTCAGAGAATGGTTCTTTGTTTAATTCTAGAGGAGCCCCATATGTACCACAGCAAAGTAGAGCTGAAGAATCTGTAATCTGAAGAATGTCTGAAAATTTCAGGAATCCTGCATTGATTTCTGGAGTGCATTTTAATACAAAGAGTTAATTTTAAAATGCAATTTAATTGCTGAATTAGAAACTTAAACCTTCATTACAAAATAGCAATTATTTAGTTCTTTGTAATATGAAGTTTCTATACTTTTACTGTATCCTTTTTTTTAAAATGACAGTGTTGTCTGTACATTACTTAATTATTAAATGGGTAGGTAACTTCTATTTCTACATGAAAATTGTATATGGTACTTGAATTGATTGTTTTCCTTGTTATTAACTATCTATATAGTTTATACGTTGATTTTAAAACTATAAATTATCTAATTTTGATGTAAATGATCAACTCCTTCTTCCTATACAATGTTAGATTGTTTCTTATCAGAGTTCCTCTGGTAGCAAGATAGAGGATATAATAGGCTGTAGTTGAGAAAAATGTTGCTTCATAAGAAATAGAACAAATCAAAATGATGATTCCAAACACTTTAGAAGTCTAAGAAAGTATAAATTCCTTTTTTGTTAAAGTCTCATGGGCTGAACACATTTTTATTCTGTAACCTCCGCATGTATTACAGTACTTCAAAAGCTAAAGTCACGAAATTGAGGATGCACTTCTTGTAGCATTTTGAAAAGGAACAAAAAATAATAGGGAGAGATGAGAAGGAAACTATTCTGCAAGGTTTTGCAAGAGTTCCTAATATGCAATAATATGTTGTTCCATGTAATCATATTCATAAGGAAAAATGTATCTTGTTGCCTAATAATTTAAGTTGCTCATTCATAATAGGAATCACTGTGATAATTACATTTATATGGGATATTCTCAACTTTGAATGCAGAAAATTTGTAATAATGAATATAAAATTGTTTTCTTTGTGTGCAATATAGATAGCTGCTTGTATCTTATACCACTGAGAACCTGGAGGAAAGTAAGTCCCTGTTTTCGTCTGTGCAAGATATGAGCATTTCAATTTTTCAAAGCTTAATGCAGCCGACTAAAAGGCTATTGTGGGTGAACCCTGGCAGGCAGCTAAGCTTCACAGAGCAGTTTACTCACTCCCACATCACTGAGTTGGAGGAGACTATTGGAAGGGCAGAAGTGAGAAAATTTGTGGTTTGGGTAAAAACAGTTTAGTAAATTACAAAAAAGGTCTGTGTACAAGGAAAGCAAAATTGACTTCCTTCACAGCTTCCTATCAGTAAGCACATATTAAGTCATCTCCACAAAAGCAGGGCTCCATGATGCATAACAGTTGTTTGGGAAGACAAATGTCATGATTGTGAACTTTTCCTCCCTATCCTTCTGTCACTTTCACCAACACATAGCAAAAGTTATTCTTCCAAGCCTTTCATCTTCTCCAATTGTTTTGGAGAGCAACTGTATTTTTATGCTTGATAATAGTGGCTTAGGCAGAGTGGGTTTTTTCTGTCCATATGGAAACAAGAAATAAAAAAATTCATTTTGACATACTTTTCTATAGGTGTGTGTGAAGTAGCAAACTTCTGGTATGGAATGCCAAGATACTTTAAAGATATTAATACTGAGCCTTTCAAGTTTTTGCTAGTTTATGCATCTTGTTTCTTATCTGCCCTACATCTGGAAGTTTTAGCATTGTTTGCAGAATTTTCTTTCTGTGTTTTCAACTTCTGTATCTTTAGAGAACATCTCACAGTGCTGGTGTTTCTCCTCGGTACACTAAGGCAGTGTGCATAGAATCCACAGCTAATAAAATTCACCAACATCTGACATGTTCACTGTCCTGTACAGTGGGCTTATTTCATTTCAGGTAAGATTCTTATTTTAGTTAACATCTATTTTCCTGGTTTGAACTGCTTCTTATGCTGGAGTGAGCGAGATAGCACTAGTCCATACGTGGTATCTGAAAGAAAGCAGAGTACTTGACAGTCTATTGGATTTACCTGGCAGGGGTTTGGTGGTAGAGGGGCTACAGAGCTGGTTTCTGAAAGAAGATGACTGAAGCTGTTCCACATTGGACAAAGCTTGTTTCGGTTGACTCCAAGACAGATCCACTGCTGTCCAAAGCTGAAGAAATCAATGGTGTTGGTAGTGCCTCTGTGACAACATGTTTTAGAAAGGGTAAAAAAATCCTGTAACATCTGTGAGAGAGGAGTAAGAATGTATGACACAGCCCTGCAGACACAAATGTCAGTGAAGAAGGAGTGGGGGAGGTGGAGGTGCTCCAGATGCCTGAGCAGAGACTGCCCTGCAGCTCATGGAGAACTGAGGAGGAGCAGATACCCACCCTGAAGACCATGAAGAACCCCACACAACAACAGGCATATGTTCCCTGTGACCCCGTGGAGAGACCACCCTGGAGGAGGCACCTGGTAGGAAATGTTGCCCATGTAAAATAGGCCATAAACAGCAGGTTTTTGTCAGGAAACCTGTCCCATGGGGGACCCATGCTGAAGCAGTCTGTTCCTGTGTGTTCCTTGTGAAAAGGTCCCACACTGGAGCAGTTCCTGAAGATCTGTAGGCAGTGGGAAGAGTCCATTTTGGAGGGTTGTCAGTATCTGCATTCAATGGGAAGTACCCTACACTAGGGTCAGGGAAGAATGTGAAAAGAAAGGAGCAAAATGCCTCCATTCTTCATCTCCATGCGCTGCTCAGGTAGGGAGGAGGTAGAAGAGTTAAGAGGGAAGTTGAGCGGAAGGGAGAGTTGGTGGGAAAGTCTTTTAGTACTTTTTTTTAATTTCTCATTCTCTTACTTTCTTACAAGTAAATGTCAATAAATTAAATTAGTTTCCCCAAGCTGAGATTGTTTTGGCTGTGGTAGTACTTGGAAATAATCTCTCTGCCTTTATTTCTATCCACAAGCCTTTTGTTATATTTTCTCCCTCTGTCCTTTTGGTGGAGGGGAACCGATAGTGCAGCTTGGTGAGCAACTGGCAGCCAGCCAAGGTCAACCCACCACAAGCAAATATGAAGGCCAAAAATGAAGCATCCAACATAAAATTTTAAAGTAGTTCTTGAATTAGTCAGATATACTGAGTTCAGTAAACAGGGCTGCCAAAGAGAGACTAAGCCCTTAATGGCTTGTGAGAAAGGGAACAGAGTGGAGGTGGTACCTGAGACTCAAGGGGACTGATAGAGAAGGCATGACTGTGACAGTCCTGTGTCACAACAGACAATCCCTGGCCTGGCTGCAGCAACTGCCCTGGTCTCAGGCTGTGGGCTGTGCCTAGTGCTTCTCCCAGGGAGAATGGGTCACACTGTATGCAAGGATGGACATCTTATGCCTGTGCTAAACACGTGCAGGATTCAGCCTTCTAAAATGGGCATCATAGAAGTTGTGATTTCTGGCAAAAAGAAAGGGATTTCCCTTTTCACTTCTTGATGTACACTTTTAAAACAGGTATAGGGCTATGATGTTTTATAGGGAAGAAGTTTTGGAGAAGACATTTGGACCAGCTCAACTTGATCCACATACCAGCACCAAATGGAAGTAGCAAATGATAGTAGGAGGTGACAATGTTCAACAAGGATCAGCATTTGTCTCACAAATAGATTTTCTGTATTGTGAAGTTTATGGCTTGACAGGAGCTCAGTCTGGGATGATGGAGAGAAATTGCTGAGGTTCTTCTGAATTCCATTGTATGTCTTACTGCTCATCTTCATTGACATCAGTGTTGCTCTCACAGGCTGTAAAGCATGCAACATGGCAGCTCAAGGAACATCTCAATTCCATCAAAGAGGACTAATATATGAGCTGATGGATATAGTGAGTCAGTGCCTGGTTGGTTGCATGATATTTCAAACTACACTTTGGCTTTTCTGACTATAGTACTCTCTCTGAAGAGTTAGGATTACTGAGGAGAGATAGGATATGCCTGATGGGAGGAGAAATATTGCATTTGCTAACAGGCTTCTTAACATATTGAGAAGGGCTTTGAAATATGGTCATTAGAGGCTTGTGATAGATACACTTGACTCATAGACATAGTTTGGATTGGATTGATTAATGAGCAAAAGGACTCAAGCCCTGGAGTAAAGCTGTGAGGAAGTGAAGATGTCTCAGAAAAAGATTTTGAGACTTGGTTTCAAAGCCCAAAAATGCAAGATAACTAAAGTACAGAATAAGATACTAAAGCTAAAATAGAGACATCCATCTGTCTATGCTATTGTCTAACAGCCAACTCCTTCATTCTATAAATATTGCTATCAGAATTAAGCCCTTCTGTTGGTAATATTTATTCATTTGAGCTCTTCTTGAATTGCATCTGTACTGCACCCCAGGTATATTTGTCCTCGAGCAGGGATGTCTCTCAAGGTTTGAGGTCCCTTACTTGAGGTAATGAGATTTTTTATAGCGCAAGGCAGAGAGATCCCTTGGTTGGGACAGATCTTTGGTAAGTGACTGACACCGTGCTGAATTAATGAAACATTGCTAATCCATGTAGCTACTCAGTATTATTATAAACTTTGATAGAAAATTCCATTCATCATAAACCATCATCTGAGTTTGAGACTAAGACTGGACCTTGCTGCATCTATGCTTCATAAATTTAGAAGACAAGGGGATCCACTGTCAACCTTGTGACTCAGTGGAAGGGTCTCTGTGCAAATCTTTCTAACTCAAACATAACTCAATTCTCCTCTGTATCATTCTTTGATGCAGTAATTAATAACATGGCCCTTGCTACCAAACTTATGGAATCTTGGTAACTGCTGTTAAGCTGTCTTAAATTTAATCAAATTTATTGAATTATGTTATTTTCCCTCAATACAACATGTTACCTCTCCCTTTTGAGTGAGGTGCATTCCTCATGACTGCTGGACAAAAGCAAAGATTGATGGGAAGAGCCAGCATAGATTTACCAAGGGCAAATTACACCTGAAGAGCCTGACTGCTTTCTGTTGTAACTGATTCTGTGAACAGCAGTGGAAGCTCTTTGTCCTGACTAATAAGGTGTTTCATCTATATTCTTGTAGCCAAATTGGAAAGGTGTATTGCAATATGGAAAAGTGGCAGGAGGGCTGGCCTGACTGGACTTTGGTCAGCTGTGTGAAATCCACCTGGATACTATTAACAGAGACAAAGACCAGAGCCAGTACTATTCTATATCTTCATTAATGGTCTGTATGGTGTGTAAGGATACACCTTTAGAAAGTGCTGTTGTTGAGAACAAAACCTGTGAGAAGAGGACAGGTCTGATACAAAGTACCTGGGCAGGTTTTATTAACGGACTGAAAGAAGATATAAGAAGCCAGCAAAGGCAAATATGTGAATATTCTCATGCACCTGGGGGCTGAATGGCTGGGAACTGTTTTAGCAGAAAAGGAGCAGTGCTTCCTGTGGACATTAGGGTGAATATGAGTCATCAAGGAGACCTTGGAAGGCCATTGCATAATAGACTTTATTAACAATAGTAGAGACAGCAGGTAACCTGCCTTTGACAATTCTGAGAGTAAATTCAGAGTCCTGTATCAAGTTTTTATTTCCCAGCAGAAAAAACACAAGAAAGAAAAACAAAGAAGAAAGCTTAGTAGAGAGCTGCAAAGATGATTAGAGGCTTGAAACATGTGATATACAGAAAGGGAATGAAAAAATTGTTTCCTCAGATTTTGGAAGGAAAAACTGAGGCAGGATTTTACTGTGGTTTTCAGAAACAGGAGGCAGATAGAAGAAAAGAAAAGAAATGTAAGGGGAACAAGGTACAGCAAAAGAGATTTTGATTAAATATTAGGAAAATGTACTTACAATGAGTGTCTTTAAACACTAGAACAGGTCACCCAGAGAGCATGTGAAGTCCCTATTCTTGTAGATATGCAAAATAGGACTGAATTTAACCCCAAGCAGTTTTAACTTGGAAACGATATCTACCTTTAAAATAGTCCTTCTTTTGAGGGGCTTGAATTAATCCCTTCCAACTCATGAGTTTGGGGTGTGTTGTGCTTTTGATTTTTTGGGGTTTTTTTTTGGGTTTTTTGGGGTTTTTTTGTTGGTTTGTTTTTTAATTCTGTGGTTTTACCTGGCTCCTATATCTCAACAACTTTGCTTCTTCATCATATCACTGCATTTGAGCTAACTGGTATGTTTCATGGCAGCAAAATTTTATTTGATGAATTCTGTAAGTAGAACTGTTGCTGAAAATACCTTAAGGATTTTTGCAATGCGTAGTAAACGATTTATCCTCAAATGTTAATTTGGTATAAAAAATATTGAGACTAATGTGGTATCACTGACCTTTGATAGTGGACAAGCTTTTGTTCCAGTGCATAAATACATTTTTTAAAACAAAAGTTTGTTTACATAAAAAGCCTTCGTGTTTCTTGAAATTGGGCTGTATAGATAATAATAATGGATAGGAATGAATCAGTATATTAACAGGCAGACATATACAGAGCAGATAATTTTTAAACTTATTACCAGAGTATGACTTCAGAAAGACTCTTCCATATTTTCTTTTCCCATGATGCCCATGCTGCTAAGAATAAGAGAATGCATCAAGAAAATTTCAAGAAGGCAGAAAAAACAATTGGTTTTTGATCTGAGAACCTCTATAACAAAGACACAATAAAATGTTTTACCAGTATAAGTTTCATAACATCTGTGTTCAAAGCTAAAAAACCATGATCAACATCTACACAAATATATTCAAATGCTGGTACTTAATTATAATATTAAATCAAATCTTAATTCAATCTGTATGTCATTATAGGCATTGCTAACATATCTATCAAATGCTGGTTTTTAACTTAAAGACTGAGTATTCAACAAACTGCATAAGAGACTAAGGAGTTGTTTTTCTTTTTTCATGATATTTCCAATAGCCAAATCTCTGTCTAAAGATGGCAAGGCTTTTTTTTCATCCTTGGAGGTCAAATACTTATTAATAAAGGCATGGTTCATGGGGTACCAGACTTACCATGTAACTCTAATGATCTGAAAAAAATATATTTTATTTTGGCCTTGAGCTGCAGATGAACAATAGAAACAAATAGAGGTTTTCCTAATTTACATTCTGGGGGGTATTTTTATTATTATTCTTTGGATTTCTTAAAGATGCTTTCTCTGGATTCTTAAAGATCCTCCAGAAATTCTCATTCTGTTTATTCACAAATTTTCACTATTAACGTAGAATAAAATGTCTTATACATATACACACACATATACACTGTATAAAACATTAGAAAATGCTACGTAAAATAAAATAATCTCAGAACATTCTCAAGTTTGTACCACTTTTTCTATTTTCAATTTCTGTTCTACATTTAAAATTTGTCTACAAAATATATATGTGCATTTTAAGCATCTGAAAATACTGATTATACAGTGCATTTATAATTCTTTAGAGTTTGTTTTTATATTAAAATCAGGAAGACACTTAATAATTTTGCAGAAGTGGTGTGTAATTGTATATTCCAGTCTGAATATCATCAAGAAGTTGTTTTGTCTTGTGTCAAGTGTCTCTTGAAGGAATCAGACCCACTAAGTTATATGAAAGTAGCTAACCATGTAAAGAACTCCATTTACAAGGTGAGATAGAGGCCTGTGAGATGAATATATGCCAGATGAACATTAACTCTACTTACTGCACTAATAGCACACAAGGGAGTGTCAGTACATAGTAAGTATTTCAGAGAAAAAGAAAATATCTTGATTAATTTTTCAGTGGTGGGAATAGGTTTCAGATCCCAAATGAAACAAATCTCATGTATGTCTAACGTATTCTTTGGTTTAAGCATACCAAGAATTTCCTTATGTAAAAGTCTTCTGCTAAATGGGTCATTTTTAAGTCTAATCTAAAATTGTCATCTTCATAATGTTGCCTACAGGTAAAAATCTGTGTCCCCTCTCTGTCCTCCAGCATTAGATTTGGTTCTGTTGGTGCCACTGAACCCTTAAATATATTCTGCAACTGACATATATCACTTAAAAATATGATATGCTCTGACATATTCCCCTCAAAATCCTTTTAACGTGCTGGTCATACAGCAGCAGCATTTCTTTGTGCTCAGACATTTCATTGCTTCAGGATGAATAAATAGATAATTCTTTTTCTCTGAGAATGTCTGTTTTCTGAAGAATAGGCGTATTTCCAAACCCTTTGGAAGAATGAGATTAAATACTGCTGGACATCTCCTAAAGTAATTGAGATCTAGAAGCTTCCTCATTCTGAGAAAGCACTGTTTGTTATTGGAGGATTGCTTCAGGTTGCAGGCTAAGTTTAAGTAAAAATTCTTTCCTGTAGAGCCTCATCTATTAGCTCGTCTATAAATGGGAGAGATTTTTCAGTACTACACACATAAGTAACCCTTCCATTTCTTTGGGATATTTGTCATAAACATTCTGATTACTTTGTGCACAGAACAGTGAGGAAGTAACTAAAATAAAATATTTGGAAAAGAGTATGTAAATCAGTTGAGAGATACAATTTATTTATATTGATGCAATAGTGATGCATATCTGAGTGTTCTGAGACTCACTCTGCTGTCTGGACAGTGTTGGACTACAACCCTATAGCTAACAAAGTACACATTGGCTATGAGGTCAGCCCTTTGGAAGCCTGAGAACTCACAGCACAAGTTATATTAAATGGAACTGCTGTGACAGAAAATCCCATAAAATTTGCAGAGGACTGAGAAAGAGACTTTCTTACTGATAAATGGGCAATCATGTCTCCTGTTGGTTTCTGCAGAAGCCTTGTGCAGACCAGAAAACTAAATATATTAGGGTTACCTAATGTTTCACACAGCATTTAATGTGAATTTGTTAACGCACACAAAGGTAGAGACACGGTCTGCCAGCTGCCTGAATAGGCAAGAAAATAATTGGCCTTTAAGTTCCCAAGACATCACACTCAAACTTGAGGCCATTTCCTTTGGCTCTATTGTTTGTTATCTGGGAGAAAGGATCACCACCCACCTGGCTACAACCTGCTTTTAGGAAGCTACAGTGGTACCATAGAATCATAGAACGGCCTGGGTTGGAAGGGACCTTAAACATCATCTAGTTCCAACCCACTGCCATGGACAAGGACACCTTTCACTAAACCAGGTTGCTCAGAATTCCATCCAGCCTCACCTTGAACACTTTCAGGGTTGGGGTATCCTATGGGGTCTCCCCTAGGCCTCCTTTTCTCCATGCTAAACAACTCCACTTCCTTCAGGCACTCCTCATAAGACTTGTGCTCCAGACCCTTCTGCACCTTTTGTGCCCTTGTTTGGACACACTCCAGCACCGCTATGTCATTCTTGTAGAGAGGGTCTCAAAGTTAAACAAAGGATTCAAGATCCAGCCTCACCAGTACCCAACAGAGAGGGACAATCGCTTCCCTAGTCTTACAGGCCACACTATTTTTAATGCAGGCCAGAATGCCATTGGTGTCCTTGGCCACCTGGGCACACTGATGGCTCATGTTCAGCTGCTGTTGACCAACATCTCCAGGTCCTTTACCACCAGGCAGCTTTCCAGACACTCGTTCCCTAGCCTGCATGGAATTGTTACTACCCAAATGCAGGACCCAGCACTTTGCCTTCTTGAGCCTCATACAATTGGCCTTGGCCCACAGATTCAGCCTCCAGATCCTTCTGTAGAGCTTCCTACTGTTGGACTGATGAACACTTCTGCCCAACTTGGTGTTATTCAAACATAAAAACTCTGAGTGGATAGCTAAAAATTCCATAAGTTGATGAATATTTATATGTATTCATAAGGCTTGACATCTGCTATGCTGTGCATATTTATGATCTGGTTCTATGTTAGAGATCTTGAGGGAGGTCAGGCAGAATAAGCCCTTATTACTTTGCAGTGCAGCTTTTAATGTTCCTGAATTTGGAATGCATTTGCTTGGCAGGTTAAATGAATTGCCACTGTAGGCCTACTATGAACAATCTAAATTTCATGAGAAATAATGGAAGTGCATAAAATACAAAAGAACAGCAATTTCAAAACTTTCTTATGAATTTTCATAAAATCACAGAATCTTTGAGGCCGGGAGGCACCTCTGGAAATCCAACTTCCCTGCTCAAACAGGATGAATTCAGGTCTTTGTCCAGTCAGGTTTTCAATAACTTCTTCAGGCAGCCTGTTTCAAGATTTGACCATCCACACGGTATAAATTTGGGCCTTACCTCTAAATAAAATTTTTTCTGTTTCAATCAGTTTCAATTGTCTTTTGTCCTGTCACTGGCACTGCTGTGAAGGTTTACTCTTCTTCATTCCCTCTCATCAGCTATTTATACATACTGATAAAATCCCTAAGTCTTTTCCAGGTTAACTAATCCCAGCTCAGCCTTTCCTTGAATGTGAGTTACTCTAGTCCCTTTGTCATCTTTCTGTCCCTTCACTGGACTTGCTTGAGTATGTCTTGCTTATAAAGGGGAGCTCAGCATGGGACACAGCACTCCAGATATGTCTCACTTGTGCTGAGTAGAGAGGAGGAATCATCTGCCTTGACCTGCTAGTAACACTTCTACTGTGGCCCTGGAGGCTGCTGACCTTTGTGTCAAAGGCACATTGCCAGTCTGGCTCATGTTCAGGCCTATTCCTGACAAGCTCTTTTCCTGCTTATTAACACTTAGTCTGTACTGTGCAGGTGCAGGGCTTTTCCCTTCCTTTGTTGAATTTCATGAGGTTTTTGTTAGCCCATTTCTCCATTCTGTTGAGGCCCCACTGTATGACATGCCAATTGTCTGGTGTATCAGCCATCAAACTCCCAAATTTTTATCATCAGTGATCAAACTCCCAGGTTTCATAATCAGCAAATTTTTTGAGGATCATTATGGAAAAAACTAAATAGGTCCAAGACTCAGCTCCCGGGGTATACCATTAGTGACTGGTCTCCAGGTTGACTTCATGCTGCTAGTTAGATTTATGTAAGCATTCATTTCAGACACGTTCAGACAGGTTTCTTAACATTATCAAAATACAGTTAAGGACTGCAATCATTTTAATGTGTGGTTACCCACTGAACTTTACTATAGATTAATAACAAATATATTATGGATAAATGGATTAATGACTTCCTATTCATACTTAATATAAATTGACATTTTTCACATTTTAAAATACTGGTATATAATATTTACATAAACAGTGATGCCTGTTTAATTCAGTAATATGAAACAATGTTGACAACTTTCCCATGGTATAATAACACTACCTGCATTGTCACTACATGGTAATTCCAATTAGTGCACTTTAGTAACTAAAAATCTTTGCTTGTATTTGTCCTAATCCTAACTGAATCCCAATCAAGCCCCACACAAGCACTCATATCCTTGCAGTGTGATGGGGATAGACTAGAAAAGGCAAAAGTGAGAAAATGTGTTCATTGAGAGGACAGTTTAATAGGTAAGCAAAAGCTGCACATGCAAGCACAGCCATCTCCAGGATATCATGGGTTCATCACATGTAATGGTGACTTGGGAAGACAAACTCCATCACTCCAAAAGAACCCCCATACACACACTTTTCTTCTCCTTTCTGCAGCTTCCTATGCTGAGCATAATGACATAAAGCATGGAATATTCCTTGGGTCAGCTGGGGTCAGCTGTCCCAGCTGTGTCCCTTCTCAACTTCTTGTGCACCTACATCCACCTCACTGGTGGGGGTGGGTGAGAAGCAGAAAAAACCTTGCACTTCTCAGCAATAACAAGAACATCCCTGAATTATCAAGAGGGTTTTCAGTACAAAGCCAAAACACAGCCCCACATGAGTTACTGAACTCTATCCCAGCCAAATCTAGCACAACTAGAAAGTCTGTAAATTTAATAGGATTGGATTTGCTAACAGGTGATGAACTGGGAGCTGTATTCAACCTGACACCCAAGACAGCTGAGCCTAAGCCCCACAGCAGCACCTAGAGTAAGTGATGAGTGACAGCAGTGGGAAACTCCCAGATGCAAGGGATAAACCTCCTCCTGAATAGCTGCATTCTGTCTCTGCTGCTTCCCTTCATTCTTTGCTTGGAGTTCAGCTGTATCCTTTTCTCATGGTTTAACCCCATCTGGCAACTGTGTCCCAGTCATCCGCTTTCCTACTCCCACACCAGTGGAATAGGGACAAGAATCAGAAGAGTAAAAGGAAACTCATGGGCTGAGGCAAAGACAGTTTAACAGGGAAAGCAAATTGAAACAAGAAATTCATTCACAGTTTCCCACAAGAAGGCAGGTGCTCAGCCATCCCCAGGAGAGCAGGGCTCCATTATCAGTAACTGTGACTTGGGAGGACAAATTTCATCACTCCAATTGAGTCCTCCTTCCTTCTTCTTCCTCCAGCTTTGTGTGCTGAAGGTGATGACATATGGTAGGGAGTCAGTTGGAGTCAACTGGTTCAGCTGTGTCCCTTCCCAACTACTTGTGCACCCACAGCCTCCTCACTGGTGGGACGGCATGAGAAGCAGAAAACACCTTGATGCTGTGCAAGTGTTGCTCAGCATATTGTATATTATATTATATTACATTACATTACATTATATTATAATTAATTAATTTATTATCTACATTATCAACACTGTTTCCAGCATAAACCCAAAATATAGCCACATACAAGCTATTGTGAAGAAAATTATCTCTAGCCCAGCCAAAACCAACACTCCTTGTCCTGTTGTTTCTCTCTAATAACCCTGGGTTTTATCTTGTCCCATCTTCTTTCTCTGATATTCACTCAGTGAACTATATAAACATGTGTAAATCTCTTAGCATCTGACATAACACATTTTCCAAGTGTTTCATCATTCCTGAAGCTTGAAAAGAATCTGAGACAAAATATTTTAAACACATAAGCAATCATGATGACAGTCTTTCAATGAGAACTAATGGTTATATAGATGGTAGGAAAGGTGAAATGGCCTCCATGAATTGTGTCATTGAGTAACTTAGGCCTATTCAATTTGAAGAAGAAATACTTGGAAGGGAACAAACCACGACAAAAACATGAATTGCTGGTCAGCGAATGCTCTGTGGACTTATTCTAGTTTATTGGGACCAGGGACAGGTCATAGTGCTACTGTGCTTGTATACAAATAATTTGTTCAGTAACAGGAAATGCTTCTGTGCACTTGTTTTAAAGCAGGTCATAACTGGGGTCATTATCTTTTACGGTATTTGGGTATTAGAGGATGAAATTACTACCAATTGTAAAAACAAACAAGTCCTCAAAAGGTTGTTGAATTAAATTTTGTTGGTCTAATATTTAAAGGGTTGTAAACATTTTTGCTAAACAACTGTCCCCTCTTGTGGGTCTTCTTTACTGTCCAGCAGTGTTATCACTGTATATGTGATTTGTCATATTCCAAAGGAGCTATATTCCCTTTGAGTTGCACAGACTCAACATTGGGAAAATACAGGAAAGGTGACACTTTATCACATAATCATGTATAAACATACAAATACTTTGATGAAGAGATCAGCGTTGAAATGACGGTTGCATTGAAACAAAAGTTATTTACTAAAAATACTTTCCTGTGTGGTGATCTACCTCTCTGAGATGTTTTTTTCTTGGAGTAGTTTTCTTTTATCAAAAGGACCTCAGCCTTTTGTTATTGTCATCATCAAAACTTATGTGGCAATTTCCAGGGTTTTTGTTTTAAAGAGATCTTTTTCACCAATTTAGACAAGTTTTGTCTGGTCTCCTCTGGTAGATATTTTAAGACTCAGGAATTGTTCAGTGAGTCTCTAGTCTTGACATTGCTGGAGTGACTTCTAATCCATTCTGTTGTGCAAATACTGCAAAAAGGAAAGTTTTCAGGAGATTTGAATGTGCTTTCGATCAACAGGAAAGGACATATATGTAAAGTTAATAGTAAAAGGTAGAGACATTGGAAGGAAAGAGGACTAGTGAAAAGAGCTAGTGATTTTTTTTTCTGAAAAAATAGTAAGGAAGTGGGGGAAAATGTCATGGTAATTTTGGAACATCCAAGGGGGTTTGTTTTTTGGGATCTACAGTATATGCCAACGTGAAACTGCTATAGGTGGAAACTAATTTTTGAGGGGACAGAGATCATATCAGATAAAAAGGTTATTAATTTCAGAAATTGAATAAATAAATAAAACCATCCTCTGTCTCAAAGCGCAGCCTAAAGAGGAGTACTGCGCAATAAATGAGAAGGAAATCTGGTAGCAATAAACCTGAAGTAAATTAATTATTGGAAGGGTCAAATTTAACATAAATGGTATATCTTTAATAATTATGTGGTCTTTAATTCTAAAAGTTCTGGTGTTCCATCAATGATAATTTCAGTATACAGCAGAGTGTGGCTGTTTGACACGATGGTGGTAAAACACACAGGAATTCTAAGCCTCTTAATTTGTGGACTACAGGTTATGAATCAAATTAAATTAATGAATTTGTTTTGTTGATGTTTATGTTCAAATGAAATCAGTTGGTATATTCTCCATGTCTCATTTCTCCTCTTCCACCAGTCTGTGGCGGAGAGTTTGTCTTCAACACACCAGGAGATTTTTTTCTTAAATATGTTTCTTTTCTTCTTTTATTTTAAATTTAGATGGTTATTTTGAAAGAAGAAAGGAATATGATGAAAAGAGGTAGAGCATCATAGAATCACAAAAAGTTTCCTGGGAACAGATGGCTGCAGTTCATTTAGTTCAATTCGTAACTCTTGCTAGATGGACGTCATTAGAGATACGTGATCCATAATTGAATTGTTCAGCACTTTTCAGTTGTTTACAATCCTACTACTAAGGAGCTATTTTAAAGAGTCGTGATAATGGATAGAAAATTCATCTTACCATGATTTCTTTCCTAAGTGAAACCTGATTTGATAGTATTCCATTTGAAAGATTTTTGTCTATTGTGAAACTCCAAGAGTTGTCATTGGGCAATTTACTTTAAATGTCTTTCAATTCCCAAGAAAAGGATATAGTAAAGAGCTTTATAGAAGGAAAGCAACCATAGCAGCAAAACTAACATTCACTACTAAAGTTTCCTTCTGTTTAGAGCAGAAAAAGAAAATATGAAGACGAAATATTACATAAAGAAAGATATCTGATGGCTGGTCATAAAGTTTAGTGTCTATGAAGTAAGACTAATATATTTCCTGGCTGCCTTATCTTAGCAGCTGAAAGGTGACCACAATAAGATTTACTTAACAAGATAGATTTGGAATAACATATAATTCAGTCTCAAATGCTGGTTGAGAAACTGTATACATGCTTAAACTCTACAATTTATTCTTTGTCTTTCTGTCAGACATCTTTCTGTCACAGATCTGCATTGCTGAAATATACCAACAACAGAGATCAGAGTGAAGTGTAGCCAAGACAGAGACCCATGAGACATATAAATAACTTATGCAGTATCTAATTGATATTAGATTGCCTTGAAAATGAATATAAGTCTGCAGAAGCACTAAACAAGTACTTTACCAAACAAATACCAATGCTGGAGTACTGGTTTTATGAGATTGCTAGCAATAAGCATTATGACTTTGTGAACTCATAGCCAGACAAAGTGAGCAACATGGGTACCAAAGGAGTACAGAAAAGACAGACATCCATCTCCTGTATTTAGCAAAGATGGTTCTAAAATTATTACCTGTGAGGGAAATAAATTGATTGATATTTGTAATTAAATCAGTTCCTTTGTTCTGTCTGCTCAGAGCTTGTTTAGTACAATCTGAGGTCCTGGATTCCCTGAAGAGATAACTAGACAAATTCTTGACTGTCTCTGTTTGTCTTATT
The DNA here is from genome assembly GCA_034509425.1 of Eopsaltria australis. Lineage (NCBI taxonomy): Eukaryota > Metazoa > Chordata > Aves > Passeriformes > Petroicidae > Eopsaltria > Eopsaltria australis. Next base: position 3,516,596 of record JAVTVJ010000026.1, read on the forward strand.
TTCTCCTTTTCCTTGGAAATTAAGTAAGCTTATTTCCCATTTTGTTCTGCCAAATACTTGAGTCAGTGAAAAACAAATGTCTTTTTTAAGCAGACTGAAAATAGTTCTCTCTTAATGGTTCTATAACTAAGCTGTAGATTAGACCAGAAACAAAATGAAAGAACTCCTCATTTTGGTCTGTTTCTAAACAAAGCTTTTACAAATAATGAAAGCTTTGGATCTCACACTTATCTTTTTTTTTCACTACCAAATATGTGAGAAATGTAGGTTTGTCAGTTAAATTGCAGCCTTCTCAGGAGATTAATACTTTTGAAATAAATTTTCTCTCCTTATCCAGGCAATGAGATCTTTGTTTAAGAGAGGTTATTTTCCTCCTCTGTGGTCATACCCATATTTCCAGTTACACAGTGACAAAACACATTGAACATAATTGAAATACCAAGGAAATGTTAAGGGGAAAAAAGTTAGAGTATGAATCTCCATTCAGTTTGTGAGGTTTGAGGGGTATCACAGAGGGTTTGAGAACCACTTGACCCTTTCTCTTTAGCACCAGGATATATATAGTATATGTGGCAGGACCTCTACCCCCTTCACCTCCTCCTCATGTGTGTCACAGATAACTGGTGCGTAAAGAGATAACCCAAGGGCCCAAAGGCCCAGCAGGGGTAATCTCTGGCACTAGGGGTGCCAGAGCTGAGCTTAAGCCTCAGCTGAGAGTTTACATCTTAGTCTGGAGAACTGATGGGAGGAAAGATAGAGGAAAAATTACTGACTTGAGAGACACAGTTTTACACTATAAAAGATACATGAGCTATCACTGAGGCAGAAGTTTCTTACACCCTGAAGGTGTTTGAACCTTCTCCCCAAAGTCTGGATGCAGTTTTGTGGTTACTTCTCTAGAGACTGAGGGAAAGGATCTCGATGTGTGCCTTGATCAGCCACTGGATGGTAAGATACATTGAATCTTAAGTTATACTATTTCTTCTCTAGCTGTAAGTGAAAAAGATACCATTATCGTGCACTGTATGTTTATCTACTAGTAGCCTTTCTTTTTGTTTTATTCCTGTGTAGCATTGGTTTACTTTAAGTCTTATGTCTGTTTGTTTCCCCATCTATTAATAAATTATTCATTCTATAATAGACAGAATCAGTCATCATTAAAAGAACTTACACACGACAAGTGGGTTTTGGGGTGTTGGTTACCTCAATAAGGTTACTGCCTGCTGCCAGAGGCCTGGGCAAAAAGCAAGGACTAATCTAACCTCCCCACATCCATTCATGACAGTATATATACCCTTTGCTCACAAGCCATAGGCAAGGATTGCCTCTCCCTCATTCCCTGCACAATTTAGTTAAAATGTGTCCTTTGCCAAGATTTTTAATGCTTTAGAAGTTCAGAAAAATGTATTTCATAAAGCATCTTGTGTAAAATATTACTGTTAGCCACAGCATGTTTTAGAATGAAATTCTGAAAATTACCTGATCTGCTTTTTAGAGTGGAAAATGTTTTTATTTACTACATAGAAGTACTGGAAATAGAACAAAAATCTGTTCCCTCCAGTATTTACTCTAGAATAACCATTAACATTTACAGAATGTAGCTGGATGTATATGTTGTCCTAACCTAATTCAGCATCAGAACTTTCTCAGGAGCACGGCAGCTAATCAATACCTGGTATTATTTGTAGAAGAAAATGTTTTTAAATTAAGGGAGAAGATTAGACTTGATGATCAGTACACCATAGAAAAAAGAAGCTATGGAAAATTTTTTCTTTGTTCCTATTTGTCCGGACTATAAAACCAACAGGAAGATATTTGTCATAAAGTGCATTATATTTTAACAATATTTTAAAAAGTTATATGTTTTAAATGAAGTTTTAGAGATCTTGGACTTTAGTAAACATAATTTCTAAGTAGAAGTATTTAGAAATATTTCATAGTCAAAACCAAGAAAACGTAAGCATTTCTCCTATTTGTTTTTTCAAATGTCAGAAATGTAAATCTTTCAAAATGTGATAAATAAAGCTTTGCTTCTCATATAGTCATATATATATAGTTATATTAATTGACATTATGTATCATATAACTTTTACCTCATGCATCTTCATATTTTAAATACAGAAGTATGTCTTTAAGAATTTCAACAAGAAAAACAACAAAATATACAAAAAAACCCACCATCACAAAACCCCCTTCTGATTTTTCCTCAGGTTTTTTTTTACTCAGATGTTGTGAAGTGGAAATCTTTTGAAGTTTATCTTTCTTCCTTCTTACTTATAGATTTCCCTTTCTCCTCACTTGTTTCAAAGAGAAAGTGAAATAAACAAAGAATATAGAGACTTTGGGAGTTGTCTGAAAACTCAGACACTTGAGTTCAAAGACTCAGAAAGGAATTTTACTTTTTTATATTGGTGTTCCTTTATAATTCTGTCAATGTTTATTTCCTTTTTTCCAAATTAAGGGAAAATCCAATTGCTGCAGTTACTTCCCTTTTTTTTTTTTCATTGTGTAAGTAAAAAAAACGGGTTAATGAGAGTGCAAAAGAACAAGCACTTCTGACCTTTCTTTTCAACTATGAAGTTTCAGCGATTTCTGCAATTCCTGGGAGTAGCAAGTATTGAATGTGATTTTGAAAGACATCTGAAAAGAAGGCTTGTCTTACGGCATTGCAACTTCTAAGTCATGCTTAAGAATCTGTGCCTACATAAAAGTGTTTGGATGTCGATTAAAGGGGGAACTTCAGTTAATATTATGGAAATGTGGAAAAAAATATCAGTCTTAGATGTATCCTTCAAACACACAAATAAGTTTCATGTCCCATAATGGAGACATGAACAAATGGAAGAGAGTTCAACAAGGATGGTTAGGGGATTGGAGCATCTCTCAAATAAGGAGGGCTGAGATAGCTGGGACTGTTCAAGTACAGAAGACTCAGGGGAGTACTTAGCAATGTTTATAAATACCTGAAGAGATTGTGCAAAGAGACATACCCAGGCTCTTAACCATGGTTTAAGTGACAGAAAACAAGACAATGGGCACAAACTGAAATATAGGATATTCTCTCTGAACACCAGGAAACACTATTTTACTGTGGTAGTGACCACATATTAGCACAGATTGCTTGGAGGGTTTGTGATGTTTCCTCCTTGTAGCAAGTGGGAAAAGGCCCCATTTTAAGCTCTTCAAGTGCTTAGTCCAAATAAACAGAAGAGGCAAAATGAGGGAAAATAAACATACTGATTACTAGTATTATCTGGAAATGAAGAATATAGTTTAAGAAAACTTTTTCAGATTTTGATACCGCTAAGTATTCACCAAGATGCCAAGAGATCAATATAGGAGGAAGAAAGATCTGCATTTGCTCAAATGTATGAGAAAGTGTTACGATTAAAAATTGGTCTGGTTTTGTCTCCAGTTTTTCCTCTGACCAGAAACTCCATCTTGGACTTAGAAAAAAATCCCTGATAAAAATTCAATTAACTGGTGATAAAACAAATCTTTTCAGCAGTGAAGTATGTTGTCAAAAAGTTCCCTATAGGTTCTTGGTTTCTCATAGAAAACAATAGCAATTTGGTCTCAGGAATCTATATTATAACCCAAAATTTTGTTGAGCTGACCCTAAATAACCCACCTAAAATAATGTAAGAAGTATACCATAGAGTCAAGGATTAAGCCAATGTCTCCTGGCTCACATGTTGTTTTTTAGTTTATAGAGAATAGGATAACTTGCACTGAGCTGCACTTCATAGTGTCACTGAAAAAATGACAGTAGCACTTAAACCATTTCTTACAATAGTCACAGAAATTGCAACAGCGCAGATTTAATCTAAATTGTTCTATTTAAGTTCAGACATATCCTTTGTCCCTTGCACCATCAAGAGTCACCAACTTCGTAGTGACTCCTAGAGAACTGAATTTTGTTTGATTTTAAGGAATCTTGATTAAATCTGAATATTCTAAAAATTTTCCAGATTGACATATTCAAATGAGCAAGTTACAAATATTTATCTGTGCAAAAACAATGTAATGGAATTCTGACTCTTTACTGAAAACATATTTCTGCAAAATATGGTGTCAACAAGGGAAAGGGGAGAGGAGGAAGAAAACCATAAACAGAATTACCACCTAAAAATTTGCTTCAGTCTGAATAATCTACACTGTGTACCTAAACCAAAAAAATCAGCATGCAAATAAAAAGTGTATTATCTGGGTAATGGGAAGAATTAGAATTCCTAGAAAATATGCCAATTTGTTTATCATTCCTCAGCATGAACTGTCATGAATTAGATCCCATGCAGTGACTAAACGATAAAAGTGGCATAGGGTTACTAATTGCTGAACTGAGAAATGCACATACCGAAAAACAAATTGTCTCTAATTAAATATTTTTATGAATATTAATGGTGTTTCAAAGAACAATTCAGAGAAAAAAAAAAAGGAAAGAAACATCCAGCTGGCTGCCCAAAGCATTTAGATTTTGATAAATGATAAAAAAGAATGGAAATAAATTTCATATCCAAGTCAATTGTTTCAATATTCCCAATTAATTTTTTACTATGGCAGGAAAATATTAGACATCCTAGGATTTGAAAGCAAGAGGCCTTCCACATCTTTATCAATCACATCTCTGATATTAGTAGGGATTCTTTATCTTGAACTGAGTGAGCAAAGTTTAATCCAATCACTTGTTATTTGTTATACACAGTATTTTGAAATTGAATAATCTAGCACTAAACTAGAGACTACTTGCAAAACAAAGCTACTTCAGCAACTAAGCTAAGAAGTAGAATTTTGGTCCCGCTGTCAACTAATTGAACTCAGTGACCTCAGCTCTGACTCATTATCTAATCCTAGGGGGTGCTTGTGGTAGCAGTACCCATGTTATACACAGACAGCTGCCTGGAAAACTTCTTTGCCCGTGTGTCGGAGAGCTTCCTTCTGGAAGAAACCTGCTCTCACACGGTGTCTCTAGTCCACTGCACTGGAGGTGAGGATGCCACTGGATAATACCAGTAGAAAAGTTGCACAGAGTTGTCTTCCCTCAAAGCTCATATGATACCTGTGGTTCAGCACAGTCTTGTGGCCAAACTCTGCAGAAAACATACAGGAAACCAAAATAGAAAAGCAATACTTGATTGAATTTTCTTATCAACCTTTATATGAAGCACATCTATCTTTTATATTTTCAAAATCTTACTTCTCTTGCCTGTGAGTTATTCATATTGCTATTTCCTATTTTTCTCTGTGCTAATTCTCTCATTTTTGTGTATTATTTCTTGTGAGTAACATTTAGTCTTTTCCCAAATTCCATTCCCTATATCATCCTCTGGTAATCAGTCTTTGTTTCTCTTTTAGTTTCTTTGGGTTTGGGGTTTCTTTTTTGCTTGTTTATTTGTGTGTGGGTTTTTTTTTTTTGTCATATTTCATATATACAGATATAATGTATGTATATATGTATATGTATTAAATATATGTGTGTGTGTGTGTGTGTGTATAAAATGACGGTTTCTCTAGTTTCCTCCTCACACTTTTCCCAGCAGTTGTGTAAAAATGGTCAATCTGTACACTTTTATAAACCACCTAGAAACATAAGTAAGGAAAATTGTTAGGAGCTGAAGTCCTTCATTTCAAAGAGTATTTCACATGTCTGCATGAACACTCATAATTATAAAGCAAGACTTCAGAATACAGGGGAGGGGAGAATGTGAACACAGTAGATGTTTTTTCCAGTTTTTGCGGGGCTTTGGAATTTGGAAGATATTTGAGAATTTTTGTTGCTAAGGAAACTGCATCTTATAGCTCTATTTTCAGACCTCTTTCTTCTGATTACATTGCTATTAAATATTTCTTGAGGAAAAAAATCTGTCTTCTAAATACAATAGAGTTAACATTCCTACTTGAGTAAAAATATTGGGAAAATGCATTTGGACAAACATGTATGAGTACTTCAGAAATTGACAGATACTGAAGAAAATGTATTCTGGCCTAAAACTATTTAAATTGCCATACTTTTTCAAACAGGTCCAGTCCCTCAGTGTTGCCAATATTAAATGTTTAGAGACAGATGAATATTCCGAAGGCACACTGAAAGGCCTCACTACAGGATTTTTAGTTCATTTGTTTTTTTCCTAATCCTGGGAAGCCAGCGCCCTTTCTGGTAATGAATTATTTGGTTAGTTTCTTCACATTGTTAATATTCTGTTACAGTACATTCTGTTACTTATTATGACATACCATGAATAGTTATTCTCAGAAATTAAAAGGTATCCATTTTCTGTTCATTCTGTGTGTTCCTCTCTGCACAAGTTATGGAAGAAAAATTAAGAACTCTCATTTTGCATTTCAAACCTATTTAGGTAAAATATGAAAGAATTAAATCCTGATCAGATTTAGTCCTTGGATATAAAACATTTCCACTTCTATTGTATCTTCTCTGGGACAAGGTAAAAAGGACTGAACTTTGCAATCTAAGAAGTCTAACTTTACCTATCTGCCTTTACTTTTACAACTCTTAGTAGTTTTGAAAACTCATTTATTACCGTAAGTATGGAATTGTTTTCACTGCCAATTAGCTTTATACACACTAGGGAAAACAGTGACTTATTCAGAAATTTTAGGTCTATTTGCAATAACTAGGACAATTAACAGGCCATTTTGTCATTTTACTCAATTCATATGTAACTTTTTTGGCGTAATTTCTTCAAGCATATCTCTTGACTTGAAAAAAGAATATGGACATAGAAGAACTCTTTGTACTAAGTTCAAAATAGATTATTTTGAGTTATAAATTTTTTGGGGATATCTGTTTGCCTGGAAAGCAATTCTTTGTATAATATCTGACTTTGGAAATATGTTCTCAGATACATTTTCTGTAAATATTCCAAATGGGCTTCGACTTTGACCTTGTGGGACTACTAAGGTGATGCATTTTCCATTTTTCCAGCTCTGCACCAAGATTGCCAGTAACAGTTTGATTTATTGTCTGCTGCAGTTTTTGAATTGAGTGCTCGCTTCTTGGAAAATTTTGGAAGGTGTTAAATATCAGAACAGTTATTTTTCATCATTATGAAGATAAGGAGATTATGAATAGTCTTATATTGCTTCTATATTGGAAATAACACTACAAACTTCAGGGGATTTGAACCAATATTAAACCATCTGAGTCTCCTGTTTGTTACAAAAGCTGAAGGGGTTACACCAGTCCTTCAGTCTGTTGTATTATTTGGTTTGAGACACCACCTACTTGTAAAGCAAATGTAATGGTGAGTTTTCCTTTTCACCATTGATCTCAACTCTCAATTCCGAAAATGCATGTCTTCATTTTTGCCATTATTGACCTATTTCCTTTTCCTATCATATGTTCTTTGATGAAGTATTTTTAAAATTAATTTCTTACCCTTTGCTTCCTATTTTAGATTTACAAAATTATTGGCTTAAAAATGTAACTCAAAATTTAGGGTTCAAAATGTAGGACCTGGCAAGATTCAAAGGAATCCTATCTTCTGGAAATTCCCAAATTCTAAGGTATTACAATCTCTAGGAGAAACAAACGGGATTTATGCATAACCAAAGAGAGCTATTTACTGAGCAAGTGGTTGTTTTGTCAGTGCTAAAGAGAAGTCAGATCAGTATATCTAGTGTTCATTTCACTGTTAGAGAATTTTTGAAATGTTATATATGAGAAGATCTGGGGATCAATCGCAAGTGAGCAGAATGAGATACACAGCTGAACAAAACTCACATGATGAACTTTACAAAGTTCATTGCTTTCTTCACAGAGGATCTAAGTGCCCCCAAAGTGGTAACTGTAGAGATGGTCAAGGTACCATGTTAGGATCAAGTTGATCAGAACTATTATGGTGTTCCTGAGAAATTACTCTGCTCTGCTAGTCTGTCTCCAGCTAGTCTTTTTCAGTAGCAATCACAGGTGAAAGAATAGAGTTGGACTGAGCTGTGAGAAACAGGAGAAGTGGGAACAAAAAGAATCAACTTCCACTCAGTCACACTGCAGAAGATACTGCTCCAGACAGGAGGTGGGAAGAATCTGGCCTTCTTTGCTGAAAATCTTCTCCTAAAGAAAGATTCTTCTGCCAGAATAAAGGAAGATAACTTTTGAGTGTTTCTCTTGAAGTTTGGATCTAACTGGTAACTTCTCCTGTGAATTGCTGTTCAGAACATTGAAAGAGCAGAAACTCTACAATGACTTCTAGAAAAAGCTTATTTTTCTGTGTTGGCTGTGAAGATCAGTCCATTAACATAAGGAGTTTAGCTGAGCACACTGGCTCAGTTGGATGAATCAGATTTTCTTTTTGAAGATCTACATAAATGTAATGCTGGCAGTTTAAAACCCATGAGATTATGAACCTGGACTATTCAACATTTTAAGTTTTAGTTTTTATATTTCAGAATATTCAAATTATATGTTTTAAAATACATTTTAGGATCTTTAAATTCAATTTGACAGAGCTAATATTTTTATGTAGAAATCTGATAAAAACTGGATGTATATTGATACAAAGTAAAAGTTTGCAGATATCAGCAAATTCATCAGTTTAAGCCTTTCTTAAATTTGTTTCCTTCTGAAATGCTTTGTTTTAGATAATGTAGATGCAAAAAGTTAATATTTTGTTACTTGACAATTATATTAGATAAACATTTTGCACCCAAAAGTATACTCACAAACAAAGCAGATATTTTTTCCGTTTACAGATGTTAAAATGTATTGTAATGTAAGCATGAAGTAGAATATCTGAGTTACTGAGAGAGTTCTGCATTTAACCATAATGCTACTGTATATCATGTTCAGATTCTTGAGAAATTACTTGGTTTTAGGCTGATGTGCTGTTGGGATGTGATTAATAGTAGTAGCAGCAGGTAAAGATGAACACTGGTAGATACATACAACTCATTCTCTTCCTCTGTGTTGCAGCATGAGAAATATTCAACTGCTTTACATTTCTGAGAGTAGTTTCCTTGGAACATCTTATGAGTCAGACCATTCCAAGGTTCCTTCCTGTTAGGCTGCATGCAACCAGTCCCTGGTGCAGCCCATGCTCTGTGAGAATTAATTCAGGCCATTCGGTGACTGTCAGCCCCAGCAGCTGGGGACATTCCTCAGTAAATATAACTGAGGTCAGCATGGCCTTAAGAATCATGAAATACACATTTTTTTTGTTACTCTTCATAAGGCTGTAATGACCCCTTTAACGTCTTCTTATATGCAGGCTATAACATCTGGCTCCTTTATACAAGAGATATATAAATATATAAAATACTGAAGTGCCACCTCTAAATACTTTCTGTATATCTGGAGACAAGATACTGACTTTGGAAAGCTTATGATATAACAGTGAAAAAAAAATGAGAATAGTAGAAAAACCCTGAAGTTTTTCCTAATTCATGGAATACTTCATCCTGATTGAGAGCTCAGGAGAACCCCCAAATCTGTTAATGAACTGCATACTATCATTTACCAGTATGAAGAGAACAATGTCTAGGAATGGATAGTTTCAGACATTGAATTTTTGCCTCAGGGAAACTCACCTTCAGTCTGTTTTATCTAGTTCCAAGTACCAACATCCCTGCTGAGGCTTTCCTTTGTAAATCAGACTCAAGACAGCCCAGATGATGAATTGCTGCAGCATTTTGTTACTAAGGTTGCTGATCCAGGTTAAAGAGTCAGACTTCAACATTACTAAGGTGTTCTTGCTTTAGTAAGTAGTGCCTGTGCTGGATTCAGCTGCTCAGTCATCATTTGAATTGTTATGCCCATTGGGGTAACAGAGGTGGCAGCACTATGTCTCTGAACTATGCCTGGATTAATGAATTAAACAGAGCCATGCTTAATTACTGGGCATAGCAATTATGTTTTCTTTACTAATGAATGATTTAAATAGTCCTTGACATTTAGAACTTTGGGACTGTGTAAATTAGCACTTCCCCAAATGCTTCTCAGTCAGTCACAGTATAGGACAGTAACATCCTGGTTTTGGAGGCTGAGAGATCTTATAAAAGTATATATCCACTTCTCTGGACTCATTGACTTTTGTTTCCGGGAAAATGCCTCATCATACTTCATTTAGCAGCACAAGTGGAATCATGGGGACTAGTCAGAAAGGAGTTTTGTATCTGCTCCATGTTTAAAAAGGTCTTATCTTTACCAGTTGGAGTAAAAGGCATTGAACAGTTTGTGTGATATTCATGTTGTGTCTGAATAACCTGGTCTGATGAAAGGCGTCCTTTCCTCATTGATGACCTTTATGGTCCCTTCCAAACCAGGCTATTATTCTATGATTCTTATGTAACTACCTTTTTTTCTTTTGTTCTTAATTATAAAAAAATCAAGGAAAAAAGGCACCTATATATTTTCATATATAGATGTATATAAAATTTGTTTATGTCTTGTGAATAAATGTAGGAAATGTAGAAATGTAGAATGTAGGAAATAGGAAAATAATTTTATGCATATAATCAGTTTTTCTCTCCAGATTTCCAAATGATATTTGATGTGAACAGAATGGATTTAAGTCTTGCTTTGGGCAAAAAGAGAAGAAAACAGAGCCTGTCTAACCAGAAAATTTAGAATTGAATAGACAACGTATTTTAGAGAGTTGTGTTTGCTGAAACAGTATGAAGCCTCAGCCAGTGGACATTAACTTTTAACACTGAGCTTCCCTGGAGTGCATTTCAAAAGAAGCATGTAGACTATGTTTAAGAAGAAAAGCAGAAGAAAAGAGAGGCAGACACCAGAAGCTGTGGAGACTTCCAAAGCCTCCGTGAATTTTAAAGTATTCTTTTGGTAGGTTTTGGCTCTGAGAACTTTCATTCTGTAGTTCCCCAACCCATTAATGGTTATTTGGTTTAAGGAAAAAAACCTATTTCTCAGAAATGATCACTGATGATCAGCTGAACTTCTCAATTTATTCAGAGTGAATTTAAATTCAGATAATAAATAGCACAGATAATAAAAAGAGGTATTCTGACTCACAGTCCTACAATTAGAGTCAAAGAAGCCATAAGCTCTAATAGTTAGCTTTGAGGCTAATTGAAGAAAATATCAAAAAATAAGAATTCTGAGCTAAATTCAGTTGCATAGTCCATACAATGTAGAAATACCTTACTGAAATACAAGACTACACCTTGGAAAATAGAGTGAGAAAAGCTGGAAACCCTGCTGTCATAGACAGAGTGATTATGAGAAAGAAGTGCCCTTCTCTAGACCTAGCTGATATTTTCCACCACCTTGGGAAATATGGAAGTAGATATGATAATCAAATAACCATCCTACGCTCCTGTTTCATGCAGATAGATTACACTTGTAAGCTGTAGAAGCAACTACGAAAAGACAATTTTGTTCCTGTTAAACTGCTTTTACATTTAAGGAAGTCTCCAAACACCTTCAAAAAACTCAAGTATGCATGGAGAGAATCCAAGTTTTCTGTACTGCAAACCATAGCTTTGGCTTGGAATGGCTGCAATCACCAAATTATTGAAAAACTTAATCAGGATGTGAATCTGAGGCATCAGTTATCTGCCTCCTCACCTACTCCTTAGTATTAAAAGTACCTTCACCAATCTACATTCCCCTAGCTGGAATGAAAATTATTCCCAGGTATCATATACTGTAAAAAAGAAAAAAAAAAAAAAAGGCATTTAAGAACAATTTTAGAAAGCCCCAAGGAAGTTGTAATTTTGATAATTAATTTTCAATTCTGGAATATTCTGCCAGGACTGATAAGATCGTCTGATACCCAAATGAGCATTCATATATGGCTTTGCTTAATTAGAGAGTCCCACTAAACATTAAAATGTTTTGCTTAATTAGAGAGTCCCACTAAGAGTGAATGAGAATTTTCGGGAAATATGAACAAAACAATAGGACAGTCAATTTCTTTATTTTCCAGGAAAAGTTAGTCAAATAGATTCTGCTTTTAGTTGTAACATTAAATTTTCTAGTAGCGAGTGACCTGGTTCTTCCTTTGTTTAGTGGGGAAAAAAATCAAAATACAACAGAAAGACAGAAAACTGGACTCCTTTTGATCTGTTTTGCTACTGCTAAACACAATCCAACTAAAATTCTGTATCAAAGCTACACAATATATCTCATTTACATCTAAAAATATTGTAAAACAATTGAGATTTTAAAATCAAGATAAAGTGGTTGTAAATGCTTGTAGGTGTTGGATGAAGGGCCATTAAGTATCTTAGAACAACATTATTGTATTCTAGTATAATATTACTTTAAAAAAAAAAATTATTCATATGATATAGTTCCCTCTAAGAGATACAACAGTTTATAATGACAAAGTGAACAATCATCAAAATGATTCATGATTGTCCATTACACCTAAAACCAACTATTAATAACTTTTGTAATCTCCTTTAATATTTTTGTCTTTTACGCTTTTATTAAAGTAAAAAAAAAATAAATAATTACTTGTATACAGAATATATCAGCACAATTATTAGCAACATCATTAAAAAGAGGCAAATAGCTTCTTATATCGAAATAATATTTTCTAAGTCTTTATGAAAGGCTTCTAATGAAAGGCATAAATCTCATCTTAATATTTGCAAAAAATCTGTTTCAAAAACTGCTTGGACACTAAATACTTCATTTTCATGTTGCAAATTAAGATTTCATAACCCGAAAGCTGAGAAGATAACTATCACAATGCTGCTTTTAAAAAGACAGGGAAGTGCTGTGGAAATACAGCTCCTATCTTATCTTTTAGGGGGTTGAATATAGAAAGTGAAATAGGAGAGTTTCAAGAGAATCTATGTGCTGAAAATAATTTCTCAGCACTAAGAGCAGGCTCATGCTCAAGAAAATTATTACATATGAGAATAGGGTTGCTGTTTGACTTCATCTATTTTGCTAAAAGCATTTATCCCAGGGAATAGTCTCTTCCTATGGTTTGTAATTTGAACAGTACTGAGTGGATAACCCCTTCTGAGATGTCTAGCCACTTCACACCACTCAGCATATCAAGAAGAGTCTACTTTGGGCTTCCTCTAATCTTAAATCACACACAGAGACACACACAGAAACACAGACACACACACATATATACAGATACTCACACGCCTTTTTTTTTTATCCATTTCATAATATTTGGATTGAAGTAAAGACTATGCTGAATAATCAAATATGGTAGAGGATGAAAAGCCTAGTGGGTTGCTGTCGAAACACGTCTTTTACAAGACACAAATAGCAGATCTGCTACAGTCAAACCCATATTCCTAAGATTCCCTTTTGTGAATAGCTCCCCAAATCCAAAAGTTTTAAGTTGGAGGGAACTGGTTAGGAGATACATATTCTTTTAGCCTTGAAATATGAAAGCATACATAAATTTTCTCCTCTGATCTTCAAAAGCTGATAATGTTAGCAAAGAAAACCAGGAATTGTAATTTTAACTGTATATTCTGCAGATTCAGATTATGTAGTTAAATAACCTTGTCTGGTGAAAAGTGCCCCTCCACATGGCAGGGGCATTTGGAACTAGATGATCTTTAAGGTCCCTTTCAGCTCAAGCCTTTCTATGATTCTATGATTCTAGGAAATCTGAGAACATTTTAAAGCATATGCTATTATATAAAACACTAGTTTCAACTTGAATTTGAAATACATTTGCATTTTGCTTAGTAGTACTCTGCATCTCTCCCAGCAAAGCATTGAGATTCTGTATTTTAAGTTAGATTTTTCTTTCATGTGTTGCTCACTGCATATTTTCCTTACTTAATTTCAAAAGATTTTCTGACCTGCACTTCTGTTATTTAAACATCTATTTGTATTTTAATGCAAAACAATATAGAAAAAATAATTATATACAAAAGCTGGAATGAATCATCTGAATTGGGTACCATGAAAAGTAACACAATACAGACTTGAAGAAATTAAACAGGTGAATAAATATTAAAAGGATTATCTTACTTTAATATTTTCTCTTTCCTATGCTATAAAATTTATAACTATGCTGATGATTGAATTCAGAAGACTTTATGCACTAAATACTAAGAGACCTTTACTCTGAAAACTTTTTCCCCTCAAGCAGAAGTTTTTTCTTCGTTAAACCCCTGATTTTTTTCAGAGAAAAAACAACGAAATTAAGGTTTTTACTAACATATCAAAGCATCATTGCTCCTACTTCTGAATTGAACCTCAACTGGAGATGGGAGTAAATTCTTGCATGTATTATATTGCTTCTATGAAAATGACAGCTGACTGTAGCAGGATTCCTACATATTCAGTATGTCCCAGAGCCAGGATGTGAGAGTTATTTCTTTTTAGAGCAGTCATCACTACAAGCCCTGATGCAAAACAGCCAGGAACTTTCTGCATAATCTTTCTCTTCTAGATCATCGCATGGTTAGGGGGAAAGAAATAAACAGCGCAGCCAAATATATACCTAATTCACCTGAAATATCCAGTAATAATTCCACAACAAGAACAACAAAAAGCAAGTGTGATGCTGACATGAAGTAAGCAGCAGTGCTGTGTTTCAGTAAAGTAATAATCATATATTGTGTAGTTTTAATGCTTGAAGTTGATGTTCACATATGGAGCTCTTTGCTTCGTGGTTTGAAGTATATAACAACTATAGTGGTAAATAAAATTAAAGATTTGAAAAAGAGATATAAATATTGTGACTACAAAGAGACTGAAGGAGCAGAACATGATGCATTTCAGCAAGGTTCAATCAATATTAAGATATGATCAATGCTTGAAATGTAAGATCTTAAACCGTAAAAATATAAATCAAAGAAAGAAGTTATTAATAGTCTTAGAATATGACAAGAGAAAAAGCAATGGCAAAACCAAAAACAGAAGTACAAAAAAGAAGAGAAAAAAGAAAAAAGAAAATATTAAAAAAAAGAAGAAAAAAGAGAAAGACATTAAGGGGAAAGTAGTCAAGAAGACTCTCAGATTGCAAAGGAATTTGGGACAATCAGGATTGCTTGAAACTATCTCACATTAAATAGTAATGAGTTCTCCAGAAAATGCTTAGGATCAGAATGTGCAATGAGGGAAGTCCTTCCTGGTTCTGTCACTTATGATTCATTAGAATTTTTGTTTTCTTGTTGATTTCCTTTATAATTGCCTCAGAAACAACCCTCTAGGCATTAACTGGATTAGATTACTCTATTAAAGTATCATTAGTTTAAAAAACATTTTCCCTCTATCAAGTTTACTCTACAATCTACTTTCAATGCTTTGGATGATTTTAATTTAGATTAATCTTCAGTGGTTTAATTACGTCCAGCCATCATAGATGTCCTTATTTACTGTTGCCAGTCTTTTAGCTTCCTTCCTGGAATTGACTGCAGAAATTGTGCTGCCCTGTTTTGTTTTGTCTGGTAGATGGTATTTTCAGACAAGGCATGCTGCACCCCCACAGAGCCGTCACATCTGTATGCTCTCTATTTTGTATTGATTCTTGAATTTTTTCCTTCTTTTTTGTCTGGAAATGTGATCCAAAGATTGCAGTAGCAATGCAATATTCATGTAATTCAGAAGATCAAAAATCTCTGACCTCAGTGTTCCCAATGAATGCTTATTTTAGAATGGGGGAAGAGGATAAAAAGGGGGGTAAAAGAGCTAGTTCAGAAGCTTCATTGCATCATGCAAGTAAAGGAAACTTAAAAAAAAAAGTAAAAATACTTCAAACTTTGCATTTTAAGACTAAGCACAGGCAGGAAAAACAGAAAAAAAGACTATCTCTCACATTCGGAGCTACAATTCAGGTCTATTTCCACTCGCATTCCCTAGTGCCTTCTTCCTATCCTTCCCTTATCACAAATGCTCTTGCTTTGTCATTTCTTTAATCTATGGTAACAACATCTAGAGCTCATCTTCCACTTGCAGGATGCCTCTATCAAATAAATCATTGATAAAGTACTTGATTCAAAAATGTCTT
Organism: Eopsaltria australis; assembly: GCA_034509425.1. NCBI lineage: Eukaryota > Metazoa > Chordata > Aves > Passeriformes > Petroicidae > Eopsaltria > Eopsaltria australis. The sequence continues at coordinate 3,532,513 of JAVTVJ010000026.1, forward strand.
TTACATGCTATTGCTCATGAGGTGTCACAGACTTCCATTAGTAAATCAGCATTTAAGTTATGTACTTTTTCTCAGTAAATATATTAATAGCAAAAATGGTTGCTATCTTTCCAAGAGGAGAAGGAAATATTCTACTTTAAATATTTATATAAATACATGGTACTTAATCTATACTATGTACAACTGATAGTCAAATGAATGTAACTTCTATTAACCATCATAAACATCTTCTGTGACCTTAAGTACAATTAAAATCCTTAAAATATGCATGTATGGTATTTATGTATTCACTTGCATTTCTGATGTTTATAAGCACGTTGTATCAATGACTGTGTGTGAGTTCTTTCCACTTTATTAATTTTCAAATTCTTCCATTTTATAAAATTTCTGTTGATTTCTTCTTGCAAAATAAGGAAATAAATAAAAATACCATGAATAAAGATATCTTGGAATAGCAAGGCAGTAAAAAACATCTAAATAGGCATCCAAAGGCAATTTATAATATTGCAGGTACACACCAGGCAATTTGTTTTTGACATTTCTAGCTTTCTTTCAAATATTATTCTTAAGAATAGGGAGAATTTCAATGTCATTATCTGTTCAAAATAGTCATGTTACCCTTTTTTTTTCTACAGGGTTCCTTATTATAAGTAAATGACCCTGATTACAAGTGTAAAATTCAGTGTATAAAAAAGCATAAAATGCCTAATATTCTATAACTCTGAGCTTCTGTCTTTCCAGTAAATACACAATTTGTTACTATTTAGAGATAAGCAGTGTCCTTCCCTAGGCAATGTTGATTTTTTTCTGCACAGGGCTTTCTTGAAGTAAAAGCTCTCTAAAGGTTTTTGTCCTTCGATAAATGTAGCAATTACAGAATGCAGTATTTTACATGTATTCGAATTAGATTAAATTCATAACAGATATTTATTACATCTGCTTCTGTACTAGCAGCTACGCAATGCAGAGATTTTTGTGAAAATAACTGTTCTCAGGCCAGAAAACATACTCAAACTATTGTTAATCTCAGATACAGACCACACAAGGGAAACTGCATCCAGTTTCACTTCCAGTACAAAGAAAGAATTAGATAAACTCTGATGGATTCAGTAGAAGGATACAAGTCTGAATGGGGCTATAGAACTCACCCTCAGAATAACAGCTGGGGGAGATGGGCTTGTTCAGGCTGAAGACATGTATTTGGGGTACCTAGTATAGCCCTGGCAGTACCTATGAAGAAGTTAATGAGAAGACATCCAGGTTATTTACTGAGGAGCAAGAATAGGACAATGAACGACAGCAGTCATAAATTGAAATGGAAGGAGTCTGACTTACAAGGGAAAGCTTCTACTCCACAAAGACCATGAAGCTTTCAAAGAGGCTTCCTAGTGAAGCTGTGTATCTTTTGTTGAAGGTTTTCAAAATTTGCCTGAGCACCCTGGTCTCTTACAGCTGAGCCTGTTTGAGCAGGAGGTTGGACTGCAGACCTCTTAAGATCCCTTTCAACCTGAATGATTCAGAAATTCTATGGTACTGCAGTGAGTGGCTAAATAGACAAAGATTCCAAGTTTTAAAAGACGGTGAGATGTTAGATATTTTTCTATTATCTGATCTGATATAAAAGGAAAAGTTCTTTGGAATATTTTTGGTTAAAAACCAAACAAAAAAACCCAGTAATATTTCTTAAAAGCACACACTTTCCTACAACAAAAATCAACTACTGAGGGCAAGACTAGACATCTGCAACTTGTGTCTACTTATGTAAAAGACAGAGAAATCACTGGGAATCTTTTTTTGACTTTGAAAATGCTAATAAATGCATTATTTCCCCTGAAAATTCATAATTGAATATTGTATTTCTTTCAAACAGTATTGAATTGTTGCTTCATTATACTTTCTTATTATTTATTTGCCACTTAAAAGACACGTCATATGAATGCATTGGTCTACCTCATTTGTAGATGAAACAACAGTAAAAAATGACCATTTCTTTGCTTCCTATTTATTACTGTTATCTAGTTCTTCTTCATCAGTTGCCATATGTCATCTGGCCTGGACACCATATGTTATCAGGCTCAAAGATTTTTTTATTTCTTCTGTGTTTTAAAATAAATGTAACATTCCAGCTATGGTTTCTTGTAGATTTTATCTCCCATTTTTACATTATTGCACTTCAGTAGTTTCTGTGCGTTTTTTCTTCTGTTTTGATTTGCACTCAGTTTACTTATGTTTATTCTTAAGTCTTCTTGATCATTCTTCTTAATTATTGTCTTCATTTTCCCTCTTGTTTAGGGACTGGTTCTAAAACTTATGTTCCTGATTCTGAGGCCACATCTTTCTCACCACCTGACCTTAAAAGTGTACTCACATATGATAAGAAATGGTTTTCTCAAGAAGATCACAGAAGAAATAATAGGAAGTGACCCAGAAGAGGGCTATTTCTGCTTCCATTTCCTTTGATTTAGTCATTAAGCCATGCACAGAGAAGAGCTAAGGCAAAATGCACTGTACCTAAATGATTAGCCTGGTTTCTTTTCATCCTGAAATTTCAAATAGTCACATACTAAAATTAATGAAGCATATATGAATGACTGCAGTAGTTACTTAGGAAGACATTGCTGATGGACCATGTTTAATCAGGGTTCTGTCAGAAATCAGGTACAGTATCTGCATATCACAGTAAAATGAATAGAGAACTTAATTAGAAAATCAAAAAGGACAAATTTGGGTTTTATCTGATGGAAGGCATTGCTCTCAGACGTTCTACATACACATCCATAAGTAAAACACTGGGCAAAAAAGATGAATCTTGGCAGCATCTCTTGATGGGAATTTTGCACAAAAACATCAAGTCATATTTCCCTGAGGACCAGCCCTAAATCTCTGAAAAGATTATTATAAACAATTGAACAGAGATGTCAGAAACCATGTATGACAAATCCTTGGCTGCATCAATGTATGCACACGCAAACACACACAAAATGTATCCTCTGTGAAAAAATGAAATATGCAATTCAAGGGAAGCAATATTTAAATAATAGCAAAGTTTTAGTTCTTTTGGAATAATATCAAGGGAAGAATATAAAAAAAATATGTTGAGTAATGGAAGAGATAATTGCACTATATAGACAAATATTTCTAATGCAGTACACAGGTCTACATAATTATATGTAGATGGTAACAAACATTTGCACCTATGGAAATTATCTCTATACCAAGATTCCTGTAAGGTTTGTGGATTTTAAATTGTCCTGACTTCATTTTTTTCTTTTAGTGTCAATTATTGATATGGTATTACTAACATAAGGATCGTTAATCTATTGGGCTTTATCATTAGCCTTCCAGAATATCACCTTTGGATATCACTAACTCTATTTGTAATTTTCTAAAGTTATTTTTTGTTATACAAATGCAGTAAGTTTTAACCACATATGGCTTAGGTATGGCTGAAGATCAAATTAAATTTGTTTGTTATTTATCCAATATCATGAAATAAACTTCTGCAAAATGTTCTTGGACAAACAAGGGGCATATATTTTTAATTCAGTAATAAAAAGGATATACTCTATATTGCTATTGTTGATTAACAACAGCACTTCTCTCACGCTTTCATCTAAGTTATTCTGAACACCTCAAAGGACAAGCTTTTACCCAATCTACAAGGTCTGCTACTTGTGTTCCTTCAAGTTCTGCATACTGAAGTTTGATTTGGCAAGTTATTCAATGTAGTTCTTGGAATATGGGCAGCACGTATTTTCTTACTTGGACAGAACACATGGCTGGTAACAAAAGTACATGTGCCATCAAGTTGCTCAGAGAACAATAAGCATTTTTTTATCATGAACTTACCAATTCTTTGAGATTATAACAAAATATTCTTGGAAGTCAGTGTAAAGGAAAATTAACAATCAAACCTAGGATTGTGAATCTATATTATTCAATTATTTTCTTGTCACATACTTTCTACCATACTTCATTTAGGAATTATGGATACAGCTCTGATCCTGAAAATCAGTCCATGCTGGAAAATCAGTTACTGCACATATATGGGCCCAGAGATTGGGATACGGCAATCAGTCTATCACACTGGGAACTCAGACCACAGACTCTGGAGTTTGGGACCCTGGTTTTTATTGTAATGTCTCTTAGTGTTTAAGGAGTATTTTCTAAGTAAATACACATGGAAATAACCATGAAGAATAGAGGGATATAATTAATGCCTTTGGTATATTTAGGGATATCCCAAATCCCTATTGCCTTTAATGATCACTTTAAATGTCTTATATTTACATTAATTACATTAATTGAGGTCAGAGTTTAGCATTGTCATGGAACACATAAAAATGGTTGAAATTTGAACATTAAAAAGAAAATCCAGGCATTTAGCAAAATCTTTTTATACAATGCTGTGACCTTTTGATTTTGAAGTGTATCTTAGAAAGAAAATTAACACCCCTATCTTTTTATGTTTTGAAGGTAATTCTTTGTATATAACTTACCTTAAGCAGTTTAGCTTATGAATGTTTCAAATCATTTTGGTAGGAAAAAATAAGATTAATGTGAACAAATGAAATTTCATGGTGATACTTCAGCTACATTTATAACTAACTTACTTGAACTTAGTCATGAATTTTTTCATTCTTCTCAGAAAGAAGAGACTTCTTGCAGCTTACCCTGATTTAGTATACACTCACACATCCAGCACAATAGATAATTATGAGTTCTACACATTTTTTATGAATGGTTTTCTTTGGAATTCATTCATAGTGAAAAATTATGTAATCTTATGTTATAGGGATGTATTGTCTATTTGAGGGAAAGAGTTTGAAACATTTTTTCAGATAAATAGAGCTAACCACAAAGCTGAAAACTTAAGGAAAATATGGTATATTTCTTAGGGAGGCAAAAAGAAAAGATCCTAGGGGAGATCAAGAAAGCTGGTTGTATAGAGGGCACTATGAAGAGTCTTGACTTAGGTAAAATTTACCATTTAAGGTGCTATGTAGGAAATCACTTCTATTATTTAACAAAAACATGAACGAATAAACAAATAAATAAATATTTTGTGGTCAGTTGGATTTTTTTTCATTTGAAATTTCAATGTAATCTTCCATATTATTTAAGAAATTATTGCCTTCTATATATTAGCAATTAGCACCTTTCCATTATTCTGATTATAGTTTCTATTTTCGAAGCCATATTCAGGATTTCAAGAAGTCTATGATCTTCCTTCTGTAAAGTATTTCCCAGCTGTTCAACACACAGCATAATTCAATAGACCTCTAGGAAATACTAGCAGCAGCCTAAGGAGGTACTATAAAACTACAGGCAGCAACAGACATCTACTGCTCTATCCTGAAACAGAAAACAAAGTGTAAACTTGCAAAATTGTTGGAAACTGGTTTGGGCACATGTAATGAATTTATTGGTAGAATACACAGATCTCGGATCTCTAAGGCATCAGACATAGGCAGCTTCTGATGATCCAGAAAAGAAGCATTTTATCAGCACTGCATATCTAGCAAGGTAATCATAATACCAGTAACACTGAAATAATTCTAAGTTATTGTAGTTCGTGTTTGTTTTATACACAGTGAATTTGAAAGAATTCAGACCATTACTTACAGAGTTCATGGAGAAGAATTTGAATTTATGAGGCTCCTAAGGAATTCAATAGCCCTTTCTGAACTCTGTTAAATGGAAGAGTGAATTTTTAATCTGTCATTGCCTTTCAAGTTATAAATTGCACTGTTAAAACAATCAAATGGATGGAAAACTAGAAGAAAGAAAGCAACTGTCATGTGAGAAAACTTGACTAAAAGCATTTTGGAATTTTAAAGACTCATAAATTTCACATATATTTTTGTTAATAATTATAACAACGTGTACTTTAAAAAAGGATGCTTAAAAACAACTGTCTGACATATTCTATAGCTTGTCAAAAGTATGGGTAAATTGAAATTCTTTAATTAGATGTTTGTTCTTTCATATTTTTTACGGATTATTAATTTCAGATGTTTTGATTTTATTGCTTTGTTGTGGGGCTTTTTGTATTCTTTTGTTTTTCTTTCCTAAGTACTTTATGATAATAGCTCATTTATCAAGCTTCAGACTGATGCAATTTGAAGTGGCTGAGTCATTTTAAGACCTGTACTCAGCACTTTGATTGTGGAAGAGTCCTATCAGTCTTACCTATATAGGCTTTTATGGTCATAATAGCAAAATAGAACATTCAAGAGGAAAAAAGTTAAACTGTCTTAGTCATGCCACAAGGAAATCAAAATTTAAAAAAATTAAAATAAACAAAAATTTTTGAAGAATAAAGGGATTTATGTAGACAGAAAGGGAAACCTAGACATGATAGCTATCTTTCAGTCATTTGATATGCCCTGGACAATTATACATATATACATAAACCAGACATTCAGTGTAATATCTGGCATGCTGTAAGAATTCTGTATATTGCCAAAACACCCTGAATGTTACCTGATACAAGATACTAGTTTTATTATTTTTGCTGTGGTTATAAATTAAAGCTGAAGAAACGACCTGGGAAAAAGTAGTAATAAAGAATACCACAGGAGAAATTCTAACATTTTATTGCAAAAGCACACACAAAGTAGGTACACTGCACTGCCACACACTGTTTCTAAACTGAATCTGCTCAGTAATAAATTATCCAGCTTTTTTGTCAGGCTGTGAAGTTTCAAGCACTGCAATAAAACACGGACATATTTTACTCCACTTTATGGCAAGAAGCATGTCACTGAAAGTTTCAGACTTTTCTCTTTCTTTTTAATGGAAGTACTGAAAATGCAGAACTATGAAATCTAATATGATTTGATTTTCTAAGAAGACTTAAACTAGGTTTCAGTTAAAATTATTTTGCAGTTTTTAATGACGTCAGTGAACTTAGTGCAAAATAAGATGTTTTATTCAAGGTAATTCACTACTAGTAATAATTTGGACCAGTAGTTTTAATGAGTAACTTATGCACTTGTGAAGCACAAATTTTATTTAGTATCATGAAAACAGCCATCAGTTATTTGACAGTGTAGAATGGATTGCTTAAGAAAATCAGATTCCATTATATGTCCCCCACAAAACAGACTCCTGAAAACCTTTTAGGTAAGAAATAGGTAATAAAAAATGTGTGATTATGGGTAAATTATCAGATCTGTGATTCATCAACTCCTTACGTCCACAATTGTTTGGAAAAGAAAACAATACTATGGAGAACAGATGAAGAAAGGCACCAGACAGCCTGTCACTCAAGACATGCCATTGTGAGATGAAGAAACATGGAAGGACTGGACTGAATGATTGCTTTCATCAAATGGTGCTAAGAGATGAAAAACATTGATTTAAAAAAAAATGAATTAATAAAATATTTTACTTCTAAAATACAAGGAGTAACTCAGAGATTAAGAGCCCAAGACCTTGAGAAAATTTTACAAGAAAGTGAAAAAATGGACTAGGAAAATATAGGGAAAAAAACATAGAAATGGAAAAAATAAAGACAATTAAAAAAAGAAGATAAGAAGAAAATAAAAAGGAAACAAAATATAAGAAAGAAAAGAGAACATTTCCTCCCTTTACTGAAACATGTAGCATTTACATTTGAATATTGCTCTTTCAATGACCCAAGAATTAATACAGACAGTGAAAATGATAGAAAATGTCCAAGCTTAGGGAATAAAATGTAGGAAAGAGCTGTAACTGACCTGTCTATATTTCAGAAAAGCAAAATAGCCAAAAACAGCAATAAGCTTGATACAGATATGTTTACTAACATGAATACTTCCCAACTTGACCACTATACATGCTACTGACACTACATAATAACAAGTTCACTTGCATGAGCAAGGTTAATCCTTATCAAATCAGAGTCACTTAGAAACTAAGATGGATTTCCTCTCTTTGAGCTTTGTTTTATCTTTTTTTTAATTTTCATGTATAGCTCAAGACTCTGTCAAGGGACAAAGCAGTAATTCATTCATATGCAGATATATCTAAGTGCATCTGTTAGTAAAATTTTATTTTTTTGTTGAGTCTGAATTGCCTTTTGAGCACAAGGAATGAGCAAACACTGCATCCATGTTATCTAGCATCTAATTTGCACTATACCTGATAATTTAAACTTTCAGTTAAGGACACTTATAGCCAAGAGCATTCTATCAAGGTTTAATCATTGATGTTCTTTTGTGAAGCACAGATAATGCATTAACTTGCAGACTGAAATTCTGCTTTCAATTTATATTACTCCAAATAATTGAGAAGAAAACAGAAGAAAATATACCATACTGTAAGGGTAAAGTAAAGCATTGGAGACTTTCCAGTGAATGACAAGAGCATGTGGCTGAGACAGGTGAAAGAGCACAGTTGTCGTAATTAGTCAAAGAAATGAGAAAAATCCTTCTATGAAGAATCAAATATGGCCAAAAAATAGCAATGTACCTCAGAATTTTTCATCTTCCTATTGTAAATCTTTGTTCTCTAAAGGAATATTCTTACTCAATTTGAGGAAAAATTTCACCCATGAGGATGAGTAGCATCGTACTATTTTAAGGGATATTTTAGATGTCGCTGTTAGAACAATAAATTAAAACAAATACAGTCTTGTCTTGCCTACATAAATATAAATTTAGAAACACAGAATCATAGAAAGGTTGAGGTTGGAATAGATCACCGCAGTTCATTTTGTCCAACAATCCTCCCTGCTGAAGCAGGGCCATCCGGAGATGATTGCCCAGGTTCAGATGGTTTTTGAATGTCTCCAGGGACCAACATGGCACGGTGTCTCTGGATAATCTGTTCCAGTACCCCATAATGCTTACACTTACAGATGTTTCATGTTGTTGAGAAGAAATATCCAATGTTTCTGTTTGAAACATTGATTCTGATCCTGTCATTGGACACCTCTGGAAAGGGCTTGACTTTGCACACTTCCTTCAGATCACAACGAATTTGGTCACCCAGGCCCCTTTCTGAGAAGCTCCTTTCCAGCTGTTTGGCCCCTGGTGTGTACTGTCATGTGGGTTTGTTATCTCCCAGGTGTAGGATTTTGCACTTCACCTTTTGAATTTTGTGAAGTTCCTGCTGGCCCATTTTCCAGCCTGTCAGAGTCCCTCTGGATGGCAGCATGACCCTCTGTGGGCCAGCCACTCCTCCCAGTTTCGTGTTGTCAGCAAACTGTCTGAAACTCTGCCCCTCACTAATAAAGGTGTTAAACAGTAGATCAGTATTGACCTGTGGGGTACACACCACTGGTGACTCATCTCTAACCAGTCTTTTAGCAGTTCATCAGTAGCCTCTGTGCTGCTCTGAAAATCATTGAGCCAGTTTTCAGCCTACCTTACTGTCTGCTCATTTAGCTCAGAAGTAACTCCCAGGAAGAGAAATAAAGTGCTACTGATATTAGAAGCATATGCTTTTTTCAGCAACAATATTAGCTCCCTTTATCTGGAAAAAAACTATTTGTACCCATTGATCTGGTAGTATTGTGTGCATCAACACTATATCAAAACCGACACAAGTTTACTGGCACCCAGGAACTCTCATCTAGAAAGGTCTTGTCAATACGTAGGTAAATATGTTTATGAGTTACAGTATTGAAAATATGGCTCACAAGCCACTTTGCAATCTTTCTAGTTTTGGGGGGTTTTATAATCTACAAAAATTCGAACAGGTAACAAACAAGAAAATTGTCAAGATTTATTCCTACATACACCAAAAGTAGCTTCATCTCATCCTTCTCAGATCTGATAATATCAAAGTGAAAGGCTGTGAAATGAGATCTTCACTGATAACTTTTTTTTATGCTCAACAAAAGCAATTTCTTTCCTTCTTCAGCTTGCAATCTCTTTCCACTTAAAAAAGAGAAAACCATGAATATGTTAATGTAGAGCACTATGCTACTCCAGAAATTTTTATTGCTACTTTTGTTGAATTTAATTCTAACACTTTTTATTAAAGTATAAATGTATGGTGAATTCTATGCAACTCTGAAGGCAATGGAAATTTAGCTAAGCTTTATCCACCCTGAAGGACACAGAAGTGTCTTCATGGCCTCCCCAGCTCTAAGTGCAATCTATATCTTCATGCAGCTTTCAATTGTAATGGAACTTGTATTTTTACCATTTCCCTGCCACTCCTTTCAATAGACATGGAGACTGGTAGTATAAAGGAGGAAAGTCCATCAAGACTGCGGTCAATAACAATGAAGACTCACTGAATTATTTGAAACTAGACTTTTGCCTATTATTTACTGATCTTAAATTTTGCTAGAAGTGTCTCTGAGAACTCATGGAACATAATGACTTAAAATATAGCATTAAACAATGGTTACAGTTAGGAATAATGAGAAAATGGAGAAAGAAGATAATAACCTAGTACTTTGTATGATTAATTTGCCCTAGTGGAAATTTATTTTAGAAAATAGACACTAAAGAACTACAGTAAATGAGACCCACTAACCCTACCAGCTTCTGAATCAAGCTCCACTCTGGAAACCTAAATAACATCCTGGAAAGCATGCCCCAATTTACATAACACATTCAAATATGTGTGGTGCTTTAGTATCTTTTCAACCAATGAAAATCACTGTATAACTTGATAGAAAATGTACTGTTTACAGACAAAAATATGGTAACAGGACACATGCTTTATAAGCTGAATTATGCCAGTAGACAAAATATGTAATTTTTTTTTGCTACTAGTATTCACAGATTTTCTTATATCAGATAGAGTCTCATTTATATCTATTAGTTCAATTCTGTATTATCTACTTTCTGAATCCAAGACAGATAATATTTTCAAAGTAAATTTGGGTTCTCACTAGGAGTGTAGTGGAACTCATATTGTGATTGAATTCTATAATGTTATTTTCTGATTATAGTTTAAAATTAACGTCAATTTATAAAAACATTTTTAGTCCTTATTTTGAAAATCTTGTTTACAGATGCTGTCTCAGAATAAGTAAACCACCTGATGAATATATATTCACATTTTTTAAAAAATTGTCATCTCACTATATTATAGCAAAATTTCCTAACACATATATATCCCACTGAAGAAGTAATATGAATTTATATGGGTCTTGAAATATACAAAAGAAGAAAATATGTAATCTTCTGGTTGCTCTTAATTCTGAAAACCTGTACCTCCTAATAATTCAATGAATGTCTGAATAAATTTTTCAGGTGTTTTGTTTCACTATATGTTTAAGCAGATACTCTGAATGAAATGTGCTTTGCATGTTTTGTTTCAGCTAATGCTGCATTACATATTTATCAAAATAACATGATGGAGGTTCTAGGAATACAATGTTATAATCAAGGTCCTACAGACACTGTCCACATCTTAATAGTTGCATAAGAATTTAAGAACTAAACTAAAACCAAATTAAGTTTCTGATATGTTCTAATACCAGATGGGTGTATTCAAGTTAACTATACTCTAAACAATTAGAAATAATAATTCTTGAATAAGAGGAATATCATACCAGACCACTATTATCCTCTGCCCTGACAATAAGGGGTCTCTTCTAGCCACACCACACTCTCCTCCTTCAGTTCCTGACAGGAATAGGTGACCTTATTTCTACATGGAACAAGCATTATGAAATTATCTAAAATGGAGGGTTATCCTCAAGAATATCTCTAGACATTGCCAAAGTAAAATAAAATGGCAATTGTGCATCATATGTTTTGTCTGTGTAGGGAAGATAGAAATTATAGAAGTCATGGGAAACTTGCAGGTTATTTGTTGCTGTTGAAGGGAGGTTATAAGAAGTATAGTTATAATTCTACTCTCCATTAAATTATTTCATCCTATCTTCAGGTATTACATTTTCAATCTTCTATATTTCCCAGATATAAAATTTACTTTCTGAATGTGAACTGAAATATGGGATCTGAGATGCAATTAAGTGTTGTAACTGTATATAGTTCTCATTTTATGGAAGAATTGACTGTCCATGGCAAGGTTTCGGTAGCAGGGATGGCTGTTTTGGGAAGAGGGCAGGGCTTACCCAGTGCCAGACAAAGGCCCAGCACAGGACACAGCTGATCTCACCCACCAAGCTGTCAGCACCTCTGTGTTAACATTTTCAAGAAACATCAAATAATGGGAAAAGAGAGGGAAAAGAGTAAGGAATGGCAGTGGGAACACCAAGGTCCAAGGAGGAGAAAGAGATGCTGCAGGCACCAAAGCTGATAGTTCCCCCTGTGACCCATGGAAGAGCCCATGCCAGAGTAGAGGAACAGTGTGAAATGGAAGAAGTGAGAGAGAGCTACCACTGAATACTGACTATAACCTCTCCATACCATCTGTGTCTCTTAAGAGAGAGTAAGGAGAGTGATGGGTAACAAAGAAGTGAAACTGAGCTCAGGAGGAGGGTGGAGGAAAGATTTTTTAATTTCTATATCTTTTTTCTTGGTACATTGATCTATTTTAATAGAATAGCATAGAATAGAATAGAATAGAATAGAATAGAATAGAATAGAATAGAATAGAATCGAATCGAATAGAATAGAATAGAATAGAATAGAATAGAATAGAATCTTCTTAGTTGGAAGAGATGTACAACTATTTGACCACATCATCCCTGACTGCTTCAGGGCTGTCCAAAAGTTTAAGCATGCTTTTAGGCCATTGTCCAAATGCATCTTAAACACTGACAGGTTTGGGACATTGAGCATCTCTCTAGGAAGCCTGTTCCAGTGCTTGTCCATCTGAACCTTCACTGAATAGGCAATAAATAAATTAATTTAGCCAAAATCAATTCTGCAAGCAACTTCACTGTCTTTATCTCAATGGGCTTTCATGTTCTTGTTCTCTTTATTTGCACCATCTGCCTCACTAAGGAGGGTGAGTGACTGAGCAGCAGCGTGGGAGTTACAGTAAAATAGATGAGAAGTTCTCAAAATGCAATATTGTAAATTACTGTAATTTTATTGTTGTGGCAGTGACAACTTCAACTGTCAAACAAAATTCCAGACTGCTAGAGTTTTTCTATCAAAAATATTCTTTGTGCATTCTTAGGCAATTAAAATATTCAATTTATCTTCTAGTATTCAGATTTTGTAATTATTTTTAAAGGTTTAGGAAACAACTATGAACCAAAATTAACCCCAGACTAGCTGAATGGGGCCACTCAACTCTTCCTCCCTCCAGAAGCATGAGACAAAAAAGTTCAAACTGGGGCCTCCTATTTTTGTTTTTCAACACACTTTTCTCTTCAAAACAACTCTCATCCAAGTATTTGTCCCAAATTACAGTGTTGTTTTCATTATCCTGCATCACCATTTGGCTCTGTGCTTAGCAATGTAACTGTATGTGAGTATTTTACTTACTACTGGACTTGAATGCATTTTTCATAGACCTCAGACACATTAACAGCAGCAGAATTATAAGCATTTTAAATCTCCTGTTACTTTGGCTGCATTGTAGAGCTGGTCCTGGAGCCTTGGGAGGAAATGGCCTCAGTCCAGAAAACCCTAATTTCTTGACAGGACACAAGCAAATGTGGGTCCTTTGCCACTATGTAGCAAAGGTATGGAACTCTGGATAATCAGTTTCTTTGGGTAGAGTCAGTATTTTTCTGACATGTCCATATGGGCAGATCCTTATAAAAAGAGACTTTCTGGTGCCTGCAACATTGTTTTTCAACTGTAAAATGAAATGCTGCAACTAATATCACTAGGTCACTTAAAATTACACACTTACAGTCTTACTTATCTGATTATTAAAGTCTCATTAGGAATACTATTAATTTTTTTAAAATAGAAAACACCCTGGTACCTAGCCCTTTTTCTAGCATGTTATGCCCATTCTGATTGTGTTAACTCAAGCAGAGATGAAGAAAGGATGCCATGGTCTCAGAGTTCTAAATCCTTTGCTAGGAGTTTTCCCACATTTTATTGGAAAGATTATGTTCTTTTCATTGATTCCTAGCTAAAAGACACACATTTCAGGACTCCCTCCTTTGGCTCACAAAATTATATTTCACGCTGTTAATAAAAAAACTGATTAAATGCAAATCATTAAAAAGTGAAATGAGAAACAAACAATTTGAATTCTTTTAAAAAAGTATCCATGGAAAACTGTATTTTATGGACAGTGAGAATATTTAATAAGAATATTTTTTACATTTTCTGTTTACACAGAGTTACAGAATCACAGAATAGGCTGAGTTGGAAGGGACCCTTAAGGATCATCAAGTCCAACTCTAAGATGTCTCTGCACAGCACCATCCCCAGGAGTCACATCATGTGCCTGAGAGGATTGTCCAAACACTTCTGGACTCTGTCAGGCTTGGTGTTGTTTTTGATATTAAATAAAAAGTCATCATTACATAATACTTTGGAAAAAATAGTTCTAAATTTTAAAAATATGGACATTTCCAACTCTTTGGAGAATAATTTTGAGTTCAACACTGAGCATTCCATTTTTGAAAATCTGTTCTCAGTAGTTTGTGCTCAGGATGATCCAATGTCTGCCCTACAAAAAAAATAGAGCACCAAAGTCTTCTTAGACAAAACTTTTAAGAAGATGATTGCTCAGTGTCTCATTCTGCTTCTCTATTTTCTCACTTTGACAACAGTAAACATGTTTTTCTTTACCCTGGAATGCACAAATTCAAATTTTGTTGTGAAATAATATAATCATAAACGTGGCCTAGATGAAAAATAAAGCAAAGCAAATGAAAAGAAAATACTTTTAACAAGGAATTGTAAAAAAAAATATTTAGGAAGGGACAAAAACATAGATACACAAACTGAGAGTGGTATTCTGAACTCTGTCAAAGTATTCCTTGGACTGTAGAGAATAATAGACAGTGACAGAGTGAGTGCAGTCAAGCTTAAATCACTGGTAGGTAAATTCCTAATCTAAGAAAAAGTCAAGAGTATGAGACTTGAGAGTAAACTTTTTGAAATTGACACTGACAGTTGTGACATTGATATGTTTTTTTTATCCATATGAAAGAAATTCATGTTGGTTTTAACATATTTGGCAATATAAAGGCTAAGCTTTTAAGGCAGGAGAACACTACAGGCTCAGCTTTGAACTAGATCACTATTTGTCTTAGGGCTCTGTTTATGTATCATCTTCTCAAAATCTCTAGTTATCTGACATTTTTTATAAGTTCAGGGCACCCACTATTTTCCTCTTCACCTATTTTTAAAAATCATAATGACTTAAATGATAATATTTGAGCTGTTTTCTTGTAGTCCCAGTGTCAACCTCCCACAATCACATGACAATGTGCCCTAGGCATCCACAGTACTTGTGCCAATCCTCAGAAACCTGTCGCTGCTTGTATAAAATAAAAGTGTAAGGCACAAACTTTCAAAGTATCCTCCTAATTCTCCTATTTTCAAAACACCACCACCCACACAGAAAAGGTAACTGGTTTTGGATAAGAGAGATGAAAGACATAAAGTAAATTTACAGCAAAACTTTGAAATCTAAAACTTAAGTCTGTAATTCTGGGGCTTGCACAGAAGCATCATCAAAACAAAAGCATCATCAAATAAGGTAGGAATGAAAATATTTCAAGACTAGTCAGATGAAAGAAAGGAGCCCTTGTGTTTGGGGAAGGAATGTGGTTTCACATAACCTCTTTTATCTGCTTCAGTGCTTGAGTGACACTTTTGCATAGCTAGTTTGGATTGACATTTGTCTCTGGATAAAAAAATAAATTGTTAGGTGTTTTTCCAGGAAAATTAATGATAAACAAACTTCAGAAACACAGTCAGATAAAACCTAAAGAATCCTGGATTCTTATCAAATTTCTATATCTTCTGCATTTAAAAATTATTATTCCTCAACAGATAAGCCTTTCTTCTCTGCCTCTAATCACTTCTTTCAATTTATCTTATATCCAACTAATTTAATAAGATTTACTGGGGGATTTTTATGTCTCAGTAAGGAAGCAATGTCAGCTCTATCAATCTGGGCACAGGTACTACCAGTAGCTTGTTGAAATGATGGCCCAAAATGCAGTATCTTCCACATAGCTGTCATACCTCAAAACATATAAAATAGCAGTTTATCTTGATTACAAACACATGAACTGACATAAATTTCAGCAAAAAACAAATGGGAAATTTGTTCCAAATCCATGCTTAGTAAAGCTCCAATAACTGCTTTGTGTCAAGTTAAAGAGTGATAATGTTTTAAACAGTTTGTGTTTGTTTCCTAAACTGTTTCTGATTCACTAAAAATGACATTAAATAAATGAGACTGTTTTCCTGAGGAGACTGTGTACCAAGCTCCCCGTTTCTGGAGGGCAAATGTGCATGATTTTCTATGTTTCTGAAAATATTTTTTGTTCTTTTACAATGCAATAGAAAGCTGTGAGGTGGTTTGAAGGTCTCAGTAGGAATGTAGAAAGGAAGTTGCTTATCAGAGTTGTTATGAAATACACAGTCTTAATATTCTATATCACACATACAGAAAAAACACAGAGGTATATAAAGCCTTAGTATGTACCAACAGCAAAGCTTGCCAAGATCAAATAAAAAATAATTTAATTGTGGATATGGATGAATAAAGAATGCCTCCTTCTCAATGTTATATTGGTGTTAAGGAGTTTTATTTTACCTTTTATTTTTTTGGTAAAAATATGATTCTGCCTTGATTTTTGCACATATTCTCTTATGAGGAATTTTGTATATTTGATTTACTATATATAAAATATAATTAAGAACTGTAATGAAATTGCTTAAAATAGAGCTACTTTTATCTTGTGCTTTGTGAGAATCAATAAATTTGAAGTTTTTCAATATACTTTTCCAACAGATTTTGATTTTTTCAGGTGTTGATCATACCTCTGTTTACTCACTGTGATGTGATGCCGGTCATGTATATTCAGTGCTCCTTCACATGACTGCTGTCCAGAAGACAGAAAAGTTACTTAAAGCCACTTCTGAGGAAAGCTTCTGCTTCACTGCCTTTTCAGTTATGGAAATCAGCTCCATTAAAAAAATGAAGAATTTCCCAATTTCTCTGTTTTTCAACAAGTTGGCATGTCTTTCTGTTAAGTTATTTTTGTATTGTTATGACTTGCATTCCAAGTGCTATTCTAAAACAATTTAAACAAAAAGGTTATTTTTTAAATGGTGAGAATAATTAAAACAAAATCAATTGTAAAAAATAAAATTTACTTCATACATGGAAATTTTTCACTAAGAAAATTATTTTTCTGAATGCTTCTTGTTGTCTATTAACATATTGATATATCTCATCACATTGTGTATATAAACCAAGGAAATAAAGGCTAAAATTAATAAGCATGTGGTTATTCTATTTATTTTCTTTTAAATCTAAGAAAAATTAACACAGCATGTGGTAAAAGTAGTGAAAAACGTAATCCAATAGGGAGAAACTCAATGCAAATATTAATTGCTATTTTTCATACAGATTCAATGCCTTAGGAATGCCTGATTTTAATCACTGAGAAAGGTTTTCTTTATTGACCATGTTAACAATATTATCTCTTCTCAGTACTGCAACATAAGAATGTTTTGCATTCTGAAAAAAGAACATTTCAGAACAGAAATTGCTGTAATTTGCATTTATTAAAAAATTAGAGACAAAACCTGCTCCTAATTAAACCCCAAAATATTAGAGATTCCTTTCTTAGCTTCAAATTCTTGAATTAGTGTCCCACAATATTCTGTCCTCTATTTAGGCTGAGTATGTGAGCATACCTACCTTATTCTTTAAAGAGTTTTGGGGTCTTTTTTAGTGTAAGATAGTGTGAATACTGTTTTGTGAGCCCAGGTTCTTCAAACTGGGGAAGAAAATGATGTTCTGACACATTCTGTTCAAAATAATAAAAGGGGAAGACAGAAAGTATCTAATAGAGTTCAGTAATGAGGGGAATATCACCCAATTTCATGTGCAGGGAGAAGACAGTTATTATGAAAATACTACTCATAAAAGGAGAAAATTGCAGAAGTCAGTGGATAAATCCAGTAAATTCCAGCTTCCTTAACATTTGAAACAAAATTTTAATAGTATGCATTTAGCTTTTATACAAAATATTTTGCACGGCTCCTTTTACATCCCATGACTTACAAAATAATATTTTCCATGACAGCTTTAAAAGAGAACATATTTTCTTTTTTCTTCCTTTCTTTTACACAGCTCTAAACAAAAATACATCTTTCAAATGAAAACCCTACTGCAAATCAAAGCAGGGAGATAAAGTCTTGTAACTTCACAGGTTTATTGATAAATATAAGTTTATATTTTATTGGTTTGGGTTTTTTTATTGGAAGCGGTCCAATGTCAAAAAAATTTTCTATATGTATAATAGCAAGGAGTTTAGCTCTTCAATTTCTTGTAAGCTTTTCTTTCATTTATTGCAAAAATTATAGAAATTAAATGTAAACAATTCTGAATTATAAGAACTATAGCAACCTAATTCTATCTAAGATAAAAGAAAGATATATAGATTTAATGACTAACAAAGATATTGCCATCAACTGAGACATGGCTGCTCAAAACATGACTGATCTCTGTGACTTATGGTAAAGACGGATTTCTAACATGTCAAAATATGTGTGAATAGTTCAAGTAAAATAGTAATAAAATCTTCTAAACAGAATAAATGACCACAGAGTGGATCCATAATGGGGTTTAGAAGATTTTTCATGCTGAGTTTCAGAGAATCCACTGAGAAATAATGATGGAAATTTCTAGGACAATATACCCTATAGGACAATATCTGAGATTTTCTAAGAAGATCAACAAGATTAGAAATATTTTTAAAGTGAGAATAAAGAGAACACTTGTTGGGATCTATACTCAGACAACTGAGAAGGCAGACAAACCTGTTCCTGATATTAACAATACCACTGCTTGGTTTGTCAGTGGGAATACATGAAAAGACCATGTGATAAGTGGGATAAGAACCATAAGGTAATCACAGAAATATGGACTAAGTTTGAAAGGGGTTTTAAGTGTTGCTTTCAGTCTTTCTTTCTGTTTATTATTTTGTTTCTGCAACTCCAATTTTGACCATATTCAAATTATTTTTTTCTTGTTTTGGGGAATGTTATCAGTGTAACCTGAGTTGTCCATAATAAAAATAACATGGGTTAGTCCTCACTTGAGGACTTGTATATACAAAACTTATAGACAATGGTCACTTAGTAGGGTCCAGATAAAAAGGCAGATAAAAAAGCATACCAACATTTGGAAGAGAGAGTATTTGCTGTATATTTTTGTAGCTTTTGCTTCAATTCCTATGCTGAAACAAAACGTTATATGATTAACTTTTATTTTTATTGGAAAACAAAGCCCTGAGTTTGGATAAATCGACTCAATCCACATAGAAGCCTTGTGATTAATAAGCTAACATTTCTTATGCTATTGTCAATAGTTTTGCAAAACTGGTACAATGCAGAGCTGCCTGCATTGCTAAACTCAGCCTTCATAGGTTTGTGGTTTGGAGGCACTCTGCTGCTATTTCTGTAAACAAAACAAATTTTTAAAGTCCTGTACTAGATAGAGGCATAAATTGGGTAGGAATCAGAAGCTTATTTTATTTATGAGTAATTGAATTTCATAAGCAATACAATCTGCCGTGCAATTTTGCAAGAATTATTAAACTTCACATTCCTCTAGGCATGGCTGCAAAACGAAGAGAATTCTTAAGGAAACAGTTTAAGAAAACCAAACTGTTATATAAAAAAAGAAACACTCATTTTGAAATAAAAATTCTGGAAATATTACTTATGGAATACTGTCATAGAGGGTTTTGTGCAAGAGCCAGACCACACCACACTGTGATGCATAACCTAAATTTATTTCCTAAGCAGGATGGGCAAAGTGAGTGAAAAGCAGTTCCTATTTGAGATAAAAATATATTTTTATTTCTTGTAATGGAATCACAAAACCTTTGAAGCTGGAAGGGTTCCCAGGAGATCACAGAGTCCAGCCTCACTGCTCAGAGCAGGCTCAGTTGTGATATCTTGCCCAGGGTTCTGCTGAGTTAGGTTCTGAATATCTTCAAGGATAAACCTTCCACAACTTGACTGGACAACATGTTCTAGGGTTTACTCTCACATAAAAAAATAAAAATTGTTATTTTTAAATGGAAATTTCTGTATCTTTATTTCTCCCATTTGCTCCTTCTTTTCTCATTAATTACCACTGCAAGGAGTCTGGCTTCTGATTTTGGCTTCCCCTTATCAGATATTTTGATACATTCCTGAGGTTCTTCCTGAACCTTCTCCTCTTTGGACTAAGCAGTGTTGATCCTTCTGTTGCTTTTGTCATGAAAGATGTTCCAGTTCCTCAATCACCTTTATGATTTCTTGTTGGCCTTTTTCCAGTCTGTCCATGTCTTTTCTACTGGGGAGGCCAGAACTGGACAAAGAGCTCTGACGGGGTCTCAGCAGTAGTGAGAGGCAGAATCACTCCCCTGCACCTTCACTCTGCATTGTTGCTGAGTGATCGCAGGGCACGGTTGGCCTTCTTTATCACAAGTGTACCTCACTTACTTATGTTCAACTTGTTGCTCATCAAGGACACGAGAACCTTTCCTGAACTTTCCACCTGGCTGGTTCCAGTAGGTTCTTGTGCATTGGGTTATTCCTCCGTAGGCGCAGAACTTTGTGCTCGTCTCTGTTAATCTTTGTGAGTCTCATCATGATAATTTACTCACACACTTCACAATCACGTCAAATAAGTTCCAAGCCCCTCCTGTTCATTTGTGACGAGTCCCATGGACCAAGCAGAATAATTGCTTTAATTATTTCTTGTGTCCCCATCCTGGATGGTCTGGGGTCTGGCTTTTATGTGTAGGGGTTTCATCTTGGGTTTAGACTTCAGTAAGGTGTCACATGTTTCCCCACACAGGGCTACAGTCTCAGTTCTGGGATTGGTTTGTTTGGTTGATTGTCCTTTGTTTTGTTTTCCTTTTGGTTTTTGTTTTGTTTTGCTTTGTTTTCCTTTAAAGTAGATTGTGGACATAAACTGCCAATTTACTTATAAGTTAGGTGTCTTCAAACTGATGTCTCTTACTTTCCCATTATATAATGCCAAACTGTTATTGTAACCTTTGTGACTGTTTTCCTTTAGCTTCTGCTCCAATTGATTGAGAAGAATACAAACCTGGCAACAGCTGCACAGCAGAACCCATATATGCTTCTCTGTGTAGTAATCAAATTACAGTAGTTATCTAATCAATTAGGGTTTATATGTATATAAATACAGAACAGATGTAGTCCAGGTCTTTGTATGAGCAGTGTTTTCAGATTGGCTTCTTTCTGCAAGAAATACGGAAGAGTAATTCAAATATTTTAGTGTAGTATTTTAAAGGTTTCGAGAAACAAAGTAGCAAGTATTTTAAGGATAAGCTTTGTCCAAGTTGCAAATAACTGGTATGTATATATATAAATCTAGTGCTGATGCACAAGGCTTTTTGTGCTTGGTCAGCCCCATCTAAGCTCTAACATGATTGGTTGCAATGAGATCTGTTGCAGGCTTGAAGAAAAAAACACACCCAGAATTTGTGCTTTACAAAGGTAACAGTCTGAGCAGCTCATGGGTAAAGCTCTGTAAGGTAGGGCTGTGTCATAGCTGTGCAGGTTCTTCTTGGACACTTCCAGTGCATCATCAAGTGTTGACAATTTGACTGTTACTGCATGCATCCTTTCCTAGAAAGTCCACAAATGTGTTGCCAACAAGAAGAATGCCAAGTGTCATTCTTCTAGTATTTATTTATCTCAGTAAATATAATAGCTGGATGAGAAATTTCTGAAAAGGACACTAAAATTGTAAACAGGAAGAGGTAAGAAAGGGGAATGAGTCGTACTAGATAAAAGAAAATAGACATAGAACTTTAATATCAGTTTTGCTAATGAAGGTTTTGCTTCTTGCTTTTTTTCTTTAGGATGGAGAAAAAGATTTGCTTTTACTGCTGTTTTGTAAATGTTATCAATGCTATACAAGAACTATGTGTGTGTATGTACATAAGCCATACATTAATTTCATAACCTTCTGTACTGCAACATATTCAAACCAGCCAAGAAAATCAAAACTGAGAGCATAAACCTTAAAAATGTTTAAAAAAATGATCTTTGGTAGAGAGCTACAGTAAAAGACTACATAATATGGAAATATGGGGTACGAAGAAGATTTCAGAACCATGCTTCAAGCTAGTGTATTACAGTTAGGGAATGTAAGAAACAAGCTTTAATGTGAAATTCAAAGAGTACTGCTCTTTCACCATGTTACACCCTCATCACTATCTCCATTAAACCCCAATTAGGCCTTTTGACTACTGTTATCAGGCTAAACTCAACAGCTAAGTTATGCTTTGTCTTATATTCAGAGCAGTCATGCTGAAATCACAGCAAGTCAGTGAAAAATTTATTCTAAATATGTATTTAGAATCCTGAACATGTTCTCTCCATATTTTAGCTACTCCATCTGTATATTCATGCTGAATGACTTTTCCTTTTTCTGTGCCACACTATATTTCGACAGTAATAAGTCGGAATCATTTATGAGGACACTGTTAATGGGTATTCTTAACCCTAGCTGAAAGCAAATATAGGTTCAGGTAAAACTTTGGCATTATGCTTAGCACACTCTGATAGGAGCTGCAATGCAGAAAGGATTATTCTTGTACACAGAGCAAAATGGCAATATTCTGGTGGCTGTATCTCAGGAATAATTACAGCTGCCATCATAAAAATAAACATGTAGCACCCAAGAAGGTCAGTTCCCACAAATGTTTAGTCAAATTTTTTCAGACTTTTCAGTTATGCAATTAGGTCAAGGTACTGTGAGATTTATATACTTGCTGAGACATCATCATCCCCTAGTATGAACCATTTACATTATTGGAAAAAGATAAAAAAGATGAAATTTGACTCATGAAGAGTTTACCTCACCAGAACAGTTTGCGTTTTTGAGCAATATTTTAGGTATCAATTAAAAAAGAAAAAAGTATTATATCCTGAAATAAAATTAAGCAGCTAAAAAATATATTCATTATTATTTAAAAGTTAATTTAGACGATTCAAAAACATAAAGTTGACTGACAGACTCTGATGGATTACACTGCTTAAAAAACTTCTGCAAGAATTAATCTATTTCTGGGCACAAAACTATTACCATTTTAGTCAATGGAAATACTCCAGTTGTTTGCAATGGGAGCAGACAATGGGCAGACTCTAAACAGAAAGGAAGGATCAGAAGATTTTGCTGCCTAAAGAAGCAACTGTAAAAAAGCAAAATGCCAAATGCAGTTCTGGCGCAGTTAGATGGATAAAACTAATCTTCCTTAATGTGGGCTGAAAAAAAGACAAAACCAGAGGATATAACAAATTCCTTTGCAGCCATTTGCAAAAATTTTAAATTTAGCATTGTGTAGTTTCATTGCAGTGTGCAGACCTGGCAGTCAGGTCCTGCTAGATTAGCAACAGGCATACCAAGCTGATTCCACACCAGAATCAGACCACATCAGTGATGGCAGGAGCTGCAGGTGGGAGTGGTTTTACCTCTGGCTTGGAACAGCTGGTATGGATTCCTCTAGACAACAGCTGGCAAATAGAGGTGGATTAAGAGCTACCATTCTTGAAATACAAGGAACTTGAATTTGCATCTGTAAATCTGTAAAATAAATGTTCACAGAATGTCTGATGATCAACTTGCATAATGTAGCCCACATCCATTGTTTCAGAATCTCAAACATTATAAAACAACATAACCACATCTAAATTCAGTGGGAAGAATTATCTCCAGCCTCTGATAACTTCTGCCTGTGTCAAAGTTTAGTGGGAAAGAACTGGAAAGGAAGAACCAAGACCATGTGAGGTGCTGTTTAAACAATATGAAAATTTGTTGTTTTTCCTTTTTCACCTGTATTTTTAAAAATAAAACCCAAAATTATCACATCCCTACTAGTGTGAATATCAAGCCAGTGAAAAACCACCTGCAAAGGCAGCTGGAAAAAATTTACTATTTTTTCTTAGAGGCATGGAGTACAGTATAGCTCTGTGTGTAAGCTTTACTGTAGTCAGCTTTCTTATAGAGAAGATCTTGTGAACAATTTGGATCAGCCTTTCTTTATGTTTTAGACCCTAAATTTTAAACCATTAATGTGTGCAATGTGGAAGAAAAATAATTTTATATTTCCTCTGTATTTCCTCCAATAAGATGTTGAGTAACTTCATCATCAGAAAGCAAGTGTCAATAGCTATACATTTAAAGTGACTGCTCTGTTATTTTTAAAATAATTTCTCTATTAGCATGTATAAATATTTTGAATTAAAGTGCAATCTAATTTCCAAAAGGGACCATTTAAGAAAAAGTATAAAACAAAGTAATAAATTTTACAATGTGTCAACAAACTCTGGTTATTCTAATGATTGATATTAAATTATTAATTTTTCAGGATGCTTATTCCATATTTTCATAATTGAATTAATTTTATTGTGATTGATTCAGTGAAAAACACAAAAAAACTTCCTGCAGGTAACACGGCTTAAGGAAATACGAGACCTGTTAGAATAACTCCCCACTATCTTTAAATCAATATCCAACTTTTCTTAAAATTTTACTTTTTGAAAAGTGAGTCAAGGTCACATCAGCTTTTTCTTTACTTCAGTTGAACAATTTTACCTTTTCATGTCTCCTATACTCCTGCTTACAATACAAAAATGTTAACTGAGCAATCCAATTTGATTTCTGTAAGGCTGTTTTGAAGATTCTTTTTTCCCTTTGTTGATTCACTTCCAGTTCAGTGATTTGGATTGTAATAATTCTTCTGACAAATAATGGGTGCCTTTTTACTGTAAAAAATTTAGAGGTGCTTACAGAGTAACACCTGTGTTCATCATAACTCTCTAAGGAAAAGGGAAAAATATAATGGCCACAACTTGTAAAACTGGGCCTAAATTCAGATTCTAGAAGTTGCACTGCAATTCCCAAAGACATTGTTAAACATGGTTAGCACGTGTTTGGAAGGATGTTAACTTCCAGCTGGTGACATATGAACTACATTTACAAATAGAAATTCCTAAGCCAGGAGCTTGCAACTGACTTGATTTTTGAACAGTGCTGAAAACCCTGTTCATGGTCTACTTTAGGAGCAAAGTGTTGCGCCAAGTGAATAAGACTCATAGATTCTGGCATTTTAAAATATAGTCTTTAATATGGACATTTTGTTAACAACTACTACATACTGGTATACACTGATCATTTTATATCAGTCTAGTGAAGATGGCTTTAAATTTGGAAGGTAAGTGTAGACAATTTTTATTGCTTCTGGAGGAAAGTCAATACTAATACTTTTGCATTCTCATCAACTACATAAGCTAAAAGCATCAGTCCTCTAGCCAAGTCACTCAATCTGACATCAGGAACAATACTGAAGAGGCTATTATCCTGCACTTTACCAAGCTAGTCTGACATGTGCTGCAAAATACAGATTGGAGAAAAAGAAATCATATGATGGATCTGATGTTTAATTGTGTTCAAAATAGAAAAAACTATTTTTAGTGTCCTTGCAGCAATACAGTTAATTTTTTTATTTCAGTCATGTGAAGAACTGTATTTTCTTTTGCTGTATTTGAAGATTTATGATTGTAACAATCAATTATTATGATAAGAATTATTCACCAGATTTAAAAATTATGGATTATATAACATATATTAGCATTAACTCTATACAGGCTTCAAAGAGGGGTTTAATCGACCTTACAATATCAAGCACAATATTAATGGAAATTTAAGATGTAAATGATTTTGAGAATTTAACCAAAGTATACCTTTCCTGAAATTTTTTTATTTTTTCATGAGTATTATCTGTGAGAAGTGCTAGATTGACAGTTCTAGTGGTTTAATACTTTTCTGCTTACCTACATTTCAATATCGCAATTTTCTTCCAGCTCTAAACTGGAGGGATTTACACAGGGAGAACAGAATATGTTTTGATTGCTGATAGATATATGTATTTTTCTGTCTTTCAGAGAAATAACTTCACCAACAAAAGAGTTACCAAGGTCAAGAACAGCAGTCATAATGTTCTTGAGGATAGTAAAAAATGTTGGATATTGCTGTAGCTGCCAGTTATCTGCTTGTCACTTTCTTTCGTAAGGGCTACAGCAATGTTTCCTAGCTAAGCCTCCACCATTTTAGGATCATCACCAAAACTCTGCTTCAGACACCACTTTTGAAATTTTCCTTCTTTCTTATGAAAATATTAACACTATTTTGAGACTTTAGGGTGACAGAACTGCCTAGATTTAACCTACATTTACATGGAGTAGTGCTATACCTTGTGAATTAAAATACTCAAATTGTACTGGTAAAGTGTTCTTAAAAAAGACTGCTTTATACTACGCATCTCTACCTCATGATTCTAAAATCTGCCATTTTCTTTAGAAAATAATTTAGTGACTTTGCATTTTAGTCGACCTCCAAATAGTTTCAGTATTTTTCTATTTTAAATTTAAGCCCACCAAAACTATTTTAACCATGGTACACTTTCTTTTGAGAATATCTGCTCCACCTCTGACCATTTTTATCTGATATTGTAGAGTTCTCTGATTAGTATATGAACCTAATAAATCACAGAGAATGTAAAAATATGTACATATTTTTGTTCCATGTCCTGTGACGTCTACCCAGCAGACAACTGCTTAATGACTTGTTTTATGATTGAGGCTGCTTATTGAAACAAATCCTGGCAATGCAAAGGTACATGCAAGACAAGGAGGAGATCCAAAACATCTAGCACAATTTCACTAAGGGCAAACTGTGTCTGACCAGTACAGTAGCCATCTAGGATGGAGTGATGGCAATGGTCAACAAGGGAAGACTGACCAATGTAATCTACCTCAACATCTTATTTGCTGAATACTTATGTACACAGATCAAATGTGTATCAAATTTCAGCACATCTAAAAATAAAATGCAGTAAAGCTCCATTAGACACTTCAGTTTGTAACAAGGATTTTTCTGTAGGAGAAAGGCTGTCATCTACAGTGTTGAAATTCAGACTGATATGAAAGAAAAAGTAATTTTTAAACCTTTCTTTTAATACCGCTAGACCCTTCAAGACACTTATTATGCTAAAATAAAAAAAGTCAAACCCAAAACAAATACAAAAAAAGCTTTTTCTTTTTGGCCCATCAATTGCCAAAGCAGCCAACTATGTGGCAAAGGCATAGATAATCACAGCAATGTCATGATCTAAATAATAGAGAAAAACCTTTCAGAGGAACTATTAAACAAATTCCCCTGAGTTTTTACCATCCCCTGGCTTCCAAGGAGTAGCCAAAGACAATTAGGAATGTTTGAGCACTACTGAGCAATGAAGGAAGAAGATGTTTCTTCCCCAGTCTGTGATGTCTTTCAGCTATGTACAGGCAGAGTTTTCCTAGCTGATGGCAATTATTTGGGTTTAGTAATGCAGACTATTTTACAATATCTCATTGATTGCTGTATCTCGCTTTCACATTACAATAATGGATGTATCTGTTGATTAGCTGTGTGTAGGTTCTAGTTGACTGGCAACAAGTTTTTCATCTAATCCCACCCATGTAGTGTTGCTCCAAGACAATATGGGGAGAGCTTGTCTAAGCAAGCACAACCACTGTATTGCACAGCCCATCTGTGGTAACTCAAGGCTTTACCCTTCTTTCCATGCCTTGGAACCTTCTCAAAGGAAAGAAATCTGTGTAGAAGCTGGGTATATTCGAGCTTCAAAATTAAGGTTTGTTTTCATTTCAACATCCAGAGGATTTCCCTGGCTGTCTTTACTCCATGACTCTCATTTCCCTTGTGACAGCAGCACAGCAGAAGTAGCTACAGAAGCATGTCTGAGGGCAATGATCTAGCTCAAACTTTTCCCCGCAACAAAGGAGTAAGAAGAATCACCAAAGTCACTATTCAGATGCATTCTGAGGCTTTTGTGTTTGATGACTTTTAGCCAGTATCTCCAGAGGGAAACAGATTCTCTGCATGGGTGGAGCTGAACAAAATCTTACCAGGCAAGCATGTTGCAAAAAGTGGCAGGAGATTTATTCCCCAAAACACAATGACTCAAGAAGACAGACAGTGACATGTAGAAAACATTTGGACTCAACAAGAAGAAACTTTGTTATACCTCGCAAGAAATAATGTATTTGTGATTTATCTTTTCCTGATTGCTTCAAATATTTTTCAGAAGACATTTTTAGGGTTCTTACAATACTTCAGAGTTTACAGAAGATAAAATACATTAAACAGGCAATTTTACTAAGAAAGAGTTTCAAGAATACGTTATGCTTTCAGGACTTCAAGCTATGCAGATTGAGAAAAAGCACTTGACAGAAGCAGTACATGAGCAAAATAAGCTCTGTGTTAGTAAAAGCATTTTGAATATGAATTATTGTGTTCTGTTTCTGTTATAATAGTAACAGAATGGAAGCCCTTTACTCTATGGATTTAAACTTAATCCTGTATTGAATTTAAGAGTATAAGTATTGTATCAAGGTCATCTTGTGCTTGTTTTGGTTCTACTTCAGACTTTTTCTAAAAGCTAGGAAAGAGTACAGGCATTCTTGTCATTTGATACTTGAACAAAATCAAATCATGCTTCCATCAGTGAATAGTTACACTTATTAAAGATGTTCTCAATTTCATGTCAACAATTGATCCGTATTACTTACATACAGAACTATGTTCTGGATTTGTTTTCATGTTAGCACACCATGGATCATTTAGCTGTTTGCATTGTTAAACACAGTTTCTTTTATAAAGCTGTAACAGTAACTAATACCTTAAGTTACTTCTCCTGTTCATCTTGCTAAGGTGTGGTGCATTTTAATTCAGTACTCTTATTCCCATCTATGAAACATGATATTAGATTACAACCTGGTTCTTAGATATCAATTCATCATAGATGTCAGAGAGGACATTCTTGGTTCGTTTTTAGTTTGCTTTGTTTTGCTTTGCTTTTTTGTTTATTTTCCTAAAAATAGTAAGCCTATAAAAAATCCAGGTTTTTTGATCTTTTATTAAGTGGTTTTCATAAGTAGGTTGTTTTCTGCAAATATTTCAGATAGTTTATATCAGATGGTTTATTTTTTCCTACCTCTTCTTTTTACTGAAACTTCTAAATATGAATCTTCTTGAAAAACTTGTACAAAGACACTACTTTTATTATTCTTCATGAAAGCCATAGTCTTTTCTTTGACATTATGTATTTTTTCCTTTGTCACTTGTAGAAATAAACAGTCAATTAACCATAGGCATTTAACACAATACAAGATAGGCTGTAGAGAATTTTTATCAATAAAATTCCCCAAGCCCATATTCTGATATTGTAATTCATTTGCATTCTCACGCTGAGAGAAAAAGAAGATGCAGCATGAAATTCCCTCTTGTACTTGTCTAGGTGGTTGATAAATTCTTTTCATGCCTTCCCTACTTTCTACCTATTTTTTCTTTTTTTCTTGAAGACTTAAACCAGAAGTTAGAGTGGTGACCTGGGAGTATCTGTGACTGGAGAAAGAAGTTAGTCTAGACTGACATGCCTTCCTACATGCTGTCAATTTTAGTTGGAAGTGTATGAGATGAAGTTAATGGATTCTGTAACAGATCTAACTGGCAAAATATCCTCATTTCACCAGCCTGTTATAGATTGTAACAGGTGGGTTTGGGAGAAGAAGAAGTTCATGACCTCTGAGGAAATGACTCAGGAATATCACTGCACATTGAACTACCTTAGCTAATTTCACAGGAAAAAAAAATCAAGGATATTTTTGTCACATGAACAGTTTATCAGCAGGGATCCAACCCAGAGAGAACAGATAAGCCATTCATGCTTGAAACCACTCTCTGCATGGAATTATTAATAATATTTACCATGCGGCATCATAATCAATAAGTATAAAGCTGTAAATTTAGAAGGAAGAAAAATCATGCTGGGCTATCTGCAGAAGGCTTTACTGATCTGTATACTCAGCAGTATTTTCAAATTTAAGAGATAAAAAGAATTGCAAAAAATTAAACTGGTGGTAACAAATTTGCAATCTTCAGTACTTTTGTTCTGACATGAAAACATTTTTTTTATTCCCTCTGACAATTTTCTTTGCATTTAGTATTTCTGTCCTGATCTTAAGATTAACTATCACCTTGTCTGATTATGTCTCCAACCTTCTCTCTCATAAAGCATATCATGTCAGCTTTGTAATGCAGTTTGCTCCTTATTCTCCCACCTAGATCCATGGTTTTTTTTTGTCCTCCTAGCTCTCTCTAGCACAACAAATGCCTTTGAGAGTTAAGCTAAAATTTTCCTTACGTCCTATTTGGATTCACCTTTCAGAAAAATTTCCACCATGTTTTAAAATATTAATCAGTCAAATCAATAATATATATTTTGTGCATTGTTGTTTAAGTAGAAAAAATTTCAGTTGCAAATGGATTTGGAAAACAATATTTCTAATGTTTCTGTGGCAATTTCATTGCTTCTTCCTACTGTTCAGTCTTCTTACCAGAATATATCTGAAAATATTAATCTGAAGAATTCTAATCTAAAATACTGACCTCTCTTTTTGCACTCTTTTTGTAACCTTTTTGATGATGTGAAATTATACATTAAAATAGAATACCAAGATAGTTTTTATTTCCCATGCAATAGGTAAGAGAAGAAAGATGGGTTTTGAAGGAAAGAATCAACATTTGTTTTGCTTATGTGAACACTTCCAACAGAGCAGAAATTGTAGAGAATTAGAATTTAACCTTTTGTTATTATCTGAGCATTATACATATTCTGCGGCTGAATGTGTCTTAAAGTATCTGAGCAAAGACTTACATATAAAGATTAATATCAACAATTTTTTTCATGTACTTGAATTTTTAAAACAGTGCCTTAAAAAGTGCAAAACTGTTGTTTCATATAAGGACTTGGTTTTGTTAAGGAATGTTTTTCACAGAACTTTTTCATGCTTGTCAGCCCTAATATATGTTTTCCAATTAATTAAGGACTAATTGAAGAAATTTACTGTAAAATGTAGTGCAGAGGTTATTAGTATGGCTGAAAAGATATTCTGACTAAGAATTCACTGAAATCTAAAAACAAAATAGAAATAATATTCTCTTCTCTCGTGCATTCATATTTTAAAAGTGTAAATTACTATTGACTACTTTTTGAGACATTAGGGGAAGAGGAATCTTGCCTGTTTCATTAATGTGTTTACTCAGCAGTTAATTTTTTATGATACAAAAGAAGAAGGAAACATAATATATATGTGTTCGTTCCACGTATTTTTTAGTTTCTTTAGAAGACTTTGGTGACCTTGCTTAAATGTAAAATGTCAAGTTTATTCCTGAATGACTGAAGTTTCTATATTGACTTCTGTGCTTGTGCATGCGTGTAAGCATCTGCTTTCATAAGTAAAGGTGCCCATGTCAGTCTGACATATACTGACAATACATGTATATGATGAAGGGAAAGAGAACTTTGTACCTCAAAGAAAACCATAATAATAACTCTTCTCAATGCAACATCCATAGTTC
The DNA here is from genome assembly GCA_034509425.1 of Eopsaltria australis. Classification (NCBI taxonomy): domain Eukaryota; kingdom Metazoa; phylum Chordata; class Aves; order Passeriformes; family Petroicidae; genus Eopsaltria; species Eopsaltria australis. The sequence goes on from JAVTVJ010000026.1 coordinate 3,564,049, forward strand.
AGAAATTAACTATGAAAAGACTCCTATTTTAGGCTCTGTCAGTGGGTCTCAGAAGCCTGTCATAAGCAAGTTTCTTATGTAAAGAATTGGGAGAAAGAGGTAGAAATGGTATCCAGGCTAAATTTGTGTTTTGCTTACTGAATTAGCCATTATATATCTAAGGAAACTCTCCTTCTAGCTATGAAAAGAATGAAAACTTCACATATTCCCAGACAATACAGTAAGTAGGACATTGTAGAAAGCCCTTTTTAAGTCAGTGCTTACTTAGAATTCTAAAATTTGCCTAATGAATTTGTTAGATACACTCAATTACATGTGGACCATATAATTGCATATGGGTGTGCCTTAAAAGCCTCCTGCAGATTAGGCGTACCAGCACTTGTACATCTCAGAGAAAAGGTTTGAGATTAAATGTATTGGAACATGATCAGATATATAGTAAGTGTTACTGGGGAGAAACTTCAACTTCTGCCAGCTGAGTCACTGTAATTCTGATAGCCTGTGTGTATTACAGGAATAATATGGAAAGTAACACTAATCCACTAGTGGCAAATGTTATTTTTAATATGTGGAGGGAGATTGTAGAGCTGATGATTAGTTTAAAATTAATTTCTCATAAACTGGTTATTCACACCATAACAAAGTTCTATTATAATGCTGGAAATACCACTGTATATCAGCTATAAGCTTGTTTTTTGGATGCAATATTATAATGTTAAGCAATACTTCCTAGAAAAGAGTCAGTATTAGTGCTTGCTGCTAATTAACTAAGAAATGTATTGTACCTATATAAATCTTCAAAAATGCATATAAGGAGATGTAAAAACATGTATGATAGTCTAAAATGCATGCACAGGTATATAATTTTGCAATCTGCACTTTACTTACCTAATACTTGTAAGAAAGTGTCTTAAAAATCCATTTGCCTGGTGCTTTTAACCACAGTTCTCTTGCTTTTTCCTGTTATGTAAGTTTAATAGCACATATATGTATACACAATCCATTAAGCATTGACACATCTTGTCACTCTTGTGGTAATCACCAAACATGAGTAGCAAGATCTGCTACTGTGGGAGAAAAACAAATGATGCCAAACTTCTGCCTCATTTTCCATCCACAGAAAATTCTACCAATACATTCTGATAATTGATTTAGGTTGAGATTGTTTAAGTCCATTTCAATGATTATGTACATTTATAAAATGGATTAAAAAAACAATTAATGCTATTTCTTAACACATATCTTAACACAGATTGCTCATCTGTTTCATCTGTTTGTGTAAGCATGTATTTAAAATAACAACCAAGGGCCACTGAACAAGTGTCCAAGAGTAGGAAAAAGGGCATGTCTTGAGTTCATTACCAGTCCCATATTGCAAGCATCTTCCTTTTTATTTAAACAACATTTTTGTCTAGATTTAAATTGGAGGATACTGTAACAGATAACAGCATCCCTCAAAACAGAAGATTGTATTTTTAATAACATGATAGTATATTGCTTTTTCCATGATTTCCAATATTGTAGCAGCTTTGAAAAGGCTAGATAAGAGTTTCCTCTAGAATTTTTTTAGTTTCGGGAAGCATAAGATAGATAAGAGTTTCCTCTAGAATTTTTTTTTGTTTTAGGGAGACATTAATAAACAAATTTTCTGTTCTTTAAAGAAAAACTCTTAAAAATGGAAGTTCTTACAAGTGGATGATGTTTGTTTTTTGTTTTAAACAACCAACATGACCAAATCCAAGCATTCAAGTGTCCTCCCTGCATGGACATTCAGGTGAACTCCTGCCTGGAGTTCTTTAACTGGAAAGAGTATGCCTACCTTTTTTAAGGAACTGTGATTTTTAGAGTTTAGCCCTGCAGGTGCATAAATTGGATACCACTCTTCTCTTCAGAATGTTCTGCAATACATCAAGTTCACATGAAACATGTAAATCTCTGGGAGATGCCACTTCTGACTAAAAGGATAAACATTCCTACTGGTCTAACATTTAGCTTAGCCACATATCTTACTCATCCTGTGAAGCAATGTAAGCCCACGAGTCGTAGTAGACGGGCAGATGTGACACTGGAACCTCCAGCTGTGTGGAGAGGGGTAAAGGATGAGAAACAAAATTAACATTCAGATATTCAGCATCTGCTTTTTCAGTGATGTCAAGTTTCACCTTGTGGAGAGAGCATGCATTTCAATGTGTTCCCATAAATATTTGTAAATCAAGTATAGTACTAAATTCAAAAGTTACACCAGGATAAGAATGCATGAGGTAGGCTCATGCCTCACACTCAATACTGGTCTCCTAGGAAGAAAGAAGGAAACAGACATGGAAATCATCAGCTCATGAGTGCGCTTGGAGGCAATATCTATATCTGTACATACAAGCAGAAGAATAGCTCTAAGTAAGTTATCTATGTTTTGGGTAAGATCCGCCCCTTTTTAAATTGTGTTTGCATCATATCCATGGGGAAAAAAAAAAAAAACCCAAAAACATTCTCTCAAAATGTTTTCATTGTGTAATGAATAAAAAGTGTAGAAGTGCATTAATGAGTGGAATTCTGAGCTAGTAAAGTCATGTAGTGGTGTGAAGTGCTATATAGACCTTATCAGTAAGGAGCCCAGGAAATCAGTTTTCACTGACAGTAGTGAAGGGGCAACAGTTGGGAGCTTACACTCAAAAGCTATCTCCCTGATAACTAGGGCTATTTGAGAAGCTTCAGACAGCCTTAGAGGTCTTCAGGTAAAGTCTGGAAGAAGCATCAGAGGACTTGCTGCCTTAAATACCTCTGCTAAGAAGCCCCATCAGTCTTCTCCCTTTCTTCATGTGAAGGCTGTCTTGTGAGTTTTTGTGTATAGTTCTGGCCTATACTATGTTGCATCAGCCTTATAGATCCTTCATTCAGTCACTAATTGTAACCCATAGATTTGATTTCCAGGTTTGACCTCAGACTTGTTTCATCACAATGGACTTGTCTGGGAGGTTCTGTATGGTTTCTAATCCTGGCTAATTATTTCCAGATCTATCCTGACACTGACTTTTGAACTCAGCCTCCTCGGTTGGCTTCATTTCTGCTTTTTCAAGAGGGACTTGTTTGGTTACCTGTATTCTTGTTGAACCTGGTTACCATCACCAGATCTGCTCTGCTTGCCTTGCTGGGCACTGCCTGTGCCACAACTGCCTGTGCCTCACCTGGTGCTGCCTTGCATCCTGTTTCACTTGCTACATCCTGAGAGATCTAATTGCAGTCTTCCATGACTTAAGGAGGCTTGGAGAAAATGGTGCCTGGTTCATCTTAGGGGCCCATAGGGAAATTACCAGAGGCAATAAACACAAGCTGTTGGAATGAATGTATGGAGAATTTCAGAGCTGTATAATACTAATAATCAGAGTTGTTAAATCATGCAACAGGTTGCTCAGGGCATTTTCAGACTTTACATCCTTGGAGGTTTTCAAAATTCAGCTGGACAAGATCTTTAACAATCTCATCTAATTTTCCAGTTAGCCCTGTTTAGGATTCAAGTCCCTGTTGGGACTACAAGACTTCTAGGGAATTAACTAGATGACTTATAATTTAGTTTTCTAAGACTATATAGTAGTACTTTCTTGGAGAGAGTGCAAAATAGGTTGGATATGTACTGATAGTGTTTGCAATTTTAGCCCAGAATACAGTTTCTGAGAGATAATAATGACTCTTTTGTTCAAAAAGGAGAATGATGTATATACACGGAAAAAAAAATCTCCAGCAAAACCTGTTTACTGTTCTTACTATATCTTGCTTCATGCTTTGGAAAAATTGTGGTGGCACTTATGATATAGTTATTCTTGGTCCCTCTTGGGAATCATGCCTTTAGTGCCTTTGTTTTTGTTCCAGTACAGAGACCATTGCTGTGACGAGCTTTCATACAGATCATCTGGATGCACAATTAACACTCACAATTTATCTTGTTACACTAAAGCAGGTTGAGTGAGCTGCAAACCCATTAACTCTTAGTGGTGACTTTCTACACTCTCTTGTCTGTCAATAGGGGCCAAGTTTTCTGAAAAAACAGAAAATAAATTTTATTCCCTTTCTGATTTTGAATAGTTATAGAATCTTGCTCTAAGACAGCAAAAGAGATGTCAGAAATGGAGCAGTTATAAAGTAAGTGCAAGTGTGTCAACACAGGCAAATCAAACAAACAAGAAGCACATCCAAATGAGATAAATATTTAAGCAGAATTCATGTTGAGAAGAAACAAACTAGGGTGGAAAACCTGAATACTCTTTCTTCACAAATTAGCTTAATTTAGACAGTGATTTCTGTAATTTACTACAATTCCAGGTTGTAACTAATTTTTTTTTTAAGGATGCTGACAGCAACAGGTGAAATATACCATTATTATGCAAACATTAATCCATGTTTCCATATTAATAGCAAAATTTATCAAATTATGTGAACCCTTTTTGAGATGATGGGTAATGAGGATCAGTGGTATTATATCTTCAGTAATGATTTTTCTGTAATTAATTTTCTCAGCATATTTCTGACTGATATCAAAGCTCCAGAAAGAGTGAATTTATGTCACTGGACTGATATCACTGCATATCCCACTTGACTTGCTTTGCAGTTTGATTTAATACTACTCTCTCTTTGACCATCTAATAACATGAGATATTTTCATGTTTTCTATGCCCAGTAAATCAAGCATTTTTTGAAAATTATTTTTCGCTTAATAACACCACAGTCTAAACAAAGGTAAATTCCCTCAGGCCATTAATTTATTATTAATCAAATGGCAATTACTTTTCATTTTAACTGCAATGTGAAATCATTTAATTAAATATAAAACAAATTTTCAGGCATGGTGATTATGTGAGAAAGGAACTGCACTAAATGGCTTCCATCTCCTGTTTGTTTTGACCAAATTTTTTAGCACAAAAGGTATTTAAAACTCTGGTAAATTCCAGAGATTGTTATTGCTTATTACAGTCTTACAATTGAGTATTTCTCACTTGATCTTTTTCCTGACATTTTAATTTTAGAAATAATAGAAGTGCAGTCTAAAGTTCTGAGACTTTTTAAACCCTGTTCTTTGGGTGAAACAGTGGATGAAACAACTGTTTAGGTTCAGAGTATATCAACCTGATTCTTGGCTTTGCAGTGCTCTCCTTTGCTTCTTAAACATCTTCATTAGTGTATCTTCATTTCCTTTTAATATCCGTAAAGTGTCAGTATAAATCTTAAACCCTCCCTTTGCTGGGGTGACCTTTGCTAAACTTTGCTGTGGAGTTTCTACTTGGTCCCATGTAGGAAATTCCAAACTGGTCATACTGGAAGACAACAAGTATATTAATTTACATTTACAAATTGTGTGTGGTACATGTTGGGAAAATAGACTGTAGAATATATGTATGAATGTTGAAACAACATTATTTACAGATTGGCACAGAATTAAAAATTAATTTTTACACACTTTATTATAGGACAAATTTTAACTGTTCTTTAAAATCTGTGCTTCACTTTGCCAAGACAACTACAAAGTGGGGATTTTTGGCAAAAAGGAGGATTGTACTTTGACTGACATACTCTGCACCTTGCTATATCTTCACTGGTTTTCAAATCTACATTGCATTTGAAAATAACTACATAAGTATGCTTGACATATATTTAATGCCTATTCTCTGTTTTCATTGCTATCCTTTATCTGATTTTATCCAGGACCCAAGGTGATATCCCTATAAGGTCCCTATAATGACCAGCAATCACTGGTCATGAAAGGTTATTATTCTTTTAGAACAGACATACCACTTAAACTTGTGTGGGATTAATCTATTCAGAAGTTTCTCAGAGATTAGGTAATCATGTACATCAGATATTAACAGATATAAACATTCTAATGCTATTTTTCATTAGAATCTCTGATACTTGAGGCAGCAAGAAGAGTTGTAGTATGCATTAGTACTTAAAATGGACAATGAAGGATGCAAGCAAAACAGCATGACGGGTGTCAGTGAACCCATTCTCCATGGTTCACACACTTGACTCAGACGTGAACCCTTGACCCACATTTAAATGCTAATTCATTAATCAGACGTAAATATTAAGGTGTTAAGTTCCCTGGAGAAGATTTCTTTGAAATTCTTCAGGTTCAGTTTTCAGACTTGACCTCTGGTCACAAAGCCAGCATACATACAAAGCAGTTCTGCCTGGGAGTTTTCTGGGATATTAGTATATGGGGGGTAGAGTACTGAATATAGTCCACATGGATTTATTGTTAGTAAATGGCAGCACTTGCTGAAAGTCAACACTGACTTTTTTTCTGACTTTTTAGGCTGTCATTACACTAAGAACAGTGAATAAATGGGAAAAGAAAAACTCCACTACTGTCTTTGTATAATATCTCAAGGCGACTGTGGCGCTATCTTATTTGCCATTTTGTGATATCCAAACTAGTCATCTAGTATTGCAAGTGTCTGCATTGCATTATCAAACATTTAAGCCATTCCACCTCCTTTCTGAAACCAGTAAGACAATTGAGGAGTATATTATATTATAGGCAATGACAATATGTAGTGTACAGATTTCACTCACTTCATTCAGTATTCAGTTCTGACTTCATGTGAGTTTCTGTGACAGACTGCAGATGCCCGTTTTTTTCTCTCTCTCTAATCTTAAAAACATCCACAACTTCCTGTAATAAAGCCTAGTATTTATAGACTTCAGCAAATGGATATAAAAGAAAGTCCATTTTCTGACTTTTATTATTTATTGAATAGAGCTGGAGATGTACAAAATACTCTGCTACTTCAGTGACCTTACAGATAAGGACAAAGAGAATAAAGGCAAGAATTATAATAGAAGGAGCCACAAAGAGTGCCACGGGAAAATTACCCTGAAAATGTACAGGAAAGACTGAGCTCAGTGAGGAAATCATAGCTTCCTTTTTTGAGTCTTATTAACATCACCCCTTGAATACTGCAGAAGTTACAGTGTTAACATGACTTTATTGTCCTACACTGGGCAAGCAGAGAGTTTTATGTTTCCGTTGAATTGATTGCATACCTGGAGATTTATATTCTTCTGGAATTATTGGTTGTCCCCAGATGATGTTTGCCTTAGAATTAGTTATAGCAGCCTAGTTCTTTTGAAACCTAATAATAGAATTATAGAATGATTCAAGTTGAAAGGGACCTTTAAAGGTTACCTCGTCCAATCTCCCCGCCATGACCAGGGACAGCTGCATCTAGATCCAGTTGCTCAGGGACCTGTCCAGCCTGACCTTGAATGTTTACAGGAGCAGGACCACCTTGGGAAACCTATTCCCATGTTTTACTACTCTTCTAATAAAAAAAAAATGGAGTCTAAATCTACCCTCTTTTATTTTAAAACCATTACCTATTATTCTGTCACTCATTAAAAGATCTGCCTTCATCTTGCTTATAAGTCCCCCTTAAGTACTCAAAACCTTCGTTTAGGTCTTCCTGGAACCTTTTCTTCTCCAGGCTGAACAACCCCAACTCTCTCAGCCTTTTCACACTGAAGAGGAATTTCAGCCCTATGGTCATTTTTCGGCTTTTCCTCTGGACCTACCCCAAAAGGTCCATGCAATTCCTGTACTGACAACTTCAGAGCTGGATGCAGCATTGCAGGTAGGGTTTCAGCATTCCAGATGGTGTAGAGGTGTAGAATCACTTCCCTCAGCCTGCTGGCCACTCTGCTTTGGATGTAGCCCAGGAAACAGTTTGCCAGGGCACATTGCTGGGTCATGTCCAACTTTTCATCCACCAGCACCCCCAAGTCCTTCTCAGCAGGGCTGATCTCCATCTGTTCATCCCCCAGCCTGGATTGGTACCAGGGGTTGCCCTGATCCAGATGCAGCACTTTGAACTTGGCCTTGTTGAACCTCATGAGTTTTACATGGGCCCACTTCTCGAGCTTGTCCAAGTCCCTCTAGACAACATCCTGTCCCTCCGTCATGTCAGCAGCTCTGCTAAGCATGATATCATCTGCAAACTTGTTGAGGGTGCACTCAATCCCACTGTCTTGTCATTGATGAAGACATTAAATAGTACAGGTCCTACTATGGACCCACCCCTGAGGGGCACAACTCATCATTGACCTCCATCTAGACATTGAGCAGTGAATAAATTTATTGTGGGAATGGTCAAATTCATTGCAGAAATTACTATGTCAATGCCTTCAATGAATAAGATTATAGGGAACATGGAAGTACCTCTCTGTTATAGGATTTTCCCTTATATATTTCATAAAATGAACTTGTCAGTATTAAAATTTAGACTGGAAATCTCTTATAAGAAAAGTCATGTCTCAGCTTTTTCCAGCTTTGAAATATTAACAGTAAATGGACATGTGCTTGTCTAACAAGTGTAAAAGTTGTGATTGCTGTTGTTGTCTCATTACTTTGCCATATGAATTGTTTGACTAGTTAGGTAAATCACCAGATATCACTGTCTACAGTTGAAAGTTGAATAGTTACTCATTTTAGGATATAAACTCATAGATGTTTCACTTTCATATTTTGTTTAAAAAAATCTAATAGTAGGCTTCCAAAATGCTTTATCTATAATCTATACATAGCTCTCACTAAAACAAAAGCTATCAATATTTAAATACGTTGTCAGGAAACAAAGAGCCAACCAAACAAAACCAGATAGCCCTAAATAGCTGTAACTTATAAGACAGGTTTTCAAGATTTTTCTGGAGGCATTCAAATGCTTGCTAATGTAATAAACAACTTCAATTCTATTACCATTGGGTCTAAGACTACCTAGAAAAGAAATTTTTCCTGAGAGGTAGAGAGACACAAAATCATTCCATGACGTCTCTCAAAATCAGAGAAGACCTGGACTCATAGCATCCTGTGACAAGAATCAAGGGACCATAATTTGTAGTGAATATATTTGTTAACACTGAAAAACTTTTGCACAATTCTCACTAGTGAAATATTCTATAGTGATTCTTCCGGTTGCAGTGATTGCAGATCTACTATTGAAACAGAGAAAAATGTTCTTCATCTAGCCTTCTACAATACAATTTGAATTTTTGTAATAGCAAAATTGGATTCACATAGTCCCTTGTACTGATATGTCTTCATGACACCCTGGTGAAATTGGATTTATAAGAGTTTAATAAAGTTAAACAGAGGCATGATTATCTGAGTATAGCACAAAACAGAAGAAAAAGTTTCATCCTTCTTTTCCATTCCTTAATGTGTTCTGAAAATTTTCAGCATACCCTTTTATATCTGTAGGGAACTTTTTTTTAAATTTATCTGTGTAGACACAAACATTAATGGTTTATGCATGTTGACCCATTAAATTTAATCCCAAGTGTATAATCAGATAAAGACTAAATATTTGTGACTTTAATTTAGTGTTCATGAAAAGCTGCAAATCAACAAACAAAGCAAGAATTTAAAAAATGAGCAATAAATGAAAAGCATAAGGTATTTTTTTAAGAGGAGTAAGAGAGTATGTTTTACTTTTGATTAAAACTCATTCATCCTCTTAAATGGTTGCGCAAAATAATTAATTACATTTCATCCTGTTATAAGTCATGTATTATGAACAGTATTTACAGACTTCCTCCATAAAACAATTTACAATTTACCTTCATGTCTGTTAGTATTATTTCCACTATAGGTTGATCCACAAAAATACTGATTTGATAGATAAATACAGTACCAAACTAGGAAAACTATCTGGCAATACACTTTGAACAATGGTTTTATTGTCCTAAGGCCTCTGAGTTAGTATATGAGGGTTCTTTTCCTTACTTTCTTTTCACTATTATTTTTCAGACTTGATAGTAACCCTCAGTAATGCTCTCTGCATCAATCTTTCACATTCATGCTTCCATTCCTGCTCAGCTGGAAGGTCTACCTCTGCATAGTAAATTTTCTCTGAAAAGCACGCACTGTTTCCCACACTCCTGCTGTTCACTTGGCATGTCACAGATTGCCAATCAGTGTTGTTATTTTTTTCCCCTCAGTACCTTTATCAGTCTGTGTCATCTATGGCTCTTTGAATGATACTCTGTTTTAGATGCCCATAATATGCTTCTGCTTTGATTGTTTTGTGCACTACATATTAGCAGACACGATTGGTTCAACTTAATCTTCTGTATGCGTGATTATAATGTTTCCCCTCCATGAAAATAAAGAACATTTCCAGGAATGCACTGGCCTATTCTTTAAGATGCTGGATACTGTGAAAATACAGAGCAGTCCTCAGCAGTTCACCCTCACCTTGGAAGTACAGATGCTGCTGGATGACATATTCGGAAAGATGAAACACTAAATAGAAGAAAATTTTATGTCTTATATGCGATTTTAAACAGCAAGAACACTCCAAATAAGACAAGATTTCAGCGAAAAACTCTATTCACAGCTCTGATACAGCTTGCATTAAATACCAAACTTCAATTCATCTTTGAATTGTGCTGTATCCGTAATGTCAGACCATTCTTAAATCATTCAAGGACATTCTTTCAAGTGCCTGAGTCTCAGCAGACTCTTCCTTTCTTATGGTTTTGCTGTAAAGGGGTATTGTAACATTTTTCTATTTGTCTCATTCAAGCAGTGCTTTCCCACACCATGCACAAAGGAGCAGTGAGAAAATGCTCGTAGTCATGTGTGATTGAGGAAGGCTGATACCAGCACTCTTGAGGCTGCTGTACTTCAAAGGATTTGAAACTTTGTTTTTGATAAAAGATAAAGGGACCAAAGTTCAAGTTCTGTGATCAGAGGCACAAAAAAAAAAAGGGTAACTTCTGATAAGCTTCACTTGTTAGCTTTGGACTGGGCACAGTCAGACTGTCAAAGTTGCCTGCATGGCTAAGCTGGATAAGAAAATGAGTGACAAAAAGGAAATAAGAACCACAACAAAAGTCAGATGAGAAATATGTGAGTACTTGTCAATGCTGGGAACACAGGAGAACCAAGTCTCCTTCAGTATGTCTAAATTATTTGTGCAAGTATTTCACCGAATACTTGATACAGAATACACAATATGAATTGTACAGAATACAGAATATGAACTACACAAAATGCCTTACCTGCACTCTTCCTAAACTGGTAATGCTTGCCTATAATAAAGGAGAATCACTCTACAGACAGGTTACTGAATGGGTTCACCTGCATGTATTCTCTCCAAGATATTATTTATTTTTTTCTGCAGGGCCTACAAAGGTCTGAAATTCTGCAGATCATAGAATCACAATTAAATTCCTCTTGAAAGAGACCTCCAAAACTCATCTGGTCTGACCTCTTGCTTAATGGAGGTTTAATTTCAAGGTTGAATCTGTTCCTTCGTGGCACATGTTCCAGACCCCGTTACCACCCTGGAAGCTCTTCACCAGACTTTCTTCAGATTGTCAGCACCTGCCTTGTAGAAAGTAGTCCAAAATGGTATCTGATTCTTCAGATAGAGCTTGGCAAGTAATGCGTGAATGAAAAAAATCACCCTCTTTGATTTTCTGGTCACACTCTTTTTGATGAAACACAGTGTGCTGTCTAGAACCTGAAGATACCCTCTCTGAGAGTCCTGGAATGCCCCTTTGGCCAGTTTTCACCCAATTATGTTGTTCCTCACTACAGAAATTAAGTAATTACCCACTGAAACTTCTCATTAGAGCTGGCATATGTAAGAAGTCATTAATGAAACAGGCTTTAATTCAAACACCTGCAACGTAAATACAGAGAAATGCAAGTTACAATGACAAAGATCTTGCCTGAATGACATACTGCTGCTTTTTGATCCTTTTTCAAATGAGACAATTGCTGTAGTGATGACTGATTTTATCCTGTTTTCTGTCTGCACTAGGGACTACCTTCATGGGATAGAATTATCATTATCTCTCATTTCCCTCTTGCTGTGATATAAAAAAGCCCATTAGTTGGCAGCCTAAAAATCTTTATTTTGTTAAGATAATATTTCGTTTACCTCAGAATATGACTGCTATCATTTATATTGTAAGCGAAATACGGATACAAAACTAAGAAGTGCAATATTTAATATTCTCTTTGCAATATAATTTTTTATGTTTTGTTCTGTAGTCTCTTAGGCACTAGAAACACTCCTGTAGTTTCCTTTTAAAATGGGCAATGATCATGCCTTCTCAGTATGGCCCTGAGAAAACATCATTTTACAGTTACAGTTTAAAGAACCATTCAGCAAAAGAATCCAGGAAAGACTTTTGGAAAAGTCCATTAAAACCCCCAAAGTTTTATTATTGGGAGCTGATCACACTTGATACAAAGTTTCACTTACCACTTCAGTGTGCCCTTCTCTGTGTCTCTCACTAACGGATTAATCTTCACATTTTATTTTGTCAAATTTTCTTTGAGACTTTTCCTTGGCAGTTTTCCATTTATAACTATTTTTCTGTACATTTTCTGCCCTGAAGACTAATCAATTTAAAAAGACAGACAAAGAGAGGAGAGAATAGTTCCCTCCTTTAAGAATTTTTAAATTTAAAAATTTTTTAGATGGTATCTGGATTTATTGGTGGTAGTTCTGAGTGGATTTTTAATCAGTCAGCATTGATTTAGACAGCCGAGGTAGTCAATATTGCCCTGTTAAGTCCTCATGCAATGATAAGAAAAATAGATCCTTGATGTTTTCAAGCATACATCCAGCTTAGCTTCTGTGCTATAATGCTGCAGTTTTGAAAAGGGGTATAACATAATGAAGTTTAATGTATTTCTTTGGTGTCTGTGGCTTTAATCACTGCTTCCACGGTATGAAAAATGTAAGTAAAACAATTGACTGAATGTGTTCTGAAAATTGCCTAGAAATGAAAATATAATGGCTTTCAAAGGGTTGTTCCTTTGTAGTTCAATTGATATTGTGCAATTTTACATTTGAGATTTCAAAGTTAGAGGTAAAATTCTGTGGTACTGGAGCGGATGAGAACAGAATGTTAAAGATAGGCATTTTCTGCATTAATGTCTTGCAGCTCCATTTTCTGTTCCATTAACTTTGATACTTTTGCACGTTGGTTCACATGTAGATTTCTAACTAACTGACAAGCAGAGTTTTAAGCCTTGCACAATGTTTCTATAAAAATACGTGGTGCTCAACTCAATTTCCCCCTTCTGGCATCTCCAAACTGAGGATGAAGAGAACAAGCAATTCTAAACTGGCATTATCGTGTGTGACTGCTCAGGTGTCCCCTTGGTTCGACTGACTGTTCTGAAATACACACTTTATAGCCATAATGCCTTGAGATATATTGGAAGTATATGTGTAAAGTGGGTAAAGGCCAGCATCAAAATGAGATTACAGAAATAATCTTTGAACACAGTTTACTACCTGGGTGCTTGGAATCATGCACCTGAAGCACCCTTGGAAATTTAGTGAGTAAGAGTACTGTCTGCTAAAGGTAGAAGTGCTGAATGAACCCCCCCTAGATTATTTCTCTGTGTCGAATTTTTTGTGAAGGATCTGTATATTAATTGAAGCCATAAGGCTAAATTCACTAAGGAGCATATACATCTAATTATTATTTAGGAAGTCTGAGGCAAACACTGAAATGATAATAAAAACTTTCAAGCAAAGCCTCAGTCATACCTTCTGTGTCGGTTCCACTAGATTTTAGTTGTCTGAGGTTTTCCTGAAAGCAATGTTATCCTTCTTCCGATATGCTGATTCATTCCACTCTGGTTTGTCTCCTTCTCTTTGCTGATGATTCAAGGGATCCAGGCATTATCTTCTCATAAAAATCTATTAATCAGACACTTAAAATGCATTGAAGAAATACCCACTCTGAAAATTTTAGATGTAATATACTTATTAGATATTACAGCTCATTTAACCACCAGTGGTTTAATCACCACTATGACAGGGCTGTGATGGGTTTCTCCTAGTCTCTTCTGATGGAATTCTGTCACTTAGTATGGATTCTTTCACTACAAAGAGAACATGAACAAGTGATCAATTATTTAGTCATATGATAATCCTCAGCTTAGAGATGCCACAATGGGGTATTCATCATTTTACATGTGGCCTTTTCAGTCTGAAATATGCTGCGAGATCACATTTCTGCTATTGTCTTCCTTGACTGCCTGTCTTTAGGAGCTGGGCAGCTTTATAATCTTCAAGCACCAGTGCATTTTCTTGAGAAGCAGTAGCCTTTTGGGCTTGTTTCTTTGCACCCTTTGATCAGCAACATAATTCTCCATTTCTACCACAAAGAACTGTGATTACATAGAAGTTCTAGCTCTCTTTTTTGTTATTTCTTATTTCCTCTTAAACGAAATGCAAGGGTAGTTCATCAAAAGAACTGAACTTGTAATCTCAATAGATGCATTTGTATTTCACTGTCATGATGCTTCAAAGTGTATTTGTATTTTGAATATATTCATCCTTCCCTCTGTTGAAAACCTACAGTCTATGTGATTTCTTATATAACTTGGAATTTTTTCCACATTTGAAACACAGAGGATTGGATACCTAATAATCTTACTGTACTATAGTAGTACATAAAATATTATATGAGTAAATCTGTCTTAGTTTTCAGTGACATATTTAAGCACTTCTTTATTTTTTAGAATTGGTATTCATATGTCATTATGGCTAGTTGCTGTCTCAATTTTTATCTGGTTCTTTTTGCCTAATCTTCAGGATGAAAGTCCAATCTTTTATTAATTGGACTATAAAATAGCACTTTTTCTTTATTTTCTCAAAATTTAACATGGGTCTATATAGTTACTGATGCTCCCTAATTCTAGATCAGCAGAAAAAGTATGATTTTAGTGTGCTTGATTTGTTCAGATTCCTGTTTATCCTCAGGTGTATTCTCAGCACACACAGTTCAAAGACATTATCTTTTAAGTCTATACATCACTTTGATTTGATACCCTAATGCTAGCATTGGTAGAATTTTTCACACAAGCCACTTTATCATGCATAATATACTAGTTGTGTTGGTTTATGTCTCAGTTGATATGGCACTTTTATTTTTTTGCTACTTTTGCTTATTTAAATAGCAAATTCCACACCTAAACTTATAGTTGAAGTAAAAGAAACCGAAATTTCTAGAAAAAGTATCCACTTTTTTCACTATATTTCTAAATGGAAGCTAGGCCCTAGTTGACTGCTCTATAATCAGGTAATTATTTATATGAATTTTGTCATGTGAGAAATATACCAATACATGCAACTATGAGACACAATTTGCCATGGAAAAATACCCCATAAACTAACTGACAGAGAACTTCCCTTGACAGCATGAAATGCACCCACTTGGTTATTTGTGTTGTCCAAATTATTTTCCGCTTGGCGTATTCCTAACAGACACTTACTCCATCAGAAGTTGTTGCAGTGGTCCTGCAAAAAGAGAAAATTACACGAAATAAATACGCACAGTAAAGGAAATATGGAAGATCGTGATAAGTTTAAGATAACCTGCAACTTTTTTACAGTGTTGCATGCAGAAAAGGAAGCCAAAGTAGAATATAGAAGACGAAGACAAAGGACAGTTGAGAACATGAGAATCCTTAAAAAAATTGAGATATTAAGAAAACATCTGTGAGGAAACAGGACAGAAAAGAACAGGATGCAGTCAGGAGCTGCAAGAGGCCAAGGGTGATGAAATAAATGTTCTTAAAGCACCACAGGAGGAAAGTGAAATACAGTGCCCATGTCAGGGGACATCACGAGCTGGGATATCCATGAGTAATGGAAATCAAGAATATTTTCTCAGTGAATATGAAAAGACAAAATTACTAAGGATAGGTGAAGATAAACACTGCATATATTCATACATTTCTGGAAAACCACTATAATTTTTTTTCCTTGATTATTGCATATGTTTGAAATGAGGCATTTGTTGGTTAAGATGAGTATCTGATTTTGAGCCTTATGCAAGAGGAATTTCACTTTTTTTCTTTCCTCCTGTTAATGAAAATAGTAAATATAGGGAGAGGAACTGAAATTTTACTTTAAACAAAGAATTTTACTGTGTAATGATTTTACTATAAAATTAGTGTCAATAAAGCTTTTAATTCTAGAACAGTATAGAATTAAAAATCACTTCAAAATATAATTTAACTAATGAGACAGGAAGAGGAAGTAAAGTGTTACTGACAATTCTCCTGGATTATCTGGCTTTTTTCTTAGTCCTGACATGCCAGTTTTAAATAAAAGCAAAATGGATCTATGAACAGAAATACTATGATTGTTAGTAATGCTGAACAATCTTTCAAGAAGAGGAAGAATTTGATCTTTAATTATAACTTGTATTCTTCATGTGCCTCTGTCAAAGGTGAGAAGCAGAAAAAGATGATGACATACAATTATTTTTATCCTACTAGCATAACAAGATAGTTGATATCTACAGTAGCAGAGGTGAACACAGAGAGGAGAAAAAGAACAGCCTTGTAACAAATGTTATACCTCTGTTTATGAAATGCCTTTGGATATGAGAAAAGAAAGAAAATGAATATGTGCTTTCTTAAAAAATTAACTGCATGTTACATATGCAGATACATTCTAAAGGTCATATAAATTTTGCAGTCTCCCTTGATGTACAGAATTTCAGAGGGTGCAAGTACAAATCCTTTTTCTCTTGAAGCTATATTCAATGTCTTGATTGGCAAAATAAATTACATGTGTAAATTTTTTAAAATATATTTTCTGATCAGGGCAATGTATTGTAAATTTAGGATCAAGGGAATCATTAGTTATATATAAATTGACAAGGCTCATGATTTATTATTATTATTATTATTATTATTATTATTATTATTATTATTTGCTATTTCAACTCCAGTAGTGGCCTCATCAGTGCTGGGGAAGGATGACCTCCCACATCCTGCCAGCAATACTCCTCCTAATGCAGCCCAGTAAAACATTAGGCTTCTGTAAGGACTCAAAGAGCACAATTGCCTGTCTCAAACACTGTTACCACAGTGCCATGAGATAAGTGCAGAATGGAGCAACAAGGTGGTGCTAAGTCCAGGCCTGGGGAGGCAGGATCTGGATAGCACATCCTGAGCAATGCATCCACACGAAATTCACACAATGGCAAACTGTGTAAAGAAGCAGCTGGTTGCACATATCATTGGTCAAACAAAAATTCTCATTTATGGGACAGATGGTGTCTGTGACCACCAAAACCCTCCCACTCCTTGTTAAGCCACCAGTGGTTGGAACTTGAGATAAGATAAAGGTGGTACTATTGTCCAAATGTTATCTCAGGCCTAGGGGGTGGTGAACAAAGCTGGGGAAGAAGAATGTATTGCTGATAACGGTAGAATCTATGGGCCACAAGGAAAACCAGCTCTGCAATTGTGCTGAAATCAGCTCAGACTGGGCAAAAGGTAATTCTGGCAGAGGAAGATTGCATCCAGTGACTCACAACCAACACTCAAAAGAAGAGAAAGACTGAGCATTCAACTAATTAGCATTAGAAGCAAGGGACTCAGCCAATAGAATAAGAGAATCCTATAGCCAATGAGCATTAATTCCTCTGTTTGGAGAAATGTGTAAATAATGAAGCTTTGAACTACCTTGAGACCCCATTAACCAAGAAGACCAGGGTGAAGAAGGACCACTGATCTGATGGTTACTATATTCTGCCCGATCTCTCAATCTCTCCCCCCATCCTTTTCAATGTCTTTCTCTCTCTCTCCCTGTCTACCTCACATTTATTGTGTCTGTGTTATTGAGACTTCAGTCTAGTTTGCACATCAATTTGTGCAGAGCCATCTCTCACTAATTGGATCTTAACACCTTATCTGTGGCAAGGGCACATTGCTGACTCATGGTCAGCTTGGATCCAGCAGGAGGCCCATGGCTGCTTCTGCCAAGTAGTTTTCTAGCCAGTTAACCCTCAGCATATTCTGGTGCATGGAATTGTTCTTCCCCAGCTGTGGGACTTTGCTGAACTTCCTGATATTGCTATCAACCCATTTCTCCAGCCTGTCAAGGTCCCTTTGAATAGCAGTGGGACCCTCTGACATACCAGCCACCTTTCCCACTTAGTGTCATCTGCAAACCTGCAGAGGCCACACTCCATCTCATCATCCTGACCATTAATGAAAATTAAAAAGAAATGAAAACAGAGTGGAATGTGATGTTCCATGGTGTACATTGATACTGACTTGTCCCCAACTAGCCTTTGTGACACTGATTATCACACTTTTTGCTCTGGATGTTCAGCCACTTTTCATTCCAATATATTATATATTTTAAAAGAATAACCTTGTGGGCTTGTAGTTTGCCCTGGAATACCTAGAATTGCCAATTGGATCATTCATATTTTGCAGTTAATGTGCAATATGAAGCAAAAAGCTGTGAAGCATACAGTAAAAGAGTCAAAGTCCTGTGACTAGAGCTGTTAAGTGGATTAAATATAAAAGGAAAGATTATATGGATAAGAGTCTAAGCTTTCATAGACTATATAGACAGTATATTTTCAATCACATTTTCAATCTGTGTTTGCAGAGAAGAATGTGAGAACAGATTTTTAACAACCATAAGATACTGAATCCAAAGCCATGTGAATATAGAAGTCATTAAAGTAATACAATGTATTATGATTATTTAGACATACTTGTCAGTATTTTTAAAGAGACTGCATTTTCTTTCTGGACAGATTCTCATAAAAACAGACATTATACCATTATTCTCAGTGTGTTTACAGTGTTTTGCAGCTGTACAACTTTGCTAAGTTTGTTGACAACTTTAAAGATTTCAAAGAGGTATTTTCTCATCTACATTTGAATTTCATCCCAGAAACTGCCAGAATCTGTTAGAACTAACTAGTGAGTTTATTATGTAGCAATAACAGAACATACATTTTTATGGTTGATACCTTTTTTTATAGGAACTTTATTCAGCTGACATTCTTTACACTGCTTATAGACCAAGCTAATATGTCAAACTTTTGGTTAAATATATCTTATTAAATTATGATTATTTGAATGTTACTTTATTTTACATAGCAATAATACACACTTAAGTGTGGTATTATTTCAGAAGATAAAAGACCACAAAAATATTATTTTAGGCATTTTTGTTTCTCCTTTTGAAGGAACATACAGTTTTCTGTCAACTAAAAGTTACCAGAGTTTACTGCATCAATATTAAGACAAGAGATTTCTAAAAACCTTATCAGTAAGTCTTTATGATTATCAAAAAGAAGAATAAAAAATATAGCAGTGGAAATACAGGCTTGATTTTAGCATGCTTTACATGCCAGTTCATCAGCATGACTATTATTCTGATGATTTGAATTACTCTTATTTTTCACTAGTGACTTGTAGCTGGCAAAGGAGCAGACAGAGCCCATTGCAAGCACATCACCATCAGATGGGCAGTGGATCCAAATTTGCCAAATATTATATTTCTTTTTCTCTTGCAAAGATTCCTGCAAATTCAGACCAAATTTTAATGGCCTGAGATTCATTAAGCCAAGGTGCAGGTGGGATATGAGAAGTGTTAAATAAATGTATACTAAAGAAAGTCAACCAAAAAGAACCAAAAAAACAAACAAACAAACACCCCCCCCCCCCAAAACAACAACAACAACAACAACAAAACAAACAAAAAACAAAAACAAAAACACAACAAAAAAAGAAGACCAAGGCATGCCAGGAAAAAAAATGTCAAACAAAGCTGTAGTCAAGCTTATTAGAAGCATTATCAGTCTTCGTGGAGACTATGGCACTGCTAATTCTCAGACTGTAAATTACATACATTTAAATCCTTATTTGTTTTGGTCAAATGTTTTAAAATAACTGATTTGTCGCCTCCACTGTGAAAAACATACATTTTACATGTCCTGCAAATCTAAATCACAAGCGATCTAATGACTTTCTAACTCACATTAACTTTTCAGTAAGCTTAAATGATTTCATCTTAAAAACCTGTAAGTAGGACTGTTATCACAGTTACATTCTACACTAATCAATTATTGAAATTGCTTTCCACTTTAAATTTCCATCTTTAACTTGAAATCCTGAATCATCATTGATTGAAATGACATGTTACCCTGAGACTTTCAAATCATGGAAAATAAAAACTTAAATTTTTGAAGGTATTTAAAGGTTTTTGGTTGCATTTCCATTTTTTATTCTGAAATATTTTTCTTTTTTTTCATTTATTTTTCCAGATTAGCAAACCAAAGTATTCAAGTACCTCATAATTTTATGTATGATATTTGTTTACCAAACAGAATAATTTTCATTCTAAAACATTATACAATTGTCCAAAATGTTACTTCTATGTTATACTATTTTTAAAATTATTTTCTTACACTCAAGTAAAAATAATCCCATTATCGTCTTTTGTAACTGCAGTTTAAAAAGTCTAAAGCATAAAAAAGAAAGTCATAGAACTGAAAATATAACAGATGTTCTTCCAGTTAGAACTCTTCTGAAAACACATGACATGGGAAAAATTGCATACTCTGACAGCATGACAAGTTAAATATTCTCTTAAGATATTTACAGGAATGTAATTATTGTATATAATTTTATATTTGTATAGAATTGTATATATGATTATTATATATTTTCAAAGAAGAGCTGAGGAAAGACACTGATTTAGTCATAAAATTTCTCTAGAGACTACCAATATTGTTGTAAATGGTCTTAAACGTCTTTTGCATCAGAATTTATGTATGAACAAAGTTAGAAACTGCACTGTTTACAGTAGTGATACCTTTTATGTGTGAGCAGTCTGGTGTCTCACATGTGGGTATGAGATATGAATCATATTAGGGAGGACCACAGTATTTCATAAATTCAACAGTTTCACATCATAAATCTTTGTCTAAGCATTGCTTTTGCTTTTAAGTTTTTTACTGACATTTTTGTTATTTATTTTCAGTTTCAACCAAGAAAAATTTATTAATATGATTGTCACATTTATGATGAAACCAGTAAATCCACACACTGTACATTTATATTCAAGTGCAACCTGCTAGAAAAGGCTAGAGTTTTTTTTCATTTTCTTTTATTTCTTGCTGCTATTCAAAATATATTCTTATATGATTTACCATCCTAATTTTCAAAACAGTTACTACAACCATTCTCTGTATAATATATGCAGCAAAGCATATATAAACTGGCAATAACAATACATTAGAGAGAAGCAGTGGGGTTTTTATGGTCAAATCTTCAAATCTAGGGGCAAAAATTAATATTTCTTTAGGTAAAGCAAGCTTCATGAGGTGATAATACCAGACTGAAGGAGGAGCCTTTACAGCTCATGCAAAATCTGTGCTTCAGATGAGGCTAGAAAGGCTCAATGGAATTGGGTTAATTGGCTATCAGATTTCAGAGAAAGCTGAGAAAGTAACTTTGCAGGATCAACATGATTGCTTAAGGAACTTACAATAGATTACCTTTAAATATATGAAAAGAGTGCATATTTTCTGGTTGAACTTTCATATTTACATTTTATTAAGATATTACAATCATAATTTTAAAGCTTTAAAAACAATGTCGTGGTCTATATGATTTTAACCTGGAGGCTTATATCAGAAAATTCTTCAACATGGGTAGACAGGTATCCAAATTAATTTACTCATGCTGAAATAGGTTCCTTCTGCTATTTCTCAAATGACATTGTAAGATGGTAGGTTGGGGTTTGGGGGAAGATTGTATAAGATGACCCAGAGAGTTGGTATTCAATCCTTTTCTTAGTGTCAAATCAGACCTCCAATAATCTTACAACTTTTGATGCAGGACACTGGCAGGACAAGCTGAATATGTGGAATCTATGTTTGCACTTAAAACGTTACCTGCAGAATAAAGCAAAACAGGTGGATCTACAAGAGATAGCACGACAAACTTCTCAAGGCAAAACAAGAAAAAGCAATATTGGTTCAGCCCAGGACACATTGAAAATGTGTGACAGAGAAAAAAATCTAAAGCCCTTGATTTCAATATGTCCTAACTATGTTTTCATGGAAACTCATAGAATTTGTTATGCAACACGAAAAAAAATTCACAAAATACCAAAATTTAGCAGAACAAAGTAAGGCAAGGGAGAAGAGCTTCCTTTTTGAACCTCTGTGTGTAGGGGAGACAAGGAAGGAAGGAAGGAATGGAGTTAGTTTAGGAAGGAAGGAAATTAGTTTAGGAAAATATAATCAAATTTATCCCTGTATTACCTGACATCTCTCATGAAACACACCAAAGAAGCTTGTGTACTCAGAAGGCATGGACATCTTAGACAATAGAAAAGCTCAGTCAATGAATGCTATAGAAATGGGAGTGTGAGTTAACATGAGATTTCACTGGAGTCAAAATATTCTACTGAATATCACAATTAATAAATATTTTCAGACAGTAGTTAGTTAATTTTTGTTCACTTGATAGTTGATTAAAGATCAAATAGTAATTGGAAAATTACATATAAAGTTTTGGATCTTTAATTCAAAATTGTTAATTCTTTTTTTTTACCTCATGGAGTCAGTCTGTGACTGAAAGCTTCCAGTGAGTCCTGTTTTCATAATATCTCCAGCTATCTCTGAGAGCTGATTGGAAAGATGAAAAAGAGAACTTTTACATTGGTATTGCAACAGGTGAGAAATATCAGTCATTAAAAGTGTGGAAAAAATATATAACAAGGCTCTGATCCACCTAAGTGTTACTAGATTAGTCACAACTTATTTCACATGTATTAAGTGAAACAAATTTTGTATATTTTCTTTGGGATGAGATCTCAGAATTTGGGCTGATGTAAATGACGATACAAGAGAGCATCTGTGAAAAATCACACCTCTAAATCCCGAACTGTTAAAACATATAGATATGTATATTATAACCTTGCTCAAAAGGAGTGTTTATTTTGATTGTCATCCCCAATGACAGGTACAAGACACCTGCCAGATGGTGTGCATCTTAATTTTAGCAAAGCGATCTTGCACAACAGCTACTCCGTGCTTGAAGAGTCCTTCTTTTGAGTCTATATTGTAACATAAGGTTATTCCAAACTTAAATCCTCAAACAGAAGAATAAAGCAGTTGCAGATAATCAAAATAATTTAAACAAGCTGTTTTTCCTGTTCAGAAACCACCATCAAACACTCTTAAATTCTAAGTTCAGAATTTGCTTTTTTGCATTATTGGTCCATCTGTCATGCACAACAGCCGTGGGCAGAGGGGAAAACACCTGCACTTGAGTAGAAAAGCTGCCAATGCAGACTCGCATTTGGCAAGCAGAATAAAAATTCAGCTCTTGGAGACAGGATTGTCTTGTGTCTGTCATCATCCACATGTTCATTGGGACTATTTTCAACTGCTGAAGCTAAAAGCATTTAAATACTGATAGAGGCTTGCAGTTGTTCTTAAAGCATTCCTAGACTTAATTTTTTAAGCAAAACCTCAAAAAAAATTCACCAAAAAACCTGATGAGCAATGGATTGCCAGAGTAAAGGAACTGATGCAAGAAAAATTGTAATACATAAATATGGTTCATAAGATTTTGTAAATGTAAATCCTGACCTAACGGACATGTGAAAGTCACATAGTGTAGACTTATGTTAATGTTAATGTAATATAATGTTATTGTCAAATATTCCTAAATTTTTCACCTGACCCAGCCAGAGTTTATTCTGGATCTTTGTCTATTTTAGATACAAAAATACACCAGCACAATAAGAATGTCCCTTATCCCTTGAGTAACTCATGATAAATTACCATAGCTTGCAGAAAATTCTGACTGATTATTTGCAATTATGGAACTGAGGGGGTCACAAAAATCAGATCAATTTTCTCCTCTCTCTCTCCTCTCTAGCCAACAGTACTTTATTTAAAATAATCATGCTAAAAAGGCATATGTAAAATGAGACTGTGTTCAGGTGACAGTTACTCTGACCCGGTTTAAATTTTTTTTTTAAGCTGACTTGAATTATTTCCCACATGTATCCATTTCTCTCTGACTGGCAGGAAACTCAGTAACTATCTCAGTTAAAGATGTCTGCGTAGATGTATCTTACATTCGTCTCTGGAAGCTCAGCATCTTGACAGATGGATCACATTCCTATTATTCAAATGCTTATACTAAAATATTTAATTCTTTACAGAATTTATGAGTAAAATTGCTCTCCTTTTGACATTGGAAACTTCATACTTACCTGTAGTCAGCTCCCATCACCACCATAATGTGATGTAAATACCACTAGTAACATTATTAATTTTGATGTCTTTTCCATGCCATCAAATAATGATATTTCCTGATACTTTTGGAGTCATAAAAAATCCTAGACCTGCTTCTCTATAATCTCAGTTTCTCACTTATCCTATTTAGCATTTGATATACAACATGCAATACACATTGAGATACATAAGTTTCAATAGTATTCCATGTGGCTGGCTACCTTTGCACATCCTTGCTTCTTCCTCACGTTCTGGTTCAGCAGTCTGGACATCACCCTACACCTGTGGCACAGGAGTTAAGGTAACAACATTTCATGGATAGGAATGTAAGAAGCTGTCAAATATCTCTAGTTCATATTTTGGTGTTAACACAGCATGTAATGGTTTGCAGGGCTTTGGGTGTTGTCCCGAGCCTTCTTTTTTTGTTAGAATTAGCAGCGCTGTTAAATGCAATTTCCAGATTCTATGTGGGGAAATATTGTTAACACTGTTTCTCTTCCGTTTCCTTCTCATTTGAGTTCAATGTGTGTTTTTCAAAATGAAGCAGCTGATACTAAGTTTTTTTCATCTTCTTGAAATGAGGATAATGAGTTAAAGTTTTCCTCTCACGGCTGAGACTCCTATCTGTTCATATAGCACTGTGGGTGTTGATATGTCAGTGTGGATATTGAATGTTTCCTGCCTCTTTTTAGTTAATGCATGAATTCGCTTACATTTTTCGCCTGCTTTAAATAAAGACAACGTATACAGATCCTCAGTAAATGTGATGTTGCAATCTTCTGTTTGAATTGATAGCTAAAATTGCAGTGATCCTGCAAAAGCTAGAGCTGCAGGTAAAGAGTAACCAGGCATGTTTAGTGTATGGTGTACATGAAGAGGTGAAGTAGCATTATTCTAAATGGTTCATAAGACAAGAACTTGTGGTTGTTCAGTTGCATTGGAAGACAGAAAATTTGAAGCCTATAGAAAAATGCTTCTTTTAAGCAACTCATATCTTTAAGTCATCATCAGGAAATTCTGTATCAGGGGTTTAGCAAAATGAAACCCAAAAGTTTGGGAAGGAGTACAGACTAACATGCATCAAGGAATCTGCCAATACTCCAACACAAGAGTGCTAAGAAGGAATTAGGCAAGATTTTCTAGACTTCAACAGCAAAGATGTTCTTTCATCTTCTTGAGAAGTTCCTTTAATCTTAGTGATCATTCTAGTTTAGTGTCTCTGAAATTAAGAGCACAAATTTAAAAGATGGAAAAAGGTTAACAGTGGTAAATGTCAAAGGCTGATATTAAATCAAAGCACTAGCAGAAAATCCTAATGTAATAGAAAATAACACTCACAATTTAAGACAATAAATTTCCTTTTTCTTTTCAGTTAGGTTTTTTTCCCCATTTATTTCTGCTGATATTGTTTGTGTTTATACACTAGAGAGAAATGTATATAGCAGTCTTCATTTTAGGGTTTCAGACAGTTTTTGTCTATTTTTTGAAAAGCAAATGTATCAGTATAAGCAAACTGAAATTACAAAACAGATAGGGAAATATTAAGAGACAAGGTAAAAGGACAACCTTCACAGGAAATAAAGAAAAAGCAAAGACTAGCAATCATTTGGGACCACTTCTTAGGATTAACTACAGCATGTTATAAAACAAGAAACATTATTATTAATTTTATTAATTTTTCAACATTTAGAGGGTTTTTAAACTTTTAGATTATCACACTCTTACATAAGACTGATACTTCATACTCGTTCTTCTCTATCTTCTCTTTCATCCTCCAAAAATGTATTTTCAGTGAAAAAAAAGTGATAATTTTCAACTAAGAATATTTTCAGCAGACATAGTTTGAGCAACAAGCAGTTATTATAGTTCCTATCCTATAGGAATGTATGGCTGAATACAAATATAGTTGTAGATCAACTTTCTTTAGGCATATATTTATCAATAATAGTAACCTTCTGATATGTTTTATAATTGACATTTCTGGAGACTATGAAAACAACAATGAAGTTTAACTTTCCATCCCACATTATAATCCATGCTAAATCAAAGCCATCTTTCAAGACTTAGATGAGAATGGTGGGAATTATGTCTTCTAAAAATATTGAATTTAAATGGCTGTCAGTTGTTTATAAGACTTTGCTTTATATAACAACTCTTTAGGGAATATTTAATTAAATCATAATTGCCAAAAATATCCTTGTCAGGCACTACAGAACTATAGGGAAATGGAAAGACATGTTGAAGAGAATCTCATTATCAAAGACCTATTTAATACAAATTAAAAACCACTATTTCTGAATAGACTAGATTAAATGAACAGTCTATATCTTTACAAACTAACTGAGTTCAAACATACTATGAAACACAGACATAAGAGTGTATTAAAATATGAAGCACTTACTTGATTGGGATATAAAACTCATGAATAATAAGAATCCCCTCAAAAAATCCCTAAAATTCAGATGACAAGAAATCTCAACAATAATACAAATACCTCCAATCTTTTTCTTTCTTGTGATTCTGCTCCTCAGCCCTGCAATCTTCAGTTTCCAAAGTGCATTAGACAGTCTGTGGAGTTGAACTATCTCATTACTCTTCACTGTCAAAATTTAACTCTAATAATCATAACAATGTAGCAGGATGTTCATATTACTTTGATTGCACAGGTACAGACCAACCAATTGAAACAATAAAGTCAGCACCTGCTACAAAATGAAATTCTGATCTCTTTACTGAGTCACATAGACACAATATTCTGACTGTGTGTATTAGTTTAGAAAATACAGCTTATTGGTTACTGGAAATGTCAGCTTGCTGCGCTACAGGTGGGTAAAGACATCAAAGAAACAAGTTGTCCACGTTTGACTTCAGGAATTTACAACACAAGGATCAAAGAATAACATGAAACACTCAGAAAGAAAAAATAATCATTAGGCTAGGTACAGAATAATATTTTAGAATGCAATAAGAGTACTTGTGGAATTCTTATTAGATGATACAGCATTTCTTGTAAAAAAATTTCTATTACTTAAACTACTATTCTTGTAAATAGTCAAGACTCTTTAGAATTAGTATTTTTGAAGATAACCATAAAGGCTTTCTACAAAAATGAGATCTGTGTTCATTGCTTCCCAGACTTCTTTCTTCTACTGTTGCTATGGTCTCCAGGTCAGAGAGAGAGATAGTATTAACTGGTGTCTTTTCTTTGAATTTGTTTTTTCCCTGAGATATTTTCTGAGATTATTGACGTTTTGTGTAGTGTGACAATGTTTCTCTGTGTCATCTTCACTGCAGCTTTCCTGGCATCATGGAAATTTACAAACATTATTCTTTGTGATAGTTGCCTAATTAGAAAATGAGTAAAAAGAAAGCTGGCAAGAGATTTTAAAAAAGAGACTTGCACTTGGTGAACATTAGCATGTGTTTCAGTCTAATTCCTGCTTTTGTCTACCTGATTTTTCAGTGGTTTTTAATTAGAATAGAACGCTGAGTTGTACAGTGTAGGTTATTGAGCAGGCTTTCTACACAGTCCAAAAGAAAGGCCTGAAGCATTTGTGCTTCCTTCTGTTATTTTGCACCAGTGGACATAAAACAGAGTGCCCCAACACTGGCAGTTATGGACTTACAGATTTTGAAACTCACTGTGTCCATGGGATCAGTCTTGCTGGTATCAGTTTATCATAGATTAAAAAGGGGATAGCTCTGAGGAAACTACAGAGCCAATAGAGAGATCATAGTTGAAAATAAATGTTCTTTACAGGTCCTAAGCATCTTTTAGAAGACTGAATATCAGTTATTCTTCTTAAGCAATTTGCATGATACACTGAAAAGGAAAGTAGAATTTTTAAAATACTTAGAAGAGAAGCCTAAGGATTAATTGTTTTCATCCTTGATATCCCGGGATATGCTTTTATTCCCAGTTCTTGAGATCATGCTGTATTAATATAAGGGACACAAATCCTTTGCCATAATTCCATTAAGTCCCATTCACCTTCATGAATTAGCAGCTTGTTCTCCTGAAGGCTGCTTGTCTTTTTTGTCACTCATTCTATTAAGGAAATGAGTTCTGCATAACTGATAAGATCTTATGAAGAAAGACTGTGAAGAATGACTGTGTAGAAGAATGCAGTTGAAAGGAAAATTCAAATCTAACCTCAACAAGCAATAGTGCAGTATTAAGGAACACCATCATGACCTGAAAAACAACTGGAGAACTCAAATTCTCCATCAACGTGTATAACAGATGATCAAATTTCACTTAAAATTATTTAGCTTATCTATAATAGACATAAATCTAACTGGAAAAATTCTGCAGTTACTGGTAAAGTCTCACCTTAAGTGATGTTGTACATCACTCATAGTAGGCTTTAAAGTGGCATTTTAGTTAAAATAGGTATTTTTCCCTTTGTGTAATTTACCTTCCTCATCTCCTTGAAGAATCGACTGGTGAAGGGTCTGAAAGTATTTCCGCAGCTGGTTGATCCCACTGGCACACACGGTGCCAATTCTCAGTGGAGCTAATTAGGTGTGGAATTTGAAATGACAATGTGTATTTTAAAATGAGCTCAATTGTTTTGCACTGGATAGTTCAGTTTATCAAACATAGACTTGTATCTGAATCAGGGTATGCAAAAACCTCCCAAAACATAAGCCCCTTTAAAGGACTTGGTGACAGAGTTCTGGAGCTTTACAACCATTACTGGAGAGCCCCTGATTAAAGCTTATCAAAGAAGTTGAATAACTGTACTATCGTTCATCCCTTCTCTATGTTACATGGAATTAAGCCTAAAAACAAATAATAGGAATAAGGAAAGTTCCTTCATAGGCCTGACCCCTCTGAAATAGGCAGAACTCCTCAGCAGATTCTCTTACTCATCTGTGGTGTTTGTTCTCTGCCTTTGTATCTGGTTTATGTGTCCAAGTGTTGGCAGTGGCAGCAGTTCAGAGGTGGCATCTGAGAAAAGAGCAGAGGGACGGCCCCATCCCAGGCACAGCTGGTTCCATCTGGTTAAAGTCAGATCCAGGGGATCTTCTGCAGGACAGCTGAGCTCAAGAAATACTTCCAATGCCTCTGTGATAATATTTTAAAGAAACCAGCTGTGAGAGAGTGAAAAAAATGTGGGAGAAACAGCTCTGTACACACCAAGATCAAAGGGGAAAAGAGGGATGAAACACTCCTGGCTTCAGGGCCGAGATTCCCCTGCAGCCCATGGAGAAGACCAGGGTGAAGGAAGGTGTTGCCCCACAGCCTGTGGAGGACCATGGTGGAACAGATATCCATTTGCAGCCCATGAACCACCCCACACCTGAGCAGACTGGAAAAAGCTGCAACCCATGGAGACCCAGAGCAGCGTCCCGTCAGAACCACTCCCCATGAAGGACCCACATTGGAACAGGGGAAGAGTATAAAAATGGAGTGCTGTGGAGAAGAGCTATTGCAGAATGACTATAACCCCCTATTTATTTAGTTTTTCTAGACATTATGCCACTTGAATACCATTTTTAGGGCTTTTATTACCTCAACAGAGACTTGTACTTTACCAGTCTTAGATAATGTTCTGCTCTAGTCACCTTTGTATATCTACTATTTGCCACTTGACTTTTTCATTGTTGAATTGATGATGTTAAGCAGATAAATAAGGAAAACATTTGAAGACTCTTTTTGCAGAACATAAAGCAAAGAAGTAAATGAGAACGAAGACAAATGAGCATGAACACAGACTGACCTTTTAAAACTTTCAGCATACAACATAGTGGAGGCAAGAAGTTCACTGTGGAAGGTAAGTATACAGTATATATTCTTACTAGCAAAAACAGAATTATAGAAATTGTTTTGGTGCCTTTCCATTAAATGTCCTCACTGAATTACCTTTTAAGAAAGATGTCTTTCTTGGCAAGATAGTATATTTATTGTATATACAAAATTTTCTGTGTAGTAAAGTTTATTGATAAATGCAAGGTGTGCAAGATGTGCAAGATCTTTTATTTTTCCTCTATTTCCATTTCAAATTATATTACACTATCATGTGGAGATGTCTGTGTTACAATTGTAGTGTTTTAAAGCATATATTTTATTTCTTTTCTTAGATGGGAAGTTGTTTATTATTAAAGAGGTCTTGGGTATAAAAGAAGGGATTTCTACTTGAAAAACACTGTAATCAAAAGTGAGTGAATGCATGAAGAATAATTCATAAACCCCAAGGGACAGTTACATTACATAAGGCTGGATCACAGGAATGGGTTTGTGGAATATTAACTTGCCTATATTTTTCTTCCCAAAGGCTTTAATAAATTGCTTTTGAGAACTACATTGCTGTATTACCGGGGGAATAGGTGGTTGTGAATACTTAAGTTCAGCCTACACTGTACCCTGCCTCAATTAAGATGTATCTCTGAGGGTATTGTCTACACAGAAATTGAGAAAATGCATATTGTGTGGACTGAACCAGACAGAAATGAGATCTCTCAGGTACAGCTATCACTATAAGCATGGTAGCACAGTATCCCAAGCAGCAAATGAGGCTGTCCCAGAAAGCTGTATTACAGCACTGTTGTGGCACTTGGACTACACTGACATGGCAACTAAACAAGCTACATGAAAACTATCTCAGGTGTTGGTAAAGAAAAGCTGAATAAATATATTTATGAGATTTCTATTATTTGATAAGCAAGACCTAGATAAGCAATAAATGTATTCTAAATTGTCATGTTGTGGACACAGAAATATGTTACAGGTTTATCATGGAAACAAAGGCATCTACAGCAGAAGAAATAGCTGCTGTTGAGAAAAGGATGTTACTCTTTAGACTGCATCTGCATTCACATGGTACTGTTTGTACTTGCTCTGTGTCTGAGTAACATCCGTTTAATGAATAGTTCCTCTTTTTAGTTGTTAAGTAATGCATAGAAGTATATGTTTGTATATAATAAATCTTCATACATGGGAACATTATTTTACAGAATTGTACAATGGTATGGGTTGGAAGGAACCTTAAAGATCATCTAGTCCCAAGCTGCATGCTGTGGGCAAGGCCATCTTTCACTAGATCAAGTGGCTCATATCTCCATTCAATCTGTCCTTGAACACTTCCAGGAACAGAACATCCACAACTTCTCTGGCCAATCTGTTCCAGTGCCTCCCCACCTGTAGGGTAAAGGATTTCTTCTCAATATCTAATCTAAACCTACATTTTGCAGTTTACAGCCATACCCTAGCACAACATGTCCTAGCAAAAAGTACCTCCCCTGCTTTCTAAGTAGGTCCACTTTAGGTAATAGAAGGCTGGCACAAGGTAACTTCAAGCTGAGCAATCCCAGCACTCAGCCTGTCTTCATATGGGAGGTGCTCCAGCCTCTGACCATCTTTGTGTCCTGCCTCTAGGCTCTATCACACAGGTTCATGCCTTTCCAATGTTGGGGGCCCTACAGCTGAACAAAGTACTCCAGCTGGGGTGTCATGAGAGCAAATTAGAGGGGAAGAATTGCATCCCTCTGCCACACCACTTTTGATGCAGCCCAGGACAGATTGACTTTCTGGGCTGCAAGTGCACATTATTGGGTAATGCTGAGCTTCACAGTCCCTACTCCCTCCACAAAAGCCTTTGTCCTCAGGGCTGGTCTTAATCCATTCTCCACTCTGTCTGTATTTGTGTTTGGAATTGCCCTGACCACGTGCTGGACCTTGAACTTGGCCTCATAGAAATCCAAAGAAACTTCTTCTCTAATACTATCTAATATTCAGATATTCTCTTGATCTATCTTTCCATCTCACTTTGTAATGTTTTGATGCTCACTGCAAGCTGAAATTACTCATTGGTCCTATCTTTTTATAATCTGATGTTCAGGAGATGTTCAGATTTTTTTTTAATCACTCTCTGTGAAAGGTTTTCTAACCCTCTGAAGATGATAAAACATGTGATAGATGTTCCTGAGACATTACAGTTAAAACCACCCTGCACACTGCAAAATGGTGTTTGCTTAAATCCATGTTTAGTGCTGGAAAGAGTCCAAATCTTATAGGTTTCTAATCTGCTCAGAATTTATGACTAAGTAAGGATTTTAGTCTAATTTTAGTAGACATGATGAGTTTTGATGTATATGAATAATAGTGTTCTAGATATTTAAGAGTTTAGTTTACTGTCATTGTTGTTCCTTCTCTCCTTAGTGTACTTACAGTCACAGTTAAATCCTGTCTTTCACGTACCAAGGTGAATGCTTTGCTACAATGATTATCAATGACTATTAATTATTGATGGTTCAGAATATTTGGGGGTATATACTCCAGCAATCTGCAATTTTTCATATTAAAGCATAGTTTTCCTTAATATATGTAGTTGTAATATAATAGAATGTAAATATATTTAACCTGTAATTTCAAATGCATATGAAGGCATAGACCATAACATTAATTAGAAATTTGCTTTATATAAATATTATTTATTAGGAAGGAATGTTATCTAACAGATATATTGTGGGAATTAGTGAAGTAGGATTATCACCATTATATGATTATGGGGATTTGTCTTTGTTTTCCCTTCCACGGTCTATCTTACCCTTCCAGAAGGTAAGTTTCCCAGGGTATTATGTTAAATTTTTTGTTACTATGCTTCAACCTTCAGGTTTATATATAACATTAAAGTTTGCAATCTTCTTTGCAAGCACAATGGAAAATGAGGACCATAACCTTAGCTGGTATAAATTGAACAGGGTTTTGGAAGTCAGTTGATTTATGTCCAGTGAAGAGCAGATTGTAGCTGGCAGGCTGCTTGAAGCTACATGTAGGTTGAATATTCCATTACCTTTTTGATGGCTTGTTGGTCCCTTGCACAACAGAGATGGTAAAAGGACAGTGTTGACTACAGATTCAAAATCAAGTGTCATCACTAAGGCAGAAAAACAAATTTACAAATCTGGAGCATTTTAAATTTCTATTTGAAACAGATACATATAAAAGGTAAGATAAGACTAAAATAAGTTGCTGTGAAACACCGTCTTCTCCCTCTTGGAAGTTTTCATAACAACAACTTTCCCTCTCCCAACAATTACTGAATGTTGGACAAAACCTAAAATATAACTGGATACCACTGAAACTTCTGAAGACAGGGCCAAGTTGATTTTAGTAAACACAAAAAGGGAAACTATTCCGAGGTAGGAGGAAAATAACAGAAAATAACTATAATGTGTATTACCATTAGATAAATTTGCAAGCTTGGATACTACTGGAGGGAATAACTGAAACATGCAGGTTTTCAAATATTTATGCAAGAACTAATGTGGAAAGAAACATTTCCTCTATAAACAAAGACTAAACTTGACATAAATTTGTATTACCTCAGACTGGTTCTCAAAAATATTATTGGAAGAACTGTTTGGTATTTCAAGAGAAATATAATGATTTATTAGGTTATACATAGCACAGTCATTATTGCTAGCTTGCATGTGTTAAAATATCAATAGTTGTTGACTTACCTGTAATCAGATTGTCTGTGATAATGCAAGAAGAAAATTTATAAGAATCTGCAGTTACTTAGGCTTCTGACAAGCTGGAATTATGAGGTATGTGTGTAGTCATTACTCTGCATGGTTCCTCAGGAAGAAGGTGGAGAAAGCATTTTGATATTCTTTTGTCATGATTGTTTTTCTGTAGCTCAAAAATACTTAAGGTCCAGAACCATTACTGTAGTCTTGAGACTATTCTATCTCCCCATGTTTGTTTGTACTTGTTTCAGTCCTTCAGAGGAATGAGATAATCTGTTTTGAATTGCCATTGTCCTTACATTTTCCTTTCATTCTGTTTCTGTTTGGTTGTTAGTTTATTTTCTAGTCTCTGATTTTCAGTCTTTCTGGCTTTTCATTTTTTGATTTTGAGAGTCTTTTATCTGATCATTACACATTCTGTCTTGAACAAACCATGAACCCCAAGCAATGTTCAAATTCAATCAAGCTTTATAACTGGAGATGTTTAAATGATTTGTACACTAGGTGAAATAAACATTGTAGTGTCCATTGGGATGATCCTATCAGAGGGTAGTTTATTTTAGAAAAAATTATGACTTTATGGATGAAATTTTAAAATCGTCTTAGCATTTGTATCTTATGTCTTATTGTTGTGAATCACTAAGCTTACCAAAATGAAAGCAGACTGATTTTACCATTATGTATTTGGTATTTGTATATATAAATCAAACAACTTGTACTGGTCGGGTCTGTGATGTCTGCTTGCTCATGTAGAACAGAATACATACATTTTTTAGCTTCTGTTCTGATAACATAAAAAGAGAAATCAGTAGATGAAAATATAATTCGGATTATTACCAGCAAAATAGATGTAGCTAATACCTTTCATGTAAGGTATCTTCTGGCCATGCAAACACAAGAACTGCAGAAAATATGCTTTATGTTTTGAGTACGTCTATGTGCTGGCACCTGTTATAGTCAAACACAAGTGTTACCTATAGTGATACCTATACTGAGAAACTGAATTCAGTAGAATAGCTTTAAGGTTTTACAGGCATGTATACATACACAGGAAAAATGTAGGAGAAAAGAATTACTATCTATTTCTTTTACCATACATTTGTCACATATAGCCTGTAGTCACACTTTTCAAAAGGTGAAACATTCCCATATGTTTCAGCTTAAAATATTTTTTCTGAAGTTTAACTTTTCAGACATCTTAATGTTTTTCACAAAATTGGATTCTTATTTTTTTCTTTTGAAAGACCTCCCAAATACTTTCGAGGTCTGAACAATTCCAGGTCTGACCCATTTTTTGGGGTCATGGTCTGACCTAAAAAGTTTTCTTTTTCTTGAACACTAGGAAGAAATTTCATGTGTTCTTTTTATTTTCACTTTCATCCTTGCCTTTCTTTAGCATCGTTGATGGTACTGAACTAAATTTATGATGTTGGCTATAACTACCTTCTTTTATGATGAAACTTCTTCCTGAGAATATGTTCTCAGAAATATTAAGGAAGCCTATTAATGTGATTTTTTTGATTAAACAAGATGTTGATTCTCTTCCAGCAACAATGGTGCTCTATCTGTATTTATTTGAGAACAATTAGAATGTCCAGAAATAGAGCTTTGTGTAGTAATGAAATGAATCAGTACTACAGTAATTCTTACTGGTAGAGAAGTATCTTACAGCTGATGGTCTGCAATAACATATTTCAGAATTTCTTTAAAGAAAAAGATTCCTGTCAGGTGTAGAAGGATTTCAAAAGGCTCAGAATTTTGAATGGAATTGATAGAAACTTTTAAACGTTTAGAAAACCTTTCCAAACTTATCTGAATATCTAAGAGCTAAGAAACAGATTTTTTGTAAATATTCTGGGCCACTAGATTGTTCAAAGTACAGACAGCAAAGGGTATGAGATGTTTTGTAGTTGATCTCCTACCTATGGAGTGAAGTCTAAAAATAATTTAGACATTTGTGAAGTAGTAGGTCTTCTTTGACTTTATTTTAGGTATGAAGAAAATTACTTTTTATTTTAGCTGTAAGTGTTCATTGGCTCCTGTATTATAACAGCTATAGAAAGCAAGCAACAGCTATGTTTGGGGTTTTTCAGTTGATTTTATGAAAAAAATTTCCATTTTCATGGATCTTAGGGCAAATTAATGAGCATATTACAAGTGGTCCCACAGTTTTTTGCAACTCTAGCACTCCAGAAAAATAGTCCAAAGAATATATTTGATTTCATAACCAACTTTGCTAATACAATAAGATAAACGTGTAATAGCTTCTTCTGTCTCTTATGAAAGCAACAGCAACAATACTGATTAAGTCTTTGAAATAAAAAAGGTTATGTTTTAATTAGATTCTTTTTCTGTTGACATACCAAAGTTTTAATTTCTGTGATTTTCTTCATTACATTTACCTTTCTCTAACCCATGTATTGTCAGATGGATGCAGAACATCCCCCTGGCACAGTTTTACACAGCAATTTGTCCGAATTTTGAAGATACGGTGGAGAAAGCCTCTAATGTATAAATTATTTTTGCTCATCAGAATGTTTTTGTTTTAGCTAATTTGTTATGTTTGAAATTACACACGCTGAAAATCTGATAGAGGCACCCCTGCTGCATTTAATCAGATATGGAATTATTCACTGTTGTTAAAAATGCTTGGATTATTAACTGCCTTTAGGTGTTTCTGAATTGCTACCATTTTTCCAACATATTTGGCAAATAACATCTGTTTAGTGATTTCTTTCTGTTTAATGATACTGTAGTAAATCTACAGGCCTAAACTAAAAATTCATATGAGCAAAACAGCCATATAAGCTACTTTTCATATGTCATAGAAACAGCATTTTTTACAGAAATATTTCAAAAATGTGTTAGAACTTCTAAAGAGGGAAATTCTTTAAAGTTTGGAATTTCAGGATGTTTAATATCTAGTTCTACCTACTAATGAATCTATTTCACAATTGTTTACATGTTCCTTGACATGGAAAAACCTAAAAGTTAAACTTCAATCTGGAAAGTTGATTTGCTTTATTCAAAATTCTAATGCTAGAAGAATAAAAAGGAACCCTTTTTACTTTTGAACTCTTCAGTAAGGAGTTTTCTAGACACCTTCCAATTTCTCCACATGGCGAACTGAAAATTCTTATTTCTGAAGCAGAATGTGTTGGGATTTTTTCACCTACTGAAATTGGAAGCAATTTATGGGAAGATTTAAATTAAAATAGTTAACATTTTATTTGGACAACATGCAAGCAGTTATACCATGCTAAAAGAAAGTAGAACAGTTGTTTTTACTTTCCAAGCCTTTTTTTGAAAAATGTCACATTTACTTAGATCTGTAGGACATCCCACCGAATAATAGAAATAAACTGTAATTCAGTTAATTTTTTCTTACTATGGGAGTGCTGTATTTACATTAATCACAGTAAATATGCTTTTTTCTTCTAAATTAGTGAAAATAATTTATTCCATTATAATTGGTACTGGGATTTCTACATGTAGCCATTGCCAAGTGACAAATCAATTGTGTCAGGCCTTACCTTAAGACTCTTCACTACGTCATCATTCACTGTTTTCTGGATTCATAAAATCAGTATAGAATAATTTATGTTTCAGTGATCTGGACACTGACAGGTCCTCCCCAGTTTGGTGTCATCCATGAATCTGACGAGACTGCATTTTGCCCCACCTTCCAGGATAATTAATGCCAATAACAGTGCTAGCCCCAGCACCGTGCTGTTGCTGTCAACTGCATGGCAATTGAACTTTGAACAAATCATAAGAGTCCCATCAATCTTCAGTCCATTTTCTATCCCACCCAACACTTATCTCACTATTTTGACTGTAAGAAGACACTTCAGAGATCAAAGTCTGCCAAAGTCTGATCAGATTCAAG
Source organism: Eopsaltria australis (assembly GCA_034509425.1). Taxonomy (NCBI): domain Eukaryota; kingdom Metazoa; phylum Chordata; class Aves; order Passeriformes; family Petroicidae; genus Eopsaltria; species Eopsaltria australis. Next base: position 3,601,523 of record JAVTVJ010000026.1, read on the forward strand.
CATTGTTTTGACATTTTTGCTTCCAAAAATTGATCTCATAGGCTTTTTCAGGAACCATTTTCAGATGGAACTCAGCATATAAATGCAGGAATGTAAAATGCCCTATTTCCACCTCTCTGCAGTTCTTCTTTAATCCAGTAGTTCAGTGGTTAGAATGCATCTGGAGAAACAGATGATCTTCTGCCTAGAGAAATCATCTTTTTTCCAGATATATATTCTAAATTATAAACTAATATCCCAAAGCCATGGGAGAGTGGGAAGAGTGCTTATTATTATTCCTTCAGAAGAAAAGCTAATTCAATATACATTTAACAAGCAAAAGAAAACACTATATTGCATTATAATTAGACACCTCACTCTGAAATAGGGACTTGTGGATTTAAGTCATTAACCCAGTGAATATATATCATCAGATGTTTAAGTATTCACTACAAGAAGGAATAGAGCATCAATATTCACATGCAGGTGAGTTTCTTCATTGTGTTATGAAGTCATTCATGTGTTTCTTCACTGGTCTTCCCACTGAGTATGCAAAGAGAAGGGGAGAAGGACAGTTCAAGGGAAGCACTGGGCTCACGCAAAGCCAAGACTTCATGGAATTTTGGAGAAACTTTTGTTTCTTCATTTTGTTTGAAGGGGATGTTTTCTTTTCTTAAGAGGTGTAGACCTGGAGTAATGTAGCAGAAGATTTTGCAGGAAGAGAAATCGGGTGAGCAATTCCAGCTGCTACCTGGAAATGTCATTCACAGAAGTCACTACAGAAATCATCACACCTCCCTTCACAGCAGAAAAGCTGATTTCCAGACCACAGGGGCAAAGTTAAACATAATTTTTCCACATGCCATCCTGTACGACTGTGTACTATGTTGATGCCTGAAGATATTCTTGGGCTACTGAAAACATTTACTATATTTGAGAGATAGAAGATGAAATCACATCAAGTTAAGCAGAAGATAAAAAGTAATCCAAACTCCCCTGTAGTGTGAACAAGTGTGGCAACCACTAGGAAGATATTTTAAAGATGGGAATCGATCCTATCACTGGCTGACTGCAAAGACTATGAATTATGTCAATGATCTATTTCTTCTGAAGATGACAGCAAAGTGACTAAAGACACCCTTTTATCACCTTTTTGCCAGCATTTCTTACTAGCTACCTTGGGCTTTTCCTGACTCTTTATAGAGATTTTTCAGTGTATCTTCTCAAAACCCTTATCCTTCTATTGAAGTAAAAATTAGGCAGATTCCACCAACAGACAGAAATCCATAGCTTCTTGACAAAAGCTTGGGGCTTTGGCATGTACTTCCTTAGTCTTGGCAGAACTATGACAAGGACAAACGGATCTCAAACAATTATTATTAAAGTGGTATGATTCTTTCTAATGTTTATAAAATACTGGGTTTTTTCCAAATTCCATTGTCCAGATGTCATTCCCTCAATGCATTTCTTCTACTTTGAGAGATTGTTTCTGTGTAACTCTCACAGGGGGGGACACGAGGATGGGCACTGGGGAAAAAAGTCCTTCACACTCTAATCAGATTCATGACCACCTGGAACCTGAAGGTACTTTATGGGACTCGATGAAATTCATCTCAGAGTCCTGAGGGAACTGGATGATGTCATTGCCAAGCCACTCTCTGATATTTAAAAAGTCATGACAATCAGTGCAGGCCCAGGAGACTGGAAAAAGGGAAACATACCTATCTTTTAAAAGGGTAGAAAGAAGGACCCTTAGAACTACTGACCTGTGGGTCTCACCTCTGTACCTGAGAAGATCATGGAAAAGATCCTCTTGGAATCTAAGCTAAGGTGCATTGTGTTGGTTTTGTATGGCTCAGTTTTTGGTAGCAGGGGGACCACAGAGGTGGCTTCTGTGAGAAGCTGCCAGAAGCTTGAACTATATCTGGCAGAGCCGATCCCTGATGGTTTTGAAGATGGATGTGCCTCTGGCCAAGGCTGGGCCAATTCAGAATGCTGGTAATGCCTCTGTCAGAACACATTTAAGAAGAAATCAAAACAAAGTTTGTGGCACAGTTGTAATTTTCCAGCCAGAGAAGAGGAGGAGTTGAGAACATGTGAGACAAACACCATGGAGACACCAAGGTCAGTGAAGAAGGAGCGGCAGGAGGTGTTCCAGGCACCAGAGCTGAGATTCCTCTGCAGGCCATGGTGAAGGCCATGGTGAAGCAGCTGTGCCCCTGCAGCCCATGGGGATCCACGGGGGATGCAGAGAGTCACTCAAAACCCGTGGTGGAGGTGCCCGTGCTGGAGCAGGTGGATGCCTGGAAGAGGCTGTGATCCAGTGGGAGAACTGTAGAGAGAGGGGGCCCTGCTCCCAGGTTGGAGCATCCTGTCCATGGAGGACTGAACCCTATGGAAGAACGACCCATTCTACAGCAGTATGAGGGGTACTACTGTCTGTGGGATGGACTCACTTTGAAACAGTTTTGGGAGGACTGTTGCTTGTGAGATAGAGCCATGTTAAAGAAGTTCAGGGAGGACTGTCTTCCGTGGGAGGGACCCCACAGTACAGCAGGGGAATGACTCCTCTCCCTGAGCAGTGAGAAAAGCCAGGGGTGATAAACTGACCAAAACCCCCATTCCCTGTCTCCCTCCGCTGCCAGTGGGAAGGAGAGAGGTGTTGGGGGGGGGGGGGAGTAAAAAGGTGTTTTAAGGGCTTTTTTGGCAATATTCATGTTGAGGGAGCACACAATTTTACTTCTCATTTTCCTATTCTGACCTTGTTAGCAATACTTTCACTTTATATCCCTAAGTTTAGCCTTTTTTGCCCTTGATGGTAATTGATGACTGTTTTTGCCCAGTCCTTATCTCAGTTCATGAGCCCTTTTTTCTATTTCCTCTCCTTCGGCCAGTTGCAGGGGAGGGTGAGCAAGCAGCTTTTGTGGGTGTCTCGTATCTAGCCGGTGTCAAACCACGACACACATGGAGATGAACAACCATTATCTCTAAAATCTCTCTTCTTTCACAACCCTTGACTTTAGAATCTCAAATAGCCTCTACTGAATCAATTTTAAGCAGTCATTCTGGAGATTTTATGGTGAGTTGCATTTTTTAATCAAGATTTTTTTTTTATCAGTGTCTATATTATGCCCCATTTGAATGCTTTTATAGCTTTCCCTTAGAAAATTATTAGATATTGTGACTCATCAAACGTTTAAGATTTCCACTCTGTTTCCAAAAAACTGTCAAACTGTAACAACAGCTGAAACTATACTTGGAATTTAATCTGCATTTAAAACAAAACATGATTCAAAGAAGCAAAAAGCACAATATTGTTTCTAGTGTCTCTAGTGTTTAGCCCAAAGTTATTTCAGAATCATTAAGTTCACTTAAAACTGCACATTGTTTCTTGTTATGGTCTTGTTTTCAAAGAAAACAGGGTAAATATTAGTTTCCATTTTTTGCAATTTTTGACAAGTTAGTACAGTATTTTCAATGACATAATGTGACTGTTTATCTGCACTTTGAAGAGTACAAATATTTACACTGTTTTCCAAGCATCATTTTTATTAGCAAGGCTAATGCTCTTGCTAACTGAATAAGACTTAATGCAAATATAACATTACAGGATTTCATCAAAATTTGCAGTATTTGGCCTGAATGTGATCTCTTATATATTTCATATATATTTCCATCTAGCCCAGCAAAATATTTTTTCTTTTTTTTTTGTTTTTTTTTCTTTTTTTTGTTTTGTTTTTAGTTTTTTGGTTTTTTTGTTTGTTTTGTTTGTTTTGTTTTTTTTTTTTTTGTTGCAGCTTTGGGGCATTATTGCCATGAAAATATTAAGGAGTGAGTATGACAAAGTATTTTTCTGACTATCTGGGATTCTTAAAGAAAACAATCAATTTCATTTTCTGTAGAAACTGGACCACGAAGTTGTTTTAATATACAAATATTTTTCTTGTTTTTAAATAAACTAGTTTATTCTCATTTCCTTATTGATATTTCTTTGCTGTAACTTCTAGATTATAGTTAGCAGCTTGTCAAAGCACATGTGAGAAATTACTTCTGCTGGAAGTAATAGAATACCTAGTAGCAAAAATGAATATTAAAGAGGTGAAACAGAAATAATAAAAATAGAAATGAAGAATAATGCTGTGCAAATAATAACAAAGACTTACAAATATTTACAATAGAGGGAATTAATAAGTCTGTTTTTATATGTTACAGTAACTGTATGAAAAACCCAACCAAACAAAAAACTCCAAACAATGAATTAAACAAAACAAAACCAGTAAAAAGATCAGAAATCTGTGGCTGCAAATTACTTGACTAATTTAGAAACCACTGCTTTGGGAGGAGGGGAGAGTAGTTCTATCTCTCAGACTTTCAGTTCTAAAAAGTCTAAGCTTACCTGTAATGCCATTGCTTTAAACATTCTCCATCAGGGGAATATAAAATGTGAAAAATGTACATTTTACTTTGTCATTATTAAAAGTATTTTAATAACAAGTAATTCATTTTTGCATATTTATTAAAAATGCATATGAAAAATATATCCACATGTTTATATATTTATAAATAAAAAATATAAAATACTATATATATGTTCTTTTACTATTTCCATGTTGCTTTTAGACCTTGAGGAATCAGAAAATCAGACAGTAAAAATTATGCGTGGCAAAAAATTTACCAGGGATTTCTTGAACAGCACCTGGAAATAAAACAGTGATAAGATTTAAAAGAACACTAATTTACATCTAAAGTAAAAGATACCTTGACGATTAAAAGCCATTTTCTTTCTGAAAATATATGCTCCAAAATATTCTAATGTTGCCATAATTAAGAAAATAGAAATCTCCCATGGGAAAACATCAATATTCATATTGAGGGAGCACACAATTTAACCACATGGGTGGTGGCTGCAGTTGACCACAGCTAGCAGCATAAGTGGAGCCATCTTTTGATGATGTATATCAGGCTCTAACAAACACCACTGAGTTTTGGTTAGACATGCAGAAATGATTCCTGAAATTCTCCATGGTGCAGTTACATATGTCTTGCAGTACCATGAGCAAATGTTATTCAAGACCATCAGCACAAAAGTACAGCTACATGTTTTAGATCTTTTGCTTGGATGTTAGAAACAAAGAAAATCAATTACGTGGCAGAAAGGGTCGGTGAAGAGTATGGCAAGACTCAAGGAAACACATCTGCAAAAAACAAGTTTTCTGTCTTTTTGTTCTTACTGACATTATGTCCCAAGGCATCTCTCAGTACATGAGCTGGATTTGTCCATGAGATACTCTATTACTTGTTACAGTATGCCAAGTGGATAAAAAAAAACCCTTTTTCTTCCCATTTAAGGATGTCTTTCTAGTGCATGAGTGGCATTTCTTCTCAGGAAATTTGACCTTTCATTTTTACAGTGAAGGTCCACCTTTTGTCAGCTGGAAAATCATTTATACCACTGGAAACCAAAAATTATTTTATTGGACTCTTAGTTTATTTGTCTGGCTGTGTAGTGGAAGATGGGTGCTTAAGAAATCATTGGAAAGTGCACTTTACCTATAAACCTTAGCATTTTCCCCAAATAATCTGTATTGTTCTCACCGTACATTTGGGTTCGTCATCAGTATTTAATCAAATAAACTGTTGAAATCTGATTATTGCATTCATTATCTGGTGGGAAGTGGATGAACTAAAGAAACACTAGGAATCCATCTCTTTCTATTCTTTCTATGTATTTGATAACACCTTTTTTCTTATATAGAAACTTTTGCATATAGCTATCAGCTTTATACTGCAGAATAAAATACCTTCTATAAATGTTATATCAACTAGCTTTTGAGCACTTAGTGTGAAGTGAGTCTTGCTCCATTGACCCATTTTAGATCTCCCTTGTTCTTGTAAAATACTGAGTTAACATTTTTTTCTTGTCTTTAATAATTAATTTTAGGTAAAAGGAAGTGTGCTAGATTAATCATGTTACAATGAAAATATTTTGTTTCTGATATCAGTATTTTGAAACTTCACTGTTGCCAAAATGTATCCTGTGAATGAGAAGGCCTGCTTTTCCAGATCACTAGGTAAAGAAAAGTTTGGTGATATTTTCTTCCATAATTACCCAGACCTGACTGGGAAGAAAAATGCTATTTTTTTTCAGTGATAAAAAAGAAATAAAATATATTGAGAATATTTTTTAAAACCCTACATAAATGAGAGCTACATCTATGGTAACAATAATAAAAGAAGGAATGGTGTAATTTTAGTAGAATTAGAAGCAATTGTCTGCATTAATTAAACAACTAGACTCTAGAAATTTCAAAGGATTGCCACAAGCAAATTGACAGTTTCAAACATTTTCCATTGTCACATAAAATCTCAACCACTAAAACCCTGCACCTTATGTATCTTTTCCTGATTCAAATTTTAATTATTTACAAAATAAAATGATTAGTGAATATTGACCTGGTTTTGGCCAGAACAGGGTTAATTTTTTGCAATTTTGTGCCAGGACCCTGCTATTATTCAATTACCAGCTCATGCCAATAATGGGGACAGGGAAAAGGGACTCTCACTTCTGAAGAGAAAGGTGTTCTGTCTGGTCAGGAAAAAAAGGTGGTGGAGAAAAGCAGATTGGTGTTTGTTTATTGTTGCAGGCTTTCCATGTAAATAATTCCTTTGTCTTAAACCTTTTGTATTAATATTGTTGCTGTCATTGTTTTTTTTTCTTCCCTCATTGTTGATTCCAGTTAAGTGTTCTTATCTCAACCTGTGATCTTTGCCTTTTGTGCTTCCACTGGGAGGAGGAGGAGGGAACAAGCAGCGGTGTGTCTTTAGCAGGAGTGCTAAATTGGAGAATACCATTCCAGAACCAGGATAGTACTGCAGATTCTGGCTGTAGATCACAAATATTATCAGTTTGGGAAATTTTAATGCCTGGGAACGGTATAGAAATAGCATGGCTGGTGATAAGAATAGAGATCAGCCCATAGGGAATGGGGTGAAGTTTTCATGGTCAATTTTTTGGATATGTGTCTGACCTTCAGTACAGATGATTACAGAACTGGAATCACTCATGATGATGGAACAGATAATAAAGGTTAAATTTAGTACAAAAGCATCCTTTTCTTAAGACTGACTCTTATTAACAGGAATATAAGTTATGTGAACTTTATCTGGCAGCATATTCAGCTTGGGAAATAAACTAAAAAGAGAGCTGCATGTAGAAATTTATCCCTTTTGAACCACTGTTTCTTCCATTACATGTAAAATATCTATTAAAATAATATTTATGATACCCTAAAGACACAATGAAATATGTTTTAATGACTATAAATTTAAAATTTAGCTTTCTCTTTGCCAAGGGTAGAGTACTAATATGGGCACTGTAAATTTTATTGCTTCCATGCCTGCATGGCCTTCTTGCACTTCACTTTTTACAATATTTCAGGAACCTTTCTTAAATTCTAATGTCTCAGAATTGAGAAGCAAAATTAAGAGGCAGCAAAGTTAAAAAATATGATGTTTTTAACTAAGTGTTGCAAAAAATTTAATTTATGGCATCTGACAAGTAAAAGACTTAGATCTCAATTTGATTTATTCTTTTATTTTTTTTAAATCTTGTTTCTTAGTTTTTTGGTTTGGGAAATCTTGGTGGTTTTTTTTGGTTTGTTTTTGTTTTTGTTTTTTTTTTGGTTGGTTGGTTGGTTGGTTGGTTGGTTGGTTGGGGTTTCTTTTTATTCTCGTATCTCAAACAACTTTCCTTTTACCTATAGTTAGAACTGTACTCATCTGTTCATTAAGTACCTGAAGTTAGCACCAGTCAGTGATTTGCTATAATAGTAAGAACTGAATTAACACTTAGCACAAGAGATGTGAATATAGAGTCAAATGTGACATCTGGAAATCTTCATTCGTGTGATGGATTACTTTGTAATGTGCCTTTGTTGCATCTCAAATTGAAACCTTTTCTCTAAAGACAGAGAAAACTAAAAGTCAGAGCTCTTCTAAAACTTTAATTTTTTATGTAGCTGAAGCAAACTTTTTATATACTGTGTATATGTGGAAATAAAAATGTATTATATGAATCATTAGTCAAAATCAGGCCATTACATTTAATGTGTAACTTAGTTCAAAAGTAAATATTCTCTTGTTTCATTTCACCCTTGTAAAAATCCTCCATCCAGTACTTTATGAGTAAGTTAAATACCAAATACTTATTTTCATACTTATTCTGTAACACTTAAATACGAGTTAAATTCTTCATGCTATAATCTTATGTAAATCTGTGCCTACAAAATCATGTCTATACTTGGCCATACACTGCTGGATCCTCAAAAGCTTGTTTACTGTGATGGTGGTTGGGTATGCACTGGAAATATGCTATTGGTAAGAACTGCAATATTTCAAACTTTTCTGTTTTGTTTGTGCAGGCAAAGTAATTTTCTGTTACTTTATTGCCACTGGAATAAAAGTAATGTGAAAGCATTTACTCTGGCTGTACCTTTTAATTCACCTCTATGTATTCACATCCCAGAGTTTTCAGCTACTTCTTTCAGAAACTGTTTTTCTGTTTACATTTCTCTGCACTATTATCATTATAACATGATTATTTCATACTGCATTCAAGTATACCTTAATCACTGCATAAAGGGTTACATAACATTTTTATAATTTGTCTCTGGCTGAAGATCAACTTTTCTAGAAAATGCACTTAGTGTTCAATTTTGGACTAAAAAATAAAGGACCACAGTTCTACACATTAAAATGTTTTGATAATCATTCTGCTGCAGTTTCTGAAACAAAGGTCTTGGAAAAATATTTTTCTGATCTATTTTGCAAACTCTTCCTTTTAGCTACTCAGGCAAACTAAATATATTAACAATAAGAAAAAAGAAATACTAGTATAACTATCTTAACAAGTCAAAAAGATTCATAAAATTCAAAAAGTTCATAAATTAAGGTACTGACCAACAATATTTTTGGGAACAAAAAAATAAGAAGCTAGTTCCATTGTAATGCAACAGAATCTGCTACATCTTTTGCAGTAACAAATTTATAATGAAAATGCAAACAATAAGTACTAGAGAATGAGGAAAAGTCAATAACAGTCAGTTATTATTAATTCAAATCCTTCAACATGAATACCTAATCTGATACATAGTACTGCTTTCAAAGATATCAAGCGCCAGCAACTCCATTAAAATTGAAGGTGTTCAGTAAAATGGAAGGTCAAGTTTGCTTGATACAAATTGATTTAAATATTTAATGTAAATATACAGCTTCTAAAATTTGGTCTAAATAGAATGTCACTTTGTAATAAAAAGAATAAGAAGAACAAGAGAAAAATAGAGTAAGACGTATGTGTGTGAACCTGTATATAATTAGACAGATTTTTGGCCTAAAACCTGTTTCTTCAACTGTCAACAATCTTCTACTACTCTTTTATGAGTAAAGTTAGGAATTTTTAAAAGAAGGCTTGAAAATTTCAGGGGACATTCAAGACACAAAATATCTGATAAAAAAAAAATCTATGTTCTTACAAACCATGCTATGAATGTGACATTTTCTTTTATTTTCTATTACCTGTGTGAAAAGGGTAGGTTTCAGGATGTCACATGGCTGAAGGAGTATCTGGATATTAAGTACATGGTATTTATGGAGTTACTTCTGTATGAATCTGTCTTGATGATAAAACATTCTACAGCCAACAAAAAACGGTGTGTCCATAAGGTAGAGAAGGAGTCAAGGTTACTAATTAAAATAAAGACCCAGTCATGTTACAAAAACCATTATGTATTTGGTAATCAGAAAGCAGTTGATAGATTCTGTCAAGAATCTAATTCTCATCCCAGAGGAGATGCTCTACTGGGCATCAGTGAGGAGCAAGGAAGCAACAGCACTTTACGGAATATCAGGGAAATGCCTGTTAATCTTCCCAAAGGATTAGAGAGTATGCCTCCTAAAAAATGAAGAAGCCAACAGCCCAGCTGAAGTGCCACCACACAAGTGCATGCAGATGGGTAATGAACAGAAGTTGGGAACCATGGTGAAATTAGAAAACTCTGATTTATTTGCTATCACAGGAATGTGGTGGAACGACTTACATGACAGGAGCACTGCAATTTAGGGCCACAAGATTTTCAGAAGAGATACCCTGGGAAGGAAGGGTGGAGGTGTTGCTCTCTCTGTTAAGGAAAGGATAGGTTGTGAAGAGATGCCTCTGAGTAACAGCCATGAATGGGCTGAGAGACTGGGTAAAAATCAAGCACAGTACCTATAAAGGATGACTTCATTCCTTAGTTACAAGCTGTCCTGCAAATAAACAGATGGTAAATGATGGTAGGGGTAAAGGGATAACTGGTCAGTGTCACTCTAGTGCTCAGGATCTACTCACACTTAATTTTCTCTTCCCTTTAAAATGGTTTCATAATGAAGAAACTAAACGGAGATAATGTGAGACAAGAAGACATATGCACCATTTTACATTGTTTCTGAGAAAAAAGTATAAACGCTAATATCAGTTTGTAGTATTATTTGGAATTTGTTGATTTTCCTGGGTTTGCTTCAGTTAGGTTTCTAATGAGTTAGTCATGTAGGACATTTATTTTTAAAAGAAATCAAAAGACAACATTCTATCTTTTAGAAACAGGAGAGTTTTTCCATAATTTATAGCTAAATACTTACATAAATGGTTCTAAATTTTCTGATTCTTAATCAGTTTGGAGTAAAAAATATTAACAATATTGTTCTTCTTAGTTCATGAAACTTGGAAAAGTGGGGGTTGAGGGTTAATTATTATTTTTTTATGCTTGAATGATGACATTCTTAATAAAAAAAAAAAAAAAGAAAGTAGAAAAAGATAAATTGCATAGTTTTGGGAAAACATAACTTTCCAAACAAGTTTAGTCTCATGTCTATAAAACAATTTACCTAAAATATTAACTTTAAATTGTTAAAAGAAAGAGCAGGTGTGTTTTGGAAAGAGTGTTTCCTGCATAGATTAGGAGAGAAAAATTTCTACACACACATAGAGAGTTTAATTGCTTCTCTGAATGACTTGTAATAAATTCTGCAATATAAACTGTGAACAGTGTAGTCATTCCAATTTTTTTTTCATTCTATTGTTATTAGATAATGGCATTTCACAACTTTCAAACTAAGACTTCATTCTGAAATAATGTGAGCTTCTGATGCAACACGCTTCTGGAGGCTGGTCACGTTATAAGTGTTAGAAACTATAACATAATAGGGAAGCTGCCCAGCAGCTGTCTATAACTACAACGATGATTTATTCAAGAAACAATAAAAATTAACAGTTTGCAACCTGTTGTTCTTTTCACTTGTACGTAGTCAATTTTCTGTTTATTTGAACAAACCTGATTTAATTTGAGAGGCTTTAATTTATCTCAGAATTGAGAAGCAAAATTAAGAGGCAGCAAAGTTAAAAAACATGATGTTTTTTACAAAGTGTTGTAAAAAATTTAATTTATGGCATCTGACAAGTAAATGACTTCACCCTCTTTTAATTCTCATTGTTTGCCTGTGTTACTAATTTTGAAATAAGTTTCTCTTACTGTGCACAATAGAATACTACAACATAGTGGGCATCACATTTTTTGTCATCCAGAAATTATGTAAAAAAAAAGAAAAAAAAAGGCATAAAATAGAAAGAAAAATTAAATATGAAACATAAAATCACCTAGCACACTCAATTCATCCACGTTCCTTTAAATAAAGTAGATTAAAACTTGGCTGAAGATTGGCTGTGAAGGCACCTCATTTAATAGATGTCTTAATTATAATTTTCTTTTTTAAGGGAAGACAGAGAACAGTAGTCATAACCATAATGTATGGCAAAAGTTTGCCAGAACTGAATGATATTAGTATACAAAGAGAACGGACAAGTAGAGTGACAAATCAAGTCTGTAAAAACCTAAAAACCCAAAAATATTCTGTAGGTGATCTAGGTTGTATTGACCCTGCCTGAGCAGAAGAGAGTGCTTTAAATGATTGTCTGTGACTGTCCAACCCTTTTTTTCTTATTTGTGAGCAACTGTCCTGGTTTTGTCTGGGATAGACTTGGTTTTCTTCTTAGTAGCTGGTACAGTGCTGTGTTTTGGATTTAGTATGGGAATAATATTGATAACACAATGATTCAGTTGTTCCCAAGCAGTGTTTACCCTGAATTAAGAATGTTTCAGTGTCTCATGCTCTGCTGGTCTGGAGATGCACAGGAAGCTGGTGGGTAGCAGAGTTGGGACAGCTGAAGCAAACAGGTCAAAGGGACGTCCTGCACCATGGACTTCATGCCCAGTCCATAAACTGGGGGTGGTTGGCTGGGAGGGGCTAATCACTGCTTGGGGATGGGACGGACATCTTTAAATGGGTGGTGAGCAGTTGCTCCAGTCATCATTAGTTTGTCTTGGGTTTTGTCCCTTGCTCTGTCTTTATCATTATTTTTACTATTTATTATTCTCAGTTGTAGTATTCTTGTAGTGAGTTACTAAACTCTCTTCATCTCAACCCACAGGTTTTACTTTCATTTCCAATCCTTCTCCTCATCCCACTTGGGGTGTGGAGGGCAGTGAGTGGGCAGTTGCATGGTATGAGTTGCTGACTAGGATTAAACCACAACTGGAACATAAAATTGAGAAATATTAGAACTGTAATGGCACTAGGAACTATCAGTATTACCATTGATGTATTTGGTAGACTGACAGTATTATTATGGTTGGTTGAGATATGAGCTTAAAGAAGGTATTAAAAGAGATTTAATAACCCGTGTTGTATTTTATTTTAAAACAAACTTTTCAATGAGTTCAAATAACTAAGAAGTGTTTCAATAGAAAGAAACAGAATACATGTATATATATTCTTAAATGTTATCAGCTATTTTAAACAGAAACTGAATGACTATTATTACTCCTTTATTACAAAGACAGATGAAGGTTATACAACTGAAAGCTAAAATAATTTTCCTCTCTATATCAGCATTACTTTGAAAATCTATCTGAATTCAGAAACATGCAGACTCTTTGCCTAAATGACATAACTGATACATTTTAGAAATAATAATGAGGTTATGATAAAAAAGTAGAAGGGAAAAAACCCCAGAATTTCTTTTCTGGCCATCAAATGCTCTCTTTATATTTTGTCAAGAACAAACTTATGTGCTTATGATTTTCAAAAACAACTGCTTGCTTTCTTTGGACCTGCAATGCAGTGCTTTGGTACAGTAGTCTCTTTGGTGTCAGAAGTGTGTCTTTGAAATTCCTGCCTCCACAGCATGTGCTTTTCCAGGCAGTTTATCATTTCCCACAGTTAATCAATCTTCTAGAAACAATGTAGCTATGAACACTCCCCAGGAACTTTATAGGTATGATTCTCACATGTTGAACTTGTTTGCCATTGGTCCTCTTGCCCACTGTGCCTGCTGTGCTGAAGTTATTTCAATCTTGTCCCTGGGAGTCAACAGATGATCCGAAACAACTGAGTAAACCAAACACCTCAAAAAATTTTACTTCTTGAAGTTCCAGGAATGCTTGGTAGTAGTTTGAAAAACCACCATGAGAAAAAAAATGCTTGCTCTTGGTTTTGCGGCAACTTCAACAATTGAACTGAATTCCTTATTTCCAGGTAACACTCTAATTTGTACTTTTATAATAAAATGGATACTTGGTGTTTCACATAAAATAATGTCCTTATTATACTTGGTTTTACCAGTTATCTTGGAGGCATGTCTGTAGAATCCCAAAAAAAAAGGGGCTAATTTGTTTGTCTCAATAGCCAGACGGCTGTAAATCCGACCAAGGGCAATTATAGCAGATAAGAATTGTTGGTAATAGAGCTGAGGACTGTTGGTATTAATATGCAGTGAGAAAAAAATGGAGTTTTGATTGGAGACGGGAGCCAGATGATGTACAGAGGCACTTTTCTGAGACAAACATCCTTGTTCTAGTCCACAGGGACACAGTGGAAAAAAAAAAACAACACAAGAGCAGGAATCAGGCCAAGAAGCAGGCATAGACTGCAGAGAGGGATGAAAACTACAAAAGACCCCTGAAACCTTCTGGCCTATTTCTAGAATGGACTGAGCACAACAACTAATCTGCATAGCAAGTGAGGAACATATCTTCAGGGTGAAGAAACCTATGCATAAGACAGAATCCATCCCCAAGCCCAGGTGGTGCTGGGGTGCTGAACCTCCCATTAGCAGGATCAGTTCTGGAACCAGGACTGGTGATTGATTTCTTTCTTTCTTTCTTTCTTTCTTTCTTTCTTTCTTTCTTTCTTTCTTTCTTTTCTTTCTTTTCCTTCCTTCCTTCCTTCCTTCCTTCCTTCCTTCCTTCCTTCCTTCCTTCCTTCCTTCCTTCCTTCCTTCCTTCCTTCTTCCTTCCTTCCTTCCTTCCTTCCTTCCTTCCTTCCTTCCTTCCTTCCTTCCTTCCTTCCTTCCTTCCTTCCTTCCTTCCTCCCTCCCTCACTCCCTCACCCTTCCTCACTCCCTCACTCCCTCACTCCCTCACTCCCTCACTCCCACACTCCCACACTCCCACACTCCCTCACTCCCTCCCTGCCTTCCTCCTTCTCTTCCTCCCTTCCTCTCTTCCTCTCTTCCTCTCTTCCTTCCTCTCTTCTCTTTCACCCTATCCCTTTATCCAAAACACACTTCCACATCCTCATATAGTGGGCCAGGGACTAACATACCAATTTCCATGACAAGTGTGTAATTTTTCTATAGAACTTTCTGATTCTGGATTCTCAGATTTCTATCATTCATTTTGACCATGAGCATTTACAAACCTTAGGTACTTTCTTCTTTCTTAGGAGTGAGATGTCACAATGTCCTCTTGCATCTAAACTTTCAGTTTAAAATATTCCTTCCTACCTGGTTTGTTAGGGCCATTGAAGTATAATGACCTTTGCCTAGCTCTGTTTCCTTTGTTCTTCAAGGAAAATGGGAACTTATAATGATGAGTTAACAATTGCACACAAAAATATCTCAGTTTAAGAAATTACTCTTTCTGCCTCTCTTACTCAACCACTAGGTTTCACCTCATCCAGAACTGATTTCTAAAATGAGTAGCAAGGTCTGCCATGAGAGTATAAAATATTTCACAGCCTGTTCAAATCAAACAGTAATGTCTTGGTTCGAATAGAAACAACTCCTTGTCAGGAAGAATTAGTGGTAGTGCAACTTGCTTCATCAATTAACTGGCATACCAAAAATGAGGAATGTTGTTCAAAAGTAACTTGTTGTTGAGTGCAGGCACTCCAAATGATCGTCAATATGAGCTTTGAGAATTAACCTTGAAGATGAACTGTGAACATCTCTTGCAGTATTTTTCACTCTGGCCTGATACAAATATAGACACTTAGACATTCCCTCTTCTGCAATAAATATTGTCCAAATATATGTTTCCAAGGGCTTTAAGTTCAACTTCAGATGCTTTTTGCAGGAGTATCTCTACTAACTCCATTATCATTATTTCCATTTCATACCTAAACAAGAAGACTTCTATAATTATCATGACTTTTTGTAAGCAGTTCTACATAACTAACATGTTAAACATAAACATATAAAATTAATCACATTTTCTGTTTAGCTTTTCCTCAAGATCTTCCCGTGTTATTCTTTTTTAGATCATTTGCTGCTCATGTTTGTAAGTATTTATCATCTTTTTATACCTTGGAGATATTTACAGAATACCTTTAGGTAATATTTCAATTTAGGTAATATTTAGTGTATTGTTCTTCTTCATATCATTAATGAAAATGTAAACATATCTAGCACCTGTCACTACAGAATACAGGGAAAATCCATTTGAATCAATCCAGTTGTTGGAGGACTGCAAATGCCAGTTTGTGATATTTTTCAATCTGTAAAGCAAGTTAATGTATTCTTATTTTTTTTTTTGAAAACACCTCAGTAATTTATATATCAGCATTATTTCTCATATGCTCTGGCCACATTTCTTTCATTCAGCTGGTAGCTCTGTAATTGCATTTAGAATGTTCACCTGCCATATCCTTTTCTCTTTGGGCCACAGTGGTTACCCCCTCACCGTTTGTTTCCCGTGGAGTTTCATAGTTTGGAAAGAAGACTTAAAAATTAAAATGTTAAAACTAATATTAATTTTTACTAGAATTTTAAGTTATTATTACTTATCTTGCCAGATACATAGCGATTTTACAGAGGAACTAAAACAATTGTCAGGTACACTAAATGCATCTGCTAAATTCATTATCATCAGGAATATGATGATTCCGTCCGGTTTGAATTCAGATTGTGAAAGTATATTCACTAGGTTTAAAAAGAGTATCAGCAGGACTTGCACAAAGCAGAGAGAAAAAGGCAATGCTTAGAAAAAGACAAATCATATTAGATTCTTCCCAAATAACCAGACAACAGGTGAGTATGATGTCCCTGACTAACACTTTGTCAGGGAAAAATGTGGCTGAAAACTGGGATATTTCAGGTGGCTTTTGTAAAACTCATCTTTTTAAAAGACAGTGGATTCACTTGGTTACTGTCACATCTGCTATAAAAAGACAGCCTTATGCCTGTGGCTCTTGCTATACTGGTGACTAAAGGAACTAAAACAAAAAGAACAGCAGACTTCCTTGTTCTTTCTTCAAAGAGACATTCAGAAAGGCTATGTCTGTAAATTGTCCTAGAATATAATCTTTCTACACCCAAATTCATTTTGATCTCTGTGTTACATAGAGCAGTCTGCTTCATATATCTACCACTGAGATGTTTTCTCATGATCAGTGTAGTGTTTTAAGATTTTTTTTCCTGTGTGAAAACCAATGTTGATTCACTTGTATAAGGATCAGGCTTTAAAAAAAAAGTACTGGAGCAAATCTAGACTCTGTTTCTTTGGGCTGAGACACTTGATTAGGATGAAAAAGCTTAATAACTAACATAATGCAGAAGCAGCAGCATCTGAATCCAGATGCATTTGCTACAACTAGTTCAGAATCTCCCAGTATATGGAGTGTATTTGCCTGTTGTAAGAAAGAGCACATCTGTTTCCCTGATTTTTTTTTCCTCTAAATTGTTTATAAACTGCGTTGAGCTACTTCTGTCAAGACTGAGTAAGGCTCAAGTGAGGCAACAATTGAATCCTATTATTTTGGTATAATAACTCTTCTTTCCCTCTAGCGAATCTTATCAGTCTCTCCCAGTCACCAGTGTCAGTTAGTGTTAGCAGCAAGAGAGCCACATTTTCCACATGGTATGCAGACCTCCTCAGCAGACAGCTACCGCATATATCTGTGTTGCATGAGTTATTCTTCAAATCAATAGCCAGAAGAGATGAGAGCTTTAAATATTAAGGCAGTTATGTCAGCACACTCCATCTCAGCATGAAAGCTGAGAGCCTGACAGGTTTGGTTCTCTGTGCTTTCCAGCCACTTTCTCACATAAGTACAAATTTTAAAGTGGCGGGCTTTTGTTTTGTTCAGTTTTTTTGCAAATTTTCTTCTTCCACAAGAGCTTTCTCTATTGTCTCTGTTTTCTGTTGCCTTCTTCACAATAATTCTTACATGTCACAGTCCAATACTTCCTCTGGAGAAATTTCTATGAGCAGTTAACCATAGAATCATAGAATGGTATGAGTTGGATGGGACCTTAAAGATAGTCCACTTCCAAACCCTGTCATTGACAGGGGCACCTTCCACTAGACCAGGTTGCTCAGATCTGCATCCAATCTGGCCTTACAAAATTAAAGGAGAGCTACAAAGCTGATTATAGGGATGTAGCACCTCTTCTACAATGAATTGGATTTGTTCAGCCTGGATTTTTTCAATTTTCAGGAAGAATTAATTGTGACTTTCCAGAATCTGAAAGGAGCCCACAAGAAAACTGGAGAGAGACATTTTACATGAGCATGTAATGGAAGGACAATGGGAATGACTTCAAACTGAAAGAGATTAGTTTTAGTTTAGATATTAGGAAGAAATTCTTTACTGTGAGGGTCATGAGGCTCTGGAACAGCTTGCCCAGAGAAGTTGTGGGTAATGAGAGAATTGGAAAGAAAACGTAAAGAAAGTTCAAGGATGCAGCCTGAGAATAGTTATTGTCTCATTCTCACATTTTCTTTCTTCTTTCCAAATGCAAGATTAGTAGCTTTTAAGCATAAATCACAGAAGCATCTCTATCTGAGGGTCTTTCTCTCCTTGTGTGTGTGAAATCTACCACTTATTAAAAGGGTTTCAAGTGTCTTGTATTTATTCTTTGTTGTTAAATATTTTGTATTTATTTTTTTATGGACTAAATAATGCAATATTTTCAACCAGTTCTAATTTGCATGTAGGTCAATAACTTTTGAATAAGAGTTTAGTTCTTTTGGTTTAATTTCATTTTTAAACAAAAGAACATTTGCATGGATTTCTTTCCATGTAAGTTCCCCCTTTCTAGATCTTTTTTAAGATTAATAAATTTCAAAAATACCAGTAATATTGATTACCAAAAAAAATTGATAAAATATCTTCCCATTAAAGAATTCTCTGACAAAGCCTTGGTACACGTGGTTTTCTCATTATATTTTTGCACCTTTTCAGAGAAAATTTTTAGGCTTCTTCTCATAAGCCATGAGAAAGGTTAGTGTGTTCTTTTAAACGCAGGAATTCAATTCTTGGTATGTCTTAAGCATGAAAAAACACTTCTCTGTTCTCAGAAAAATTATTAAAATCAATTTGACTGTTTCTTTCATCAGCTAAACTTAATATAGACAAAAGGATTGCTAAATCAAGCAAATAGTCAGATCTCAACCAAAACAATATATAAGGACCCTGAGACATAAAGCAAGTACAGTACAGGGGTTTACACTATCATAACTCTAAACCAGAAATCTAGAATACCAAAACTGAAGTCTTTCCCAGGGTGTATCCCTTTTCCTAAAATTGCCATTAGTTATTACCAGATCTGCTTTCCTTGATACACAGTTGGTTTCATTCTGAAATTCAGCTTTACTTTTTTTAGCATTGTACTCTGTAATGCTTGGGTATGTTTAACTTAATGGCTAAATGATTGTCATTTAATAGGTAACTAATTGGCACTGTCTTAACTACATTAATAATACACACTAGATGTTAATAGATGTATTTGAGTTCAATTTCTAAATTTCATTTTAAGTATGTGCAGGATTAAGTGTCCAGATGCTTTAGGAAAAGAAATCATTAGATAGACCTGATAACTACAGTTTTGAAACAGGTGGCTATAAACGGGTAAGCAAGTTCCAACCCACAAAATTCTCTCCTTCATTTAACTTTGTTTGTGAATATACATGTCTAGGGACAGGTTTAGACTGGAGTAATTCAAGGACTGTATGTGGCATGGAATGCAACATTATTGCTTTGCCCTGTTGACACTGACTATAAGAAAGAACCAAGCATCATTCTTATTAATAAATAGGTCCAAGAACCCACAGAAATAATTCTTTCCTGAAAGGGACCAAGTAACATCATGGCTCAATTGTCTCTGTACATCTGACCAGCTGGCATGGGGTATCTCCACTACACTACCCCCTTCTCCTTCACAAGAAGAAAACAAAGATGGAAAAACGCAGTGCTATGTCTGCCAATTAGGTAATCCTTTAAAAATCCATTATTTTGCCCCCTTAATGACTTCCAAATTTTTCTAAATGTCATTTTCAATGACTTCTGGGAGATACTAACTCTCACTATCTGACTGCAAAACATTGAATCTGACTAAACATTTTATGATGAATCAAAGTCATTAATTTATTTCATAAAAAATGGATATCTGTCCTTCAGACTGAAGGAAGCTAGAATTTATCTGGCATTAAATAATTTCCTAAGGAAGTAGTCATGTATTTAATTTTAAGTTATGCCCTCTGATAGAAAGCAATGTAAAATTTTAGTTCTTAATTTTTGCTATTCTACAGTCTGAAATCACTTGTTCTATGCAAATTGTTTAATCATTAATCTCAAGGACCAAAAATAGGCCTCTTGAAATATCAAAGAACTCTTTTTTTTATTGACGGTAAGAGGATTCCCATATTTGATGGACAGACACAAAGATGGCTTTAAGATTTAATTAAATATTTTCCAGTAGATGGCAGCCTATTCCAGTGATTGGAAATCCTGAATGATACCTACGAAGGCTTCTGTAGTTGACTAGTTGTTATGCCTTTCCTCTGCAAAACATTGGTTAAAAGGCATTTATAACTTTGCTTTTGCAAATGACCAAAACTTCTTACATATACTCACTTATATTTTCCTATAGCCATAGGAAATATCTGGATCTGTTTCTGCCTGCAGTAAAAAAACCACAAGAATTACTACCTAAAAACAGGAACTACATCTGAAAATGCTAAATGTTCCAGTTGATTCACTTGATAATATCTGAATTCAAGATGATTTGAATTTTGAATGCTACTCATATGTTCTGGGGCAAGAAATGTGAAAATCTTTGTGATACATCTGAGACTGGGATTGCACAGTATTGGAATTTAAATTCATGAAAGAGGGAGCATGCTTTTACATAGGTTTCCTCAAAATTTACATCCATGCATTAATTGTAAAAATTCACTTATTAGCACGATTCTTTCCCACCCCTAATGCAATTCATTAGATATATTTAATAATTAGTATATTTAATCTACTTGCACATGGTACTGTAAATCAGAATTCTAAATAAATCCCCAAAAAAAAGACCAAGACTTTTGTGCTTTCATCACTTCACACATGCCAGTGTAATTTATTTTCTTAAGCTTTTACAGCACTGTCCCACCTTTACTCTTTCTTGTTTTCACTGTCACCTTGGAGATCTTGTGTTTTAAGATATTTGCTTGTCTACTTCAGTGTCAGTGTGACAGAATTTGGTGAAAAGAGGTGTTATCTTTTAATAGAGCTATGTCTAAGTGAGCATATGGTTCAAACATGACCTGGCAAAAGATAAACGGAAACAAAACACAAACAAAGAATTTCTGCTGGTGTGAAGCTTCCATTTTATGAATGCTCCAGTGCAACAACTTATATCTTCTTGAAATTTATGATATTTCAGGGCATTCAGTTCTGTTCTGAAAAGGGAATTCCAGCCACATTTAAAAGGAAAAAATATAGGAAATAGAAGTAGGCATGTAGGGTGAATAATTCTATGTAGTAAGCAAAGATGGACTGTGGGGATTCATTTATTAATTGATTAATTAATTATTAATTTTTAAAGCAGTGTGATTATCTTATATCCAGGGTACTGTGTCCAGTGCTGGACTCCTCAGTATGAGAATATGATTAAGGGATTGAAGCATTTGTCATTTGAGGAAAGGATGAGAATGTTGGGATTATTCAGTCTGAAGAAAGAAAAGCTCACTGGGCTCTAATCCCTCAATTTAGATAACCAATAGCAGTGTGCAAAGAAGACAGAGCCAGACTCTTTCAGTGGTGACCAATGACAGGACAGGAAGTAATGGACACAAACTCAAAAAACATGAATTTCAATCTGAACACAAGAATACACTTTTCATGGAGAGGGTGTCTAAGCACTGGGACAGGATGCCTAGAGAGTTTATGGAGTTTGCATCAGTAGAAATATTGAAAACCACCTGGACCTGATACTGGGGAGCCTTCTTGAAATTACTCTGCTTTAGCTTTGTGTATTGAACTAAGTGAGTTCAAGATAGCCCTTACTACCTCAAATTATATGGATTATAGAGAGAAACTTTCAGGGCACTTGAAGACTTATCCAACATCACACAAGCATTTCAGATTGTTATTATTTCTGTGCTGTCAGAAATTTACTGACAGTTACTGAAAATTGTGCAGGCTTACAGAATATTAATGGTATTTCAGTAGTTAAGTTTCAAGTAGGAAATAAAAAGTTTTTTGTAAGTCCTTGTGAATGACTACTGAAATACCCTATTGTGTCTTACTCAGAAATCATATGAAGTTAACAAAATCTTAGAACTTCTGAAATGCTCAGAACACTTCAAAAGGATTGGTGTGCAGTGCCAGTGAACTTCCCTAGATACCCATGAGTTTGTTAAAACCATTTATTACTTTATTGCCCTTCAGAACTCAATAACATGTACAAGAACACAAAATCCACAAATCCTTTATTATTATAATTATATCCCATATTAAAAATAATGTTGTGTTCCTGTGTTAGGCTGACTTGTGACAAGTTTTTTATATTTTTATTTATAAAATCAAGAATTGGATCTGGGAGATCTAGGAGCCCTACGATGAGCTAAAATTGTAAAAATTCGGACAGTTAAGGGTCCTATACTTTGTAAAAATAAAATCGTTGTAACCTCGTGACATGGAGAGCAGGACTGTAAGATTTAGAACTAGATGAGAAAAATACATCAAAATTATTTGGGCACATCCATGGAGTGATCCTCACTGCTCCACCATGGCATCAGTCACTTATCTACTCTGTTTCCTGCAGAGCAGATCAATATTCTGTCCTGCTCCTTGTTAAAATGTGAACTCCAGTTGATCTTTGCCTTATAGAAAACCAGAGAATGTGATGATTTTGTCCTGCTTTTTTTTTTTCCTACTAGAGGCTTTTAACTAAATGATTATAGGAAAAGTGAGTTCCTCAATTCTTACATGAAAATCCCAAAGAACTGAAAATAATGTGAGAATGAGAGATATTCCACAGATCCTGTCATGTCAAAGCTTATTTGAATATGTTGGATATTTTGTCTTGTTTCATCAAGAAACTACAAAATAATTTAGAACTCTTGTTATATTTTGCTTAGTCCAAATTAATTCATTTCAATACATACCTACAAATGTTGTTGTTCAGCACCTTTGATAGAAATGGTAATCTAGCCCATAATTTATATTTTACATAATTCTAATACTGTTTTCATGGAAATGTCCTCTAGGTGTTTATCAAAGTATTAAGGAACAAACTCTGAGAAATACTCATAATTTATACTCCTCTGAAATAGAGTAGTTATATATGCAGATCTTGGAAAATATTTTAGCTTTATATTTGTTTTATAGTGGATTGTATCCAGTTAAGTACCATCATAAAACCATGTCGTTACCTTGCAATTTTAAATATTTAGCTAAAATTATGCATTTACATCCAGTAAGTAAATAAGCATGGGGGAACAGACAGATTAACCATCTTGAGAGCCCACTGATGACTCCACAATAGTTTCAAAATGTCTGCATGTAAAAGCAGCAGCTTCTTTTTTTTTATTTTTAAAAAATAAAGAGACATCTTGGATTTTTCTGACATCTGTATTTATTTTCTGTTTTAATCTATGCTTATCTTCAACCAGAGAATAACCAAAATTAAAAGAATGTTCCTCTTTGCTTCAAAATTTCAAACAAAACACTTCTTAGTCAATCTCTTACTGCATTGCCAGCAAACAATGGCTTGGCGTGTGTAAAATGAATGAGAGAGCTCTGCTTGTTTATGCTGGAGAGGAGATGAATGTGCAGGGATCTTATCAATGCACGCGAATATCTTAAAGATGGGTACCCAGAGGGTGGGACCAGTCTCTTTTCAGTGGTGCCCAGTGACAGGATGATGTGCACTCTCCTCTGGAGATATTGAAAATCCACCTGGACACAATTCTGTGCAGTCTGCTCTAGGTGAATCTTTTTTTAGCAGGGGATTGCTCTGGATCATGTCCACAGGTCCCTTCCAATCCCAAACATTCTGTGTGATTCTGTGATATTAAATAAAGTACGTGTGTCCATTCTGAGGCTATTCAGGCCAACCTAACTGTAATTAATATTGCTTTTTCATATCCTCTGTCCCAATATCCATTTATCAGTCTTTCTCCATCTGTTTTTCATGCTATATTCCTAAACTGTCTGCCATTTGTTATAGATTGCTTTTGTTCTAGTAAGTGAAACACACCTAACATGACAATGCATCTGAATGTTGTTCCAGTAAAATGAATAAAAATATAATACTAGATATCTCTGGTCTTTGTCACCTTGGAAAGCTCCTTTGATTTCTTATGTAATGTAATTAAGCATTAATTAGATCCCAAGGCCTCCAAGGTAAACTTGCAGCATTAGTGTTTAAATTGCAGCATTAATTTTGTTCTTTTTCTTTTAGCCCTCATTCCTTTGCACATCAATTACTAAAAATTAATGAAAATTTGTTGAAATCTCTTTTTTTCTTTGGAGCTGTTTGATTTGGTTTGGTTTGGTTGTTTTGGTTTTTTGACAGATTGTATTTTGTTGTCTTTTTTTAATTTTATTTTTTTTTCTCCCAAGGGAGTAATATGAAGAATATTCATGAAGACTATTTTGTAGTGAACAGATATTTTGTTTCATTTTATGTATTTCTTTTTATTCTGATTACTTAATGAAGCTCATAAATTTTATTTCTCCTAAATATATGTCCAGAGACAATCCTAATGTTCAGTCTTCTCGTCTACAAAGCAGTGAAGCAATAGTGCTAAGGAAATATGGCTAAGAACTATGAAAAGTGTTTTCCTTCAAGACATGCACAGTCCTGCAATTTTCTGGTGGTAAAAAAAATCACACTCTTTTATGCATGGAGTTTTGAACTTTCAGGGTGATGGCCTAGAAATAAATTTGTTACAGGTTTCTTGGTTTTGGTCTTTTTGTTGGAAGGTACTCTTTTAAATGGACAGAAATAGGCCTAATGAGATTTGATAGTTAGTTGCTGAAAGTGGACAAGAGTAGGCTTTTAACATGGTGGCAACAAATCATTATTTAACTGATCTAGGGATATGATCTATTCTCATAGTTTCAGCCTTTTAAGTCAAGGTTAGACATCATTCTAAACGGCAAAAGTAATATTTCCGCATTCTTTCATTTGTATTAAGAAGAACATTAAAATCAGAGACAAAAATTGGTCTTCTGGTGTTAAAAGATACTTATCTAAAAATATATGTATATGGATTAAATTCTAGGCTGTATGCAGCTGCCAAAATCTGCATATCATTTGAGATACTCATAATACCTGCTTGGACTCCAGCCTGTGGTCCAGACTTCATGAATTTCTTCATTTCTTATCTACCAGCTCTGTGAGGATGTTTTGGGTACCATCAGGCACCAGAAATACAGTTTGTTGTCCCAGATACATATGTTTAGGCAACTGGATTTATGTCTCTTTACCAGATTTTGAATGATGATAGCAAGTTATTCAAATTCATTGACAATTCCCATCCTATTACAACATGTCCCAGACTGCATATAAGTATTAAGTATGTATAGGTGAGATGTTGTTGCTGAAGTGTCAGCTCAACGGCAGAACAAAACCAGGAACCCTACGAAAGGCATTTCCCCTTAACTATGTTAGAACACTCCTGCTTATTCACCTTCTTGCTTGATATATTTTTGCTTTGTTTACAACACAAAGACATGATTTTTACAAGGAGGATTCTAGGATAGTCCCTCTTTTCCATTTCAGAATCCTTCCTTGATGGTGTTCAGGATATTTTTTCCCATGTAGATTTGGACCTAAAGTCATTAGAGAAAAGGAGGCACTGAGAATAAGTTTCCAGTGGTCAGGGTAGGTGTTATCAGAGCTATTCCCTTAAGCAAAGGCAAGATGTTGTGGAGTACTTCAGTCCATGCTTTTTGTAGGCTCTAACTCTGGTGTTACTAGAAAATTCTGTGCACTGGAAAACAGAAAAAAAGAGAGATTTTGATGGTTTGTTTTTATATTTTTTCAGAGGTTTATTACAAAATTGTTTTGTGTGGAATTATTCCTGCTTTTGTAAGAAATGAGAAGTAATTGGGACATATCAAAAGCAGATGCAATAGAAGAGAAAACTTTGTAGTAGGCTGTGATTAACCTACAGCCAATTGGTTGCTGCAGTTCACTAGCCCTTGGAATGATAGGAAATGTGTAAGATTTCTATAAGCTCAGATTTCAACTTGGTTTTAAGAAGTAGAGGGCAAATTGAACTGAAGGACAAGGTAAAGTTTTCTGTGGGATTTAGAGAGGAAGGCATTATCTGCATCTCAGGTGACAGAAATGCAGTAATCAAAATTTGAATAGACAAAAATAACGTTTAAAGGATATTATAGGGGAAAAAAAAACAGAGGAGCTTGTCAAAGTGAGTCTTGTTAATGTGATCAGTAAAATAACTAATTAATCAGTAGAAATTTCAGGGCATAATAAAAAAATACATAAACACTTAATGAGACATGGAAGAGACATTAAACAAGGCAACATATATACATGCATGCAGCATATATGAATACATTTTTGTAGCTGAATAATTGGAAATCCAAATACAAGGCTGCAGTAAATCAAAATGGACCAAATTCATTTATATTAAAAGACAAAGATGGAGAAAGAAATTTAGTCAAAGCCTTTAAAGGTTGATGTTTAAAAAGGAGAAAAGCATGTGTTTAAATTCCAGACATGACTTTTTCAAGAATTGGAATCAGATTTTAAAAGATCAACAAGATCTTGAAATCCAACCTGCAACCAAATACCATGAAAGTACAGAATTAAGGGATGTTAAAATTGTAATCCATTGTAAATAAACATAATATCTGTCATAACTGAAATACAGTGGAGCAGAGGCAAGCACAGGAATTGTAAATGGGGTGTGCAAGAAACATATTCAAGTAGAAGAATATTAAGAATGTTAAATGGTGGGGCAGATCTAATATTTAGAGATTTTCTATGCTATAACTTATCATGTGTGCATATATATGTATAATGACGGTTTGTAGAATGACCAACCACAGCACTTAGAGATATATTAGAATTGGTCTGGTCTTTTTATCACAGATAAAAGTGAGTTAGAGTCACTTGGCAGTGTGTTAAATTGCATCATGGAAGAAGACAGAGAGAGAGAGAACATTTTATTTTCGGGTGTGTATATAATGCCATGGCACCATCCATCTCTGAGTCAGGGTGAACAGTATTAGGGCAGTAGAGTCAGGTGCTAGTAGTGAGAAGTCCCTGGGGTATGTCTACACATTTCTTTCCAATGAATAGATAGTTTAAACAGAATAGTGGTCTGAATTCAGCGTTTACCTGTCAGTGTACTGTCTGTACACACCAAATGAACTTTGTCTCTTGGGGTCTTCTGTGGAAGGGAGTGAATTGTCAACTCATTCAAGAATTGCAAAGAAGTTTTAGGTGCTGACAGCTCAGTTTGAGGCTTCTGTTCCTCAAGGATTTGGGAGATATGAAGAGCAGGTGATCTGAATCATCTGCTGATCTTAGACACCCCAATTCTCAATCCTTGCTCCATCTGCCAGTACAATTTGAATTGATCTCATTGTTTCCAAAAAGCCAATTAACTGCACTAAAAATCCCTTAAAACTAGTAAAAAATGGGAAATATATTAATGGAGGCCACAAAGTTAGGCAGATAACATAAAGAAAAACTGTGCTTTCTCTCCTGTCTATGGAATATGTCAAATCAGACTCAATATATGCAGTAGTGAAGAGGTGAGCTTGAGTCGTGAAGGTATTTATTAAGACAAGAGATTATTCATGTTAACCCCATAAATTTCTTTTACTGAATATAGGAGCACTGGAAAACAAAAACATATATAGGAAAATAAGTATTATGACAAAGTTAAGAAAATTTTACTGATGGCAGTCCATGCTCATAGTGTTACGTCATACAACAAAGAAATATTCTGCTATAAAGCTTTTGTACTAAGCTAAAGGGTTCAACTTTGCTTTTGCATGTTGCATTTAGTACCGATTTTTACCTGGCTAATTAAAAGAATTATAAATAATTTGTGACACATAAGAAGATAAATGCTAGTGTTTTGTAGGTAGCTGAATTCTATGGGCATCTATGATACAAATTCCGTAAACCTAAAGATTCATTATTATTTATATAATCAGTTGTATATCATATTGATTATTAATCCTACTACTATTAATAATATATCACTGCATTTTATAATTTGGATTGCAAATATTAAGAATTGAAATCAGATCAGATTTTGTAATTCCAGAATTAGATATTGATAGAAATATGGCAAGGATAGGACCCAGTGTTTTTTTGCCTTTATGACTGATTTAGTCTATGACTGTAGTTAGTTTCATATTAGCTCGGTGTCATCTGTTCTTTGCTGCACAAGGTCAGTGATCTTATTTTAAATTTAGTTCTGACAGTAGTAGGTACTATTTAAGACAAGCAGGTGTCAGAGTCTAATATTATGTGAGCAGGTTCTTCTAGATATTTGTCAGAAGCTTATTCAGTGACATTATTCAATGACAACATATTCCTGCTCTTAGGTGCAACAAGTGGACAAAGGAAAAAACATTAAAAGCTATATAGAAAACCTAGCAAGGAGCTGGGAGAGGAGGCTGATTAATGCTACCCAAGGTTCCAGAAAGTTAACATAATGTTTTTATAGCAAATCTACACACTGCTTGCTACTTAGCATTTTTTTTGTAGGCCATCAAACATAAAGGGAAAAATGTTAACATCTGTGGTTTTCAGTTCTGCTGCAGAGCAATCTCTGCAGTTTCTCCCTATACCTATCTCTCATCCTCCCCTTGAACAGAAGAAATGAGGAACGAGATAGTTAGCTGCAGTCAGATTTTTCTGGTGTACACATAAATAATTCTGACAGATTCTTTACATTATTAATTCTAACACAATAAGGAAAGACAGAAGAGACTCATGTGATGAACAGCAATCAACTCTATTTTTCATAGAGAAGGCACTCTTAGTATCATGCATGTATGTAGGTAGTACCACTTACATCTGGGCAATTGATTGTTACTGTGTAGTTTTCCTAAACTGTTCATAAAATACTAA
This sequence comes from Eopsaltria australis, assembly GCA_034509425.1. Lineage (NCBI taxonomy): Eukaryota > Metazoa > Chordata > Aves > Passeriformes > Petroicidae > Eopsaltria > Eopsaltria australis. The sequence continues at coordinate 3,630,213 of JAVTVJ010000026.1, forward strand.
GAAGACCAGATGTTTTATAGAAGAAATGTAATTACCTTGAGAAGAGGTTCTGCACAAGGTGTTTTGTCTTTCATAGTAAACATAGAAAAGTAGCATCAGTTCTTGTAGAGTCACAGGGATAACTGAATATGTTAAAAAGTGTGTTAGAGTAAGGGAAAAAAATTCTATTTGATTTGCAGTTCAGATGGTTATGTCTACAGAGCCATGTTAACTCAAGGCTTCATTTTGCACTCCAATCCACACAACAACCATGCCAACTCAAAAGATTTCAGTGCATCAACTCATTTACGCACTCAAGATGTTATCACTTGAAACTTAAAGATGAAGCAAGACTAGCAAAAACTTTGGTTCTGTTCCCAGACTATAGCCCTAAAACCAGGCTTGCCTTACCATGGACTTGCCTGAAGTTCATACCCACAAAAATGTTTCACTTCTACATTCCTGTGTTCTCCTCAGCAGAAAAAAAAGGTGCAGGAATGCCAGAGGGGACTCTTACAATTGGGAGCAAAGGTATAAGAGATCACTGGAAAAGTATGTTCATTCTGCCAAAATGGGATGTGAATGCGACAGTGGTAAGCCACAAGTGAACCAAGACACATGATTTGGATGAAAATAGCTCAAGCACAAGTGAGCAAGTCATAACTTTCATCCAGGAAAGGATACTAGCAGCAGCATAGGCTTGAAATAAATCTAGCAGAGTCCGGGAAAGTTTTCTCTGCCAGCAGATATATAGTAAGGGATTATGTCCTTGTAAATAGTTTAATGATTCAATAGATAATACAAAGATGAAGAGAAAGATTGGCAAGTAAGCACTTAGGAAGATTTTATGCTAATGCTTTCCTATTTTTCTAAGTTGCATAGAAAAGAGAACATAATCCATTATTATCTTCAATTTCTCTCTTCTGGGGATAGAGAGTCAAGCAAACACAGTTCAAGTTGTGTATGTGTTGAGTATTACAGTAGCTACCTGGGATTCTTTCTACCTTTCTTATTTTCTTACTTTTCCTCTTTAGCCTGCTACAATTTCAGGACTTAAACCATTTATTAAAATGTAGAAGCAACAGCAATCCTTCTTCCACTTTAACTGACTGAAAGAGATGTAGTCATTTATAGCCCATAAGATATTCAACTGTCTGTATGAAAAGATGAAATCAGTAAAAAAATATAAATAAATAATTAATGTCCTTTATTATACAATAAATTATTTCAGGATCACTCTTACCTCTGGTCCCCTTTCATTACATCCTCTCAGAAGGCTGGGGATGGGCTAGAGGCTGGGAGTGGACATAGCCAAGACAGCTGGCCCAAACTGAACTTTGGTGTGGTCCATACTGTGTGTTGTTATGCTCAGCCCAGGGCAAGAAGGAGGGAGGGTGAATATTTGTGGTTATGGTGTTTGTCTTCCCAGGTAACACCTACATGTGCTGAGTTAAGTAAGTTAAATAGCTAGGTATCTTCCTGCCAGTGGAAAGCAGTGAAAGAATTTCTTATTTTGTTTTTCTTCCAAAACAGCTTTTGTTGTTCTTATTAAACTTTTTTTATCTTGAACCAAGTATCTTTGTGATTATTATTTTTTATTCCATCACCTGCTAGAAGTGTATGAGTGAATGGCAGGATGGGTATTTGGCTGCAGGCTGGGATCAACCCACTACAGCTGCAAATGAACATGTAGAACATCATCTACTTACCTTCAATCAGATATACCAGTCTGTCTGGAATCTTATAAATTTATGGAAATTTTATAAGTGTTCAATTATTGCATTTAACATTACATTTATAAAAAAATAAAAATTCCTAATGTGAATGGGAAACAGTTCCTCTTGGTTTGACAACAGTATAAACACTGTAATGATCTGAGAATTGGGTCTACTGGATGAAAAAAAAAGCTCACACTAAATCAGAGTTTAATTCCTTCTTATAATTACTGAAGCCTAGAGTTATCATTTTAAAGCAGACTTTAATAGAAGCCTGAGTTTTCTAATGTTTGAAAGAGAAATTACTTCCCAAAAGAAAAAATATTTCTGTGGTTCTTCGTATTTTCATTCAAACAAATTTGCTTTCTTACTTCCCTTAAAACTTCTGTTACAAAGATACAGTGTCTTCCAGCTTCATTCACTGCACTGATGAGCAGAACAATTCTGCTCCCTGAAGACAGATGCCCAGCATCACTTCAGATGACTTAGAGTATCCAAGACATTGACATGTCTAGCAAATGATACAAAGGACATACCGGAAAATAATGTTCTACAGAAGTGTCCAGAGGTGAAGTGGATTTCATGGCATATTTTGGATGGTGATTTTGGATGGTGTACTACACACATATGAATAAATAACTTTAAAGAACCTGAGTATTCATTGACACTGTGGGAGCATACACACCAAGGACAAATGAGAACATAGATATCCAAAGACAGGAAAGACAACAGGGTTTTCAAGGACTGCCTCAACTTAAGGGTAATGGAAAATGGGTTAGAAAATGAGGTGCAGAAAGCTGTGGGATTCTTGTTGGCCTTCTCCTCAGGCAGCATATGGCTTATGTCTGCTCCTTAAAAAGGGCAACACAGCATAGAAGAATTAGTTAACCTAATTCCTACCATTTTAACAGAATTTTCAAGAGAAGAAAGTAACCACCTAACTGTAGGGTCAGCTAAAGTGTTTCTGAGGCTAAAACTTTATATGTATAAGCTAAAAGAAGATTATATGGTTAACCTTAGTCATCAGTGCAGACACAGACACATGAATCAAAATAATATTTTTTTTGTTTTGAAGACATATATCATTTGGTAGACTACCTGAGAACTTTCTGACTGGTGTAAATTGCCATACATTTTTAGAAGCTCCTGAATCTACCTGATTACCTCGCTAAGAAATTTCTGGCAATAAGGATACACTTTGTTTGTGTATTAAACAGAACAGATCCTCTTCTATTTGCTACAGTAGAAAAATACAAGCAATATTGATAAGACTGTGTTATAGCATAGTAGTCTTCTGGGTATTATTGTGAAAATATGCAACGTAATTTTTCTTAGAATTATGTCATCCAATATATCTTCATGCTAATTAATTACAATACTGAGGAATTTCATTTCCATAAAATCTAATTCCAAGTGACACAACTTTGATAGGAAAACGTACATGACTGACAAAATAAGTAGTAGTTGGCTAAACTGCCATTTGGTTTTATTAGTTGTCTGGCAGTAAATCTTTCAGTATGGGCAATAAAAACATTTTGCATGGTTCCTGTTGAGTTATGCCTGAAGTTTCATGGCATGAAATGATAGATTGAAACAGGGACTAGCTACACTAGTAGCTGAAGAATGCTTGAGTCAGGTAAGTGCCAAGATTTCAAGGATTTATCCAAAATACATATTTTTATGTGTAATATAGCCCGAGGACTACATCAGGATGAGTACAGTATTTCATTACGATGGCAGATTGAATGTAAGGTTGTGCAGGGTGACAGAAGTGTATCTAAATATGCCATCAACTTGCACTTCCATGAAACAATATATCACAAAAACATGTGGAAAGTTTCAAGAAAACATCTGTTGTGCTGTAACAGGTAAAGTTTAGCTGTCCCACATAGCAGTTAATAGTGGAGGTGAAGTCAGATAAAAGGATGTCACATGTGCTCTGCAAGTGGATGCAAGTTTTTAGGACTCTAAGATATTTGAAGAATGTTGCATTTTAAGAGGCAGAAAGAAATTGAGCTGAACCATCCACAACTAATGACAGAGTATTCAGAGTGGGTCTTAACCCTTTAAACTATTTCAACAAAAGCATCTGATTTTAGAAAGAATTGGGCTATTTTATGAGCAAACACTGCTTTAATTCTACTTTTTGAACTAAAATGGATAGTTCAACATTTTTAAACATTGGTTACTAAAGAGACACCATAATCTTTCATTTTTTTTATTCCTGCACATCACAATGCATAAAAGATAAGGTTATTAATGCAAATATCAGTGTCTTTAAATTTACGTATACACTATATAATGAAAGATTTTGAGTTACTGATGTGATCTTCCATGACTGCTTGGTCTGTAGTACTGTTGGCATTGTTAAGCTCTTCCCTTGCAGATCCATATAGTCTACTAAGAAGGAATGTACAATTAATGTACACATAATTAAACACAGGGATAGAATAGAATAGAATAGAATAGAATAGAATAGAATAGAATAGAATAGAATAGAATAGTTGTAAGGGACAATCTTCTAGTCTGTCAGAAGGGTTTTGTGTGTCTTTTCCTTCTAGATTGGCCAAGGTGACTAAGCTTGTTGCAATCAGAAACTACTACATAAGAGCTTTCTGTTAGCAGCAATAACTGTATGGATCTCCATGAGCTGAAATTTGTGCTGGAATGTTTTACTCAAACTGTTTTTAAAAGACAAGTGGCTTTCTTATGAATCAGTCTGACAAAAAATATTACTTGCTACATAATCAAATGCAAGCCATGTTTTGTTTTAATGTTAATATACTATTAAAACCTTATTGCTTTGTCTCAGGTCAAATGTAATCTTAAAAGTATGTATCCTGATTTTCAAAAACAGTTCATACAATGAGGCGACTAGTAAGCATAGTAAAAGATATATTCTTTTCATTTCATCAGGGATGTATTCTAAAGAATTCCATTGATAAGGATCTATTAACAAAGACCTGACAGTTGCTAGGAGCTGAGAGTCAGAACTGAATGCAAAGAGGGAACTCATTTGTAAAACGATTACCAGTGTCGTATCCCTGATCTCAATTAACTGCCAGCTGAAGTCAGATTCTCTTAATGCGATTCATTTTAACATAACAAGAGTAAATAGTTTTGCCATGCAGAACAAACTGATTATTTCAGACACAGTGGAGACCTTACTTAAAATGTCAGCCAGATTATGAATTCATGCTAAATAAGTTAATGAAAAGATTAGTATCAGTGACAACAGTGCTTCCAGATATAACTCCTTATTATAGCTAAAATAGGCACTCTTATCTTTTTTTTCTGATTTTTTATTTTTTCTCCTAGCTAATAGACATTTTCTTTGAAATGCATAATTTTCTGTACCAGTTGAAATGAGCTGGTAAATTGAGAGTTTCATCTGTTTTTACCTAGATAAAGAGATGTACATATATTACTATGGATTGCTCTTATTAGTTTTCAGTCCTTAGGTATGAGTCGGTGCCAGCAGGGAAATGTCTTTACAATCTATAAGTTGCACTCAAACTAATTTCAGAGAACAATCTCAGGTGGGATAGATAGTATTTGTATAACATTTAACTCCAACCACTGCAATGCTTTGATCAAGATAGCTTTCTTAAAGGAAGACATTGATACAGGCTCTGATTTTTTAAGTTATATATGGTCCTATAGATTTCCAATAACATGTTTTCTTCTTCATTCTTCAGTAAGTTCTTTGTTTTTCTGATCTTCATCTTTTTTTTCCACTTGTGTAGTTACATATGACAGTCATACTCCTTGCTCCCTTACATATACTTGAGAGGTCAAACAATAACTGTTACTATATATTAGAATATTAAATAAAAAAAGCAAGCTAGCACAGCAGTGTTTCAGCTGAGAAAAAATTAGTAGTCCTTCCCTTAGCATTCTCCATTTCTTTCTCTTCATAAAGCAGGGGAGAAATCTTTAGAGCTTTCCTCTGAAAACATTCAAGGGAAAATAAAATTCTAAGTGAAGAAACACACAGGAAAATATTGATATACGTGTACATTGGGGTTAAACCATGATATCAAACTAAAACTTGCTCATCTTCAGGAAAATAATTTATACTTCATGATGCTGGAAAGGGAACAGCTCCCTTACTTCCTTCTACCAGCTTAGACAAAAACTTAAATTTATAAAATTATTGTAAAAATAGGTAGGAAAGGTCCTGCCCTTTCTTAAATATCTGCAAAATACTATTGTTCAGCATATATGCTAACAAAAAGGAGGACAGACATGAGCTTTGTCATTTTCAATAGGCTTAGGTTCTCATCATTAAGTAATAGAGTTTGGAGGGTGGGATGAAGCATTATTTATATATGCTGAAAAACATTTACAAAAGAAACCCCCATAATCTATAGTTAAAAGTTACTGCCATAGTCACTTATCAAGTGTTGTGCTACAGAAATGTTTAACAGCATGGTATTACCACAAATGATCACTTACCACAGACTTTGTGAGTCCACCTGATAAATATCGACAGTATTGACACAAGTACTTTAGGACCTGAATTTCACAGGGACTGCTGTATCAAAGGGTAACTGAGTACCTAAATATGGGGGACATATCTGTTTTTCTTCCCTCAATTTTTTTCCCAAACTTTTTCAAAATTTCCTTTTTTCTTTTTTTTATGGCATCTCTGTAGAATTTTGTGGAAATGCATGTAGTGCTATGGAAGAAAAATTTAGTCCATCACAAAATTAATAATAATCTGAAATAGTGATATTTGGTTACTCCTCTTATTGTCAGTGTTTGAAGAGTGAATCTAAAACATTGAAATTCTCATTGTACAGTCTTCAAGATGTCTTTATTTAATTCAAGGGCAATAGGACATAGCTTTCCTAGTGATAATGAAACATAAAAATGTATTTAATGAAGAAAAACCAGGCTTATTTTCTTTCAAGACCTATTCTGTAAATAGTCACATAAGAAAGCGCTCACACATTACTACATATTCGAAGAAAGGTGAAAATCCAGTTATTTTCTGCCCATTGCTAGAACTGTGGTTATTTGATCAGAAAAAAAAGCAAAACAAACAACAGAGGCAGAGGGCCCATGGACAAAAAAACTTAAAGAACAGGCAGGCATTTTTTTCTGTATCTCTAATCCAGTGACGGAATATACAGGTTAGGAAAGCAAAGCAGACACTGGCTTGGCTGACATGCGCTCCCCAATGTACTCTCACTGTTCTAGGCAGCCCCCTGATCTGAAGGAGCAGAACATTTCAGCAGACAGGCTGAGAAAGTCAGGGCTGTTTGTCCTGGAGAAAAGAAGCTTCCTCATAGCAGCCTTCCAGTATCTGAATGGGGCCTTCAGGGGAGCTGGACAGGGACTTTCATGAAGAACTGTAGCGATAGTGATGTCAGAAGATTTTTGCTTTTTATATATTTTTCATATATTCTTAGCTCTGTAGATTATGATTGTATAGTTATACAGTTTCTTAGCTAAATTCAGTACTTTGTTAGATGAACACATTCCTGGAATCTTATTCTAATCTTGCTTCTTCAGTGAACCAAGGCCATGTCACTTTCCCATGTATTCAGACATAAACAGTGTGGGGCTAGAAGCAAGGGGGGAGGCTTCAGTAGGGGGCAAAACCAACAGAGGGAATTACTTCATTAATTGTACTTCTAATTGGGGATTCTTGTCAATTACGCTAATTTGCTAAACTTATAAAAGTGCTGAGGCTCTACATCATGCGCAGTCTGACATAAATGCACCTTCAATAAGTGGTAACCGCTTTTATAATTTTCATCTTCTTTGGTTTGTGACTTTAGGGCAGAAAAGCCATCAATAGAAAAAGGAGTAATGGGTACAAGTTGAAAGAGGGGAAATTTAGGTTAAATATTAGGAAGAAATTTTTCACTTTGATGGTGGTTAGACACTGGAATAGATTTCCCAGAGATGTTGTGGATACCCCAATCTTGGCAGGATGATGCTCAAAGTCAGGTTGGATAAGACCTTGAGGAACCTGGTCTAGTGGGAGGTGTCCCTGCCCATAGCAGGGAGTGTTGGGACTAGATGATCTTTAAGGTCCTTTCCAACCCCTTAACATTCTATGATTTTATGTTTCTATCAGATTCTGTGGAATCAATCAACATTCACTCTACGTTTTATTACATGTTTATTTATTTTCTGTAACATGATATGAAAAGCAATGTAGTACTTAAATCACCCATCATATTAACAAGAATAGGAATTTTACACTATGTTGCAATTCCAGTTGTAATATTTTAAGGTAAAATAAAAATTACTCAATGAAATGTGAATTCTCCTTTATGTTTCATCAATTTTCTTAAAGTTAAAAACTCAAAAAGCAGCTTCTATTTTCAAATGTGTGGCATTTTTATTGAGTCTTCATGCTTTGATGCATATATGTGGAATGGTCATCTTTGCCTTCTTTCTGAAAGGCATGATGATTCCACTCATTTTTGTTTTATAAAGGACATAGGGGTACACAGGTACTTACAGCTATCCCTCTATGCTTAGGAGCTTCAAAAGTGAAGATTTGTGCATTCCATAAAAATAATTTATTTACGCTTTTCCCTATTATATATCATATACTTGCAACAATAAGTGACAATTTTGATTAATGAGATTTGACATGACCTGTCTCACTTAGAAATTTCAGAAAAGAATGCTGCTCAATATTAGTCTATCAGAAATGACACACATGTCACCATGTGATTAGCTTTCCAGACAAGGCCCAGGCATAGCCTCATTTCCTTGGGCATAAAAACACTGACACTGAGGAAAAAAGGATGATGCCTGTCATGTTCTCCTTTTCTTCACTGAAACTCTTCCAAAAAGCCTTTAGGGCTTCACTCTTCTCTTCCAAGAGCCTACAAAAGGATATTTGTTAAATACTTTTCTGTGAGAGATGTACTATTAGTTGAACTGAGATCACCTTTAAAAGTATGTTTTTGATATTACTAACAAATTTTGATTGAGGGATTCTTACAAAGCTGAAGGGGAAAACAGGTATAGGCTTGTATACATACACAAATGTTCACAGTTCACAGTTTTCTTTAATTTATATAATTTACACACTGTTCTGGATATCCAATATAATAGTTAACTATTGTAATTATGTAGTTTATTTTGTAATGATTTAAATTGATACTGTGAGAGTTAACAATAACTACAGAAAGAAGATCAAATATTAAAATTTCAAGATTCTTCATTATAATCTAAGAAATGTATTACTAAATAAATTTTAGGTATAATATAGTATTTATACACATGTAAGCAAACATATGCCTACATTATATATGCACACGCAGGGACTCACACACATTTTAATGCAATTATTTTTTTTCTGGAAAACATACGGCAATAAAAAATTTGTGAGACCAAGGATGCCTTTCGGCTATAATAACAGCTTTAGAAATCACTATTTTCAATCACTTACATTTTCAGACAGCAAAAAACATTAGAAGTGTGCAAATGCCTTCCAAGCTGGTATCGAACATGGAGTAGCAGAGTGGTACTTTTTGTGCTTTTTGGTTTTTACAGCAAAAGATATGAGGGATTGTAAGAAAGAACATCTATAAATAGTTTATGACTTTTAGTTCAGAATCAATATTAGGCAATGGCTGTAATTTTCATATAATTATATGGGTTGAACCCCTTTTCAAGGGGGTAATATGACTTAAAATGCTTTTCACCTTGGCAATAATAGTTATACTCTGTAGTGTTTTACACAATGACAGCAGGACTTAAAGTTGGGAACAAGGTCAACTCTTCAGACAGTGATGCCTTGGGGAAACCAGAATCTGCTCCACTTCTCAGTCTGTGAAGCTACTGGCATCCCAAATAGTCACAAAGCACTTCAGTGCCTTAGGCTATTTCAAAGTCAGAGCTTCTTCATTCTTATTAAAATATATGTACACTGCTTAATAAGAAATAGCTTTTTAACAGGAGTGCATTATTGTGCACGAGAAATCCCAGTTGTTTCTCTTAAAGCTACTTACATGCAGCACCATTTAAGAAAACAGATTTCTAAGGAAACTCAAAATACTCAAATTTGAAGAAAATGTGATAAGAGGTGAATAATGAACTCACTTTAGCTGTTCTCACAAAATGAAAAAGCATGAAGGCCGTCATAGACCTTAGAAGGAAAAAGTCTGAAGATTGGTATCGCTTCTCAAAGTCCTCCAATAAATTATTGTATCTTGGAATTCATATAAATATATAGTTACTAATAGATCCCAGCTACTTTATGTGACTTTCAGAAGAGGAGCAATGGTTTTGGAATTGAAACTGAAAAGCAAAACTTAAAACTGAGAGGCAAAAAAGCAAAAAACACCAAACAAACCGAGGAATACTTTGTCTTACATATTCCCTTTTTTTTTTTTTCTTTTCTGTGTTATAAACAAAAGAAAATAATGCATCCTCATTAACCAGTGTTTATCAAACTTGCATTACTTTCCATCTGTTCACAGCTCTTTAACAATATTTTTAGAAAACACGTTTTTTAAAGGAGGCAAATAAAAAACATTGGAAGCTATGCTTATGTTAAATAATGGAGAAGAAAAAATTTACAAAGCCAAATTTGACTCTCTAATCTGAGTTTAATTCTGAAAAAAAGCATATATATAACAGGCTTGAATTGTCTTACTAACTCATTCTGAATGTATTGACAATCATCTAGTAGTTATTGAGTTTTGGGGAGAAAGGACAGGATGTCTTCTCATGTGTTAGAGAGTAAGTTGACAAAATATAGTTAAGATACAATGGAAATCAGTTGAGATTGCATGAAGGAAATTAACCAAATAGCAAGAAAAGTTCATTTAAAAGAAAGGTTCATGAAAATGCCATAGGAAGTTCTATGGTTTGTTTTTCCATCAGTAGCCCCTAAGATTAAATCAACAGTGTTGTAACAATGGTGTATTATATGAATTTGCTTTAATACTTATGAGAAATCTAAGTCTAAGAGCAGGAACAAGCAAAAAACAAGGCTGTGAGGATACACACACTGACACTTCATTTATAACATTCTGCCTACCTCAGTCTCAGGGGTAGCTCTTACCTTGTGGGATAACAGAATCCATAAATGACAAAAGCCAGAAAAGCTTTTCTTACCATTGAAGTGTTCAAGTAGACTGAGAAATGATGTGGTTTCAGACAGAAAACTCCTACAAAATTGTTGCCAACAATAATTGTAATTATTGTTGACTGTCTAAAATGTAGATCAATGCCTAAAAATATTAAGGCAGAAGAAAAGCATAAAAACTCTAGAGGTATTTTAACTTATTGTAACAAATACATTGGTGCAACATTGTGCTTTGTATTTAAACAGCTAAACATTTGTGAGAATAATAAATTTACTTGATAAATTGTGAGGTTTCTGTCACATGACCTTAAAACTAATGAAATTAACTTTTTTTGTGCTTTTCATAGATTTTCTTTACTTGAACCTTGAAGTCAAATAAATACATATTGTATTATGCAGCCTGACCAACCTAGTGGCCTTCTATGATTGGATGACTAGAACAGTGAACAACATCAGTGGACAACATACAATAGGGAAAAAAAGTGTAATCTTTAACCTTTTTTCAAAAATTTTGTTGCAGTTTTCCTGTTAGTGGCTTAAAGCAATGTGGCCTTAACCGTGGACCATAGTCCAATTTTAACTTACAGTACCACATTGCAAGGGCAATTCTGCATTTCTAATCCATAGACTTTATGGTTATTACTTAGTTGGTTTAAAGACACCAGACTTCTGAATACTCCAAAATGTTACTGAGACCTCTTGAATACGTTTCTTCTAAACAGAGGTCCAACACTCTCACCCAGAGTGTTATGGGCATGCTGCAACATGTAGCTACTTCCAACATGGGGAAAGTGAGTACAAATTAATCGAATAGCAAAGTGGCTCAGCAAACAAGGAGACAATTCACACCTCAGGTAGTAAAAAATGGAGGAGAATTATGCATCAAATGTGACAAATGTAACAAATGTTGTTGTTCCTGTGAAATACTGGGGAAAAAAAAGCTTAAACTTTACAATTTTAATATAAGTACTCTAACATTGGCTGGTTTCAATTGTGGTTTTTAAAAATGTCCTTTTTATTTAAGAAAATGCATTTTATGCCAGGCTGGGTTCATTTTAGTTTCAGTTAATTTGTTCCCGCATGTAATCCCCAAGAATACACAAATGCTTTAATTAGAATTTAAACAGACTCAGCCATTTCCTAGATAATTCCTTCAGTTTTTATGCAAACTTACTGATTTTCTGTAACCAAACTATGCTTTCATAATGGGTTATCAGACTAGTCTTTTCCATAATAAATGTCAAAGACATTTCATGGGGTTGATGATACTCAAGTTCTACATTTTTCTAAGCCTTAATCTACATTTTTCAAACAGTTTCATTAGAAAAAGATTATTCCATTTGGGTAGATTTCAGTCAAAACAACCAAGCTTGTAAAATTATTTCAATTCTATTTCTAAATTGTTCAGGAAGCATTATCTGTTACTGAAGTCCCATACAATATAAAGTCTATTGTAACAATTGCTTTGGTCGTTAGACAAAGAACAACCCTCTTCATTAAACACAATTAATGTTTACTAAATATCTGTCCTTTCAACTGGCTAGGGTTGTTTGAAGTTAATATATGGAATCATTTCCCTCTTCTCTGACTTTTTATAGAAGAATGTCTTTCATAAACTATTCATCTGAATTATTCTCAATTTCAGATGAAGCTGTAGTCTCACTGAAGGATGGGAACTGTAATTGGCATGGAGTGGTTCTTCATGTAATACTTGTGTCTGCAAAAACAAGATAATTAGAAGCAAAGATTTTTGTACATTAAAGCTGAACTGGGAGCTAGGAATGAATTTTCAGTTTATTTTCCTGTTGAGGGAGAGAGTGACATGAAGTGTTGAACATACCAATGTGCAATATGCTGTAATGGGTGGGGAAGGAAAGTGGTAGCCTGGTGGGACAAGTGTTCAGCATCCTGTAGAATTTGGTCAGACTTTTCATCCTTCCTGCATCTCCTACAGAAACTGCAGAAAGATTTAAACAAGTTTATGTCCTCATTTTTGTAGGACCTAAGTTTTTGCTTCTATGACATAAATGTGCATGCTTGGGTAAGGAGGATATCACAAATGGGAGCAGTAGGTACCACAGAAGAGAGTACATTTGCTGTTAAAAAGACAAATATTTCCAATTATTTCCAAAATTTTGTTAAAAATACTAGTATTTCTAAAGATTTCCAGACAGTGTTAGGAATTGCATTCATGCTCCATATATTCTTCAAAACCTGATAGAATTTGTGAGACTCTTTTGTCAGAAGATGCAAAGCTATTTCTTTTCTTGTCCTCTTTATTACTCCTTGCTTTTGTTCTGAACAGTACTCAATCCTGAATACTGAGATATTTTTATAGGAAATACATGTTAATGGGCCCTCTACACAGAAATCATGTCTTCTCCAATACCTTCTTAACTTGTTTTCAATTCTCCAAACTGAATTTTAATGAATTATAATTGTCCATTTTTCTATTGATTTTCCATATTGTTACATTTTAGAATTGAATTGACTCTTTGTCTTAGTTTAAGACAATTGTATGCAGTGGAACACTCCAGCATTAGTAACCTCCCCTTTATAGTTTTAACCACTCCCCTTTTATCAATTAGGCAAGAAGATATAAGTGAAAAAATAACTGTTTGCTAAAGATCAAACAACAACAAGATAACAGTAATAATCACAAGATACAAAGGTGCTGAATCCTATGGACTCTCCAGGAACAAAGATAACAAGATGGTGGATAAGCCCCTCCCTCAAGATGGCAGCAACTTTACCCAAAAGCATGGATGAGAAGACAAAGACAATATGCTGGAGAAGGTCCTTCACCAAAATAGCAGCTGCTTTGGAATACCATGTGGATCAGAAGACAAAGACGATATGGTAGAGAAGCCCTGCTTGGCCCAACCTTCCTCCTGGAACAAAAATGGGAAGGTAGGAGCTTTCAAAGCAGTTCTGGTGGTGAATGGAGGATGCTGGCATTGTCTGGGGCAGCTCCAAACCTGCAGTATAGGTTTCCCTGCTTCTTTCCAGCTGACATCAGCACTGCAGTTCTGAGATGTTGCTGCATTGCAGGGGGAAGAAAATGGAATCGCTGGATACCAAAACCTGCAGCCCTGGCCCCATTGGCCCTGGCTTGTGCTGTGGCTGCAGAAAGGTATTATGAAATTTGCTCTGAAACAGTTTAGGATTGTGAAATATAGTTTCTTGGAGACCTACACCAGGCAACGCCACTCCAGAGCTCCAAACTCTTTTGGTTTAAAACTGCTAACCCTTGTTCTGTCACTGCAGGCCTTGATGAAAGGCTGTTCATTTTGCTTGCAACCCCTCTCTATATATCACAAGGCTACTATAAGGTCTTTTTAGCCCATTCTTTAGGCTGAACAACCCCAACCCTCTCATCTTTTTATCACAGGAGAGGTGTTATTTCTGTAGCCTTTCTCTGGACACACCAATAGGTCTTTCCTGTGCTGGGGACCCCAAATCTGAATACAGTACTCCAGGTGTGGTCCCATGAAAGCAGAGTAGATGGGGAGAATCATCTCCTTCAGCGTGCTGGCCATACTACTTTCAATGCTACTCAGTTTTCTAGGCTGCAAGTGCACACTGGTGGCCCATATCCAATTTTATATCCAATGTCCATTGTTCAGTGATGAGGGATGTTGATAGCTTAATGCTTGTACTAGTGTCTTTCTTTGTCATAAAGTTATCTTGTTTTGACAAAAACAAATAAACAATAAAGTTTATCTCTTATATTTTACAATTGATGCTTGCCTGACATTCTACAGTAACGTATCATCAATTCACTGGTCCACTGGTAATGTATGAAAGTTAATTTGTAATCAACACACCACGATTTTGATGATAACTTAAAGGTAATGAATTACCGGGGCAAAGCCAGCAGGTGCATACTAATTACTGATCATATCACTGTAGTGTGAATTTCTTTGCTGTTTTTACAAGCAAGGAACTTGCTGAGGGTGTTCAGACTGTACTTCTGGTAGAAGGGTAGCTCTGGAGAGGCCAAAATGTGATCTAAACCCCTACTTTTACTGCACTTGTACTTTCAAAATCCTGTTGTTGACGTAGGCAGTCACAAGCAATTCTGCCTTACAGTTATAAAAAATTTGTATGCAGCAAAAAATGTTAATTCTTCTTTCATGTTTGCCTACATATTTTGTGTATTTCAAAACTGAAACTCATTCTCAGTGCTGACTTTCATAGGAATTTGTGTTAGATGATGTAACAAGGGCAAGCTGCCATAAACTGTGGCTTGAGATGTTCGGACTGTACATTTAAAAAATTAAAAAAAACAAGAAAGAAAACCTGGAGATTAACACAGAAACAGACTGCTCAGAGATTATGCAGTTTCTCTTACTAGACGTTTTTTACAAGTTGCCTAGAAAAAAAACAAGGCTGAATGACCTACCACTCAAATCAGCTCCTCCAATGTCCAACCAACTGTTCACAGAATCACAGAATAAGCCGAGTCGGAAGGCACCGAACAAGGAACATTGAGTCCAATTCCCAGCTTTTCTATTATTCTGAGTGATTGTGAATAAATACTTTGCAAGACCCTTATCCCATGCATGTATATTTTCTCCATTAATGACAGAATTCTCTCCTTCTACAACCACTTAGCATTTATTATGAATACTCTATGAAAATACCAGTAGGATTATAAATTGCCAATTTGTTCATTAGACATAAGTAGAGAATTAGATAAAATATTTCTTTTGCCTTGAAGTAAAATATGAACTGTCACTGCCTCCATTAAGTCATCATTTAAATTCTATTGTCTAACAAATATAAATCTGTATAAATATAAAATGGTTGCAGTGACATTTTATAAGAAACTGAATAAACCAATAAGCCTTCATAGCAAGTAAGTATTTAAGGTCAAAAGAGCTTTTCAAACAATTTTATTTAAGTAAAAACAAACAAAGGTGTTTAAAAAGTGTACATTCTATAGCAGGACATAATACTAAAACATAGTAATTATAACTAAATGATCATGACATCTTCATAAAATAGTACGAGCTGGTTTCCTACATTTAGGGAACACAGTCTTAATAAATGCATTTCTAAAAGAAATACAGAGTTCTCTCCAGGGCTTTGGAGATGAAAACTTGTTTTTCTCTACAGTCATACCCATAGATATATTATAAATCTTGGAAAGAAAAATAAAAAAGAAAAGAAAACCTCCCTGACATGCATAGAAACAAAACAAAAAAACCCCAAATTTGCTTTTCATTCTCTTAGATAAGTGATGATTTTGAATCCCATTTCAGGTGTCAAGATGTTCCCATTCTCATGAGAGGAAATACTATATAGGAAATTCTGTGATATAACAGGACTCTGGATTCCACTCTATTCTAAAGTCACTTCCAGATTCTGTTCTGTTAGTGGGCCGTTGAGCACTGCCCGCTCTCCACCAGACTTTTATGGATATTTTGTTGGACTTCTAATCAGTCAGTATTAACAGGAGCTGAACAAATTTAATACAGAGTGAATTATGCTCCAGCTTTTGAGTGGTAGAGAAAGAAAACCAAGAAACAGATTTTTCAAATGCCAGAAGTAGTCCATCAGAAAGCTGTCAATTCTTTATATTGCATTAAAATCTTATGTTGTATTTTCCTCCTTTTTTTTTAATTTGTTTGTTTGGTTGTTTGAATTAAGACCTCAGTCACATCTCAGAATCTCATTTTATTTTATCATTAAGTCTGTTTTCCTGTAATGAAATGCAGGATCTTTTATCTTCTGCTGTTTCAAGAATTTTGCTTTTCCACTCTCTCTATAAATAGTACTTAAGGATAACAGGTCATATAAGGAAAGCAGGTGTATGAGACAAACAAATCTGGCGTCTGAAGAAACATTCATTAGGGACAAGTACTCCCTCTTAAGAAATTCTGCCTCATTAAGGGATAATCATGAATGCATCAATGAGGTGACATAACTGATTACTTGTGCATCTGTCTCAATAATTTTTGTGCTGCTTAGTTCTGCCAGCGGTGGCAAGCAGGAGCAAATTGCCACCGCATTATAATGTTAGACTGATATTAGTGGAGTTACAATTGATGATTTCATTTTGATTTAAACGGTAAGATCTTACCAATTTGTCTTATGCAGATGTGGTTGAACTTGATGCACAGATGATTGCTACTGACACAAAAATGTCTATAAAGGTCATTAACAGGCTAAAATTTGATTTCTATTGAAGAACATCATTATAATTTGCATGATTAATACTAAAGAGTCACTGTTGTATAAGTAGAAGTTTCTAAAAACAGCATCTGCTAAGTGTTGCTTAGCAATACTTATGTATATTTTAGATGCAAGAGTATGTGTTAGGACAAAGTTAAAGGCTGTAGTTTTTAAAAAAGAAAAAATAAAGTTCAGAAATATTGAACTTGAATTTATTTTTAAAGTACATAGACATTATGTATGTTTAATGTAAAAAAAAGTTTGTGGTTGTTTGTGAGACAAGTGATTTCAAGTTGCATGTACGTGAAAGGGAAGGGAAGAAAAGGCAGCAAGAGTCTATTTGTTTCAAATCACATACAACTGGAAAGAAGAACAGTAAAAATTTCCTCAAAAATATCAGTTTTGTTATTGCCCTCAATAGGTTAAACAAATGCAAAAGATGGCATAAGATCTCTTGGGCATCCATAAGTCACTAGAATTTTATATGATGCAAACTAGATGCCAAAAGATGATCAGAATCCACTTTCATTTTAAAGACAGGCCTAAGATTGTGAGGATGACTCACCTAATTGTGTTTTTTTTTAATTGTTTTCCACAATTGTTGGCCCAGTTTCATGAGTGTAAATCCAGTGCCTGTGCATGCAGAAACAGAAATGCAATTCCTTTTTTTTTCTCAGTTTATATTCCAGAAGTAGCAAAAGACATATTAACTCCCCATATTAGGGTTTTTTTCTGCTCTGTCACTCAAGGACTGGAGGCAGCTACAAAAATTCTGTGACTTTTTCTGGCTGCTGCTACAGTATCGGTCCGCCGCTTGGGTGCCCACCCAGATTTGGGAAACCGCAGGCTGACACGATCCAGAGTGCCCCTGACCCTTGGAGGGGTGGGACTCTCTGGAGGGTTCAAATATGACCCTGCCAGAGGGCTGCTCGCTTGGCAGTTGGCGCGCCAAGAGCAGGGGTAAGCGCAGCTGACCGCTGAAGAAAGGCGAGAGGGACTCTGGTATGGGTATTCTGTGCAGGTTTATTGAGGAGCCTAGCACAGACAGAGCCCAGAGACCAAGAGCCCCGAGCACCCCCTGACATGAGCTTATAAGGGGGAACAAGAACCAATCAAACGAGGGTCCAGGGGCAGAGTTAGGGAGGGTCCAGGGCAAGCGGTCCAATAGGGAGAGAGAGGGGGAGGAGTTAGAGGGAAGCAACAAATCAGCAACCGAGTGAAGATGAACTTTCTAGAAGAGGAGGGGTAACTGACAAACTGGGCAACCAATGGGAGAGGCTTAAACGTAACCGCCAAACCCTGGGCTAAACCACTGTCTCCTCCATCCCCACGAGGAGTTCTCTGGTCCCAGGAACCCTCCACCAGGGCCCCCCCGCCATCCTCTTTGGGACCTTCCGGGCCTTTGGGCCTTCAATGCAGCGGCTCACAACTGCAACATCACAGAGTTGCTGCAAGTCTTTGGGCAGAACAGATAGGCTCCAAGCCTTACAGAGAGGTAAGCATTTAAATCCAGCCAGCTTTAAAGCTTAAAAAATGTGTTATTTTTTAAGAGACCATTGAAACTTAGTGCTTTTATTTTAAATTGTTTTAAACAGAAAAATATGACCACGTTTGAAAGAAACAGATATAGGGTTGCGTTATTTGGTTCTTATAATTACATTTAATATTTTTTTATTATCAAAAATATTATGAATAACAATAAGATTGAGCATAATTGGGGGGTACTATATATTTTTGAAAACAAAATATGGATTTCACATGACTTCAAAGTGAGGCCTTTACATTTGAGGCCATCACATTTCACTTATTTATTGTAGTACTTTTAGAGTTAACTGACCTTGTAGTGTGAAAACAGATCTCTGTATAATGATCTTGGATTGCTAAGATGGGCATGTTGGTTACAAGCTGCAGCCTTTGCAGTCATCAGTGTTGTATGTGGTAATATTCAAAATACCTATTAAAATACATTCTGTAATTCAAATATTTAGTGGTGGGCCTTGCTAGGACACTTTTTTTATGGAAGTTAAAAAATAATTAGAAGCAGAAGAAAATCTAAAAACCTAAGGCCTGAAGTTTTACTTCAAAGGATCTGGTTTGCCTGATTTTTCCTGAACTCTTGTCTAATTTACACACCACAATCCCAAGATTTAACATAGATTACTTTGAATTTTAAGAAAAGTTATACTTTCTTCTTCCTGAAGTGAACTATCCTTCAAAATTGTCATTTCACTGTATTATTGAACATCCTATCAAAAGATTTGATTATAATCTAGATTCTGTACTTATCAGAGACTCACCTTAAAACAGTCCTCAGATTTTCCGTGTCATACAGAGCATAAGCAAGTGAAAGGGGTTATTACACAGTACACTTCCATTACAGACAGCTCAATGAAGGATTGGGAAATATCCAGCTGCTAATGTGTTTTAAATTACATACCCTTATATTGTGTGCTTTCTAATATTAGGAAAATTGGTGCCCTCCCTGTTATACTCAGATAAAAGGAATGCATTTAATCTCACATCAGGCATTTTAGCTGTTCAGAACATAATCAGGAATATCAATTTTCTAATCAAACAAAGAAAAAAGCAAAAAGAAAGGGTTTCATTTTGTAGCATAGCAGAAGCATAAAATCCAGATATAGGTGATTTAGACAATAAAGGCAAAGACATTTCTGCCAAATTATACTGCCTTTTTTCAGTGTTCTAACTTCTCTTGAGTTCTTCTGTTATGTGTACCAACAGAGTGCTACCTCAAGTCCTTTTTCTGGAAGTACTAGTAGGCTGTAGCCTGTGGTTTTTTTTCCATGGATCTCTCTGGCACAGTATATGAGCCCTTCTGTCTGCCTATTCCCTTTCCATAGTTTCATACTACTAATATCAACTTCCATATTACTAAATTCTCCAAAACTCTATATCTCCCATTATACCTTAAAAAATATAGAAATAGTCAGGGTGGAAAGCCTAAGGTCAGGAGCGAAGGGCAGCTGAGGTCTCTTTCATGGGATGAAAGTAATGGAAGAAGTAGGAGTGATCTCAGTCACACATGGAGCTGAGGTATTTCAGCATGCACCAGAACCCAGTAGCTATGACAAATTCATTGGTATCCTGGGGTAAATAGGTACCTAAATAATTCCAGTGATATGAGTATTTGAGTAAAAGGCCAATAGAAAGACCTCAAGCTGGGTGCCTCAAGAAATGGATCCTGGACAAAGAAATCCCTGCGCAATTCTACCTTACAATCTAAATCCCCCACCTCTCATTTCAGTTCCAACCCGTATTAATATCTGGGGTTTTCCCCTTC
Organism: Eopsaltria australis; assembly: GCA_034509425.1. Lineage (NCBI taxonomy): Eukaryota > Metazoa > Chordata > Aves > Passeriformes > Petroicidae > Eopsaltria > Eopsaltria australis. The sequence continues at coordinate 3,650,455 of JAVTVJ010000026.1, forward strand.
CTCCTTGGGTCCCTTCATTGTCTCTAGGTGGGCCATATCTTCTATATTTAAGGCTGCAGCTTCTGCTGCTGAGTGTAGCAACTTTCCTCGCTTCCTTATTTTCCAGTTCCAACCAGCTCCAAGCCTCCTTTTAGTTAACTAGGTAAAAGTTCACCATATCACAGCTTGCAGACTAAGGATTTGGCACACCTAAGAAATACTAATGGTAATTTAGGATAAGGGATTAATATCCTTTATTTTGCTATGGTAGGATTCAGGCAAGTAGGGAGACTGGGCAGTGGTTAGAGACCTATTTGCATGACACCCTTAAATGTAGCCAGAGAGTTACAGAACTGCTGCTGCCTCTCAAACCATCCACAATTCACTTGAAATCACCGCAATGATGTCTCTGTCATAACATAATATGCTGTATGCTGAAAATATTAGAATATAGATCTGTACATGGAAGGGAATGAGGAAATACATGAGAAAATGTGTGTGTTTATATCTGAACATAATTTACAGCTTCAATTGGTTCTCCACTTTTGCACTTTCAAATACCTATAGATGTGGTTTAATTATTGTCATGTGTATTACCGCATGGTACTTTTTATACTGTTAATGTTTTGGTATGTTACCTACTGACAAGCAGGTTATAAATTAGTTTCCAAATATGGGCATTACTTGGCAATACAAGAATTTTTATCACACTTTAAAGATGGGACAATTAGGCTCTGAGTAAATAAATCAGAGAAGTTCAGCCTATTCAGTAAATCTAAGAGAAAACTAAGGGGTTAGGCCATGATCACAACCTGCAAAAGCCTACAGAAAGAATAAAAGTAGTAGCAGCAAGCTCTTCATGCTAGATCACAAGCATATAACATGATCCTATCACTTCAGCCTAAGCAAGATAATTTCAGACTTGGCACAAAAATTCAACTGCATTTTCTGAGTCATTACAATAACATCTCAAAAATTTTGCTGCCTTCTCTCTTGCTGGGAACATTTATATCAAGAGCATTTAACTAAAGCATGCTTTAGTTTAGCACCAGCTGCAGGACTGACAAATTGTATCAGGAATCTCATTAGGCTCCCATTAAGTCAGAGATCAAGCTGCAAGATTATAGCAGTTGCTTCAAGTCTAGAGTTTATGAAGGATGTGACAAGAAAAGGAAGTGTCTGCTTCCATAATGCATTCCACACCATTCAAGAGCACTGAATCTACTGTTAGCCTTTAATAAGATCAGGATTTGTATATGCTGCTCAAAGTCTCCCAGTGACACGTATATTAATGTATGCTGAAAAAAGTTAAACCTTCCTTTAATGCCTGTTCCTTCTTTTCAGTACAAGAGATCTTCCACAGGTAATTTGATATTCTATAGTGACAGAAAATTTTTCACCAATCAAGATTTATTTAACATTAGTGCTTCTTGATTTACATTTATTACTTCAGTGTACTGATTTTAGACAATAGGCTAGGTACAATATTTTTACTTGTATCTTTCTTATAAATACTTTAAATATAGTTAAGGTATAAGGGAGAAATATCTGTATCTGCAGATTAATTATTCCTTGGCAATTCTTTAATTAATACTTACTCATAAATGACATAATGAAATGCATTTACTTTCTAGTGCAAAAGGATTTTGAGGACAATTTCATAAACTGCGTACTACCAGGTTAATCTTTTGACTGTGCCACTCTGCATCTAACTTGAGGAATCTCTTCCAGGCTTCTCAGTTTGAAAGTCTCAAGTCTCAAGACAGGAGATGTTCTGAAACGTAGAAATAGAGCTTTGCTTACTATCTAAATACCCTAAAATTAGATATTGCTGAGGAACCAAATGTCTGAGTACTTCCAGCATAAAGATTAATCAACTATCAATAATCACATGGATTATTTCTTGTTCTTTCACTTGCAAGTAAATTACTCTTTGTCAAGCAGGCATTTATGGCATCAGTCCCAGTTCTGATACGTTGCTTTTTCCTGGAAGAGATCCAGGTGCAATTCAGAAACAATGGTTGGACTTTAATCTACAAGAAAAATTATAGCATCGTTCAGCAGAGACTAACCTTGCTTCTTAATTAAGGTAAGAAGTTAATGATCTTGAAGGGAGTGGTAGCCTGTATCTTTCAACGTTAACATTAATTGTACAACAGTTCACTAATGGAGGAGGTCAGAGCAGAAACATAGTTCTGTGTCCCCGCTCCTCCCTCCTCTTGACCATGTTCTATCATCTTCTTTCATGTACCCTCCTTCTGAAAAATCTTTTTTACCTCAAAATATTTAACAATATATTCTGTACATTCTATGATATGAAAAAATATCTCAAGTTAGTCCTCAAAATCTGAAGATTTTTCAGACTCAGCATCGTAATTCTATTTTCTGATGGGCTTATACCTGTAAGAACCACATAATTTTGTATGATATCCTACTGTGCACTATGCTCATATTTTATTGAAATGCATAAAAGGTATAACTTTTTTAAAAGAATACCAGGAAGACTATTATAAATATATTTGCTTGTGATTTAGGTGCTCAAAAAAAATCCTTTGACTATTGTTGATTTTGGCAGATGGGACTGCACCATTAGATCATTTTACAAAGACACTCATCAGGTTTCTTGAGTAAAATAAAAAGCCAATCAACAAAGCAATCCACACTTTCCTACTGACTAAATTCACTTTTTATAAGAAAGATTATTTATTTGCATTCTCTTTGATTTGGACTTGCTGTAAGAACTAATGTATGGCAAAGGATTTTATGGTTGGAAACTAGGAATAATATTTTAACAGCAAGGATAGCTGAGCACTACATTTGACTGCCTTTGCAACCTGCATTATTGTTAATATTGACAATATTGTTAAAAACAATCCTTGGGCTGGTTTTTGGTGTTGTAGTAGCATTACATGTATATATGTATATGTATATATGTAACTATGTTAAATTATAAAAAAGTAAAAGTCAGGTTTGCAATGAATGAGCAAATGCTACTTTCAAATCTGCAAAAATCAGATTTTGTTAACAATTGATCCAGTATTTAGGAGATGAAGCTTCACTGTGACTCAAAGGCAAGAGTGTGAACAATCCTTGCAATTTCTTTTCTGTTATGTTTTCTTTTACACTGTTTAGATTCTGACATTAACAAGCATCAGTAATTGTGACAGTTAACAATCTAAGAATTAAGGGAAAATTAGTGTTGCAAATTAAAATTTCATCACAGTCATCGATACTGAATTTTCCATTGCTGTCTAGACAAACCATAGCAATTGGAACTTAAAAAGGTAAAGAGTTTTTTAGCATCATCTGAGAAACCACCAAGGTGTTTTTAACTGCATTGAGGAAAGAGGAAACTACAGTAGCCAGCTGAAATGCTTTGCAACCGTGACAATAAATCATTAAGAAGAAGAAATAAGTGAAGCAACTTCTGACGTCATTTTCAAACGGCAGCAATGAAGTGGAAAATTGCTGTACTATGAAGAAGAATGTTTAATAGCACTGTAATAAATCATTCTCTGAATACTATCACCGTTTAAATTAAAATAATTTATAATTAAGTTTAAAGGACCTTTGAACATATTAGTTTTGATATGACTCCTAGTAATGTTATTGCACTGTCTGTTAGCATAAAAGAAAATGCTAAAGATCTCGTTTAAAAGGATCCTATATAGTAGACCTCAGATGTAATTTTCAATAACAGCATCAATTTCTTATCCTGAGACAAGTTCAGCTATGGCACTTCTTACAGACATGAGTAACTGAAATTTTCTTAAGTTTATTCACAAGAAGAATAGTTTAGGTAGAAATACATACAACTTTAAAGTTCAAAACACAAATTTAAAATTCAAAATTAACTTTTGAAATATTGCTGCATTGGTCAACTGCAGTGTGCTGGTAACAGTACATAGTCAATGCAATAATGTGAGAAAAATTGTGTTCTGTAGCAAAAAGAGAATCAATTTGTATAATCCACTCACTTGACCTTCAACCAGTGCTTAGGGATTGCAGAGACAGTAAGGCACAGGAGTAAAATCATAGTGCCAGCATTGAATAAGAAGCATATTCTAGAATAAAATGTGAAAATTCTTTATACGTATTTAAAATTTTGCACAGTACCTTTGAGAAAGGTAATACTGTTGAAAGATTTTAATGTCTTTCCAATTCTGCAAAAATCAAAATAGGTAAATAAATTGATATTCTTCCTGGGCAAACAGAATAACCATCAGTGTAATTCTTCATGAAGCTATTTCATAGCTTGAATGCATGCTAATATGGAGCTATAATTTTGAGTGAAATTCATTTTACTCAATCACAATTTCATAAAATATTTTTGATATTTTAAAGAATGCATCATAATAAGTATATATTTCCATATCACCTTTAATGTCCTTAACATTGTTTATAACAGCTATAGTCATTATATGTATATAATGGTTATAGACACACTTATCTGGAATGTGGAAAAAGCTTTATTTCAAGAAGAAACATTACATTTTTGCTTACAAATAAAGAAAATAAATACTAAAATCCAGTAAGCATAGCTTTTCACTACTGACTATTTTTATTGAAGAGTGGGAAATTCATGAACATTTTTTTTTTAACATTAGTTTTCCAAATTTTAGTTTAATGCATTTTCAGCTTATGAAAACAAGATTTTTTCTTAACTTCTCTCATAATTAAACAGAGCATAATTTCTTATTTATCATTCTAAAGTACTTAGAATAACCTTTTGAGGTATTTTGATATAGAGTTCAATCTTAGCATGTTTGGAAGTTTAGTAGTTGACAGCTTTAGCATATATGATAAATTAGCAACTTGCAAACTTAAACAATTTTTCATTAGATTAAAAAACACAGAAACAAACAACCAACATTTGTTTCTTTATATGTCCACTTTCTTAGATTAAAACATTGTTTTACTATCTCCTGTATCAAGGAAGCTGTCAGAGCTGTTTTAAACCACTGGCAGCCAATTGATTTGTAGTTTAGTCCTTGCTGAATATTAAAATTCCAAGGGAAAAGAAAAAGTTAAATATTAGAATTAGAAGCAGTTAACCAGAATTAACTCATCTTTGGGACCAGTCCTGTTTACTGTCTTTCTCAATGACCCAGATGAAGGAATCAATACATCCTCAGTAAGTTTGCAGACAGCTGGGCAGGAATGTTGATATACTTGAGGGTAGGAAAGCTCTGCAGAGTGATCTGGACAGCTTGGATCAGTTGACCGAGGCCAATTGAATTGAGTTCAACAAGGCTGAGTGCTGGGTCCTGCACTTGGGTCACAACAAGCCCAAGCAATGCTACAGACCTGGGGAAGGAAAATTGGCTGGAAAGCTGCCCAGTGGTAAAACACCTTGGTGTGCTGGTTGACATGAACCAGTGTGTACCCAGGTGGCCAAAAGGCCATTGACATCCTGACATCAGCAATTGTGTGGCCAGCAGGACCAGGGCACTGATCATCTTCCTCCTCTATTCAGCACTGGTGAGGCCACACCTCAAAACTGGTTTCAGTTTTGGACCTTTCGTTGCAAGAATGACATTTAGGTGTTGGAGTGTGTTGAGAGAAGGTCAACAAAATCAGCGAAGTGTCTGGAGTACAGGTCTAATGAGGAACAGCTGTAGGGTCTGAGATTGTTCAGTCTGGAGAAAAGGAGGCTCAGGGGAGACTTTATCACTCTCTACAGTTGCCTGAAAAGAGGTTGCAGTGAGGTGGGGTTTGGTCTCTTCTCCCAAGTAACAGGACCAGAGGAAATGGACTCAGGTTGCACCAGGGGAAGTTTAGATGGATATTAGGAAAAATTTCTTCACCAAGAGTTGCCAAGCATTGCAACAGGCTGGCCAGGGAAGTGGTTGAGTCACCATCCCTTGAGGTATTTGAAAGACGTGTAGATGTGGTACTTAGGGACATGGTTCAGTGGTGAATGTGGCAGTGCTGGGTTACTGGTAAGACTTGATGATCTTAAAACCTAAATGATGCTATGATTTTCTGATCTTATGGAAACAAAAATTAATTAATTTCTGCTTATTCAATAAAAATATTTCAATTTTAGTCAGTTTCTAAGGCCTATTACTCTGACACATTTAGGCCATTTACATTATGTGAAAGTCATCCCTGCATTGAGTTGGAACACAGGTTACTGTGATTTTGGATACTATGATGAGTTCTTTAGAAGCTCAGGGGAAGAAAAGAATTTGTGTACAATGAAAAATGAAGCTTGCCCTGTCCATGTTTCACAGCAGCTCAGTGTGAACCACCCACAGTCTAGAAGACACAGACTTTTTGAGACGTATTTGCAGAATCACTTACAATACTCCACTCCCAGTGGTAACTCTGCTCCTGGGAAAATACTGTTTTGTAGCTGGCTGGCTGGGTCAGAATTTACCTCTTCTGCTTTACCACCCACCTTTGAGGAATCAGCCCGTCTTTGGCCTCTTTCTGTGCCCTTGTTTCCTGCCTCCACCTGACCTGACAGTTTAGGCTATCAGTTTACGCAATCAAATACCATTTTGTACTATGTATAACACTCACCATAATGCCTCCCAATTTAGTCTACAGTCTTTGTGCACTCCTGTAATGATGTTGCTGTACTAACAACATCTGGTAGGATGGCAGGAATTTTGCATCTGATCTGAATTCTGCTGCTGAAAGCATTCATAGTATTTTTAAGGTATATATTGGATCAGAATAATTCTCAAAATATCAGATTCTACTACCTTTTTTTTCTTGTTTGATCAAATTATCAAGCTGAGTGACATCTATCATAGTTCAGCTTAAAATTTAAGATTTTATTCGAATCTTGATTACTCTGTTTCTTGCCTCTGATAATGATTGGTATGTGAAATATTGCAGCAAAAACATTGCCTACAAGTCACCCAAGTGTTCACTGGAAGCTGGGTTGCCTGGGTGAGCCACCAATATGCAATATACATTTTTTACTTTGGATAATTTTGCTCTCTAGTTATTGCATCTCTTTCAAGCCGTTGTTAATATTCTTCTGTAGGAAAATCTCGTGCAAATCCTGAAAAAAATATATAGCTTTATGGAGGTTTGCTTATTGAATTTTTTCCAGTTACTAGGGAGCAGATGTGCTCCCTCTTGCCTACAGGAATGACTTGAAGAAAATAGTTGCATATTTAAAGTAGCTCCCAGCTCCTAAGGCAAAACCTAGATGATTCATCTTTCCTATAAAAAAACAGCAATTGTATTATATATTCACAGAATATAGCTACAGCATTTACAAAGGTGTATTCCAAGCCACAAAAGGGACAGACAGAAGAGTCAGTGTGAAATTTTAAAAATACATAAACACCAGAACAAAATGTGAACCACCTACTCCAGTGAGCAGACAAAATACATCCTGAAAGTTAAATGAGACCATTAAGGAAACCAAATTAACTCCTGACACTTGAATGTTTCCTTCTCTTGCTCTTTAACTTTTAAAATTTTTTCTTACTGTGTATTTGGATAAATTAATAAATGAATACATTTAGATCTGGACATATATGTGTGTGTTTATATACATTCATAGACACAGATGAATGTTCTATAAACTTATGTATATAGAGATATATTTGCCATAAGTTTGCATGCACTTACTTCATTATTTTGTTTCCAAGGCCTTTATAGCTCCTCAAATCTTTCTTCCCATGTTGCATTCCCTACATTTACAAAAGCAGGGAGAAAAATGTCCTTTGATTGCACGTGTGCAGTCATTACCCTTATTTTTATTCTTTGATGTGACTGAACTGACTGTTTTCTGGTGAAAATATTCTGGATGTGTTCAATCCCACCCAACTGTAGAATGGTGAGAAAACTGAAGGGGGGGCATGGTATACACTTATGTTGTCTGGATCTTCTGTGAATCTTTTGTTCTTTTTACTGTAAAGAGTCCTTTTTATGTAATGACCTTCAAAAATAATCCAGAATACTCAGAAGATTTATATTGCATTGAAGTTGTATTTTGTTTTCTTATATTTTTATGGGTATACCATCACAGATGATCTAATGAAGATTTTCTGTGATATTCTACTGTTGTAAAAGCAGGTAATAGACAAAAACATGAGTTTTAATACAGAAACTTGCTGTGTGTCCAGGAGGCAAAACAGCTTTTCACAAAGGGCAGTGGAACTCCCAGAGATGTTTTTGTGTGTGATGTGCTAAAGGCATAAAAACAGTGGTTGTATAGCCTCCTAAAATGAAAGCATGAAAGATGAACTTGCCTATGTAACATTAATCAGAAGAAATTTTCTACTTCCCACCTGTCACCCCACACCATTAAATAAAAGAGACTTACAAAGAAAGGGAACAGATTTTGTTGTCTGCATAGGAAAGGAAGTTACAAGCATATTTAATTAGTTATTGTTTCCAAAGCACTTCAGATGCTTGGAAGAAAGGTGCTAGATAAGTGCTAAGCATGATCATAATTATTGTTTTTTTCTATAGTCTAACAGTGTAATTATGATGTCTGCACAGTCTTTCAAATGAGCAGGCTATAGATATATTGAATTTTGAGATGTTTTTCTTACTGGTGTTAGACATCAATAAGGCTGAATTTTCATTTCAGGTTTATGTCATTAATGAGTTCATTTATCAATGTGTCCTTGGCACTCAGCCCCATGACTAACTTATGCTGAGCTTTCTTGACATATATTTTCAGTGATGCAGGTGCATTTTATTATTTCATCTTTTTCTCCAAAAACATATATTCATATGTATTATAGAAATAATACATATGAAAAAATTTCAGGACTTGAAACTTTTTTAGAGAAAGATTTAGTCTTGATTATAACTTAACTGTTGATTGTAGCTTCTTATATAACAAAAGAAAGAAAACAGGTGCATAATATTATGATATTATCTTTTCCTTTTTTTTAAATTTTGGTATCAATATGTAAACATTTTATTTGAGATGTGTATGAAATAATCCCAGTTATGAGCTGGATTCTGGGATACCTTGAACTCTGCACAGCTCGTTGTAAATGCCTAACCCTAAACATAGCACCTAATGCTGCAATTTAAGGTGCTTGAAGTCTGATCAGATAAGGTTATCTACATCTCTCTTATGAGTAATTGGAATGTTTTTAAAGCTAATTCATCCCACCCAGCCCGAGTGTGCCCTGCCCTTTTTCTACAAGACTTATCAAAGAAGGGTGATATGTCTTTCAAAGAACTTTTAAAAGTTCAACCTGAATAACACTTTTTTTCATAAAGCATTATTTAAAAGTTCAATCTCAGGAAAGCAGCTGAAGGAGATTGCACCAGTTCTTTTCTCCCTCTATAAGATGCCGTCACCTTTAGATATATGCTAGTCTGATTCACATAAAGAAACACTATCCATCTCTTTAAAGAAAGATTTGCCACTATGAAGAAAATAAATCAAGTTCAATAAAGAAACTGAAGTCAGATTTGGAGAAAGGATGAAGGAAATGTTGCATGCTGGCTAGAACGTAGGACGCAGTTGCAGAGAGGTTAAAAAAACCAAGGTTCAAGTTTCTGCTCTAAAACTCTTTCTGTATTCTATCTAGTTTAATGACAAAACTGGGATGCATGTGACATGAATGGTGAAAAATCTTTACACACCTGCAGACATGCAATGTGGAAAAATTTAAAGAAGTTAGTCAGGACCTTCTAAAAGTTTCAGTAATACACCTAGGAACATAGACCTAAATTAGTAACCTAAGAACAAAACAGTTTTGGAACATTTAAATAATATCATGAGGCCAGTATATAAAAATAGAATTAATTTTCCTCTGAGGGAAATTTCTAGTTTTATTTTGTGTTGAGTGCTACTAAATGAGGTTCAAAAGTCACTCTTCCACAAAATAGAAAATCTGGTGAAACAAGAGTGAGGCCATCTATACTATTTCAAAAATATTGAACTATTTCACTTTTGTGTTAAAAACCTTATATTAAATATTAAAATTTTATAATAATATAAATTCAAAATATTTCATGGCCTGATATCCAATATTCAATCAATCAGAATATGAGAAGAATAAAATGTTAACCCTATGTTTCTACCTTAGACTGAAACCTTTCAGTAGTACTGAAATGGGTAAGAAAAGAATATTTTACTTTTACCTTCTGAACATTTTATGGAAAATTTCTCAACTTGACTTTTAAAAGTAATTATAGTAAATAATTATTCTGGTTACACCTAGACATCAGGTATCATGGAATTTTGATTTGTTACAGTTCCCTCATTATTTATTTCTTGCTGTAGCTGCTGTGTTCCCTCATCCACTGAACAAAATGTAATAGTACTATATAGTTCCATATTGTAAACATGATTCACAGTTATCAACTGCCTATAAACTGTTAAGCATTACACTTAGTTACAGGGAATTAAAATAAAGTGTTAAATTATTAATGTACACATATAAACCATAAATTTCTAGAACCTAATACTTGGTTCTTCTATTTATGGTTTCCAGCTTTGGGATAGATAAGAGCTTCATGTACTTGATGCATAAAAATAGGGCAAGATCACAATTTTTCATGTAAATTGAAACAAAGATCAGGAAACCATGTGGAATAACCGATTACAGGATACAAGAAAAAGAAAGAACACCAAACAATGAACAATATGTTTATGCTTGAAACTCCTTAATGTCAAAACCTCAGTGTTAACTGAAAGTCTGCACATTCATATGCAGATTTTATCAGCTCAGCATAAACTCATTCTCACTGAAAATAAGAACAGGGTCACGGAGGAAACAGACAATGAAACATGATAATAACAGTAAATTGGAAAACAAGACAAATTTGTTTTTATCTCCTAGTGTAAGAAAACAAAAGAGGACTTGCAGTGTGCAGATAAATGAAAGGTTGATAAATCAAAAAAAACCAAAAAGGCGGCAAAGTGGACAGGTAGAAAATATCCAGTTAGGCAATCTCACAGCAAAGACAAGATCTCTGCTTTCTTCTGTGTCACTTAAATTCACTCTCACAATCAACACACAGAGGTTGGTGGAACTGTAAGGCAAACCTGCACTGATGTAGAAATGGTGGTTGGTCCTGCAATAAACTTCCTACTCATTTTCATAACATCACCAATATATATTTCTTTTTCATTCATAATTCTTTTTTTAGTTCTCCAGGAGTAGCACTAAAAGCCCATTTCAGATACTGCCTAATGGGAAGGCCGTGGTTTTCAATGACCTGCTAAGAACTTACTTGAGAAATATGATTTCTTCACATCTCTCTTATCTAAATTTTGAGGGGGTTGTTTTGTTTGGTTTGGTTTTTTCCTCATTTTCCTCTTGCATAATATATGATGTACAAAAATTGCATTTTAGCTTTAATCCATCTCTACTTAGGCAAACATTTCCCTGACCTTAGTCTTCTCCATGCAATTTAGCACACACCAACGGTGTCTTCAGAGACTGTTTAGATATTTTCTCCCTTTTCATTTAGGGTCCCAGATGCATCTTAAAGTGTCATTGGGGAGGGACAGTGTAGAGGATGGAATTTTTTTATCTATGGACATTCACAGCAAAGACCATCTTTAGAAAACATATCTAGAGTTTAAAAGGAAATGCAGTGCTATCTAGTGAACAGATTCCTGCAATTTATTAAATTTTGACTTCATTTCACTACTGACTAACTGTAGGATCTCAAAGAAATAAGTTAGTCTTTGGACCCAGATAATATTAAAAAAAGACAAATGAGTCATCTTCAGCTTTGAAATTCCCCAGAATTAAAACAATTATAAAATTACTGAATTGTTGCTTTGGGGTAGAAACTCTAGCTTCAAAACTGTCAGATGTTATAAAACTGAACTTTAATATAAAATGTATTTATTGAGGTAATGGAGACTTCAAAGATTACTGAAAATGCACTATAGATTAACATATTTTCTGTGTCTATGAATTATTTTAACTAGTGAAGGAAGAAAAAGGTAGTAATTTTTCTGAAAAGAGCAAGACACTTTGAAATAAAGCAAAAATACACACAGGAAATAATTTTGTGAGTGTTATCTTCTGGTGAGTGGAAGGACATATCTGTAGGTATAGATCCATAGCCTATTATTTTTCAGAAGCGTTGGTGGATAGAGAGAACAAAACAGACCAAAAGATCTACTTCCAGGTTCTTCAGGGAAGGAAATAGTATTTCTTTCAGCAGAAAAATAAGTAGTTTCTATTTGAAAGGGTGATGGGCTGAATGGGAAAATCACTATGTACACCTTTGACCTTTGCTGAGAAAGGGTTAAATCCAGATTGCTGCGGTTTAATCTCAGCCTACAACTAAATCCCACACAGCCTCTTGCTCACTCATCTGCTGAGATGGTGATATGGGGGAGAGAATTAGGAGAATAAAAGTGAGAAAACTCAGCAGTTGAGATAAAAACAGTCTAATAAGTAAAGCAAAAGCCATGCACACAAGCAAAGAAAAAACAAGGAATTTAAGCAAAATAAGGAATTCATTCATCACTTTCCAGGGGCTCATAGGAGCAAATAAGTGACATGAAAGTGATGCCATGTATGCATTTTGGGAAGTACTCCAGTTAAATTAAGTGCACTTAAGCATCTTTGGAATTGCTGGTGGTGTGATTTTTTAACTGTCTGGAGTCTGCTTCTCACTTGTTCACTCCTTGTTTTAAAATTGCTATATATACATAATCATGAACTGAACAGAGTAGAGTATGGAGTAAGCAGGGTAGTGCATTCCTAGGAACCAGGCAGTCAGGAAATAATTTACCAGTGTTTCTAAAATCTGTGCCTTCATTTATTTTGTTAGCTTTCTCATTGCCACAAGAGCACCCTTGAAACTACTCTCAACCTCACAAATTCACATAACTGCACCTAAGATAGGGTTTTTCTCCTTCCTAATATGAACACACTCACAGATGTGTAACACCCAGTGCTTACTTCCACAGACCTGAAATGTACCTTTTCTCCACATTGTATGACTGGAAAGTACAAAGATGGATATACCCTGGTACACACAAAGTACACATGCAACTCTGCATCAGAGAATATGGTTGCTTCAGTGAGAGCAGACAATTATTTAAATTATAAATGGCAATTACTTTGACAGAAGAAGACTCCTGTTCAGTAATAGAATGGCACAATTATGCTTTTCTTCTTTTACGTGGTGATAATTTCTTCTGGAGATACCACTGCTAAGCACTGGAATTGTTTGAGGAGAACAGTACGATTTAATATGAATAAGCTACAGGTCTGAATTGCTTCTGGGTAAGTAAGTACTGGACAGATAAGGATCTAGCAAGCTTCTAAGTCAATATGAGAGTTAGCTAATTTTTTCTTGTAAATGCTATCACGTATAGCATATTTCTTCACCTAAATACACAGGAAAAATAGCCAGGAATTAAGATGGCTACCTAGTGAAAAATCTGCATTTTGAGAAAAAATGTGTATGTTTGATTTGCATTACCAGTTCAGCTGGACACTAAAGAAGCCAGACAGCAGTATTAACACTTCATTACTAATATTTTTATTTCCTGGTACCTAGAGCCAGTCTCCATACATCATTTATAATGTACGAAAACAGAAATTATGTTTAACAGAATAAATGGAAGAGGGATCATAATGATTGGTATCTGCACTAAGAGGGAAACTTGAAACTTTCGCCTTTCTGTATTAAAGATATTACCAGTTAGTTGCTGCTAGGTATTGTGAACAATTAAGTGTCCAAACTGAGTAATCACTGGTATCAAGGTTTGCAGACCTCATGTGATTGTTATTTTCAAAAAAGTTATAATTCTGTTTCAATATATTTTATCAACTCTCTATTCTTCCCCTACCCCAAATTTCACTAATTTCACAGAGACTATCACAGCAGTACATGTTTGTCCACAGTTTGCAGAGAAGGCTAAATTGTGCTATAGTGTAATGTGAATAGCATGATCAACTTCTCTGTCTTCCAGAATTTAAACAGGTCAATAGGAGCCACGAAGACAACTTCTGTCCTTATTAGGAGGGGTACTAGAGAGGATCAGAAAAATTTGAAAGAGAGAAGTTCTGATCAATGACTCTATGTCCAGGTAGAGGCTGGTGATGAATTATGTCCCTCAGAGCTCTGTCTTGGGATGGGTACTCTTCAATGTCTTCATCAATGACACAGAGTGAGATCGAGTGCACCCTGTGCAAGTCTGCAGATGACACAAAGCTGAGCTGTTTAGTTGACACAACAGAAGGATGGGATGCCATCCAGGGCAACCTGAACAAGCTGGAGAAGTGGGCCCACAAGAAGGAGAAGTGGGCCCACAAGAACCTCAGGAAGTTCAATAAATCCAAATGTAATGCACTGCACCTGGGTCAGGGGAATTCCAGATGTGAATACTGACTTGGAGCAGAACTCACGGAGATAATTTCTGCAGAGGACTTGGGGGTACTGGTGGATGAAAAGTTGGATATTAGCCCAACAGCATGCACTCACAGCAAAGAAGGCCAACCACATTCTGAGCTGCATCAAAAGAGGGGTGGCCAGCAGTCAAAGGAGATTCTCTCCTTCTACTGTACCCCATAGTGGCCCCAATTGGAGTAATGTATCCAGCCCTGGAGCCCTAAGCACAAGAAAGACATGGACCTGTTAGACTGGGTCCAGAAGAGGGTCACAAAGACCATCTGAGGACTGGAGTGTCCTTCCTACAAAGACAGTCCAAGACAGTTGGATTTATTCAACTTGGAGAAGAGAAGGATATGGGGAGTCCTTATAGCAGCCTTCCAGTACCTGAAGGGGCCTATAAGTGAGCTGGAGAGGTGCTGTTTCCAAGGATATGTAGTGAGAGGACAAGGAGAAATGTTTTTAAACTAAGAAAGGAGATATTTAGATTAGATGCTAGGAAGATATTCTTTACTGTGAGAGAAGTGAGGTGCTGAAACAGGTTTCCCAGAGAAGTTGACTGGACCATCCAAGGAAGTATGTGAGGCCAGTTGGGATGAAACTGAGCAACCTGATTTAATGGATGGCATCCCTATCCATGTCAGGGGGGTTGAAACTAGATAATCTTTAAGGTCCCTTCCAACCCAAGCCATTCTATAATTCTATCATTGTTCAATAAGTAGTTCTTGTTGAACTGTATGAGATTTTACAATATCCATTTCTACAACCCCTCCAGCTCTGTCTGAATGGCATGGGAAATAAGAGTAAGAATCTTTTTTACCTTTGTTAAATTTGTTAAAATTGTTAAAGTCTCTTCACCAAAAGGTGCTCTGGGAGAATCGGTTGAGAGTGAGGCAGGGATTGGTTGAGGAGATGTGTGGACCATATGAGAAACAACACGTGAGCAACGATACTGCAGCTGCAGCAGCCAATGAGTGCTTTTCTCGGTTAGATTTCAGACAAGTTCTGTTAAGGTTCAGTTAAGTTCTGTTGAATTTAGAGTATAAAAAGACTTGGTTTATTACAATAAGAGGATCTTCCTTGGCGGTATTAGGAGGTCTATGTGTCTTTGTTCCCCATTGCTATGGAATGGCAGCACCACCACTGGTGAATCACTTTTTCCAGTTTTGCATCATTGTAGCCTTTCTGAGAGTGCATTCTGTCCCATCACACCATCATACACGATATTGTTCATAACAAAATTCACTGTCTGGCAGTTTGCTCTCTTTATTGACACATCAGTAGGAAACAGACTCAAAGAACTAAAAGGTAATCTGCCACATGTTCTGACAAGCCTGTCATTTTGATGACTAAATGCATCTTATGAAGGAAATAATTTTTGTAGCTGTTGGCTTTCCTAGAGGGAAAATAAAGCTGTCCACCTTATGTCTTTTAATCAGATGTTACTTAGTGAACTTTGCTAAGCAAGCTACTCAGAGTCTGGCATTCTCTTTCTAATTAAAGATGGTATCCCCCTGAGTTTAGTGGAAGTCTTGTTAAGATTAAATTTTCAACGGTTGTCTGTTTCTGTTTCTGACTGTATTTTAGAGAGTGTCAGAATGCTTACCATCTTGGAGCAACTATTTGTAGACAGATTTACAGGGAACAGCTGCAGGTAACAATCAATCATATTTGGTTCAGTGACAGAATTTAATTAGCTGACAACAAAGTGAAATAGGCTATAGAATAAATGAATTGTTATTTGTATACAAATACATTTCCTTTTCAGGTCTTTATGTAACACATAAGAGACAAGTGAAAGATCAGCAT
Organism: Eopsaltria australis; assembly: GCA_034509425.1. Lineage (NCBI taxonomy): Eukaryota > Metazoa > Chordata > Aves > Passeriformes > Petroicidae > Eopsaltria > Eopsaltria australis. The sequence goes on from JAVTVJ010000026.1 coordinate 3,666,550, forward strand.
ATAATGATGATCCATGACTAGCTCCAAGATGAGAGGCAGAGGTATTACTCCTCCTCTCTGTCTGTTGCCAGGATGCTTGTTTTGCAATTAGTAATATGCAGCTTCTTTCATCACCAAAACAATTGTTGCTTCTTTATGCTCACTGCTTTGTCTGACATGTTTTTTTCTATTGATTTTTACTGTGGGTCAGTTGGTTACTGATAAATTCATCCTTGATGAATGCAAGACTTGTCTCTGCTTGAATGAAGGGTGGGTCAGATATTCTCCCACAGCTAGAATAGTGACTTAAGAAAGGCAATTAAAATAGTGAAATATCAGTTTCTTGGAATTTTACTATCTAGTTGAGTATAGACTCCAGTTGGATTTTTTGGACTTTCTAAGCACTGGAAAAAGTGATACTCCCTAGAAAATAACACTGAGGAGAAAATGGCTACAATGGGAATAAATTATATCCATTGTAGGAAAGGACAAAAAAGGGGCTTTACTTTTACATTTTGCCAGAAGACATCAAGTGGAATTAGACTTCTCTTGGGGTGGTGTCAGGGAATAGGAAGAATTTCTTGCTATATCTAACAGAATAGTACTGAATTGAACTTAGCTTCAGCAAATGGTTTTCATGCTCTTCTTTTTCACATTATAACAATATTTTAAGCTGGTTTTGAGTTATAGATTATTTTGAAAATGGCCTTTCTGAATGACTCTTCACAAAGTCAGTACACTCTGTAGAACAAGAAGGAATTAAATGCCACAGAAGGCATCATATGTTTCAGCAAAAAATGTTCAGACTCTCTGGCCCAATGAACCATTGTGCTGTGGCTCCCACTAAAGCTTGAAATGTATAAAAAGACATTAAGTGGTTTAGCCACAGCATGCTTTTGATATTTTTTTGTGTTAACTCACTGACTAGGGGTAGCATATTTCTGTCTAGAATTCCTTTAACAGAACTATGTTCTCTGTGTCGTTCTTGCCATGTGTACAAGTTCATTTCCCAGATGCATTAACCTTCCTTTTCACTTCTGTGATACAGTGAAATGCACAATAGCTCTGATCATGTAGGCAAGGTCTAAATGTGGCCAGAGTGCATATGCTCTAGGAACTACCTTTTCCCAGGTGTATGAAAGATCAGTTTAAGGTCCAACACGAATCTTGGAGTATAGACAGTTTTACCAGGTGAATATGTACACATATACTTTTGTGGAATGAGAAAACGTGTGGGAAGATTTATATATATGCATATATGCATATATATGTGTGTGTACACACACAATATTTAAAATATGCTGGTATTCTGCACTTTTATCAAATTGATTTGTGCTTACCTCTCCAAAATGTATCATATTTCATGCAATAGATAGACATGACACATGGCTCTTGTCTAACTCTTTCAGCATTTCAGTTGAAGAAAATGGAGCATATCTTGCTTGCATTTATCCTGTGCTGCTCCTTCTACAATATTTATGCTCCTCAGTGGCCTCTGCAGCCTAGCATTGGAAGGAAAAGCCCTTAAGTAATTTAAAGACAGCAGGAAAATGGACTTTTCAGAGAAGAAGGTTATGTAAAGGTGAGTTAAAAGTCACATTTTTGCATTCCTTCTGACTTGCCCCCAGTGATCTGGCCAGCCACTAGCACACTATTCAAAGAGCACAGCATCTACAGGAAATGTGCTTTTGTGGAGAAGCATCCTCAGCCTGAAGCTACCTTTTCTTTCTGATGAACGTTTTTGGTTTTTTTTTTGTTGTTAATGAAATGCTTATTAACCTGAAATGTCTTGGAGAAACTCTTCTGTAACTAACCTCTTAGCTATTGGCAATATACTAAAAGTGTATTTTTCACACTTCTGTTTTTAATCAATGCTAACAGTAATAAGAATAGTTTGCAGGTTTATAACATCTTTGCTTAAAACTTCCTTTACTCTCAAGTAAAATTTGAAGGGGGAAATAGCAAATTATTTATTAGCTAAAGTAGTTTGGTAAAAAGAAAATTCCTAACTTTACTGGTGTTTTGCTATCACTCTTAGAACAGATTGGATTTGTTTTGTGGTGCTGAAGGGCAGAAATTTTAGCCTGTCCTTACAAGGCAGTGCAGAAAATGCAGCTTAGTTCTTCTATTTTTGGCAGCTTGCTTCTTGAGTAAAGGTCCAAGATGAATCTCATATCTAAAGATTATTGAGAATTAACTGAATTTTATTGACCTGCATTACAGATATATTAGACATGCAGCTGCAAGATCAGTTACCATGATTGCACATGCCACTCAGGTAACTGTAGGCTTAAGTGCCTATTTACATGCAAGACAGGTTTATTCAATCTACATAGATAATTACAGATAAAACATATATAAATGAAGTTCACCATTGGGCAGGCAAAAAGCACATGAATTTGTGTACTGTATATAAACATAAGGATTTTGTACAAAACTCTTCCTGCTTTACTTCATATTTCTTTTTTATCTGTGGAATTATGAAAATAGAAAAAATAATGCAAAATGTAAAACTATGCAGATATTCACTTATGCTAAAAATGGAGACTAATATCGAAAATAGATAAAGTACTGAGGAATACTCAAAATTAGATGTGAGGATAACTTTATGAACTTTGTTTGGAAATAAGCATTGCTGTATTTTCTTAATCATAGCACAGTTTTTTCTGTACTCAAATTCACACAGGTATACATGTGAGAAAAAATGCGCTGGATAATCATGTAAGTGCAACAACCATGGATTTAAGAGTATCATTTACTTGTCATTGGGGCATGAGTATTCCTGTACATTAAGAATGTGCTGTTTCTTAGAAGTTTGCATTAGTTGCATTAAATCTGATCAATTTCTGGGTGTAAATCTTTGAGCAATGTATGAACATAAAAGTCTGTGTGCAAACTTAAAGTGTCAGATAAGGAAAAGGTGAATTAGTATATTGATATATACTGAAAAGGGGGTACACCACTTTGGATACAGTATCCTGGGGTTCAGACTTTCCCAACGGAAGTTATAATAATATGTCTTTTGAGCACTCTATGAAATGATACAGGGTGAAGACCAAAGATCAATGTTGTCAGCTTTATTTGCAGCTTTATTGCAGCTGAAGTACAATTTCTGGAACAAAAATTTGTGAAGTGGTATTGACCTATAGGGAGTGTTGTCTAGGTATTGAACATGGTAATGTTACCAGGCTAATTCTAAGAAAATATAAAGAGAACCAGAATAAATGGATTGCACCATATCTACATAATATTTTTTTTCCTTATAGAGGTGAAATTTTTTCAGAAGTCAGTCAGAGGTGGACCAATATCTGCCTTGGGAGCTGGCGTACATTATCACTAAGTCTGGAAGAGATTGAAAACAACATATTTGTTTCTCTCTGGTAGAAAAGTGTGCTTCTCCCTACTTGTATCCAGAAATGAGTAAACCATTTCCTCTAACTTTCTCTATCTAATTAGTCAGATTTAAAATGTCTCTTCCTTTTAATAATGTATTTTTCTTGGGGTTTTAATCATATGTACAACATTTTTTCTCTCTATTATTATGGTTAAATATAATGTTCAAACTTTACCAGACAGGGAGAAAAGTACCTAGCATCCTTCTTAATCAATGGGGAAATTATCTTTCACTTCAGCAGCAGCTAGATCAAGCTCATGAAAAAGTTTTATTCTCTGTGCCCACTTTTCATTAGAAGTCCTTGGTGTTTCCGCCCTTTAAAATTTTAGGCATATTCTAATTTCATATGACTGAAGAGTGCTGGAGCTGATGCGTAATTTGATAAAGTGTGAGTAGAGGATGACTTGGCTACCACTGGGGGAGTCAGCAGAAAGCAGAGGCAGGGAATTTTGACTACACCCCTTAGAGAAAGCTGTCCAGCACAGGGAAAACTGATGGTGTTTGGTGGGGGTGTGTTAAGGCAGTTACCCCTGAAAGCTCTTGACCTGGCAGCCCCCAGTTTCCAGAAGGTCCCTGGCACGGCAGCCTGAAAGATAAAGAAGTCTGAGGTCAGGCACAGCTGTGAGACCTGACTGCCTGGTTAAGGAAATCCAACCCTCCTAAGGACCCTTCATCTCAGGCTGCTCGCTGCCCAGGGTCAGTACAAGCGTGACTGTGTCTGTCTCTGAGTGTGTTCTCCCAGTGAATTCTGAACTTTCTTCACCTCTGCTTCAGTAGGTTACTCTCACTGAAATACAGAGTATCTTGTACCTGTTTATTCCGTGAGCAACTGTGATAAAGAGATACAATAAGTAAAGATAAGCACCTAAGGTCTCTAAAACAAGGATAGAAGTTTTTGGGATTGCTAGAATAAATGGGAAAAGGAAAGAAACTTAACCAGAGTTCCCCAAATTACTGCCTACAGAGATATTTATATTTACTTCATTTTTATTGCCTTCTAACCTCAGCACCTTGTAATATGATTATTCCAAAATTCCAGTAGTCAATGAGAATATGGTAACAGATTTTCACTCCTCCATCACAATTGAGTGATAGGTTGGAAATATCACTAGAAGTTCAGCAAAGTTAGGAAGAACACAAACAATTTTCATAAAGTGTTTTGCACTTTGTAACTCAGCAGATTCCATAATAGCCTAGTTAAAAGAAGCTAAAGAATCAAGTGGTTGAATTAGGGAATTAAATTGTACGGCTAAGTTTTGCAGTTTCCTGTGCAGATGGAACAATTTGTTCATTATTTCTTAACAGCTTGTTTTCTACAGGACTGGATGTTAATGAAATTTTAGAACTGTCCCTCAAACAGCTACAAAAAGCTTTATTTTTTTTATTTTTTAATTTATTTTTTTCTTTTAAACAAAAGCTCCTAGTATTTAATGGTTTGCAGTATTATGTGAAAGAACTTAACTGAATGTCTTAATTACTAAATGAAATCTCAAGTGCTGATTTCACAAAGAAAGGATCTTGTGTCTTACACTATACTGAGTTTATTAAATTCTAAATCATCACATTCTTTCATAAATGTACATTTAATCCATTCCAGGGAAAAACATTTTTGAAAGGTTTTCAGGATAAAGAAATCTACGTTTGATTTCCTTAAGAGTAATCATGTAACTCCCAAAGGAGCAAACTCAGATATATGTATTGACATCTGGATACATGTAAGTGAGAGGTACTTTGATGTCAGAGACTATATGACTTTTGTGAGATTTCTGGTATGGTCACAGACTTCTATGGAGACTTTTCTTTCAGCAGTCTTCAAGAATTAATATTATATCTTTTTTAAAAAAATATTTGCAATATTATGTATGAGTGCTTTGATTAATCAAACACATAAAATATAAGTTTACTGTAAGATTGTCTGTAAGATTTAGAGGTAGTATTAGCAACAGCTGATAAATTTCAACTTCATAGGAAATGGTTGCCGTTTGTCTTGTATATCTGTGACTGGACAATGGCAAGTGTAAAATTAATCATTTCAATGTTTTCTGATATTGGTCGAACTGGCATTCACCTAGAAAAGAGTTTGGAGACTTTGAGATAAATTTCAAAAACCTAACAGGTAGTTATATTTAGTTTTGCATTACTTTTGAAGGAAAATCAGACATAAAGCCTTTTTTTTTTTTTTTAGTTAATAATCAATTTTTATTGATTAGAAAAAGAAAGGAAGGGATAGAAAATGCTTGATATTTAGCATACATATAAATATTGGAAAGAAGGATCACACTATAAAAAAGCCCTAAAAATCCCTCAAAAATACTCCAAGAACAAGACAGCCTGCACCAAAAAGGTTGGAAGTAATTACCAACACACTTTTTTTTCACCTCATTATAAACAATAATACAAATATAATTATATAATAGTCTATAATAACAGATAGACATTACCAGAAGTAGCAGGCAGGGCAACTCAGTATTTTACATGACAGTTTGGAGGGTGCAATAGTTATGGATTAGGCATTTAATTATTTGGCATTCTAGGCATGAAGAGGGCTGTAATGCAGTGTTTTATCTGCATATGAAATGATTCAGTAGCTACTAATGTTGCCTGAAGCAGGAATGACTTTTGTCCCAGGCTGAATGAGAAGAGCAAGGTATATGACTCCAGAGTGCAGAGAAAATTAAAACAAGGTCTACCCTTTATTAACAATCAAATCCTTAACAAAATGCACTTTCTAAATAGCAGGGATGTGGACAATATTGCCTGATTGAAGTTGTTTGCTTACATTTCAGGACCACATGCCAGATAGAAGGAAAACAGGCTAGACACAAATGAGACAATTCTGTAAATCCCTCTGAACCATATTTTTAAAGGTGGTTTAAAAGGGGTCATATGTCCAGTTTTCAAAGATGACCCTGACCCTCTTTCTCTCAAAGAAATGACATCGAGTTGCACCAGAGGAGGTTTGGATTGGATATGTCGAGCATCTGAACAGGCTGCCAAGGTCAGTGGTTGAGTCACCATCCTTGGAGGTAATTAACATACGTGTAGTTATGACAGTTAAGGACGTGGCTTAGTGGTGAAGTTCACAGAGTTCGGCTAGTGTTTGGACTCAGTGATTTCACAGGTCTTTTCCAACCTAAATAATGCTATGGTTCTATGTTTCTATATGACTCGTTCTTGTTACATTAAGCCTCTAAATATGAAATTACGGCACCTAAGTGATATAGCCCCAAAAATAATGTTGAAGTACTTATATATTTGGAGGATTTTGATTCAGGATTCCTTAAGTATATTATCAGACTTCTAAATGAAATCCTTAAGAAGAAAAGCTTTTAAATGACTGCTAAATTGTATACACTGCTGTGCATTGCTTTTAAATGGTGTTACTCAGCATAGAATCTAAATTTTGCGTTACAGAACAGGACAAGAGAAGAATAATATGGTTGGAATAGAAAGCTCAGAGAATTTGTGGTTTCTCCATTCTTGAAGATATTTAAAAGCTTTCTGGACACTGTCCTGGACAACCTGCTCTACAAGACTCTGCTTATTGAGGGGGCTGGTACCAAAGACCTCCAGACATCTCTTCCAAACCCTGTCATTCTGTGATTCTGAGATTCTCTATGCATCGGAAACACCGATGACAGGAATTTTGAACACTACTGATGTGTGGAAGATATATGTTTGTGTGCCCTTTGTTGGGATATTCAATTCAAGACCATGTGATGTGTGAGTAACTAGCTTCTGTCAGGTGTAGTAGGTGTGCCATGGGGTAGAGTGCACCAGGAGGACTAGGGAAGAATTTCTTAATTTTGTGTAAGTCAGGATTCTGCCTGTCAGGCAAAGAGCAGTCTAGTCCCCTGTAGCAGATAGGACCTAATTGCTCTTTATCTATCCACTCTATACAGTTTGATGTTAAACTTTGTTCAATAAAATAATAAGCTGAACAGTAGAGAAGGCTATAGAAAGCCATTATCTTGTGGGTGTGAATGACATAAATTGTCTCCTGAGAGATTTAAGTAGTAAAGCTTACCTGGGAAAAACCTCTGGACTTGATATGGAGCCAGCATCTCCTGGTGCCATAGTGTGACCATGGAAATGGGGTGTGTCGGGATTGGGAAGCATTACTATGGCATCAGAAATATAAATGAAATACTTTAGAAGTTATTCTGTGGTTGTGGTGTGACCCCAGTGAGTAACTCTGTGCCACACAGCCACTTGCTCACTCACCTCTGGTGGGATGGGTGAGAAAAGCAGAAGGGTTTAAGTGAGAAAACTCAAAGATTGAAATGAAGATGGTGTAATATGTAAAACAAAAGCTGCACACAAAAGCAAGGAAAAACAAGGAATTCACTGACAACCGTCTCCAGAAAAGCAAAGATCTATCTTGCATAATTGTGACTTGGGAAGGCAAACTCTTTAACTCTGAACATCTCCTTCATTTCTGTTTCTTCCCCAGAACTGTTCCTCCCAAATTCTAGTGCATGCCCAGCCTACTCACTGGTGGGATGATGTGAGAAAGAGAAAAGGCTATGATGCTCTGTAAGCACTGTTAAGCAATAATTAAAACAGTGGTGCATTATCAACATTGTTTTCATCACATCTCAAAACATAAACCCATCCTAGGTACTGTGAAGAAATTTCATTCTATCACAGTGAAAACCAGTACATCTACACAATGTACTGCCATCTTTTCTAATTCTATTGCTATTTCTAAAGTCACTGAAAGTTACTGATTTGAGTGAAGTCTTGTAATGTGCAGCAGGAAAAAGAAAATGCAAAATTTGGTTTCAAGCTTGGTTTTTTTAATTATTATTTTTTATTGTTTTATCTGAATTCTTTGAGTACTAGATGCATTTCTTTCTGTATCTCTATTTAAAACTCACTTCTAGCTCATATTGTAATTAAATATGTCTGCTAAAAGATTTAAAACAATTTTTATTTTTTTTATATTTATCTCAAGGAAATTATATAGTTAGTCATAGAGCACTGAATCCTGTCACATTGTGCAGAGATACTCAACCATAAGAACAAGAGGATCACCAACACTGCAAAGAGATTGCATGAGTTGGACAAGGATTCAGATATTTGGGGATGTTACAGGATCACTTTTTATGCTTTTAGTTGTACATCTAGAACTCAAGGCAGACTTTAAACATTAAATATCATAAGCAGCTTAGAAACAAGCAAAAAAACCTAAAGAGAAAAAAAGCCTTCCCCTTTGAGACTGTGACTTGAGGCCTTTGGTTCAATTAACATTTTGCATGTGTGTTTGTTTTTGGTTTTGCCCACCAAAAATAATGTGTATTTCTTTTAAAAATAATCCTAGGTTATTTTTTGTTGAGTTGTTTTAAGGGTTTTTTTAGAGGCCATGTTACTCATTTTTCTAAGTTAAAAGTTCTGCTAGGATGCAACCTTAGCATGTTTTGGAATATTTATTTTTGTTGAAATAGTATTATCATTAAAATACTGACACTGTTTCTTTGTTGCTGCAAAACATTGTAGGGCGACACAGCAGAGAATGGAATAGGATAATGTTACTTCAGACCATAATACTTGCTCCAACAATTGACTTCTACTTTGAAAGAGAGTGGTGGCATGATTTCTCTGCTGTAAATAAACCAGATTTTACCTTGGTTTAGCATCACATTTAATTAGAACTCTTGATGCATATTTTGGCTTATTATTTCTGTAACAAAAATAGAGATAGCAGAACATAAGAAAGGAATTCTTGACTTTTCTATTTTTTCTTCATAAGATATTGTGAGTGAGCATAGTAGCTTAGGTGAAAATAATACAAATAATTAAAGAAAGATCTTCATAAATTCCAGAAACAATTTAAAAAGCAAAAATTAAAAATAAACCATGGGGAGAAAATGTAATAGTTTTTAACCCTTTGAAAAAATTTAAAAATGTTATATTTAGTATTTTTGGTAATTTAAGATGGTCATAAGTTCCCATACACAGCTACATATATTTCTTCATATACAGTTTCAATTTTTCAGAGATGTGTTTCTTTTTTAGTATAGGAGATAATATCACTCTCTAATGCACTTTTTTTTACATATTGGGTTCGCTAATCACATCTAATGTGTGTACCTTGGTTGCTTTTCTTCTTTTTCTGACCAATGGACGAAGAGATGTCCTCTATCTTATCTAACATCTATGCATTTGGCTGTGTGTGATAGTTTCATGCATGTATCAGTCTGCTGACCTATCTTAAAAACTAGACAAGGTACAATTTCCTTTACCCAAAAGGCCAGAAATAAAAGTAAGCAAACTCTGAAGAATATCTAGATACCACTTTATTCCCTGCTTCTTTTCACTATTGAGGTATATTTGTTTTTCAGTCACCAGACAAGGGGAGATTCTCTCAGTACCAAGCAAGTAAAATACTGAAAATATTTTTTGGTAGTTGTGCACTGCTTAGTCGGTATCACTCTCCTGCCCTTCTGATAAGCCTCAGGGCAAGAACATGTCTGTCCCTGTTCCCTGGATATCTCTACAAATTACTTGGCAGCTTGTGATCACCTAACTGTGAAGTAATATTGTACCAATGTAGGCCTCTGTCAGATCCATGTTCAGCGTGTTGCTCTCAACTGGAAAAGCTCTTGGCAATCAGTATATAATAGTACATCACAGATTAGAACATTTTCATTTAATACCAGTTTGAGCTATTGCTTCAGCCATTTCTTTAGGTTTATTTTGAGGCCTGTTATCAAGAATTTCTTATTGCAGCTCTTTTGCCGTGTTTCTTACGGTAATTGAGCACAATATATGTCTTTTAGCATACAAAATACATTGCATAAAGCTGATCAATATATCTTAAGAAAAGAATTTGAAATAATTCTCATGCAAGCAGTTTCTTATTTAAAGTTGATGGCTAGTATTTTAAAGCAGAGCAATTAAAAAATAAGCTGTTGTTGAAGAATACTGCGGAAGACTTTTGCCTCATGTTATTATGTAGACAAAGAATAAATCCTACTCCTTTACAGAGAAGATATAAGCAAAGTAAATATTCAGCAAAATTCTCCCATAATAGTTCCAGAAATAGTAACTTATCTTAAAAAGTCAACAGGGGTTTTATTTTTTATTTTAATTTAATTTCTTTGGTTTTAATACTATCATACACTTTTTTAAAAATAAGGATTTGGAAAGGGTGGGGAAAAATGTGTATCAGGATGGAGATACACAAAGGCAGAAATTAAAATTGCCAGGAGAGATCCATGTGCTCAGGAAATGGACTTGCACCAATGTCATGCTTTTCAGTATGGTATGAATTAAAGTATCAGTTTTTATTCTACTGTTTACATGTGCCAAATTAAGTGTTTTTCTGCATGTTAACTGAAAAGAAGGATTAAGTTTATACATCCAACAGAAAGTAAGAAGAAGCAGTATTTCCAGTATTAAAACCTATACTGCATATTTCATTATCAGAAGGAAAATCAGGAAGCAGAACATTAATATTATCTTCAGATAAAATATGTTCTTTCATTTTTATGCATGAATTTTTTTTTTAATAGTTTACTTATTTTTGAGGCATTTCTGCTGTTTCCAAGTTACGCATTCCATGCTTAACCTTTCTTCACTGAAATGTAAAAAAAATTGCTTACAATTAATCTAGTCTATGGCATACAAGAAAAAAAAGGTACACATTTTAGTTACTATTTACATAATTATTTTTGATGTAATTATTGCCTAAATTTCAGTCTTAAATATGGATGGAGATCAAAGGTTTAATTTTGAGCTAAGACAGAGAGCTTAATTTGACTGGGTTTTCATTTTAATGAATGTCTTCAGAAGACTGTCTGTGGCAGTAGGAAACCCAAAATAAATTGTAGACAAAACCAATTAGCAAAAATAACCTAATTAACTAAAATAATGTCAGATCTTGTCTTGGACATGTTGCCAAAAGAAAAATTCTAATACATACCCTATGAGCATCTCTGGAGCAAGCAGAGATTTTATTCCATGTTAAGTGCAGTTTTAAAGTTGGAGTAGGTTATAATGAATTTTTGAGAAGACAGTACAGCATCCACTTTTAAAGCATTTAATGCACTTTCTTACAATTATATGTAGAGTTTTGAAATCTGATATGTTAAAGTTGATGTGAGGCAGTTCTTCCAGTGATCCACCTAGTTGTTTAAACAATTATGAGAAAACGTCTGTAAACGAGCTGTTTAATTTGAGCTGTGTTGATTTATTGAATCATGAACTGCATTATTATAACACTGTACAGACCCATACTCTTTTGAACTTGTGTTCCTGCAAAGAAAAATTCTGCATTCTTGAGTGTCCCCTTTCCTTTGCTTCACATGCTGAATTATAGATTTTGAGTAAGAGGTTCTTGGAATTTGAAAGAAAGAGAAGTTCTATCATCAGGTTGGCTGGAGCTTCAACTCAGATATTTTAAATTTTGTGAAAATGTTCAAATCAGTAACCTTTACAGAAGAGAGGCCTATGTATTCTAAGAAATATTGTATGCTTGCTGTAGAAATCTCTGACTTCCATTTCTGCAGTTTTTGGTTCAGTGAGTTGCAAAAGCACCCTGTAAATGCTATCATCCTCTTTCAGTCATTGGTCATATTAGATCTAGTGCCTATACTTATATTTAAATCCTAATCAGTTCTTTCTATTCAGTAGATTGTAGGTACTTAAAGAGCACATTTGCCTGTCTCAAACATCAGTGCCACAGAAACCACTTGCCATAAGACAAGCCAGTCTCCTTCTGTTTAAATAATTCAGACATCAGACCGTAGTCTGTTACTGAAATCAAGATAATGATATGCAGTTCTCAAATGAAGGTTTTGAGATAGTTTCATATCCATATTTCTTGGAGCAGAAAGTAAAACATGAAGCCATAGGATGTTAGGGACAGAGATGATCTGGATGGTTTGTGATGAAGTTGCTCTTCTTTGCAAGTTTTTAATAATACAGATGAAGGGCCTCATTTCAGAACTCTCTTGAGCTATAGACCTAAATAATTATCTAATATCAAACATATCTAGCACTGAACAAAATTAAGAGGAACTTATTTTAGATAGATTGTCATGGTTTAAGAATGGTATTTTCCAATTTAGTACTCTGACTAAAAACATGTGCCACTCCCCCTTCCCCCTTCAACTGGAGGCACAAAAGGCAAAGATCACAGGTTCAGAACAATTTACTAGAAACTGCAACAAGAGAAGAAAACAAACAGTAACAGCAACAATGTTAATAACAAAAGTTATAAGGAGCAATTCACATGGAAAAATTAACCCAACAACAGACAATACTGGATGGCTCCCTCCACCATGTTTTCTCAACTGGACAGAGCCCCTTGTCCCCCGAAGAGTCCTTTTCCCCATCTCCTGGCAATGATGTGAGGTGGTATAGAATAACTTCTGGGTCCTAACCATGACCCCTCCTGACTACTGCGAAAAATTAACACTGTCCTGTCTGGATTCAGGACATTACTCTATGTTTTAAGAATGATCTTTCTGGAAAATCTTAAATTACTAGATTTTATTATTACATAATCCCTATTAAATTATAACAGTTTTATTAAAAAATAAGATTAGATGCTGGTTTTAAAAAGCTGCATTGCCGTATAGAAAGTTATCAGCATGGTCTCGAAAAGAGTGTTTTCTCTTTAACATTTATTTCTGTGATAAACATTTTTTTTAATATTCTGAAACAGAAAAACTCATTATTCTGACAACTTTTAAAGTAAGAAGACTGAACATTGAAATCATCAGAGTCTTAGTGCTACTGAATCTGCTTATTTTCAAATCAGAGCTACACCCATTTGTCCTGCTAAATGGATTCATAAATCTATTTCTACTAGCTGTAAAGATATTTCACAGAGTAACATTCTGCAGCTGCTGTCTTGATACCCATTTTTATGCTGCTGTAGCCCATCAGCACCTCATATTACTATGCTACTATTATTTTTTTCTGTAATAATTCAAAATGACATAATGGAAAAAGTAATTATAGGCATGAGAGCTATTTTATTCTACTTTTTCTAGCACAGACACCTTCCCCTGTGTGCACAACTGTAGTAATTAGTTCTGGTTTGTTTTCTGCCTCATCTGGGAGTTAGTAGGAATTTGGCCATAACTAATAAGTGCATGATTAGTTTAGAACCTTTTAAACCATACACTCCTTTCTACTGACAATCCTAATAATATTTCTAGAGGCTCCACTGGGATTCTGAGAGCTGTAATCATGTTAATATGATCACAAATTACATTCTAGTAATCCGGCATTTATTAAAGAGGATTCCCATTAGAAGAATAGATGCAATACTCTCATACTTGGCAGATTTCAAGAAAAAGTAAGCTACTTGCTTGAAGTCTCAACTCTTTCCAGTTGCTCACAAGCATTTTCATACAAATCTGAGATTTATTTAATACAGCCAACACATGCTGAATTCAAATGTAATTCCTGTTTCCATGATCATATATAACATGGTAAAGATTTAGGGATTTGGGGGAATAGTTAAATAAAGGTCTGGTTTGAGGATGTAATTCTTAGATCTCTTTCAAGTCGGAAGGAAAGATTTCATGTATCATTGCTGCAATATTTCTGCATTCAGACTATGTAACTTAGATGAGGAACCTCCATGCTCTTAGATGTAGAAAAATACAGTGAACTAATGTCCTTGCACTAAAAGGAATGTAGAATGGAAACATACATACTGGTTACTTTACAGACTGGACATGAAGAAAAAAGAAGCTAAGTGACACAATGTCAAGCAATAAGACTAGAGCAGGAATAGAAGATCACTTAGCCACAAAGTCATTTAATGTGTTTTCTGAGTTCAAAACCAATTTTAACATAAGGTATATTGTTAGATACTCCTACTCTGCTAATAAAATAATGTCACTTAGATATTATTAGCTTGAGTACTAGTAACTTGTGTTACATAGCTCATATCAGGTGGGCAATTGATGGTTTTGATTAACCAATAAATCAATAAAAATATTTTGAATAAATATTAAAGAAAAATCTGGATTGAATTTGATTTAAAAAATGAGGTGCAGTAAGAATAATCATGTGAACAGGTGTGGTCAGGATGGGCTTATGAAAGGTAGGTGAAGGGTCTAGAGTACAGGTCTTACAATGAGCAGCTGAGGGAACTGGAGTTGTTTAGCCTGGAGAAGAGGGTGCTTAGGGAAGTTTTATTGTTTTTGACAACTACCTGTAAGGAGATTATAATGAGTGGAGAGTTGGTCTCTTATCCCAAGTAACAAGTGACAGGACAAGAGGAAACAGCCTCAAGTTGCACCAGGGAAGGTTTAGATGAATATTAGGAAACATTTCTCCACCAAAATTGTTGCCAAGCATTGAAACAGAGTGCCCAGGAAAGTGATTGAATCACCATTCCTGGAAGTACTGAAAAGACATGTAGATGTGGCACTTAGGGACATTGTTCAGTGATGAGCTTGTTAGTTTCACAGTTGAACTCAATGGTCTTAGAAGTCTTTTCCGACATTTATGAAAATTATTCTTAATGAAAATGAAATGAGGATTTTGCCAATTAAAAGGTTGAATAACTTGTTATAGTATTAGTAATTTTTTACAGAAAATATTTTCAGTCTAGATGTAGGAATGTTTTGAAATTTTCTTGATTAGACATGCAAAGTAATACTGAATTCCTTTTGTTCTACCACAGTACACTGCTATTACACCATACACTACACTTAATGAGCTATTTGATCAGTCTTATTGAAGAGGCTGATCTCATCATAATTGGGTTTCATGTTACTATGCCTTTTTTGGCACATGATCTAAGAAAGCTTGACTTCAATTGTAGAATATATTGCTTTTTTTTTTTTTCCCAGGATTCCTTTCAACCCTTTCTTCTATTATTTTTTATTTTATTCCTCCAGCCCTGTGGAGGAGCAAATAATCAAGAATATGACAGCCCAGGGGGTCATGTTCCATGAGCTAGGCTAACTTGGCAACCAGTGAAAAGCAGTTGTGTCCTCCAGAGTTCAAGCAGATCCCAGACATTCCCAAGTCCTGCATTGGCAGATGCTTCTACCGTAGGAGAGCACTGTGCCTTTAGATAATAGGGTACAGGGGAATCATTCTGATTAAAATGAAATTACCTTTCCCTTCTCTTTCCTCATAATTGATTCAATTACTGGGTTTAGAGTGTTGAAAAGAACGCTGAATATTTAAGGCAGACATAAGCTAATTCTTAGGAAAATGCACTAATTTGGAAAGAACTTGTGTTGTCTCATCAGTTCAGAATGTTGGTATCAGCTCTTCTTCAACTATTGCACCACAAAGGGAAAGGAAATCATAATTATTCGTCCTTTAACAAAGTATAAAGGCTGCATAAATTCATCACCTTATTACCATATCTTCTGTGAGAATGGAAGAATAATGACATGAGAGATATGAAAGCAACTTTTTTTTTCCTTAGGAAGGATAAGCTAGGTCAGTAGCACAAACCAGCAAATTACTTGTCCCAGTAATGATTTTTTTTCCCAGTAATGAGTTTTTTCACCAGCAGTTACAAAACTTCTCAAATACTCAAATACAGGAGGAATTCCCCTAAACATTTCCAAGAAAAATCTTCCAGCAAATCAGTAAGGGAAATCATTATAATGCATAGAAAAATTAACAGAAAGACACAATTCCTGTTCTCCACTCCCTGTCATGTTTATTTATACACCAAATACTCCTGCTGCCTCAATTTAAGGAAAAAAAAAAAAATCACTTCCTCATTTCTGTAACTGATCACAAAGTTACAACTCCATCCAGGAGAGATGGACTTGGTGCTAAGCAGTGAGCTACTGAGATTTTCCTGATGGTTATTTTTCAGCTATTTATGAAATTACTTCTTAGATGAGAGAATATTATGTGCAGTTCCAGCACTGGGCTGTCCCTATCTGATATAATCAAGTCACATTTACCCAGATAGACGATAATTTGCCTTTAGGCTTTGCCGCTTCTCTGAGAGTGGATTTTCATCTACCTGTTAAAACACTTGCAGTTTAGCTGCAGGTCTGGTTTCCACTCTTCAGTGATATTTCCAGATTTCACAGGCCTATTTGATACGTATAAACTGTAAGATATCATTGAGACATCTGTAAGGCTATTTCATACACATTTCCTCCAGAACCTTCATAAACAGATGTGTGTTAAATTGCTCAGCATTAATATTGTCTGTCTCTTACACATGAAGATCTCAGGAAATTAGATACAAAATACAGATGAACAAAACCAATGCTTCTAAATGGACACCGTTGGGTTTTTTTTAAATAATTCTTGAACAGCCATGTTTGTTTTGAGCAATCACAGTAATGGTGCTGCAAAACTTCATTCATAAATATTGAGTTTTTAGCATTTATCCAGAAGGTATTTTTACCTCACTTCCTATTTTCCACTCTACAGTGATGCCTTTAGAATTACTGAGGGTACAGGTACCCACTCTGCACCAGAAATTTAAAATAGCGTTGTTATTATGTACTTGCTTAAAATTAGAAATTTGTGGAAAGAGAAAATATCAATTAAAATAATTTTTTTCATGCAATACTAATTATTCTAAATTACTCCAAGCATGTGAGGAACTGTTCACTACTGTGACCTCATTTCAGAGCATCTAACCTTCGAACTCTTCAGAAACTTTTGTCCTGAAGGTTTCCTTCTTGCCCAGGTCTTTTTCCCTATAGTTTTACAAACTGTTGGAAAACAATGGACAATAAAACAGTTATAGATATGTATTTGTTTTGAACATAGGCTAATAACTGCTTTTAGACAGATCCTTATGTCCATTGCATAAATTATTTTGGTCTGTTCATTGTGAATAAAAATGGAAAACCTCCATTATGAGAATCCTAAAAACACCTCAAAACCTGCCCATAAACAAAGAAACAAATAGAAAAAAACTACAGCCCACTGAAAAGATCCTTTCAGGACCAATTTTTTCAGCTGAAATGAGAATTTAAAAGCTACATTTTGGTGCTATGTACAGTTTTATGTTTATCCATTAGATATAAGAGGATGGTACAAAAAAATCTACTTCGATACATCTGATTCTGAAATAAAATTTTTTCTTGTATTAAAATCATTTGCTTCATGTCCACACTAACTTCACTTGCTCATCTTGCCCCAATGAATGTCAGGTTTTTAAGTGCAGATTTGTAGACAAGAAATATGGACTAAACACATTCTAAAGAGCTGTAGCAAACTTTGATCCTTCTTTGTACAGCAGTACAGTAAAGAAACACCTAAAAAAAATAAAAATTAATCAAATAAAAAAGCTAAAACCCTAAACACTAAAATGCTAGCATCTTTCTCTTTCACAGGGAATGATTTGTGGTCTCCATACATCGTTTGTAGTTTCTGAGGTTTTCAGTGTACATAGTGAAGCTTTTGTTCCTCAAACAGCTACACAGCAGAGGCAGACAGAATGCACAAAGCCATTCTCCCTGAAGCTGCTGGTTAGCTTCAACTTCATTTCCTTTGTTTACAGTGTTTCACAGAGCAGTGTGTCTTTCTAATGAATGGCAGTGCCAGCAAAACCAGCAAAATTATTTCCAGCGTTTTGCCAAGGTATGTCAAAGATATTCTGTAAGATCTGTCCCCTATATTTTAAATATGGGACACATTGGGGTGAACTGCATATTTTGATAGATGATGTTGTATGTTTGTGGCAGTGACAAATTTGTGTCTGTTCTGAGGAGCTGACATAATGCTGTGCACTAGACTAAGGTAAAAAAATTGCATTGCACACTTCTCATCTGATTGATATTCAAGTCTGTATGAAGCAATGAAGACACCACTAAATCTTGTATCCCAAGGTTTTAAAATTAATATAATCATATCTGATTTTTAGAAAGATAGGCAATTTTTGGAGAAGACAATAATTCAGTCTTCAGATTTGGCACTTTGTAAAGAAAATATGCAAGAGCACACTTCAATATTTTTGTTCAATCTAATTGAATCTGATGAAAGACACATATCTAAACTCTCTGTGATATATTCTTGTCAGACATCCAGGCACCTTTTTTTTTCTCATGGAGTAAAATCTTAATCTCAAAATACAACTCTTTTTCTGTGTAATTGAAGCCATCACTGTGCAATATCTGGAATTTTACATGTATACGTAGAATGCTGGCAAACTCAAGAATATCTAGAAGGCAGTCAAGCCATTCACATTATCAAAGAATGGATTTATTTAAATGCTTGATAATACTCTCAGGATGAGTTAAGTATCTGATTTAATTACGTAAGCAAAATTGTAGAACACTGGAATCACCTGACAATGAAATAAAACAAGACTAGGTATAAAATCTAATTCTTGTAATACTGTATAAATCATAAATGATAAAGTAAATATCTAATTCTCTCTTATGACAACAAAGGTCTATTGAACACATAGTCTAGTCTCCATTCATTACTAATCAAAAATCTCGCTTGTCCTTGGTTGATGTCGTTGATTGAACACAGCAGACACAAACACAAAGACCCATTGAATTGACTTTAATTAAACTGAAACATTGGAATTAATACCTCAGGAATCTGATGCTGAGTTCTGATGTGAAAAAGTTTCACAGATGACAAGCCTACTTCACCTCTAAATATAAATGCTGACAATTGATTGCTATGACAACCACTTCTGCAAGTATTGTTTTCTGTGATGGTAAGCACTGATGCTTGATGAATTATGTATCAAATACATCTTATAGACTACTCTGGACCTGTTCTTATGGGTGAAGTTACAACACTTACAGCTTGGTGATGCATAAATGAGGAAGGAGCCTCTCCTACACTGAAGAACTGATAGGAAAATCACATAAGTGAAATGCTTGAGTAAATATATTCAAGTGGTGGCACATTACTATTGCTTGACTTAGTAGTTTTGAATACCCTCTATTGACATGTCTATCTGAGGAAATTCCTCAGGTTTCTTCTTCTTTCTCTGCTGCAGAAACTCTTTACAATTCCCTGTAGTAAATACTGAAATTATCTTATTGAGTGTGTTTTTCGTTACTTACGATGCTTTTTCATCTCAGCTGTACACTGGGCTAGTTCTAGCTTGTAGAAAGCTGTTTGCTTGTTATGAATTGAAACGTGTTATTATTAGTTTTAATACCTTGAGCATTTGCTTTTCAAAATCTTTAAAAGTTTCTTTTCTGTTCTACTTATTTTGATATGGTTTCTACTTTTGAGGGATGCCTTTCATCCATTAATAGTCTCCTGTAGGCTTCTCATCATACTGAGGAATTAGTTCCTTCTTTATGTGTTTTTTTCAAAGGCCATTTTGAATGGCAATCTGCATTTTCTCTGAATTTTTAATATTGCATCCTTCTGAAAGGTGGCAATGTACAAGCATTTTGTTCTTTCAGGTGAGAAGTTTAATTTCTTTCTAATGCCTTCTAATTCTTCATCTTCAAAGCTCAAAAGTAGAAATGTCTTCCCATCTAGAAGAAAGCTGGGTTTATGTACTTCTCTTTTTTCTAATGTGAGTTGACTTTTATATTCTAACATCTTGAACTAGCACTTTTCAGGATTAAATTAGATATTTTTTCTATGTGAGTTTTCCAAGTAACTATTCCAAGAAGCAATGAGTGTAGCTTTAAAATATTTAATCTTCAGCATGTCCTGATGTGTAGTTTTTCTGACCTGTATATTGCCAGTTTACAATTCTTTGGTTTTAGTGTGGGCAGGTTTTCTGATCTCCTGTAGTGCTTCATGGTCCTGTTCTAATCATTCATCCATGCCAGGTCCCTCCATACACTGGAACTAGGTCAGATATACACAGGGTGGAAGAGTGGGTTTACTGTCCTGTTCCAAACTGCTGTATTCAGATACAGAGCTTCCTTAAAAGGTCCATCAAACAGCACAGATCATGTGATTTTCTACTCCTTATATTCCTCATTTCCTCTGTTTCTTTTCTCTTCTTCTTCCTTCTTTACCACTCTCATCCCCTACAAATAAATTCTTTTGATTACTTTTTATTTTTTCCATTAGTTCCAGTTTTGCACCCAAATATATACCCAAATTTTATATTTCTGATATTTCTGATTGGGTTACCGTGGCAATGCATAGCTATACTGTTGTGAAAACAAAACCCACAAATACAGGGATATTGATTCCCATGGAATTAGAATTAAATTCTAGAAATGATCAAGTAGACCCTGAAATTTGCAGGAGGAATTGTGGCCGTCCGCCTGCCTCCTCGGTGGAGTGGAGGTGGCTCCTAGCAAAGGCGGATGCGACTTGGGTCCTCGGGGGCCAGCCTCGTTCCCAATCGCCGAGCGACTCTTGCCCTTGCTCCCTGCTAGCTGCTCGGTAGGCGAACTCTCCCACACCTCAGGGGGTTCCTCCAACCCAGGAATGAAGAGACACAGACACGAGGTTCTGCACTCTGTGGCACCGGGGATCGGAGGACCTCGATTCCCCTGGGACACGATCTTTTATTGGTCCCCCGGTGACCAATCACCGGGTAGCAGAGGGGAGGAACTGGGGAGGAGCAGGGGACAGGGAGCGAACTAGGGATAGAAGGGGGATGAGCGAGGGTTACAGACAGGGGAGTGATACAATGAACAACCGAGTAACTGAGAACTCTCTAGGAAACTGGGGGTGACTAACTCAGATGGGCAGGTGGTGCTCCCCAATGAGCCCTGGGGGTATTAACCTGTCTCGAGCCCAGCCTCTTCTGGGCTAAACTATTGTTTGCTCTACCTCGGGGGAGCCCTCCTCCTCCCCCCAGGGCTTTCTCATTGGAAATTCTTCTTCTGGGGTAACCTGCACCACTGCCACATCTCCCCCGTTTTTATTACTTAAAGGCAATGCGCGGTTAACTAAAGAGATAACAAAACACTTAACACAACTTAGGGAACAAAGTCCAAGGAAAAGAGTCAACAAAAACCAAAACAGAGTCCGTAAAACTTGTGAAATCCAGCTAGAGATCCCCCAGCTGGTGAAGAGGCTGTCAAGCCAGTCCTTGCCCTCCGTCTTGAGTTGGTGGATCTGGTCCCGCATCTCCTGGATTGTGGACTTGATGGATTGGGCGTGAGATGAAAGGTTGAAGCAACACAGTCTTTCAAACTCTTCGCACCCGTGGTTGTGGAGCAGCAGCAGATAGTCTATGGCGGCCCTGTTTTGGAGCGTCGCCTGCCTGGTTGCCTCCTCATCTGAGAGGAGTTCAGGCAGGTGCTAATCGGGCCGTTCGCTGAGTCGACGTGAAGGCAGAAGTCACTCTGACTGATGGATTTTGCCAGAGTGACCCACACGTTTTCTCGAGGCTGCTGCACCAGCCACGGGGCAGACGCCGGAATTTCCAGGAGAAACAGGACCCTAATGAAAATCCAGACTGGCTCAATCTTCCTTGGGGATTTCTGATGGGTAGACTGAAAAAGAAAAACCTTAAAATCTAACAAAAGTGATCCAAACGACAAAAGGTAACTCTAACATAAACTCCCCCTCTCTCCCCCCTTTCTCTTGAATGGGTAGGTAACAGGGATAGGGACACACAAAAGGTAAGTCAGAGGGGTAGGTTGGGGAAGGGTAAAAGGGGGTGTATAGTCCATGGTATTGTCGAGTATGGTTGCCTTCTGACATCTCTGGTGTCTTCTTCCTCTGGGACTTCTTCTTGCTGAGATGCCGGAGGGTCGTCTAAGCTGGGCAATTCTTTTTTTCTCCTTTTCTTCCAAGCCTCCGTGGCTTGGAAACCTTCTTCTTGTGGAGACTGGGGTGGAACTGCCTCTGCAAAACAAGCTCGCTTTCTCTGCTTAGGCCCCCGGTAGGGTCGGACATACCTAGCTGGGATCCATTTCGGCCCCTCTGGGGTGGACACACATGCGTACCCTCTGCCCCAGACAATCAGTGGGAGAGGCCCTTCAACCTCATGGGTCTCAGGGTCTCTTACCAGCACCGGCGGATGTTCTTTTAATTTGGAGTTGGTCGAATTAGTAAAGTGCCGGAATACAGGGGGGACGGGCTCTTCTGGTGTACAATTTAAAAAGTTAATCGTGAAGAGCGCCTTGCAGAGTCGCTGAATGGGCGATTTCTTCTCTGCACCTCCTTGCTGCTGGTAGAGGACTCTCTTAAGTGTACTCTGAGTCCTCTCCACGATGGCCTGCCCCGTAGGGGAGTGAGGGATGCCGGTGACGTGGGCAATCCCCCACTCCTGGAGGAAACTACGGAGATAGGCAGAGGTGTACGCTGGGCCATTGTCCGTCTTTATCTTTTTGGGGGTACCTAGGACAGAGAACGCCATTAGAAGATGTTTGCGAACGTCTTTCGCCTTTTCGCCCGTGTGGGCCGAGGCGAACACAGTATGGCTAAACGTGTCTACAGAGACATGTACATATTTGAGTCTGCCGAACTCTTGGATATGGGTAACGTCGGTCTGCCAAACTTCATTTGCAGCTAGCCCTCGGGGGTTTACCCCTGGATGGAGCGAGGGCAGCTGATAGGTCTGGCAATTGGGACATGTCGCCACGATTGCCCGAGCCTGTTCTAGAGGTAGGTGGAACATCCTCCGGAGGGCTGGGGCGTTCTGATGGTAGAACTGGTGGGACATCTTGGCTTGTGCGAAGGTGTCAGGGATGCTAGCTGACTGCACCTGCGCAGCCATTGCCAAGGCGTCTGCTCTGCGGTTCCCCTCACTGATGTACCCAGGAAGGTCTTGATGCGATCTCACATGCATCACGTGAAATGGGTGCTCTCGGTGGGACAACAGGGACACTAGCCGTGAGAGCAGCCCGAATAAATTTTTGTTAGAGACCTCCTTAAGTAAACTGTGTTCTGCTCTGACAGTTATCCCAGCAACGTAGGCCGAATCTGTAACCAAATTGAGAGGCTCCTGGAACCTCTCAAAGACTCTGACGACGGCTGCTAGTTCTGCAATTTGTGGGGATCCCTCCACCACATGGACCTCAGATTCCCACTTCTGGGTCCGAGGGTCCTTCCAAGTCATGACTGACTTGTGAGAGGATCCCGAGCCGTCGGTGAAAACCGTCAGAGCTCCTTTTACAGGCTTTTTTGACTGCATAAACTTTGGAACCAAATTAAAATTTGTGTTAAACAGGTGATGTTTCAATTTCTTTCCCGTGATTTTGCCTGGGAAACTGTCAAGAGAGAACTGGAGGCTCTCATTGGACTGGACTAATTTTTCCAAGTCCTCATCTTTCCAGGGAACACGAATGCATGAGAAATCGCACCCCGCAAGGGTGCGGAGCCTGGCCCTCGCTCTGGTGATAAGCGAGGCCACCAGCTCTTGTGGCGTGGTAATAGTTTTGGACGGTGTGTGAGGGAGGAACACCCACTCTATGATTAAGAGGGGATCCTTCAACCTCTCGTCCCATTGAAAGACCAGTCCGTGTAATTGGGGGACCTGCCCTAAGATGATAAGTTGAAAAGGCAGGTCTGGGGCCACTCTGTGGGCGTGCCTGGAGACTAAGGCTTTGCGCACCTTACCTATGGAAGCCCTGGCATCGGTGGTAAGCTGCTTTGGAGAGTCGAGTCCCTCACTGCCCTTCAGGAGATCGAACAAGGGGGCGAGGTCTGCCGTCGTCAGCCCCAGCAGAGGACGAACCCAGCTGATACTCCCGCATAGCTGATGTAACTCCCGCAGGGTCCTGGGCTCGTCCACGATGTCGAGCTGCTGGGGTGCGACGGTCCGCTCACCGATGCGGATGCCGAGGTACTTCCACGGTAGGGCGCGTTGTACTTTGTCTGGATGGATGGTCATCCCGGCACGCTGGATGGCATCGATGGCGGCTTTGAGAGTCTTTTCTAGTAGGTGCTCGGAAGGAGCACAGACAAGAACATCATCCATGTAGTGGAAAATTATGGATTTCGTGAAGGCTTTCCTCACTGGCGACAGTACTCGGGCTACGTACCACTGGCAGATTACAGGGGAATTTTTCATTCCCTGGGGCAACACCCGCCAGTGGTACCTCTCTTGGGGCGCCTGCCTGTTCACAGACGGCACAGAAAAGGCAAACCGCGGCGCATCATTTGGGTGCAACGGGATCGAGAAGAAGCAGTCCTTGATGTCAATAACTGCGAGTGGCCACGCTCGGGGGAGCATTGCCGGGGATGGTAATCCCGGCTGAAGGGGACCCATGTCAACAATGGCCTCGTTAATCTTACGTAGGTCGTGGAGAAGCCTCCACCCGCCTCCGCCAGCCTTGCGGATGACAAAGACAGGGGAGTTCCAAGGGCTGTCTGATGGGACAACATTACCCTTGGAAATTTGCTCTTCCACGAGTGACCGTAGGGCGCTCAACTTATCTTTAGTGAGGGGCCACTGCTCCACCCACACCGGCTTGTCAGTTTTCCAGGTGAGTTGCGGGACAGAGCCATGGGTGGGGCGCCCAGCAGCGGCCCCAGCTAGAAATCCCCTGGTGTATCTGGGATTTCTAGCCTGGTCCCCCATTGCGACAAAAGGTCCCTACCCCAGAGGTTGAAGCCAGAGGCCACCACGTATGGTCTTACCGTGGCAACATGACCGTCCGGCCCCTCCACCAAGATGTTATTAGTGGACCTCTGGGGCATAACGGCTCCCCCAAGTCCGGTGATGTTTTCGGTTGAGGGCCGGAGCCCCCATCCATGTGGCCACTCTGCTGCTGAAATGATAGTCACGTCTGATCCTGTGTCCATCATTCCTCGGATGTGCACCGCTGCCTTGCCGTTTTTGAGGCGGCAAGACAGGCTGGGCTTGTCGGTCCCCAGGAGCTCTGAGTACATGGCCCATGGTGTCATCTTCGTCTTGGGAAGGTCCTCCGGAATAATTATTGCATGAGCCAGCCACTGGCCTCTGGACACGAACCAGGGGGCCGAGTGACAGGCGGCGGTGATTTTAAAAGTCTGTCCCGGGATAGCTGTAACAATCTGAGGGAGCACAAAGAGCCCGAGAGGGCCCCTCGTGGAGTCCCCCACGACCAAAAGCTCTGTCCTCTTATAAATGTCTCCACAAAGAAACACGTTATAACTACGAAAGTCTGTGTTGGTGACATGTTGAGGGTGGGCACTTACCAGGTGGAACCTGGTCCTGTCCTTAGCCGCTGCAGTGTCCCCCTCTCCCGCCGATGGTGTGGCGGGCGGTCTCGCCGGAGCGGTGATGGTGGTCCCGGTGTTGTCAGCATTTAATTTGGTGTCACAGCGCAGTGCTGTACTGCGCTCTTCTGCCCGTTTCCCTGGTGCTGGCGGCAACACGGGCAGAGCACCGCTCCGGGACCTGCGGGAGGCTTAGAACAAGAGGTGTTATTTCTCCGGGGCTTTGGACAAAAGCGTGCGATGTGCCCACCTTGTCCGCAGTTATAACACTTGTTATGTCCAGTTCGGTTATTGTCAATTTCAGGGGTGGCAGCCCCCGCTGCTGTCACATACCTCCTTTGCTGTTGGGGTCCGCGGCCTGGAGGAGGGGGTGCTACTGATGGCTCGGGGGTGATCTCGGCGCACGCTTCTAACATTGCCTCTAAGGTGGGCCGAGGCAATTTGGGGAGGGTTTTTAGGACTGCCTTGCAGGCAGTGTTGGCATTGGCGTATGCCACTGACCGGAGGAGCTTTGCTTGGTTTGAGGGGTCTTCTTCCTGTTTCTCGAGAGCCATCCTCACTCGGCCTACAAACTTAACAAAGCTCTCCTCTGGTTGTTGCCTGATGGTGGCATACCCATCTGAAGGCACCTCCGCAGATGGTAGCGTCAGGAGGGCCCTCAGCGCCGCCTGCTGTACGTCTCTAATCGCTCTGTTGGGAGCTGTGCAGCCTGCTCCTCACCCTTGCTAAAGTCCCCCTCGCCTGCTAGGTGGTCCATTGTCAGGTCATCGACCTCATCTTCCCCATCGTATTCTCCCAGGAGGTCTTCTAGTAGGCGTTTCCAAGCTCTTTCCCATAGCATGTAATTTTCAGGAGTTAGGATCCCTTCCATAATTGACTTAAGGTCCTCCGGGACTAAGAGGTTGGACCTAAAGGTTGCTCTGAGCATGCCCTGGCTGTAAGATGATTCCAGCCCGTGGTCACTGATCATCTTACATAGGTCTCGCAGCTGGGAGAATGGAAAAGGCTCCCACCGGGGATTCCGGCCACGCCTACCCAGGGAGACCGGTAGGGCTACCAGGCTTTGTCCCGCCTCCTGGGCCGCGCCCCCTAGGCCCCCGGGCTCCGGGTGATCTGAACCCGGGCAGGCTGGGGCCCGGTCCCAGGCCTCGGCACCGGCCTCGGCCTGTGGGCCTCCGGGTTCTAGGCTCCGGGGCCCGGGGTGCTGGCAGGCCTCGGCTTCCCCCCTCCCGGGTTCTGGGCTCCGGGGCCCCGAGTGCCGGCAGGCCTCGGCCCCCTCCCTTCTGGGTTCTAGGCTCCGGGGCCCGGGGTGCCGGCAGGCCTCGGCCCCCTCCCTTCCGGGTTCTAGGCTCCGGGGCCCCGAGTGCCGGCAGGCCTCGGCCCCCTCCCTTCCGGGTTCTAGGTGTCGAGGCCCGGAAGGGGGGGTGTGGGAATCGGAGCCGGAGAGGGCGGCGCGCGAGGGGACGGGTGCCGCGCGGGGCCGGCTGGAGGTCCCGAGGGGATGGGAGGGGCCCGACGCGATACCACGCCCCGACGCGACGCAGGGGGAGGGACGGCCCCGGGGGCGGAGGACTCCGTGGGCAGGCTCAGGGGGGGAGTCCGGGGAAGGGGAGGGATCCCGCGCAAAACGGCTTTTGGCGCCAAAACGGGGGGTGGAAGGCGCGCTGGCCGCGCGGCCGGCGCCATCCCGCTCCTCACCGCGGCTATCCTCTCCTCCATAACCACGATAAGGGGGGGGCACAACGGGCGCAACCGGGCACCCGGGCACAGGCAAAACATCCAAGGGAAGGTCCGGCGCGGAGGAGCCCCCTCCCCACCGGCCAGGGAGCGCCGGAGATCGCGGGGGATCGAGGGCAAACGACACCCGACGCGAGTCTCGACGCCCCAGGGAAGGGGGGTGAGGAGAGTGGGGCGGCAGGGAAAGTGGGGTAGGAGGAACCGGGGTTTCAACTTTCCCCTTTCTAAGTCCCCTCAAAGAATCGCAAATTAAAATCAAAACCGAATAAAAACGAGTAATGCTAACATCTCCCTCCCGAACCTTTTTAGTTACTAAATCCCCCACTTTGTCCCAAAAGCCCAGATCTCGAACTAAATCTAAAGAAACCGAGGGAAACTGAATAAAAACCCATCTAACGAATTCCCTTAAAAGAGGTTTCGAAAAACGCTTCCCCTCCGCAGTTAAAACTCCCTTAATTTGGGAGTAAAACCCCTTTTGCTGCCTGGAAAGCCGGGCACCCATAACGGCAGCAACTCCTAGCCGAGGTAAACAGGAAAGCTAACGCGGTGGGGTCAGGGGAAATTCTTAAACTCACTTTCCGGACGCTGCGCAGCGATTTTACTCCACGTGCCGGGTCCCGGATCCCTGGCACCTCTCCCGTCCCTGACCGCCGGTCACAGTCCTCTGGCTAGGGTGGTGTGGTGACCGAGGCTCTCTCCACACTCCGTCGGGAGAGAGGTTGCTCGATCTCCCCTCCCGAAAAGTCCACTAAAACGCGGAGCTCTTCAGGAAGGGCGGCCGACGCTGCAACGGCGCGCTTCTGGCGAAGGTCGCTCCGATGAGGCAAGTGGTCAAGCTGACCAAATGCCGCACGTTGGGCGCCAGCTGTGGCCGTCCGCCTGCCTCCTCGGTGGAGTGGAGGTGGCTACTAGCAAAGGCGGATGCGACTTGGGTCCTCGGGGGCCAGCCTCGTTCCCAATCGCCGAGCGACTCTTGCCCTTGCTCCCTGCTAGCTGCTCGGTAGGCGAACTCTCCCACACCTCAGGGGGTTCCTCCAACCCAGGAATGAAGAGACACAGACACGAGGTTCTGCACTCTGTGGCACCGGGGATCGGAGGACCTCGATTCCCCTGGGACACGATCTTTTATTGTTCCCCCGGTGACCAATCACCGGGTAGCAGAGGGGAGGAACTGGGGAGGAGCAGGGGACAGGGAGCGAACCAGGGATAGAAGGGGGATGAGCGAGGGTTACAGACAGGGGAGTGATACAATGAACAACCGAGTAACTGAGAACTCTCTAGGAAACTGGGGGTGACTAACTCAGATGGGCAGGTGGTGCTCCCCAATGAGCCCTGGGGGTATTAACCTGTCTCGAGCCCAGCCTCTTCTGGGCTAAACTATTGTTTGCTCTACCTCGGGGGAGCCCTCCTCCTCCCCCCAGGGCTTTCTCATTGGAAATTCTTCTTCTGGGGTAACCTGCACCACTGCCACAAGGAATAGAAAAGGCTGTTTGTGTAAAAGATTCTAATCACAGGTATCATCAGATAGTTTTAAGAGGTTTTAGTGGTAGAACTTTGTCTCAAGGACTGATGAATCATTTTCCTTATTATTTTTACTCATCCAGTCCTCTAATTCAGTTAATCCCTCCTTACCTTTAATATATCGTCTCTCAGAGGATTTTTAAAGATTAACGTAACTTCTTGGATGTATTTGATATATACATTTGGCTTACTTTGGTTCTACAGTTCCTTGTATTTCCTTTGTTTAAACAGTGATGTGCAAAAAAGTAAACACTTCACTTGTAAGTGAAGCCAGGAGTTTATTGCTAGCTTTTAAGAAATATTCACTAATGCAATCAAAATACAACAGATGGTTATTGCTATTAACACAACTACAATGATGCAAACACTTGCTATCTGGAATATTAATTCTACATAAATTTCATTAACATTACTAAGATTTCAAGTTCTTATACAAAAAATATAGTATCTAACATCTTCACCTTTTTTGTTTCCATTGTGCTCCGAGCTTTTCACTGCTATTCTGGATCTTACTGTCAAGAGTTCTGCAGGGAGAGAAAACTGCAACAAGTTGTCAGCATCCCAAGCACGGTGTATACAGAAGTAAGTTCCTTCCCTTTTAGTAGTAGGAAGAAGACATTAATATTCAAGTTTTTTCTCTTCCTCACCTTAGGGTTTTCTTAGGATTATTTCTATTGTTTGATTTGCGTGTTTCACACCTCCTTTCTTAGAATCAGAATGGTAGAATAGTTTGACTTGAAAGGGACCTTTAAAAGTAATCAAGTCCAAACTTCCTGCAACCAACAGGGACATCTTCAACCAGATCAGGTTGGCCAGAGCCCCATTCAACCTAACCTTGAATCCTTCCCTGCATCTACCACTTTTCTGGGCAATCTATTCACCATCTTCATCTATTCATCATCTTTCTTCCTTATACCTAGTTTGAAGCTGCTCTCTTAGTTTAAAACCAGCCTCTCACTATCTTTTTTGCTAGCCCCTTTTAAGTATTAAAAAGATTGGAGTAAGGTCAGTAGAATTTTATGGCTTTGTCTTCTCCACACTGAAAACCCTCAGATCTCTCAGCCTATCCTCATGGGAGAGGTGTTCCAGTCCTCTGATTGTTTTTGCGATATTCTTCATTGAAACACCAAGTTATATCTCACTTTGCTACCTTTGGCATGTTTTACATGTATTAGGTAGAGGTTGGGTTCCATTTTTATTGCATCTAAAATTACTTTTAACAAAAACTACTTTTGTCCAGCTCCTATCTTTACATTACTGTCAATATATGGCTACTGATGACTTTGATAGACTTTGGTTCTCCAGTGTCATCCTCTTACAGTTTCCACCGTCACTGTGTGCCTGCATTCCTTTAGCTCTTTGTCCTAGGGTCCAGCACAAAGGACAACTACTTGCTATCACTGTCTACATATTATAACAGTGCTTGTTAAAATTTTAAAATATTATACCACAAGTTAAGCATTACACCCCAAATATAAGAATATTATACTCCTAGTTTAACAAAACTAATGCATGTTGGATAACACCTATATGGTTATTACACAAATGCTTTTATAGATAAATATGCTAAAAGACAGCTATAACAAAGACAAGTTAAGTTCAGAGAAAATGCTTGTGATAATCCCAGGCCTGATGAATGTGATGTTAGCTAAATACAAGGAGTGGTCTGTTGTGAATACCAGTACTTTATTTTACAGGGCTAAAAGGGCTTTGATAAAAGAAAGTTCCTTCTGTCTTTTAAATATTTCTATAAAAATAGAGTTTTGTTCTTGCCCGAACTACAGTGTTACCATAGAAAGAAGGACAAAGAAAAGATGGCTCTTGGTCTTGATAACAGAGGTCTTACTACAAATGGGATGGCTTTTGGAATATTGTTACAAAGCAATTACTCAGAAGATGAGGGGATGCTGACTCTGGGGATAAATTTTTTACAAATTATTCAGGGAAAATATGCTGACTTATCCCACTGTATTACATGCACTCCAGTCCATGATATAGTAGATATAGCATCATGTGGTTTTTAAATCTGTCTTCAAGCTTGTTGTTCCATAAAACATGTTCCTAGTATGTAAACACACTCAGCAAATAAATATCTCTCATATTTGCTGTCTGTGCTAAACCCATCAATACCCCTCTCTAAGAAAAAGAAATCATTTGCTCTCTAAAGCAATTTCACCAAGGGAGAAGGTTCATTCTCTGAAATACCTATCTGAAAATAAATAGACAAAACTTCTATTGGGGATTCACTTGGTTTTGTTTTGTGTTGTTTTGTTGAGAGCTTTTGAGGTTGGGGGTTTGGGTTTTTGTTTGGCTTCTTAGGTTTTTGGGGGTTTGGGGTTTTCTAGAACTGAATTATGAATCCAGCATTTAGTCTTGTTGGTAGGTGATCTATTTTTTTTACTGACTTGATGACTTACTTTCATCAAGTCTGTCATTGGCTTTGTTAAATTATACACATCAAAGCATGTTGTTTCCAGAGCTGTGGTATAAAAATGAGTTTCTTTGCTGTCACCAAAATGCTGCCCAATGTCTTTCCTTTGTGCTCTATGTGGGCAGTGTTGTAATAGTTTCTTGGTCTAACATGCACACTGGGTAAAAATGGATGTGACATTGGATAAATAGTTGGAAGACTAAACTCATAGCAGTGAAAAAATGGACATTTAGAGTAGGAAACCATGCCTCTAATGATATGATGGACATTAATTTCATAAGGGAAGAAGCAAGTTTATGTGCTAACAAGCTAGATAGCAGGTAATGGAGAGGAAAGAACTCCTGACAAAATATCTAGATTATGTCAGGTAATAAATGGACTGGAAACAGAAAAACTCTATCAATGGTGTGCACAAAATGGCCCCCATAAAAAAATAGACCGTGAAATAATGAATTCTGAAAACGTTTTTAGTTTTATAGTGAAATCAAGACATAAGAATGTCTATAGCTGTAAAATGCTACTGACCTATTTATAAAACAACTCAATTTTTTGAAACAGAGAGCTGCCTACAAATTTAATTTCCCTGTAATAAACGTCCTTTTATTCCTTGTGTGTTTGGTTTGGTGTGGGTTTTTGTTTTGTTGGTTTTTTTTTTCCTTCTCTTTTGAGGTTGAAGCCAGTAATAGAACAGCATTATATGAATACTGTCATAGAAGAGGGATTGAAGGGATGAGGGATAATTGTGCTTGGATAGTCTTCCAAAAAATACAACTCTTCTTTGATATAAAAGCCATCTCTTCTCTAGTTATAGGTCTTCAACAGAAGTCCAACCATTCATCCAGCAAAAGAACTGTCCTTGGAGTTGAGTCCATCCATCAGCTTTCTCAAGAAAGGGCATTTAAAATATTCATCTTTTTCCCTGCCTAACTGCACTACCACAGATCTTTGAATATTGATCCATCAATCAGTGCCATCCATGATCTCTCTTTTCCTTAATTCCTTCTTAAACTTATTTCTCCATTGTTAGCACTATTCCAGAAGATCGGACACTGGACAACTGAACTGAGCAAGTCACTACATAAAAATAAAATAGAGAAACAGACAGACAAATAGAGAAATAAGACAGAGAAATAGAGAAATAAAACAGAGAAATAAACAAACAAAACCACAATAAACTCCCCAGAGCAGTGCAACCATTGCATCCAAATTAGAACCAAGTCTTAGGCAGACCGAAAAACACCTGATAATTACATAGGATAAAGGAAAATATCTCACTTATCAATTCAGAAATTTACTAATAGTTTCATTAAGTTGCTAATAGTCTATTCAAAATTTATTGCTATTCAAATTGCAGTGATGGTAGTATTTTTAATCTGAAGTACTTGTAAATATTCACTCTTCAAGAAAAGATGTCTTGGTCATCATTCACTCATCAAAACACCCTTTGACAGATTATATAAAAATTGCAATAATGTATTTATCACTGTCACTTGTTACAAGAGAATGTAGCTGCTATAAAGCAATTATGTTTAAATTACTTGAGACTTGGAAGTCAATAAAAGCAGTAATATTGAATTAAGTATTATGGGAACAAGCGGGGCTTCTTATGTATACCAAGAAATTCTGATATACATTCTTCTCAGTTTACAGTTAATGCTTCATCCTGGAAATGTCAAGTTGGTCTTGAATCTTACAGTGTTCTCGTATGGTAGGACTGTGCCAGGACTCCTGCTCTGTGTCCAGTTTACAATTTCACCATCTGTTAGAACATGAAATCTGCTTCAAACATTATGACAACCACCAAAAGTAGAAACACTTGTTAAATCAAACAGATCTGAATAGATTTGTTCATCAAACCTATTATTAGCTTCCAGTATCATGCTAACTCAGACCCTTATCCTGATTTAAAGTCCAAATTTCCCTCTGTGTTTTTATGGCAAAACTCCAAATGGTGTTCTTTCCTGCCACTAATGGAAAGGAACAAATTCAAAAATAATTATTTCTTTTAGGATTTTGTACAGCTGCAGGAAAAGAAGCCTAAAGGAAGATAGCTGTTAAAAACTGACCATAATCAGTCCTACTGATAGAATATTATCATCTATTTGTCTTCAACAAAATTCTCTTTGAGCAGGCTCTAGGCTAGTAAAAACACTTAGATTGGGGGTCTCTTCCAGCTGCATAAAAATTAAGGCTGGAGAGGGAAAAAAAGGAGTGAGAAGTGTTTTCTATAACTCAATATGCATATCTTCAATTCAAAATATTGAAATTCTGATTTTCAGGAAGTGTTTAAAGAAACCTTGTGAAAAGTAGACCTCTTACAGAAGTCTCAAATTTCTGAGGGTAATAATTTCTGCATGACTGAAACTCTCTGTAATTGAGAGTCAAGATGACTGAACTGACTAAACAAGTCCCTATTTCCCCAAGCCCTCATAGTCTTCAGAACTTTTGTTTTATTTAGGGTTTTTGTTGCTGTTTTCTTCTCTTAACCTTACTTTCTCACCAAGAAGAGACAGTCTGTTTTTGATCCATCAGAAAATATAAAAAATTGTCTATATGTATCTATGCCTTCTTAAAAACACAGGACATGGTAGCCTGCATTTAGACTTTCAGCATTTACAGACCTTTGTCTGACACTTTACATCTTCAGGCAAGTGCACAGCTTGTATTATGGACTCTGTCAACTTCAGTTTATTCCATAGCACATTGTCTGTCACAGATTGCTTGCAAACAGACTGCCTTAGGAATGTATATTCATGTCACATATGTTTAAATATCATAAGTGGTTTTTCTCTTGTATTAAATTTTGCTGAGGGGAAGTCATAAGTGACCAAAAATTTATCTTTTTTTTTTTGCTCATTGTCAAATGTCCTTTGTTGGTAAATAAGAAAGATAAAATGTCTGCTTGCTACTTCTCTTAACAAAATACCTGACTACATATTGTGATGGCAGCCTGACAATCCTAATAAGTATTTATGTGCTATATTTATCACAGAAACAAAATTATTTGTTCCCTCACCAAGTATACTTACAATAATTAAAAGTCCTCTTTCAGATCTTGTTAAAAGAAGAACAAAATTTTCAAGGCTAATTATTTGTTATATATTCCTTCCATTCATCACAAAGCTTCCTCTTTCATATTTTGCAGTAGTTTTTCTAAGAATAAAAACTCTGTTCAGTGGTCAGCTTGTGACGCCATACATAAAATTTTCAGTAAATTTAGCACATTGTAAACAGGGCCTACTAGTCATAGCAGCATAGCATTTGTAGATGAACTCTAATAAAGAAATTACACAAGTGGGCTTTGTTTTGTAGTCAACTTTCCCTTAATTTTCAAACCTGTATATTTTAACTGCATACTTTCAAATCAATGGGTGAAATGAAGACAAATAATAAAATTAATATTTGCCTTTTTAGTGTCTTTCTTTATTCAAATCACTTTTTACAGCCCTTGTAATTACTAGTTTTGGTTTGCATTAGAGTTAGATTTGGGTTTTGTTGGTTTGGTGTTTTTATTGTTGGAGTGTTTTTTATTTTATTTCCTGAAAATTTGTAAATTTTAATCCGATTTAATGAGCTTTTAAAGCAAATTTGATAGATGACAATAACCAGATGAATGGTGGCAGGAAAAAGTTTTTGTCAAAAATACAACTGCATAAGGCATATTTAGAAACCTTGGGAATCTGGTTTGCGGTAGATATTTCTTGTTCCATCATGCAAACTGAAAAATAAAGTCCTATATTTATCCATTTTTACTTGATCAGCATGTCTTTGATTTTCCTGGAGCTAGAATTTATCTAGTGCATAGTCTGTGCATTTTAGCTATGAAGATGAGCTGCTTAATCCCACATGTACATCATCTGTATAGAGACGTGAATAAACCAGATTCTTCTTCAGCACCTTGGTGTGTGTATTTGTTAATGAAGTCAAACAATGCCATTCCTATTGTAAGAACTGCTATTACCCATATTACATATACCTTAAGTATGTATCAGAAAATTTATATTTGAAGCTTATCAAAAAATCAGTTCATTATACGCATTGTACAGTAAACACACAGAGAAAAATTATTAAATTATGTAACTTAGCAATTTTTTTTAGATCATTAATGACAATATCACTCCAGTGCTCTGTGATTGATTTATACAATATTGGCTATGTGCAGCTGACTATGGTTTTTACAGAAAACAAGACTTTCAAAGAAATAAAACTGGTATTTATCCACTAATCTCTCATAGCTTCAATGCTAGGAATATACAGAGGAATGAAATATAATTCACTTAAGCAAACAGAACAGGAAAAAAACAAAAGCAGATATGGCAATATGACCTGTATCTTAATATTTATCACAACTCCTGAAACCTGCTGAAAGAACACAGAGTATTCTAAAATACAAAAGTCTGTGACCTTTCCATTCTCCATCCCACATTTTGCCTGAAGCCCATGTGGATGTGAGGCATAAAGAGAAGATGCATCACAAGTCATAAACTACCTTTTAACTAAAAGTAAACAAAAATATTTTAGTATCAGCTACCAGAAAATATAAACCCCACATAAATGTTTGTCCTTTTATGCTTACATATTTTCTTGAATACTTTCCTCAAGCTAAAGTAAATGAAAAATAAAATGAAAATTATAGCATTATTAAATGGGACGATTTTTAATTTTGTGCAGTTTTAAAATATTTATTAGAAACATGTATTTATCATCTAGGTAATTAGTATAATAGACTAAAAGAGTATATAAGCAAATGTTAACCAGTTTTATAAAACCATATGGAAAATATAGTTTCTTAAAATTGTGTAATCATAATGATTGATTTAGTGAATGTTGCCATGCTGAACTCACCATTGCCTGGCACTGGTGGTGTCAGGTGGAGGTGTGGGCCAAATTCTGTTACTGACACACAAAGTACAACAGTTTTCTGATGTTCAGAGGGGACTTTCTCCTTTTCAGTTTGTGCCCATTGCTGCTGGTCCTGTCACTACCCAGCACTGAAAAGAATCTGGGTCCATCTCCTCTACACCTTCTCTTCAGGTAATTATATATATGAATAAGATGCCCCTGCAAGCTCTCTCATCTATAGGCTGAACAATTCCAAATGTTTCCTCCAGTGATGAAGTTCTGTCTTTTATCTGTCTTCACATTCTTTTTGTTAGAATGATTAATTGGAACAAAAGCAGGATGGCAGAGAAGGGCAACACAACTGGTGATAGGGCTGGAAGTCATGTCCTGTGACAGCCAGCTAAGGACTCTGTGTTTGTCTGGGTTGGAGAAAAGAGGGCTGAATATAGACTTTATTGCTCTGTACAGCTTTCTCAAGAGGTGACAGAGAGACAGAGGTGCTGAACTTTTCTTCCTGGGACACATCATTGTTCAAAGCCACACTACACCAGATGAGATGTAGATGGACATTAGGAAGTGTTTATTTACAAAAAGGATCATCAAACAATGGAACAGACTTCCTGAGAGATATGTTTGATGCCCCAAGCCTGTCAGTGTTCAAAAAGCATTTGGAAAACATGCTTTAACTTTTGGGTAGCCCTGAAGTAGCCAAGCAGTTGGATTAGATAATCTCTGCACACACCTCACAACTGAAAACTTTTTTCTCCTTTTCTTTTTTCTTTTTTCTTTTTTCTTCTTTTCTTCTTTTCTTTTTTCTTTTCTTTTCTTTTCTTTTCTTTTCTTTTCTTTTCTTTTCTTTTCTTTTCTTTTCTTTTCTTTTCTTTTTTCTTTTCTTTTTCTTAGGAATTTTAGTCAAGTCAATTGAGTAATTTACTTCTAAATTTAAATCTGTATTTTTCCAAATTAAATTTGGCTTGACAAAGTAGATGTAAAATTACTCGCTATCTGGCCTGCTCTCCTTATGGAAAATGCCATTAATTAATGTGATCCTTGTTCAATATAATGTCACAATTATAAACTGCTTCTACATCTGTCTTATATACCACTGCTCATCTAATTGTAGTCTTTATTTTTGTGAACTCTTTTGTAGTTCTAAGGGATTTTGGTTTAGTCTAGGATCAGGTGGTGTTGTAAGTGTTGGTCAGTCCTGGCTGAACTGTAAATTAAGGATACTTGAGGTAGATAAAACTCATTTTTGCTCCTTCTGTTGGGAAAGGGAAAGGAATGCAACATTAAAATATATATTCTCTAACAACATTGAATTATTGGATGTTTTAATTTGATTGTGTCCAATTGATTTTTAATTCCACAGAAGAAAGTTAATTGTTGTCAGACTCCAATGATTAACATATTCTTAAAAGTATTTACAAGATCAGCACAGTATCTGAATATTCTGTGGAGAAACACACACCAAAACACAAAAAAATCAATAGATATATCCTTTGCAGGATATTTTTGTTATCCAGCTGATTTTCAAATATGTCCAGGAACTGTGGGTCACTTCCCAAGTGTTCCATGTATCACACTGCTGTTACTCAAGAGTCTACTAAAGAAATCCAACAGATCAAAAATCCAACAACTATTTATTAATTTATATCTGTCAAATCCATCTTCTGATCTGATTGATATCCAGTACATACCAAAATCCTGAGGGAATCTACAAGCTAAGATTTGTTTCACTTCCTTTTATTTCTGATACTAATACTCATGCAGTTTTAACTCTGACGGAAGATTTACTGTGTATTTTAAAAGAGTAGTCTTAGAAAATGAGCTTTCATGTCACCTAATATTAGTTAATACCTTTCAGGCTTTTCAAATTTACCCATAATCTATAAAAGTCACATTATTCAATGCTATAACATGCATCAGTTTTCAGATAAATCTGCTAGTGTTAGCCTTTCATCCAATTGTGTGCAGTTAGTATTTCTTTCATCATGAATAGATAATATCCAATGCAAAGAGATTCTCTAGCTTGAGATGAACATTTTATAGATCTCAACAATATATACTAACTGATCTAAGCCATGTATACTATGCTTACTAATGTATCTGAATAATGCACACTAATTATATATTAAAATCCAAACCTAAATATCACCAAACCCAAAAGTTCTAGAGAATGTAGTTTATGCTGCTTCTGCAGGCTGGTCATGTCCCAAAGCTAAGCACATTATTCTTCCACAGCTCTCTGCCAGACCAGTCAGGACAATGTGGGTTGGAGATGCTTACATCTTAAAAAATGACCGTTTCTGGGGTAAATTAATAGATGTTAGGAGATCAGCTTCTATCTCCACACCTCTTTTGCCTACACAGTTTGCACACAGGAGACATAATGACTTAGAGTCAAGTAGGTAGCAGAAGGTCTGTGTCTACCTGTCATTGCCAATAAAAATCATTGCTAAATGAAATATTGTTTCATCTTGGAAGAGAGGAAGGAAAATTCTCTGCAGTGGCAACTCTGATCATGATTCCATGTGTCTTCTTTTGTGAGATGGAAATGAACAAGATATTATTTTAATTATTTTTTTGTTATTATTACCAGGCTTAGATGCATGTGTTTGTCTCCTTAACATCTTGCAAATATCCATCTGCAGCACTAATGCTGCACATTTTAAGATCCTTCTTATGAAACTATGTACTAAGGAAAAAAAAACAACTAGTGTAAAAACGGAGTTAGTACAAAATACCAGTGGATTTGGAGTTGTCATCTTTCTCATCTGGAGGGGCAAAAGCTCATTTAGTTCTACCTGATGAAGGACTAGGGACAAGTAAGATCATCTGACACTTTGATTACAAATATAATATACTATCCTATACTGAGTTAATATATATTCACAGCAAAACATGTGCCTAGAGTAATTTTTTAATCTTCACTCAAATAGCCTGGGGCTGTGGAGCACCTTTTCTAAAGATATGCTATACAGTATCAGTTTAACAAGCTTTTTACTTATCATATTATTATTCTTGAAACTTAAAATTCAAGGAGTGAATTTTTCTTCATACTGAATTACTAACTACTCATATATTCTGTGCTTCTGAGTTAGAAATTAATAAAATGCAGAAATTACCTTCTGCTTAAACTATGAAATGGTAACACACCAGGTAAAATGTGCATAAAGTGAACTAAATTTTCATTTGGAAAATGAAGTCACTTTGAAACATTTCAACTACTAACAAACTTCTTTGCTGTTTTATACCATACCTCAACATTTTTTAAAATTCTTTTTCTGGCATACAGAAATCTTTTCTGACATGCAAAAATCTTTTGAAATAATGGCTGCATTTTTGTCTCTTCCAGACTCAGACTATTGCATCTGCAAATGTTGGAGTTGGAACAAATCACCTTTTTTAAAATACATTTTTCTTTCGCTGCTTTAACAGCAACAGAAATGGTAATAGTGGGAAAGAAGTGTGATGGATGAAGAGTAGGGGACGTTGCTTCCTACTGCTGCCCTTGTGTGCTATTTTTATGTTTATTTACATTTTTAAATTTGTTTTTATCTGTATTTCCCTTTATTTATGTTTTAGTTTTATTCTCCCTAAAGAAA
This sequence comes from Eopsaltria australis, assembly GCA_034509425.1. NCBI lineage: Eukaryota > Metazoa > Chordata > Aves > Passeriformes > Petroicidae > Eopsaltria > Eopsaltria australis. The sequence continues at coordinate 3,706,067 of JAVTVJ010000026.1, forward strand.
ATGGATTCTTAGGCTGAAAGTTTATGAGAGATCAATAAGAAAAGCAACACAGGAATTTGTGTAATCACAGAGTTCTGGCAAGATGAGGGAAATTACTTTACCTCTTCAAGAAGCCATTGGAAGTCAGAGATTGTGGTTTATAATCAGATGAAAAATTAATAATAACAATTATCAATATTAATAACAGTAATAATAATAGTATTAATAATAATAAAAAACCCCAGAAAGGGAAGTGAAAGGAGCAGGGGTTTTAATTAATTTCAAATGTTTCTAGATTGAGCTCTTATTTCGGCACTAATCAATTCCAAATGTGTATCTGACACTGAGAAAATTATACACTTTGCCTTAACTGACAGGCAAATTTTTTATGAAGTATGCTTGGTAAAGTTTTTAATAAATTTAAACTTGATAAAACCCAACTTTCATTTGAATAAGTACAGCCACTTCAAAATGAAACATACTTTTGATAGCACAGATCCCATTGATTAAGACAATCATCAGAAATGATGAAAACTCATCTTCCAGGCTGTTACTAAACAGAGAAGAGCTTAAAACCTTTATCTCTGGTGAATCCTATTCTGTGATTTAGGTTGAGTTCTTAGTTTCTTTTGAAATGTCTTCAAGCTCAAGTCAAGAGCACAAGAACATACTGGTATGAGCTGAAGAGAAGACAGCCCAGGGCTGATCACAAGTAATGGTATCTGGAGTAGGAAACTGCCTAAAATCCTCAGTGAGGAACTGCTTAGTTATTTTAATTCTCATTTCTAGCTACCTCTTTTCCTTACTATTGCTGGTTTGTGGTTGGTTTCTTTTGTTGATTTACTCAGCATATAATAAACTACCCTTGTTTTATTTTCTGCTGTTAAATAATTTACCTGATGCTACACACAAAATTGTTCTACATGGAAGCAGTTGGGAAAAAAGAGAGAAAGACATATAGTCGAACCATTAATGTGAACTTCATGATGTTCCAACTATAGCTCTTATATTACAGTTAAACCTCTATAGAAATTACATTACCCTTGGTTCCTAGAAAAGAGACCAGATGATCATGGGAATTTAGGCATAAAAATCCATAAAGATCAGATAGTAGGACTATTCCTCACTGTAACAGACAGTTGTGGAGCAACTGCAGCAAGCATCCTTATAAATTAAAGACATAGTGAGTTTTTCTCATTCTAAATTGTGACTTCAACCAATACTGCTTTATAGTTTTATGAGAAAGGGTTTTAATTTACATTCATGTAACTGATGCTCTTTTGTTGTGCATTTTACTGCCATTTCAATAACACTGGGCTTTAAAAGATGTCAGAATGTTAAACTAAATGTTCATAAATAGATGTATAAAATATGGTGTTAAGATACATTTTTTAAGAGGGAGTATTAGAGTGTCAAGTGCTCTGCAAAAGTTACAGTTAAAAATGCAATGAAAATAGATTCATAGAAGATTTGCTTTTTTCCCCATATCATATTTATGGCAGAAACACTGATAATTTTAAATTCTATGAGTGCGGAATGCATCTAGCTGTTTGATATCTGGATAAACAGAATATTAATTTCTGAAACTATAGTTTCCTTTTACTAGTCTCAATATTAAAATGTGATTTTTGAACCTCACAAATGCTGGAAATTACAGCCAATGGTTGTGGTTGAAATATGAATTCAAAATTTTTGTCAGACATTTAAATAAGGCATTTTATATAATGAATTAATACTGGTGGCATTTTTTGTTAATCATAAATTTGATGATAATGAGCACAAATCCCGTGAGAATTTTAAAAAGGTGCTTTTGTTATGCTTCTGTATAATTGCAGCATTAATATTTTATTTAAAGCTATTTGAAGTTCACTCCTGTCATTGATAGCAATTATTAAAGATTTTCACCTATATAATTGAATGAAAATCCTAACTCATCAGTAACTATAAAGATAGTCTCAGCATGAAAACAACTTGTGTGGCATTTCATGATTTACTTAATAATACCATAATACCAGCATAGCATTGTAAATTATGTTCTCAATGTTCTTGACTCATTATCATTTGAAACACTTTTATTGCTCATTGCTGAGTTTTTCTGACATGTTGCTTTTCTTTTGCAATGACAATATAAAGCTCTTGCAATCTTTTTCATATATTAAAAACTTTTCTTTAAGCGTTTGTTTGGATTTAATGCTTCACTGCATTTCTATGTCAGCATAAGTTACATTTCTTTCTAAAAACTCAGAAGCAATCCATGAGCATACAGAATTTTTATAGGATATTTATAGGGATGTTGGGGTTTAGTGGTTTTGCGTTGGGTTGTTTGGTGGGTTTTTTTTTTCCTTCTGTGTATGTTTTTAATAAATTGTAATAATGCTGAATTTCAAGTTGCAATTTGACATTTGAAAGAAGGTGTTTTTCCCTGTTGTTCCTCCCTATATAATCTTACCTGTGGATGGAAAATGTTGAACTTTCTTTGTTTTCAACTTGTTCTTGATAGAACATCACAAATAAATTGGCCACAATGCCATGCAGACTTAGCAGCCTCTGCCCTGGAAATGAGCAGTACCTTTTTTTCATTCAGAGAATGAAAGTTTTGCACAAGAAAAGGTGGGAGGAGTTTTGTCTTCTCTGCACTGTTAATCTGTTAGGATGGGAATCAAATTTCTGAGATGGGCTGAGCTGGGTGTAGGCAGTGGATAAAGGTGGAAGACTGTCAGAAATCCTGTGTTAAGGCAGACTGGAGAAGAACACACTACCCAAGGTTAGAACAAAAATGATGATCTGAAAGGATTGCTGTTACTGACAGAGAACCTGCTGAAAATCCACAGTAGTCTCTTAACTGAATGAAAAAAAATAATGAAAGTGTTTTTTCACTCTTTCCTCAGTGAGTTCTTATTATATGTTAATCTCTCTGTCTCTGTTCACCATCTGTGGAAATAGGATAATAATTTATAATTATGTATAATTATACTTATTACATTTATGAATTAAAATAATTTATCATAATTTCTTTAACAATGAACACTGTAGACTTCAAATATACACCTTGGTACTGAAAGATTTACCAGAATTATTGGGGAAAAGTTGAACTCATATGCTCTTCTATGCCCACAGTTTTTTAGCATACCCAGTAACTCAGAAGTAGTGGATAGAGGAAGGTTTAATTCTTTTAATATCATTCTATTGAAGTCAGTATTGTAGAAGTTGTGGCTTTGATCCCTTAGTGCTTTTTAGTCAGGGAGATCTCTGCAGCAACAGCAAGTGCCCACCAGACAAGCTCTAGAATAGCATATAAAATAAGATCTAGGATAATATATCAGATGATTGAAACCTGTTGAACAGCTCACTGAACATTACACTGAAGAACAGGGGCTCTGAAAGTGATTTAGGTGACATGCTGGGCAATAAAGAAACCATGAGGACTCTGTTTAATGCTATAACAGATTGGTAATTCATATCTTTGTTGGTTGAATCAATACAAGAATAGTGAGCAGGTTGATAAATGTGAAGACCAATATTAAGCTTTTTAGTTTTAATATCTCCAGCAAAAACACTGAAGATTTGTGGACAATAAAAGCAATAGTACAATATCTAATAAATATGGTTCTAATGGCATATATAAATATGGTATAACTAATAAACAACAGTTAAAGACAAGAACTGTAAAAATGTCCTTAAGATAATTTTACTATGCTTAATTTATTAAAGAGATTATATTAAAGTATAAAACAGTTTATATCCTGGGCATAATGGTCTCTGGAATGGAACATCCTTTTGATAAGTTTGGATCAGCTGTCCTTGCTATGCTTGATCCCAGTTTCTTGTGCAGCTCCTCAATGGCAGAGTGTGCAACACTGAAAAGTCCTCAGGGTAAGCACTGCTTAATAACAATCAAAAGTTCCATGAATTTATCAATATTTTTCTCATTCTAAATCAAAACCTAGCACAGTACCAGTTACTGAGAAGAAAAAAAACTCCCTCTCAGCTGAAAAGAGGCAGTATACAATACTGACACACTGGAAGAAATGACATTGGAAATGTTGTACTGAAGTCTCCGTTTCTTAATAATGTCACAATACAAGGAAACATTTTCTGAAGCTCAAGCTTTAGTCTAACGGAGTTGGTAATAGTAATACAAGATTGATAAAGTAAATTGTAAATTGTGTTATTCAGAAAGTCAAACTGGATTATATAAAGGTCTTTATACTGTGGAAACTAATTTATTAATAAAGTGAAGTGAATTTCAACCAACTAGCTATTTTATATCTTTCCTAGAATAGTGTTTCATAGTAACACTGGCCTTTAAGACATAGGGCTTCTTTTTATTTCTTCTTCCTATTGGAAAATGAAGATTTTTCTGTTTTGATTAGAAATATTTCATCTTATACTTGAAAATACTATTTTTGTGGTTTCAGAAGGATCCCAATATTTGCATAAAAATATATATTTATATAAAAAGTAGAAAGTTCCTTGATTTTACTAGTTATCCTATGTCAAGGCACAGAGAACAAGGTGAACAGATGCATCTAGGTCTGTTTATCCCACATCCTGTGTATCTTGCTTTATATTTCATTCAGTAGTATGGGTATGGAACCCATGATCATATATTTGAGTGAGACTACATTCTGGAAATTATCTCATATATTTTGAAGTTACCAAAACACAAGTATTTCACCCTTTCTTGTGGTCTTTCTTTAGAGAAGTTCAACACTCTTAAAAAACAACAACAACAAAACCCCCAGAAACCCAAGAAAACCCCTACAAAACCGAAAAAGAAATCAACTTTAGACTTCATTTGCTTTTGAGTTTTTCAGTTTATTTCTGTCATTAAAAATATGCACACTAAACTCTAGTCATAAATCTCCTCTTAACTTTTCCTTGTTATTATATTTATTTTTTTAAAGATCAGCCTGCTTTTCTGCAGATCTGCACAGGATATCACATCACCCCTAGAGCCTGCTATAGTCACAACTTTTCATGATACTCTTTTCTAATCTAGTTATAATTTCCATATATTATTCTTAGAATATTTTATTTTTTTATTCTTCAAGTGAGGTGAGTTCATGCTTTAATACAAAATTTGCTACACGACTACTCTGTCCTCATGATTAATTATCCTTCTGTCAATCTTTGCACCATCGGAAAATATAATCAACATTGAACTGACACCTGCTTCAAGAGCATAAATTAAAGTGTTAACAGGTTTGGTTTTAATATCAATCAGTCTGGAGTTTCTCTAGAAAAAGAGTTACTCAAACATGATTCCCCTCTGACAACTATGCTTTTAAATATGTCAATCCAATAAGGTTTACTTCAAGTAATATCTTCTAGAATCCCAGAATGAATGATATTTCAAAACACTTTCAGGGACTGTATAGTCCAAACTCTCCTGCTTAAAAGTGGGAGAAACTAAACCACCTTGCTCAGGGCCATGTATAATCAGATTTTGAACATTACCAAGGTGAGAGGAGACTCCATAACTTGCACAACCTCTTGTCAACCTCTCCAATCTTGATTCTCACAACTTCATCTCTTGTCCAATGCCTTGATCATCTTCACAGCTCCACTTTTCTTAAAATATAATAGGTCTTTAAAATCAAAATGTCAAAAGTGTGACATTGAATTGTGAGCTGACCAGTGTTCCAATCGTCTTTGTCAGAAAAAAGGAGCCAAGTTTTAGAAGAAATAGTACTTAGAAAGCCACTCTAATTATTATTAATTCTTTTCCTTTAACCCTTATTTGATTCTATATCATGATTTCTATTAATATACCTGAAATAAAGTATTAAGCTAATTAGTTATAGAATTACTTAAATCATCTTACCTATCCTTTCTGAATATTGGCATAATTTTAGTTTCTTTTTATTTTGCCCTTTAGTCCCAGATAACTCATCTTTGCATCCACCCTCTGAATGCCTCCTTTTTGTCTTTAAATAGATGCTACTTTTTCATTCACATAGGCTTGGCATTTTTTGGTTGATTTCTTCCTTGGTGTGATGGGCTGCTCTTGAACTTGGTGCAGGTTATTCCTGAATATTAACCAGCTTTCTCAAGTGCCGCTTCCCTCCAGGACCTTATTCCTTGGGACTATGATAAAAAGATCCTTGAAGTGATCCAAGTCTGCCTTCCTGAAGTCAAATACTGTGATCTTGCTTTCTGCTGTGCTTCCTCCTCTCAGGATCCTTAATTCCATCATCTCATGCAGCCAAGCCACTGCAGCCAAGGCTGCCTTCCACCTTCATGTGCCCAATAAGCACCTTCTTGATTGCAAGTACAAGGTCCAACAAAATACTACTCTTTTGGCTCCTTTCTCACCTGAGTTAAGAAGTTGTCATCAAAATCCTCCAGGAACCTCCAGGAGATTTGCTTATGCCCTGCTTGTTTTCCCTCAGCAGGTATCAGGTCGGCTGAAGTCCCCCATGAGGGCCAGGGCCTGTGAGAGTGAGGCCACTGCCGACTCTCTGTGAGCGCCTGATCCACACAGGTCACCTTCCTGGGCAGGTGACCCACAGCAGACAACCCAACCCAAACCAATCTTGTCTGTCCTCACCCATAGCACATGGAAAGAGGGCGGAGTTTGGAGTTCCAAAGGTGTCATTACATTCTGGATTGAGAAATGGTTGCATTTTTCATTAAAATAAAACAAAGAAGGAAGAGCAATTAGAGATCTCTGGGGGAAAAAGTTTTTATGTTTGTGCATATGAAAATTAATCATTTCCCTGAATATAGTGGTTTGAAAAGTGCTAATTCTGTCCTAATCAGCAAATTACTGGTATAAGTCTTAAGTAGTCTTTCTATGTGTTGTTTTAGGAATATCAAAGGTATAGTTTGTGTAAGTGAATATAAGATGTTTCTAATTAACTGCATTTAAAAATCACTACTTTAAGACTATTAATAAATCTTCCTAATTAATATATAGAATAATTATTGTTAAGGCAATATGACACACACAGCTAGAGACAATATTTCCTCTTTTTATTGTATTTATTTTTTCCAAAAAGGCAGTTCATATTACACTTATATGGAAACTGATATGTATCAAACCTCATCTGGCAGATTTCAGTGAATTATACCACTCATAGCTATTCAAACATTATGTTCAAATATTATATGAAGGTAATATCGGTTAAAATATTTTACATGTAATTGACTTTTTAAGTTACATTGAATGTAAAATATACATATATAGTTTGGAGTAACAGATTTTAGTACTGAAACAAAATTTGAGTGGAGAACAGCTAACAGAAGATTAATTTTAAATATAGAATTATGACATTTTCCTTATGTCATGCTCACCATCATATACCAAGATTATTTAGTAATTAAGATTCTCTGAAGAAATTCATAATTACAGATATTTGGGCATATAGTCATTACACTCTGCTAATTTCAACAGAAATCATAATTACTTATTTAAAAGATCTTCCATTTAATTATTTTGCATAATCCCAGCCAGATATTGTGAAACAGTAAGAAAACATTCAAACCAGAGACAACCCCACAAGAAATGAAAATTCTTTTATTTCTGGATTTTAAATCCAAACGTTATTAAGCAAATAAAAAATCTACATCAGCTTTCAAATATAATTTGTTTAATATGTAAAGTTCCTAATTTTTTCAAGTTTGTTATTATCTCATTAATATCCACTAAATATCTTTGAACAAACTTTTGCATTTATCATTTAAAGTTGATTACCATTCTGTATTAAAATTAAGATGCAGAATCAATAATATGGTATCATCTGGTGACTGAATGGACTAAACACTTAGAATCAAGATGTTAAGAATAGAAACATTTTTTTCACACTGTCTCTAGTAACCCTGCAATCAAGATCTTGATGATCATGAACACAGTTGGAGCAAATTAATTGCTTCCAAAAGCATACTGAATATATCCTCAATTTTTCATCAGCTATGATTTACATGGAAAATCGTTTTATATTTTATGATCTGAAGTATTTTGAAATTTCTTCCCAAGGAGGCAGTGTTATCTGTAGCTAAATCAGCCATTAAACTGTTGATCTATGAAGTGGTCTAAACTGTCTTGGACTGCATAGTTAAATAGCATAGGACACAGCTTGGAAGGCTTTCTTTTCTTTTTTTCTCTTTTTTTTTTTTTCTTTTCTTTTCTTTTCTTTTTTTTTTTTTTCTTTTCTTTTCTTTTCTTTTCTTTTCTTTTCTTTTCTTTTCTTTTCTTTTCTTTTCTTTTCTTTTCTTTTCTTTTCTTTTCTTTTTCATTTCTTTTTTACTTTTTCTTTTTCTTTTTTTTTTTTCTTTTTCTTTTTCTTTTTCTTTTTCTTTTTCTTTTTCTTTTTCTTTTTCTTTTTCTTTTTCTTTTTCTTTTCTTTTTCTTTTTTTCTTTTTCCTCTTCTCTCTTCTCTTCTCTTCTCTTCTCTTCTCTTCTCTTCTCTTCTCTTCTCTTCTCTTCTCTTCTCTTCTCTTCTCTCTTCTTTTCTCTTCTCTTTTTTCTTTTCTTCTTTTCCTTTTTTTTTCTTGTTTTTCTTTTCTTCTTGCGTTCTCCTTTCCCTTCTCCTTCCCCTTTCCCTTTCTTCTTTTCTTTAGGTTTGGTTTTATTTGTTTAAAGACTTTAAAAACCTAGAATGCTTTATGAACAATAATGTGCACGAGACACTGCATGATGACCAAACACTTCTTTTTCTAAGTGCCAGTAGATCATTTTTTGGTTTTGGTTGGTTGGTTGGACTTCTTGTCGGGAGGTCATGCTTTTTTGTGATTGTTCTAGCAAAAAGCTAGGGGAAAAAACCCCAAGCACTGAATGCTTCTTGTGACAAGGTGTACGTGAATTAGAAGACCAATTTAATAGTACACACAGTTTGAGTTAGGAAGGTGGTCCTGAAATATATTGTCAGAATAAGCATGATTTAACTGACCATGTCAGAATAGTGAACATCTGAAGAAAACAGGTGTGATGCCGAGATAAATTGGCTGGACATATAAAAATTATTCCGATTCCTCTTTCAATGAGACTTAGTAAACCATGAAATGCTGCTATTCATGTATTAGGCTGTCAATATAACCATGACAATTACACTTTGGAAGGAATTTTCTTGCTCTCTAGCATTAGTAAAAATATTAATGTTGAGATATTCAAATACAATCTCTACTGCATCATTCTTAGAAAAGCACAAAATCACAGAATCACAGAATATGCTGAGATGAAAGGAATCCACAAGGATCATTGAGTCCAATTCCTGGCCCTCCAGAGGACCATCCCCAAGAGTCACACCAAGTGCCTCAGAGCATTTTCCAAACACTTCTTGAATTCTGTCAGGCTGGTGCTGTGGCCGCTTCCCTGGGAAGCTGTTCCAGTGCCCAATCACCCTCTGGGTGAAGAACCTTTTTCTAAAATCCAATCTAAACCTCCCCTGACAAAGCTTCAGGCCATTCCCTCGGGTCCTGTCACTGGTCACCACAGAGACAGATCAGTTTCTGCCTCCCTTCTTCCCCTCATAAGGAAGTTGTAGACTTCTATGAGGTCTCTCCTCAGTCTCCTCTACTCCAGGCTAACAGACCAATTGAACTCAGCCACTACACATATGGCTTCCCCTCAAGGCCCTTCAACATCTTCATTGCCCTCCTTTGGACACTTTCTAGTAGCTTCATGTCTCATGTTCTGGTGTCCAAAACTGCACGCAATATTCAAGGTGAGGCCGCTCCAGTGCAGAGCAGAGCAGGACAATCCTCTCCCTTGCCTGGCTGGTGATGCTGATGCTGATTTCCCCAGGACAGGGTTGGCCCTCCTGGCTGCCAGAGCACTGCTGGCTCATGTTTAACTTGCCTTCGACCAGGACCCCCAGGTCCCTTTACATGGCACCACTTTCCAGCCTCTCATTCTCCAGTCTGTCCAAATACCCAGGGTTGCTCCATACTGTGTACAGAATCCGGCACTTTCCCTCTTGAACCTCACATTTTTTGGGATTGCCCAGTCCTCTGAGTTGTTGAGGTCTCTCTGCAGGGCCTCCCTGACTTCAAGAGAGTTAAAAGCTTCTTCCAGTTTTGTATCATCTGTGAACATGCCCAGTATCCCTTCCAGTACTGTGTCCAAGTAATTTATGAAAATGTAGAACAGCACAGAACCTAAGATAGAGCCCTGTGGAAACTCCACTAATGACAGATCACCAGTCCGATGTTACCCCATTAAACAAAATGTTAAAATACTGAATATTCATCACCTTGGAAGAAAATCTGTTTCTATGATATTACAATGTGCAATGTAACCTTCCCTTCTAGTTACAAGCTTATATTCAGATATTAGTAATGAGAGTTTCTAGCACCTGCATTTTGTTTCAGCTCACTCTGGTGCTGTGGTTCCCACCAGTGCTTTCATTCCTTTCTTCAGATGACATGGAGTCATCTGAACCTTTCTTTGAGGTCCCATGGCTGTGCTTGAATTTACTGAGATTCATTTTCATACAGAAAACCTCTACAAACATAATTTATTTCACTTCCAAGTACACTTCAGTATTTACTCTTCTACTGGATATTTTGACTGAAATGCTTGCACAAGAAGAATCCTCATATCTGGTGAAGCAAGAGAAATCAGATTGTTGCTTTCATGACAAAAAAATCCCTCGAGGAACAAGAAGGCAAAAATGTGTGTGATGATAAGAAATGTCACAAGGAAAATAAGAATCAACTTGGACAGGTAACATGTTATTTCTATTCTGGTAAGTAGGTACTTGGACCTGTCAAATGCTGCTTTGTGGCTTAGTGGCTCCTGCAACAGAGTATGGATTAGTGTCTCTACAATCAGAAAGGTGTTTTTAGTAATGCAAATAGGTGAAAAGAAGAGCTTGGTAAGTAGATAGAAAATTAAAAAATTAATCTAGCCTGCCCCAAAATTAGGCTTTGTCTGATAATGGAATTAAAAAATAAAAGATATGCTTTTCCAGATAGATTAAAGTGATTTTAGAAAATATTTTACCATATTTTAAACATTATTTATAAAATAAGTTATTTATGTTAGTTGAATAACTAATACTTAAAGAATTGTAGATTTTGCTATTTTGTTCTAAACTAAATGAAAGAGATTAGAAGCCTGATAGTTGAGCTGAAGTTTGTTGGGAAATTGGAGGAATGGGTGTAATTGTGTGGGTTTTCTTCCTTTTTTTTTATGAGGTGTGAAGATTGAAAGTAACCCAAACTAGTACTAATATTTCTGATTAAGAGTACACCTATCTTATTCATTAAGAAATAACTTTTAAAAGTTCTACAAACCACTCTATGAGGAAAAAGAATTTCAGTTTATATTTACCAAAATATAAAAAGTAAAGAATGTCCTAACATTTTGGATTGTACAGATATTTTAAAAGTATTGTGGCAATTTGTATTGAAAGTCATTCAACTGAGATGTCAATTTAATTCTAGCAGTTCAGAATCTGGTTTTACAATACTATTTCACCTGGGTGAGTCATTCTAGATGACTATTAGCCAATATAAGCAAGAAAAAATTCTGGAGGGAGACTAAAACTTAAATAGCATAGTGTAAATAAGCAAAACTATAGACAGATAATGTTTCAGGATGGAACCATTAACATATGTATATGTAATATATGTATGTATATATACTATGTGTTCATTTGTATGAAAAGAGACAAATAAAATGCATATTACTTTCTCAAGCAAAAAGTAAAAATATTTTAGTTTAGCACAAAAAAGGGTTATTAAGTGCACAGGAAAACAACATTCAATCTTTGATAGAAATCTGGAGAAATATGCATTTTTCATTCAGGAAGGTAAATGAAGAAAACTGTTTCCATCTTTTTTAGACAGCACCTTGACAGCTGTTGAACAGCATAGGTACCTGTAACCTATGAGCCAGAGGCATCACCTCAAGATGATGACATCAATCTGAGTCACTTCTCTGGTATAGACAGGAGAAAAAACCAGAAAAAAACCCAAAACAACCAGAACCTTAAAAGAGCTAGTGAACAATAATAATGCAGTCTTTTATATATGCTATTTATTGTCAGCATTATATACATATCCATCTGACTTTGAATGGAGAGGGAGAATGTACCTTCCTGTGAACAAGAAATGAAAATTTTTCTTCATCCGTCTGCCCTGGATTTACTTTCCTTATAATATGTTTCTAAAAATGCATATACAGTTCTGAAACCAATTATTGAGGTTATCTCAAGTGATTTTTTCCAATTCTTTAAACTCAGAGGGTTAGATTTATATTGTTTGACATTTGAAATTGCCTTTTAGTAAAAGCTTAAGAGGTGTCAATACAGACAATAATTTATTATCTGCATGGAATTTAAGGAAAATCTCATTACTAGAACACCAATTCCAATGCTAAAGTATGTGAGGAAAAATCCATAGCTAGAGATTATCTTCCATATAAAAAGTATTTTATTTCAGGCTAAATTATGATTAAATATGTGGTCTTTCTTAGACAGACTGATTTAAACTAACATAAAATACAGAATGTAGGATCCTTACTTTATTTGCAATCCAAATCCAGTGAACCAGATGTTAGGAAAAAAAAATTGTGTGAGGACTATTATCTATTCACACGAAAAGAAATCTTTGAAAATACAGGCTACCATTTTGGAACTAATCATTAGAAAATACTTGCTAGACTCTGGAAAATGTAACAAATGTCGAGAACGGCATCAAAATGAAAGTTGGTTTTCTCCTTTTTCTTTTCTGGTTTTGTGGGAATATGGTTCAGTGCATATGTTTTGCTGTAGTGCAGTATATTGTTACTAATTTTATAAGTTTGAAGTATTTCATTGCATCAGAACCTTGTATTCATTATCCACAGAGATGCTATCCACTGTTAATCATGCATGTAATAGCAAACATGAAGAACTAAGTCTGCCACCCATCCATCTAGGCTTCATTTATTGGAGGTTGGAGTAGATGACCTTTAGAGGTCCCTTCCAACAAAACCATATTATGATCACCATTTTTAATGGAAATTCTCATTTCAAGCAAGGATAGAAATATTTAATTAATGTAGAGATGCTATACACACTACATTATTAAAAAATAATCGACATTCTGTGGGTGTGTAGATGATTTTTTCTAAAGACATTATTTACTTGTGAAGAGCAGAAAAACTTAGTAAATTCACAGATTAATTTCTAACGTACAGCAGCTACTGGAGAGAAGAACTCTTCAAAATGTGTGTTATGTACAAAAGGTCAGTCTAACTTATCCCCAGAGTAAGGCAACACATAATGAAAAAATAGCATTGGTGGCTACATTGAGGAAGACAAAAAGGTGAGCCATCACAAATGTTGTATTTAATACAGAAATATAGCCTATTCTTTCCTTCTTCTTTCTTAAATGTGATCTGGTTTGCACTAATGAACATGAGATTTAATAAAGTTTCACACAGTACTCTGTGACATTTAGACATTTGGAGAGAGAAATCCTGCTTAAAAACTTTCTCCCTTTGAATTTTTGATGTGTAAATATTGGGAAAATGGTCACTTGCAATTATTGCAATAAAAGTTTCAAATATACATTACAACAACATTTAAACGATAAACTTGGAAAACAGAAATACACTTTACAGTAAATGGTGTTCATACTAAACAAATATTTGTGGGAAACAGCATACTTTTCTACAGATAGGTTTCATTCTGATAACAACTACAAGAAGAGTGAGAACCAAATATATGCAGGTAACCAACATGGCCAAAATCCACAGATTAAGTGCTTAAAGAGTAGATTTATTCCATCACCACACTAGCAAAACAGGGACACATACACTGCTAAGCTTATTCTCTCTTAGGAAGGGCAAAAAGCTTCCCCCTCCCCTTTTCTCTTACCCCTCCCCTTCTTCACAGCCTAGGCCTGTGGAGAATGTTTTTTATGTCTTTTCTACAACATCCTGTTATCTTCTGCAGAAATTCCACTCCCCAAGGCAGACAGAAAAAAACACAAGGTAACCACAACATGCGAAAATTCCCACAACCAATATTCTTAGCACATTCTAGCTGCAAGGTCATCTTTGGGTGAAAACAACTCTTACTCCTTTGCTTCTCACTCAGTCTTCCATTTTCAATCCCTTTCTCCCTGATTTACTCCATGCAATAATGTATCTTGCACCATGCTTTAGAAGACAGGTTGTAGAGAGTATTAATTTATTTTGCAAGCAAATTTTGAGAAAGTGAAATTTTGAAGCAGGCTATCCAGTAAAAAAATAGTCAGGGACAAATAAATTAAGGTGAAGGTACTCAGAAGTGATGAATAAAGAAAGTATGGCACAATCATTCTCAGAATATTACCCCCTTGTTAAATTGTCTCAGGAATGATGCATATAGATTGAGACACTCTAGAATCCTAGTTACTTTGAAATGTTATTAATTATTCTAACCTGCTATTCTAGGATGTTCCTCTAAGAACCTGAGCAGACGCATGGGAAAGACTGATGCATAAGATTCACTTAATATGCATGTTATGGTCTCAAAGCTGATACATTATGGCAATTTGATGTGATAGGCTTGAGGGCTTTCTTTTGAAGGATATGTTACATTTTAGTAAAAAACCCACAAAATATAAATTCCTTACTATTTTCAGTACCTACCTACAGAATGAAGAATCAAGCAAGTAGCTCTACCAAAATGAAGTTTGCACATATCTTTATTTTTTGTTTGTAATTAGGAAAACAGACTGTCTCATTCAAGCCAATTATCACATTTTTAACCAAAGGCATTTTATCAAATAGACAACATTACCATAAAAATTAGGTCTCTTCCAGTTTCACTACAATATAAGTTAAATTAAGCATGAAAATATTTATGCTTAGCAGGAAGCAAAAAAACCCCTAAAATCACATAAATTACTACATTTATGTTTGAATGACTGTTGTTTCTACTACTGAATCAGTTTTAGTTTACTGTCCATCTACAGCATTCCTTGTGCACATGTATACCAGTGGCAAATGCTAAGATTATAATTTGTCAAGCACTCGGAATAAGCAATTTATGCCCTTTTTAAGACATTTTTAATTATTATAGTAGACAATAGAATGATCATAATAAGTATTTGTGTATTTGTTTTTGGTGGAAGAATTTTTTAAATATCACAATTGCCTCAACATTTACACTGTCAAGGATACTGTAAAAATTTCAAATATGTATATATTTTAAAGAATTCACAGTTTCAGACACAGTAGCAACATAAGCAACCGCCTCTAGGTAACATCTGGAATAGCACTTATGAACTTCACTTCTGGAAACATGGACACCTTACCTAGTGAGACAAAAAAAATCCTGTAATTCAGCTAATGCTGCTGCACATATATGAGTTGGTGTCTCTGTTGGCCAGAGTACAAAAGCAACTCTTTGTATTTCTGACAACTCATGAGGACAGTTGCTATTTTCAAGGTGCATACATATGCAGACCTTATAACAAGTAAGAAAAAAATATGGCACCAGAGCAGTTCTCAAAGGGAAAAAGAATAATAACCTGTTATTTATGAAACTTTGAAGCATGGTTGACATACTGTCATGGTTTAATCCCTGCCAGTATCCAAGCACCACGCAGCTGCTTGCTTGCTCGCTCCTCCACCAGCAGGACTGGGGGCAAAATTGGAAGGACAAAAACAAGAAAACCCATGTGTTGAGATAAAGACAACTATTAGGAAAACCAAAAGCTGTGCACACAAGGAAGGAAAAGCAAGAAATTAATTCACCCCTTCCCATGTGCAGGCAGGTGTTCAACCATCTGCAGGAGAGCAGGGCTCCATCACGCATTATGGTGACTTGGGTGGACAAACGCCATCACTGCAAATGTCCCCTTCTGCCTCCTCCTTGCCCCCACTTTATATCCTGAGCATGATTCATTTGGTCTGGAATATCCCTTTAGTCAGTTTGGATCATCTGTCACAGTTGTGTCTCCTCTCAATTTCTCATGCACCCCCAGTCTCCTCACCAGAATGGCAGTACAAAAAACAGAAAAGGCCTTGGCTCTATGTAAGCCCTGCTCAGCAATAACAAAAACATCTCCATATTATCAACCCTACACTAATCCATAACACAGCCCCATACCAGCCACTGTGAAGAAAATCAACTCTATCCCAGCCAAAACCAGCATATGTAATCAAATAATGAGTATTATTAATTATTTTGTAACTGAAACAATTTCAGAAGGTAACAGAAATAAAGGCTGTTTCTTTCATTGTGCGTAACCTTACATTACAGGAACATGGTGCATCGGCAGCGAATAATAAGAACGTGATCATATTTCTTGAAGTGACAGACAGGGTCCTCCCATTTCTGCTCCACTGACAGATTCCATATGAAATTAAATCACATAAAAATGTGAACTCTCAAGATGTTTTATTCTACAAAGATAATTATTATACATTGGAATTTAGCACTTAATATTTCTGAAATACAGTCCATTCTGAATATTGTAAAATATGGTGAATAAAGACAAGATAAAAGAAAATTGATAAATGTAAACAAGATAAAATATTAATGCATTTAACACTGCATGTCTATCTCCCTTGAGTTGTGTGCCTATGTGCCATTTTCTTTCTTCAAAACGTCATTCTTTGAAGACATTAAAGCTCATAAAAAAATAATTGTAAAGGTGCCTCATTCCTGAAGAAGCTCAGAATTAACTAGAATTTACTTATGCTCTCTTCGGCAAGAAGATGGCATTGTACCTTTTTTTTTTTTTACTGCAAACAAGCTGTGAGCATTTGTTGTGTAGCACAAAATACCAAATTTTACTCATAGCAACAGTACTACCCTTTTCTAGAAACTCTTAGATTCAGTCAGCCAATAAAGATTAAAATATAAAATTGTGAACTCATTAAAGCAACAAATTTCCTGGGTAATATATTAAGCAATGTCCTCAGTAGTGCTCAATTAACATAATCTAAAAAATCCAGCTTAATAAACAGCATGTGAAAGATACTTTGGAATGAATGAAAGATGTCAAATCCTGTGTTTAATTTTAGGCCCCTCACTACAAGAAAGACACTGACTAAAACATGTCCAAGGAAGGGCAACAGAGATGGTTAAAGGCCTGAAGCACAAGATTTATGGGGAACAGCTGAAGGATCTTGAGTTGTTTAGCCTGGAAAAAAGGAGGCTCAGAGGAGACCACATCATGCTCTGTAAGTACCTGAAAGGAGCTTGTGGCCAGGTGGGGGTCGGCCTCTTCTCCCAGGTTATGAGTGACTGGACGAGAAGAAATGGTCTCCAGCTGCCCCAGAGATGGTTTAGATTGCATACTAGGAAAAATTCTTTCACTGAAAAGCTTTTGAGGTATTGGAACAAGATGCCCAGGGAAGTGCTTAAGTAACCATTCCAGGATGTATTAAAAAGATACATAAATGTGGCACTTAGGGACATGTTTTAGTAGTGACTTTGCAGTGTTAGGTTTATGTTGGACTCAATGATTTTAAAGATCTTTTCCCATCTAAGTGTTTCTGTGATTCTGTGAAAAAAAAATTTATTCCAAGCAGGGTCAAACCATTTTTCAGCAAAAATATCTTCAGATCTCAAGTATACTGGTATTTCTTTTAAATATTGTTATCTTGCCAATTCTTGATGAGAAATTCAACATTTCCAATAATATTTCACTTGAAGAAATAATATTTTTCTTCACAGATTTGAAAAATCTTGAGCATCTCTCAACTAGTTCAAATCACTAATTTAAAAATGCATGTAATAACTGTTAGCATTTTTTTCTTATAGGAATGGAAAGACCACACAACTTACTAATTTTACTGAACCAAAGCTATTCCTAAGACATCTAATAAAATATATTTTTTTATAAAAAAGAAGTATTTTTCTTAAAATTAACCAAAGATGTTAGCAAAATGTTAAATTTTTATCAGGAAAGTTCAGATGATTCTTATAACAAATATGATACATCTCAATATGTTATCATGATTACCATGGCATGATTAAATGCTTTTAAACAATATAGTTTTTACACAAGCATTTAATTTATCTAGACTGTTATGAACAAAATCTGTCAAAAGTAGATATTACACATGTATAATACCTTCAGTGGCTGTGATGCAATAGAAGGTTAAGTAAAGCTCTAATGTCCTGAGATTTGTAGCTCAGCTTAGGGAAAACAAAAAGTCGTAAGTGAGCTTCTGATAACAGCACAGAGCTACGTTCAGTTGATTCAGGTATTTCTTTAGCCATATTCACTACACGTTTCCTATGCTGTAACACTGGCTCGGAGACAAGTATTCAGTTATATTTTCATTTTACATCTGGTTTCCTTTCCCCTCCCCTCCCCCCCCCACGAAATTTATTTATTCTCCTTCTCAAAGTTCATTATTACTGTAAAGTTATAAAAATTGCATAAACCTAACAAGTGGTGCAGGTATTTTTATGTGCCATGTCCATGATCACAGATAAACTATGACTGCAAGCTGTGAATCTTTAGTTTCCTGTACAAAAGTACAAACACAGATGAAGTTTCAAATTATAAACTTTAGGTGGCAAATTACAATGTGTTTCAGTCATCCTAAGGGTATTTTTTTGTACCTCTTGGATTTGTATGGTTTTAAAGAAAAAATTAACTGGATCCTATCAAAAGATTACACTTCACAAACTCACATACCTCCATGAATTCTTGTGATTCTGATATTGCAGAGCAAAGGATTGAGATCACAATTTCAATAGATAGTGAAAAATGAAATTTTAATGCTACCCCTTATATATATAATCCATAAAAAAGGAATAAGTTTGAATAAAATTTTAATGTTGCTGGTATTTGCATATCAGGACAATTATGTATTTGTCTTTTGATAAGCACTGTCTGTGCCATGCTTTGTGTTGCACTTACCTCAACCATTAGTTGTGTGACTGAAGGTATACTGTCATGTGGATATTGCACTTGAGGACATGGTTTAGTGGTGAGCAGTGGTGGTGTTAAGTTGATGGTTTGATTTGGTGATCTTAGAAGTGTTTTCCAGCCTTAGTCATTTTACACTTCTGTGATTCCATAAAACCTAACTTCTGCAGTTCTTTTGAATTTTTAACTCTATCACCTTCATACTATGAATGAAAAACATGCTCTTCATATCCTTCCTTCCTTCCTTCCTTCCTTCCTTCCTTCCTTCCTTCCTTCCTTCCTTCCTTCCTTCCTTCCTTCCTTCCTTCCTCCCTCCCTCCCTCCCTCCCTCCCTCCCTGCCTTCCCTCCCTTTCTCCCTTTCTCCCTCTCTCCCTCTCTCTTCCTCTCTCTTCCTCTTTCCCTACTTTCTCTTCTAAGCACGAGTGGGGAAACAAGAAAGGGTGAATATCCTGCTTTAAGAATGAGGAGTAAAAACCCAACTCAAACCAGTTGCTACAACCTTGTTAATTTATCTTATGCTAATAATGAAAACTGGTGAATAAGCATGGGCTTCTGTATCTGTTCTGAATTTTATGTAAAGTTAAATATCAACATTCTTCACAAAATATGTTCTTATTTTGCTTCTTGCTTTTCACAGTTTTAAAAACATGGACAAAATTTTCTGTTTTATAGTCTTATAATTATTAGAAAATGAATTTTCAATTTTTCCATCCAGAAACATAGTGTAGAATAAAACTTTCTAGATTCTCCTAAAATATTGATATTGCACTTATTCAAATTTGATTGGAAAGAATAATGTCGTCTATTAAATGCTTTTCTTCCCTATTACCACTGTTGTTTCTAGTTACATATTAGTCTCTAGTATAGTAACAGCAGTACTAAATTTAGCAGTTTATATCTTCTTAGCACAGAAAAAAAGAAAACCTTAAACATTAAAAATGTCATTATTTCTATTAGAGTCATAGTGAAACTGACTTTATTATGGTTAGGCTTTTTAGTAGGTAAAGACTAAAGGAATTCTGTTAAACCAGAGAGAGCAACTATGGAATTAATTTTGTGAGTGAGACATCTTAGTAATTATGCAATTTATTTTTAAATGGAATAAGCACACATGAATTAAACTTTATAATGCTTTTTGTCTGGACCTATACCATTAAATGAGACACATATAAAACAAGTGCAAAATATTTATGTGCTGCTTGCAAAGCAATCGAAATATTCAAATTTATGATACTTAAACCAGATGAAACACTTAATAGAAATAATGCCCCAGCTGAAAAGCCTGAAGGCATCTGCTAACTTAATTGTAAAATTTCATTATATAAGACAAAAGAGCTGTACCTAGCCATGATACATTTGAAATGTTGGTTTATTTTTTTCTTTAAGTCCCAGGATAATGATTTTCCAGTTATGGAGAATGCTTCTGTGTAAATAGACTCTTCCTTCAGGAAAATAAGAAATGGCTAATAAACAAGCTTGGCATTTTCAAAGGCAATTAGTACAGCTTGAAATTAGATATGCAAATTAGCAATGCTCCAATAAATTGGTGGTTGCAACACAGATTTTTCTCTTTAGATATACAAAAAGCACAATCCAAACCACAAAAGGAATGAATTTATGCTTCATTTTACTTTAAACCAGTCTAGAGATTTTAGCATTCTACTCATGGTAAATGGCAGAGTTGATTATGGTAATTTGAAGGGTTTTTCTTGTTTACAAGGCAATAACCATAGTCTAGAGCAATAAATTTTAAGGCCAAAGGTGCTTATTAGTCTCTCTACAACTTTTAATGTACTAAGTATTACTCTCAAATTACATTCACACTATAATGCTGGTTAATATACATGTTACTTTTTCTGTTGTTGTTATAATTGTTATTGGTTTTGGTGTTATTAACATGTATAGCGCTTTTTTAGGCATGTTAGAGACTGAATTAAGAATAATGACATTTCTGAATAGGATGGAAAGCTGAGGGACTCTTTCTGTTACATTGTTCTAGAAAAGGATTTGGCTGATCAGGCCCTCAACCAGATTCAGGCATTTTTTTGTTGGTCAGAGAACAAGAGCCTTTAAGTAAGAATATTACTGAAAATTAGGGCTAGAGAAAATGTCTTTGAATTGTGTCTTTTCCTCCACCCCTATAACTTAAAATACTATTTTTAAGTTAAGTTATGAACTGAGTTATTAAAAAGTTCACTGGACAGCTCTGACTCACACCATTTTAGTCTAAAATTTAAATCTAAATTCTACGCTAACCAAATCATTTTAGTAAGGACCTATTAAAGATTCAAAGATGATCCTGAAACTTCAAATACCCTACCTACGTTTACTGAAAAAATTCTGGAAAAACAGAGAGATCATGCAGGGACATAGAGACGCAAATATAACATATATTGCATGGTTAACAGCTCTCAATAGAAGCAGGGGGAAAAACTGTCTGATTAACCCTCTTGCTCATAGACAAAAGATAGTGTTGAAAATTTTTGAAAACTGCAACTTTTTTCAACCATAGTGTCATTTTCTGGCAATGATACTACTGAATCTGTACTGCAACTTTTTTCAACCATAGTGTCATTTTCTGGCAATGATACTACTGAATCTGTATGTCTCATACGTAACCTGTTTGGTGGCTGTAGTTCTCCACCCATTACAGAATCCTCATATATTTCTTTTCTTTCTTTTCTTTCTATTCTTTCTTTTCTTTCTTTTCTTTCTTTTCTTCCTTTTCTTTCTTTTCTTTCTTTTCTTCCTTTCTTTCTTTCTTTCTTTCTTTCTTTCTTTCTTTCTTTCTTTCTTTCTTTCTTTCTTTCTTTCTTTCTTTCTTTCTTTCTTTCTTTTACCTCCTACTCTTTCTTTGCTTTGCTTCTTTTGATGTCATTAAAGTTTGATAGTGTTCAAGTTCTGGTTCTCATGTTCATGCAAATTTTGAAAATTTGCAAGTAAACTTGGACTAGCAACTCTGTAGAATGTAAAAGATTATATTTTGCCTTCTTGTCCAGAAACTCTTTTTTTGTATTACAGAATTTTTCGGTGTAAAGTCCATTTTTGCTAGACCTCATCAAGCTCACTGGAGAGTTTTATCATTATCCAAACACAAGGAAGCTTCAATAAGTGTTGTCTTATAAAACCCTAGTGTATAGTTCTCAGTTGATATTTCTCTCCCATATTTATTTATTGGTATTTGTCACTTATGTGGGTTCTTCAATTATGGAAGATATTTTATGCTTAATGAATCACAAAGATCTTGTCATTTATTGTGTACTGTGCACAATAACTGACCAGCTTAAAAATATCAAAGGTAAATGACAGAGAAACCAGTTTTTAGGACCAAAGGGGGAAAAATCAAATCTAAGACCTGAAGATGGTTTTAAAACAAGTAATGATTCCTGAGTGAAATTCTGCTACCATAGGAGGAAAGCTCTTGCAGATTGACTTGAAAAAATTTATTTGTGACGATTTATATAAAATTCAGGGAGAAGATGGGTGTCACTGCACAGAGTAACTTTGCATGCGTAAGAAAACATTAGACTATCTAAATGTCCTCTAGTCTTCAACCAGAACAAGAATTTTCAAACTCAGTAGTTGATACACTGAATAAAATCAAACTGCTTTTCTATTTTGCCAGAACTTCAATACAAAAATTTCACTCAAGTGTAAGCATGTGCTCTAGCATAAGATGTACAGGTACTTAGTGATTTTGCAAGTTAGATAATTCTTTTGTTAGACTAAAGTAAATGTTTCTCTTTGTGCAGTAAATTCAAAGTCTCCTGGGAAACAAATAAGATCAACCCCTTAAAAGACTATGAACCTATGAGATTTTTCCGTATGACTTTCACTGTCTGCAGCCCTTTCTTTCTTGTACAATTACCAACAAGGAAAAAATGTCCAAAACCTGCAGACCAGGTTGATATTTCAATTATTTTATATTGCTTTTAAATTGGATATATAGCAATCAGCTGTTGACAGTTTACTTTTTAAAAACAAATCATGACTTTTATCCAGTCCTCAGAGATACAGAAAATTATCTGCTCTAGTAGCCATTTAGATTCAAAGTTTCTACCTGTTTCTCAGTAGATAAAACCTTGTCACTGCATCCTGAGTGTCTTATGTAGCATGACTCTCTAAATCATCCTGAAACTTATTTCATTATGATGAGCACTTTCAAGACAAAATATGTACCCAGCAATATATCTGTAAGAGTATGGTTTATTAGGATATCTTGCTGATAGTTATTCACAACACAGGCAAACTCAATAAATTTTAAAAGCCCTGATATATAAGCCATGATATAAAGTGTATTTTAAATAAAATAAGAAACCCCAGAGGTTAGGTCACAAACAGTTCGGACTTTAAAGAAGTCATGCAGCAAATGAAGAGGTTCAACCAGCTCTGTTCTGTGTGAGTGTATGTGTTTGCATATGTGAATTCTGTTTGTGTACAGGATTCGCTCTTTTTCCTCAAACTGAGCTGTCCAGCAAGTCAATGCTTTTCAGAGTCTGAAAAAGCTGGTGTCAAAAACGACGGCTGGACATACATTGCCCAAGACATGGGCTGGGACTCTGGGAAGTTATGATTGGCACAGGCTATTCAGACTTTGAGAGACCAGCAGATGTGCATCTGTCAGTAGCTGAAGGGAGTGTTGGGGATGGGGGAAGTGATTACGGGGGAGCTCTTGACTTGATAAAAAGAAGGTCTGACTAAGTTGTTCACAGCTGGGAGTGTTGATGGGGTTTAAGTGGGTGCTGCGAAGATCATTGCTTTCTATGTCAATCCATACAGGTGTACCTCTGCACTGTGTGAGTGTGCATCTATATTTTTGGGCATGCTTAGTCTTGCTGCCATGGGGTCATCCAAAGAGGAACATCAGCAGACAGACTGGGGATAAGAGCTCCCCTAAGTCCCAGATTTGGCCTGATGTTAACAACATCAATAAGTACTGATACATTACTTGTTAAAAAAAATAATTCTTTAATTGAAATTTAAATTGCAATTTAAGAATTGGCAAGAAAAGAGGTAAAATATTAATGGAATGAGACTTTCCATTCCTGAAAACATAAAGAAATGTAATCCCATTTTAGGAATTATTGAAAAGTTTAAGTCAGTGCTATAGTACTAATTAGACAGTAATGTCTAGTGAAGAAATGGACTTGTAATCAATGACTGCCCTTGGTTTTGATGGTGATCTGGCTACCTTTAGAAAAGTTTTATTTCATCCCATGTCTTTAAAATAAGGGACAATGAAACTTTAAAGCTTCAAATGTAGAGGATTTTCACCTGAATAACTCAATTTGATGTGTTGAAACAGATAGAGGATGTGTAGGGCTTCTAATGATGCTTATTTTCTCATAAAACCGTCTTTGACCATCGGTTACAGAAAATCATAAATAATATCCTCACGCTTGGATTCAGACAGTTTTACCTCTATTTTCTAAACAAGATTGTAAAAATGGCTTAAGATACCAAGCAAATATATAGACAGAGTATGTTTTAGCAACATTACTATTACATATGACATTATAGCCAGCTATGTAGAATAGAAAAAAACCTAGAAGATCTAAGCTATAATCACAGGCAGACACTGTTTGAAATAGAGGATTTTGTAAATCACTCCTGAAGATTTCTAATACGTGTTTTAAGTAATAAAATTTGTTCCTGTCTTAATAAGGTAATGACTAATTATATATCATATATATTCTGTGTCTTCTTAGACTTTTTTTTTGGCAGTGTTGTCTCATAAGATGGGTGTTTCATTTTCCTACTCATCCTGCCTGTCTTTCTCTCCACTTGTTCCACTTCAGTTCATCTTCATTACAACAAGGAACCAGAGCTGTATACAGAATTTCAAATGAATTTTCAGTGGTGCCATTTATAAAAAGGCAGCACTTGTCAGTTCTTGATGGAAGTATCTGTCTTGAAGTATTCTGGCTGTATAACCCCCTTTCACCAAAAAGCTTACCCACAACTCAATTATTTCCAATTAATGAGCATAACAGTTTGTAGCATTTTTAATAGAACCTCGGACTGTAAATTTGCATTTCTAATACATTTTTTTCCTGTTTTTATCCTCTTGTTCTCCAGTTTTTCCTCTTCTGTGATATCCTGTTTCTCTGTATTGATAATGTCTCAACTTAGTGCTGTCAGCAGACTTCATCACTGCACTACCAACTTTTGTGCCACGGTGACTAATTGGAATAATAATAATAAAAACAACCTTAGTAACATCTTTCTCTAAAAATAACGATGGCAATTTATATTACAATATTAATATTCAGAAACCAGCAACATATGGAATGGTGTTAAATGTTGATTGTTCCTACAGGACTGATAGTAACAACATGTTAGATGGTTTTCTTGAATTAATATTTTTAATTAAACAAGAATAAATTTCAAGTAAATACACCTGCATTTTAAACTAATAAGATTATTTTAAATTAAAATATAAAAATGAGAATGACCTACTTTCTTGACTTTTTGCTTAAAGAAGCCTACAACAAACTTTAAAATTGATAAATCTTCAGGATAATTCCATGGGAAGACTGAGACTACAGATATCTCCTCCAGTCTTTATATATAAACATGGTAGTGGAAGCCACCAGATCCTACCTGGTGTGTCTTTCACAGAAATATGTCAGTTTTGTTTTGTAGGTAAAAGATTTACACTGAAGATCATCCTAAACCAGAAAATCCTAAAAACATTTCAATTTTCAAGATAAAGCTACTTAAAATATTGTTAAGCAAGCTGGAATTATGTAAAAAAATAACAAACTCCTGAAAAAATGTTCAACAGAGAATAGATCTGTTAACAGAGATGGGAATAAAAAATCAAATTTAGCAAGATTTTAATTTTTGTATTGTACACCAGTTGCATGACTGATTAGAATTGAGTCCTTATTTCATTTTCATAATCTGCATTATTGTTTAAAAAATGTAACCGTAGTTTTTATAACTAATTACAATGCACACAATTCTTAGCAGAAATGCATATTAGGAAGCAAACAGTAATAGGAATGAGCTGTATCAATAGAGTTCTAATTCTAAACTACATAATTGATGAAGTCTTATTTTGACAGTGTTCAGATTATTAATGCTTGTAAATTGTCTTAACATCCAGTGCTGAAAAACAATGAGCATGTACAGAAACAGTACTTTACAAAATAATATTTTTGACTGTAGCTTCTTCCATCCTCACACAGATGCTATGGGCATACTCCATCTACACAAAGGTTTGGGGTTTTATAAGTGGACAGAGAAAAATCTAAAAATATGGTCTTTTATTTTCATACTCGCTTGCTTTTACTTCGCCAGAGCTCCACCAAGGAGCAGCAGAGCAAAGTGTCTCTGGAAACCCAGGAGGCTGAGCAGTGGGACTCACAGTGTGTCAGAGGGAAGGCTCAAGGCCAGCAAGGCGCTGTCCTCTGTGGCTGAACAAGGTGAGCAGGGCAGCTGTGAGGCAGCAGCTGGGGTAGACAAGAGTCCAGTTTCACTTACACATCCTTTGTGCACAGCAGGTTCAGGTTCAAGACAGAAAGGAATGTCTGGTGGGCAGGTTAGACATGTCAGACCACTTTCAAGACAAAACTGCAAAGTTGATCAGAAAAGATCTTGAATTTCAAAGCAAGTCCCAAGCAGAAGAGATGCTGAACTCTGCTGAGCATCACAAAGGCTGCCTCTTGCACTTCCCTGAGGTGGTCATCAGCCCAGACCACCAAAGTCCCTCCTGAGGAGAAACACAGCCCTGGCAAATGATCAGTTTGCCAAATGAAGATTCTACAAAAATTGTGAACCATATTTTAACAAATTAAATCCTTTTGTAAAGTTAATCTGTTACTCTAATCTCACAAGAAATCTCGACACATTTAAATGCATTTCTATGTAAAACATATTAATTTTAAATAAATTAAACTCCCTAATCTAAACCACTACAAAAGCACAATATAACAAAAATTACAAGAAATATATTTATGTCTTTCTACAAGTTTATTCTGAGTTCCTATGTGGCTTCAGCATTTCTATAGATAGTGAGAAAGCACACTAGTTTTTATTTTTGATGGCACTGCTGAAAGAAGAAACATTAAAGTTTACACAGAAGCTGTTACACAGGTTTTAAAAGGGCTCTGAATCTCCTCTATTTCTTTGAGGAAGCCTAAACACTAAATTACTGTAAGTCAGTGATTAAGAAAGTAACAAGATAATTGATGCTTCCACTGTTACAAAGGAAATGCCATTCCTGTTCCACATCATTCTGCATCAATGGTTATTATGCTTCTGTAAGATGACTAGCTGATATGCAAATCACTAGTAGGAAGCAGAAAATACAGAATTTTCTGTATTTTCCCCATAAACACCTCCATAACTGATGTGTCCTACTCCAATGGCTTCTGGACTATTTCTTACTATCCTTCTGACTTATTTTCTGGATGCAAAATAAGAAATCTAGAAAAACTTAAGGAGGAAAAAGGGAAAAATCAGGCTCAACTCTCTTTGGTAGCAATAAAAAGCAAACCTTTTATAAGATTTCAAAATAGGTGTAAGAGAGGTGTGATAAAATGTGAATAAGAAACTACAGTGTAATCTAAACTAGAAAAAATTCACTGCTTACAAAGCATTTATAGTACGCACAAAGAAAGGAATGTGAGAAAAGAAACCCTTCGTTTCCAGAACTTATGTTATTGAATTTAGCATATCAGTCTAGTCTTCTTTAAGAAGCCAATCCAACTTCACTGAAACTTCAAAATTAAAGACAATGAAGCATGTTAAGTGAATGCTACCATGCTCAATATACTGAATCCTAGAAAATAATTACTTGTCTTGCTGAGAAGACAGATGCAGGCAATGCAACACTTCAGTGTTAAAAGAGACTGTCTTTCACAGACTATATAAAAATGTAAATGCCAGTTTCTTGCTCTGTAGTAGATAATACCCAATTTCACATCACAACTTCTGGCTTCAAGTTATAAACTAGTGTCAGTGAAAATAGCATGTACAACATTATCATTCTGCTTAGAGACTATTCATTGTTCCATGCATTCAGTGGTACTGGGAAAGTAAAATAATATAATGTGCATGCAAACTGATAGCTAGATTCCTATCTAACCTCATTGCAAAACATTTATTGTGTTTGTATGAATGTAAAGAATATAATAGAGTATTATAAGAAAGGAATGATATCTCTGACCTTTTAGCAATATAGATTTTTATTCAATTACTGTTGAGTAGCCTACGATTGTGGTTTCTGGATATATTAGCAAAACTTATTTCAACATTTATTGAACTGTCTAAATCCAAAGTTATTTGATTACATACTTGGAATCACAAAAATAATGTATCGACAAGTTTAAAAAATTACAGGAATATAATACGTGAAAGTATTCATCATTTTTTTTGTAAGCATTTATTGCCAAGAGGAACAGAATAAGTAACAATTTGCACAAAGATTTTACAAAGTCACTAATTCCATGGAATATGTAATGTACATATTCAACAACTGTATCACACTCAGTGAGGAGGCTGGGGGTGCACAAGAAGTTGGGAGGAAACACAGCCAGGACATCTGACCCCAACTGACCAAAGGGACAATCCAGACCATGTGGTGCTGTGCTTAGCATATAAAGCTGGAAGAAAAAAGAAATGGGGGACATTCAGGGTGATGCCATTTGTCTTCTCAAGTCATCTTTCTACTTGATGGAGCCCTTCTTTTCTGGGGGTGGCTGAACACCTGCTTGCCCATGGGAAGTGATGAATTAATACCTTGGTTTACTTGGCATGTATGCTTGTCTTTTCCTTTACCTATTAGCTGTCTTTATCTCAATCACCATGGTTTAAACCCATCCAGTGACTAAACCACTGCAGCCACTCACCCACTTCCCCCCCACATCCCTGCTGAGACAGAGTGGAGAACCAGAAAAAGGTAAAAACCATGAACATTAAGAACAGTTTCATAAGAAGAATAATAAGCAGGACAAAAGTAATACCTGTAATGCAAAAGAAAACAACAACAACAACAACAACAACAACAACAACAACAACAAAAAAAACCACCCAAAAAACAAAACAGAGTTAAAACAAATGATACACCATACAACTGCTCAGCACCTGCTGGCCAACACCCAGCCTTTCCTCAAGCACTGATCAGGCTGGCCCTCCTGGTCAGATCCTGCTAATTTATAGATTGAACACGGTGTCATATGGTATGGATATCCCTTTGTCCAGTTTGAGTCAGCTGTTCTGGCCATACTCCATTCCAGCTTCTCGTGCAACTCCCCACTGGTACAGAATGGGAAACTGAAAAGTCTTTGACTCAGTGCAAGCATTGCCCAGCAACAACTAAAACATCAATGTATTATCAGCATCATTCTTTTACTAAACCCTAAAGACAGCACTGTAGCTGCTACTAGACAAAAACTCACTTATTGCCAACAAAACCAGGACATCAACCCACAAGCTCTTTCACTTTTATTCTTCCAACTCTTTCCCCCATCCTATCCAGGGAGAGGTGAACGAGTAGCTTTTTTGTGCTTAGGTACTGACAGGACTTAATCCACAACACTGGCCTCCAATAGTGGCATATGACTAAAGTTGTTAGACTAAATTTATCACTGACTTTATTTAGAATTTTTATGAGGCATTACCTTGTGTTCCTTTAGTTAAAAGACATCAGGAATAAATACACTTATTTTTCAAAATATTTGTCTCTGCATTCTTGTCTAAAATGTTACTTTCAGCTAGAAAAGCAAATACATTTGTTATGATCCAATTAGTGAGAGGTGCTTCTGCCTGAATTAAGGTAAAATTTCAGTGTTCCTTGGTGAAGTTGCCCATGAATAACATTGTTATACATTCAGTCACTTTTGCAGGTCTTTTTCACACTTCAAATACTAAAAGGTAATCAGCATCATTTTCCTGAAACAATATGATTTGAATGCTTCCAGGATGATCTGCAAAACAACGCTCAAGTGACACAACTTAGATTACTATTATGAAGGACGTTTTCATATGCTGAAGTCAATAATGTGGATTCTATTTAAAAGTAAATGTGAGGTAGAGAGATAGAAAGAAATAGAAAGGAGAGGGGTCAGGAAAAGGGGAGAGAGAGTGGGAGACAAGCAGAAGATAGTCAGCACCCATGGATCCAGTGGCATCACTTTGGTCTTCCTTCACCTTGGGCTTCTAGGTGGTGAGGGTCCCAGAGTTCTTCTGGGGGACTCTTATACAGTCCAAGTTCCAGGTGTCCATAGAAGCTGTTCCCAGGCTGTTTCAGGTATCTGTAGAGGCTGTTCCCATAACTTGGGGTGATCTTTGTTTGACTGGTGTTATGTGTATAAGCAGTCATCTCCTTTCCCACTGTTTGTCACAGTGGGAATTTTTGTCAGGATCCATTAACCAGATGTGCTAACCAGATCTGCCTCACCAGGCTTGAAATTAGTACCCTCCTGTTGTAAATGTCTCCTGTCTGTGTTTATCTCAAGTTCCTCCTGTGGTGGTTAATCTTATGGCAATTTCCTTCTGTGGCCTTGACAGTGTTCTAAGAGAGGCAACAGTATTCTTTAAGTCCTTACAGCATTAAAAAGTTCCAAGTATCATGTTGTCATGCAAAAAAAAAAGAGTTACCATTGAGAAAGGAAGGAGAGGATGATTGCGAGTCACAGGAAATGGATTAACATCTTGGACAAATAGATAATTTATTAAAATTCAGAGCTATGAAATTAGTGGAAGTCCCAAAGTTCTGAATTATAGTCTTCTAAGCAGAATATCAGCAATCAATCAACTCCTAATCTATCATTGCTTTTAAATTTTAAAAACCATTTAAGATTTTTCAGATATTTTCTCATTGAGTGATTATGGGTAAACATACCTGTGGTATGTTTACATATGGGTAACACCCCAAACACTCTCAAACTAGTCTAGCTTAGGATGTAAATTTTACATTTCAATAGGCTAAAAATATAAAATTTAAGTGGTTTTTGTGTCTGAATTCCTTTATATTCAGTTCAGCCTTGCTTGCTTGGAAGAGATGAAATTATGTTAAAACTAATACATATTTTTCCAGCAATTAATTTTATGCTTATAATTTAAACTGATCTGACTCCAGACTACTGACTCCAGGCAAGCAGAAATAAATGTTTATAGTGTGAGAGTGATTATGAGATAAGGATTTATTCAGATCCTTGCCCATGTAACAGTACTATAAAATACTGTGGTCCCATTAATTATACAATGCAAAAAAAAATACCTGGGAATATCTTAGGTTTGATGGATTAGGCATTTTGTATGGATACAATCCTGCAATAGATTTGCTAACAGAGCAGAGCACTTTTGTGTTTAAGGGGAAGAGGTGAAAGAAGAGAAAATCACAAGTTGGAAATATTTCTGAGGCACACCTGTCCTGCAGAGTTCATGGCCAGAGCTTACCTGGTTTGTCAACCATTGTGAAATATATGTTATACAAGATTCTTGTGACAGCTTGAAGGTACATGTTCACATCTTCTCCTAGTGAAATTATCTGTAAAATTTCAGTTTTCCTAAAGAAGTTGTCCGTAAAAACTATTTTTATATGGTCAGTCACTTTTGCAGGCTTCTTTCATCCTTAAAATGCCAAAAGGCATTCAGCATAAGTGTGCTGAAAATATATTATTTGAATGCTGTTCAGAATGATCTGCAAAGGACACTCAAGTGACATGACTTTTCTAAGGATTATGAAGGATTTTTGCTGATGCAGAAAGTAACAAGACAAAGGTTCACTCATATATGTTTAGCAGGCTCAAAAAATCCTGTTTGCCACTCATGAGTCTGGGAGAAGATAAATTAGATTTATCACTTTAAGGAGACATTGATGTCTCTGATCACTACTCAGATAGGTGGATACTGTGGGTGATAAACTAGATAAGAACTGACAATACAGAAACCCAACCATATCCTGGGCTGTATCAAAAGCAGTGTGGCCAGCAAGTTGATGGAGATGATGCTCACCCTCACTCCTCTCACATTAAATCCCTGCAGGGCTACTGGGACCAAAAAGGGGACTTATGAGAAAGGTCCCTTCCAATCCAAACTGTTGTACGCTACCATGATTCTATGATTCTGTGTTCATGAGTGACCTAATCAATAGATGTATTTAAATGATGTGACCATTAATAATGAGAAGGGATACCTTGGGGATATAACAGCTATCTATTATTGCATTATTAATGTAAACTTCAGTTCAGTTTTCAGTGTCAATTAATAAATTAAATAATGTTATTTGAAAAGAACAGGACATATAATTATTATAAACCCATAATTTCCCTCCCAATATATTGAATATAGAATACATTCTGTAACACTGTTGAAAGCAATGGAAAGGCTAGCAACGAACTGACAGCATGGCCTCAGATTTTCTGATGTTCATTTTAACTACCCTATTGTCCTATGAAATGTGATAGCTCTTTAGAAATCACCTATAGGACAGGTGAGTGTTTAGCAGACATATGAAAATATAACACAGGCCTGGGAATCTATTACCTTTTAACTGCTCAATTTCTTTTTGATGAGCATCTTCAGCTTAAGAGCAAACAAGTTATCAACAGAAAAATAAGATAGGGGAAAATGTAGGCAAGGAGCTCAAGAGGCCAAGGTCCTGGTAAACAACAGCATAAAAATACAAGTAAATCAATTACTTCCTAAGCTTCAAGGGAGATAATATTTGTTAACCAGATATTCACTGAGACTAAAATTTAGACTAAAATTAGACTAAAAGCTATGTCTTTTGGAGAACCCTGGATGAATAACTGGAAACTGGAAACTGATAGGGTCATTCTAATATGGTCTTCAGGCAAATGTTTCATCTGTCAGGATATTTATGATCTATCAGGTCTACAGTCTTGATTTCACAGTATTTACACTGTGTAGTGTAACAGATACAAATGTTCCATACTAGATGATTACTTGGAAGTGTTGTCATGTGTTTATACTTTCCATGTTGTGTAGAGAGGAACAGATTCTGAAAAGAATAATAGGAACACTAAAATTACTGTCAGGAAAAGAAAAATGGAGTAATGACTTTACAGAGGGCTTCGTATTTGAGTTATAATATAGCTGCAGAATAAAAGAGCAACAAACTCCAGAGACCCACTAGCATCCACTTATTCATCTTGCAAAAGGGCACTGGGGTTAAACCATCTAGAAGCTGTCTCTTCAATTACTTTAAAAGGGTAAAAGAGTGATGATCTTTTTCTAAGGCATTGTTAAACTGGATAGTCCCTGCAGGTAAAAAAAGATAATCAGACTGACAAAATTCAGTGAATGGACAGTTAGTGCTTTTTACTGCACAAGCCAACAGCCTGGAGTAAAGGGAGGAATGTCAAGACCCAGTTTGTTATTGCTTCACTGGGCTTGTTAACTGTTGCTTTTTCCAGTTGCATAACATGGATGATATTTCGGATGTCACTTGAATTTATTCTTGCGTGATCAGCTCCTCTTAAATGTTTGTTTTAAGCAGTGGAGCAAATTGTAATCACAGTTACCACAGTGTAAACCAAGAGTAACTCCAGTCCAGGCACTGGAGTGTTATATCATGAAGCTAAACTCAGTTCAGAAAGAAACTCACTGAATAAATGCTGTGACCTTGCTAAAGAGTCATTTCTGGCACAGAGTTACGTGTCAAATTATCCCTTATATAGCGATCCAACATCTCTACAGCATGTGTGTTGGTTCTTTCTCCTGCAAACAACAAAACTATTCTTTCCTGTGTTCCTGACTCATCCAGTCATTCTCCCACTCCCAGAGTTTCTACTGCATCTGTGTGACTTTTAAGGAACAGACATGACGAAAAAATTATCTAAAAATATCCCCAAGAATTTTAATGCCAGAATGAGAAATGCGTGGGTTGTTAAAACCTTTTTTATGGGCAAAGAAAAAGATCACTTTTTGTGCATTTAGCAAATATTGTTGTTATAACTAGTATCTAGTAATTGTTGGCCAGATAATTATTACAGAATAATAAAAAGTACTAACACACTTAAAATCGCTAAATACACATTTCTCAGCTATTACTACTTCTCCTGGTGTTATGTTTACCCCCCCTTCTCTTATGTCCTAAGTTTTTTTCTGGTGTTGGCATGTGTGATGGAATGTTACTGGGAATTTTTAATATCTGAGGTACGGAAAGACAGAAAGACATGGTGTTCATGTTGAAAGTTTCTTCTACACAGTTTTTTCTCCACATTCCCCAAGGTGTTTGGTAGCGTGATCCTTCTTCAGTGGCTTGCACCTCCAGACTACCTCCAAATTGGCTGAATGTGCTTGTATGTTAGTAGATGTTGCCAGTTTTCTTTGTTACCTTTAGAATCAGTTTAAGTAACTGCTCATGGATAAGTTGTTTATAGCCAAGCGGTGTCCAGTGAAAGCCCTGCCTCCTGTGCCTATACTCCTCTATGCTGCATCCTGTTTCCACACTATTTAAGGACTCTGCTTTCCTATCAGGCCTGTATTCCCCTACCCTACATCATTTCTACAGTGGAATGAATGGCATCAGTAGACAAGGGAAGAGCAACTGGTGTCATCTGTCTTGATAATGGTGGTCCACAACATTCTTACATCTACAGTGGAGAGATATATATTTGAAGAATGAACTATTTGATGGAGAAGGGATTGGCTATATGGATGCATCCAAAGTTACAGTCAATGGCTCAATGTCCAGATGGAAAACAATGAGTTGTCTTCCATAACTCCTTAAGTGGAGTGAGTGTCCACACTGGGTTCAATACTATTTAATGTCTTGGTTCATCATATAGATGATGGGATTGAGTGTCTGCTCAGCAAGTTTGCAGAATACACCAAGCTGCGTGGTTCACTCAATATTTTTGAACAAAGCGATAGCATCCAGCTGGAACTCAACAAGCTTGAGGAGTGGGAAATGTGGACCTCGTGAAGTTCAACACGACCAAGTGCAAGATCCTACACCTGGGTCAGGGAAATCAATCCCCAGTGTCAGTACAGACTGGGCAGTGAGTTTGTTGAGAGCAGCCCCCAGTGAAGGAAGACTTTGGGGGTAATGATGGATTCACTTAGAGCAAGCCTGGCCAACCTATTCTTACTTATTCTACTTATTCTTACAATCTTGGTATATAATTCATAGATTGCTTCTAGCAATACTATACTATATGATTAACTATAGCTAATATAGTCTAACACAGAGAACTTGCAGTTACTCCAGCGGCTTATACTTTGCTTTTGGAATGACATCAGCAGCTGATATATAATGTAATTTGATGTGTCTGTATCACCTTACAAAACAAGCTACTCATCTTTTTTCTTTTTTTTTTTCCATTATTTGTTTTCTACTAAAGGTTAGATTTTTAATATTTATTTTTAGCTTGGAAGAGTAGAGTCTCACTACTTTTCAGACAGAGAAATATAGAGTCCATATATTATTGTCTACATTCACTCTCATGTAAAGAACACAAAAGCATTACAAAGAAGAAAGAGAAGATTATTGGCCTCAGCCCAAAACATAGGAGAAGAACTATAAATAACATATTGAAAGAAGCACAGCATCTAAAATATACATATATATATACATATATATATATATATAAATCAGCATTATTAATACTCTTGATCATATAATTACATATGTGTGCTGGTTTATTAAACAATTTTGCAAGTATGAAATTAAGTAATTTCAACTAAATCTTTCTGCCTCATGGAGAAAGAAATTAGTTATTAACCTGATATTTTCAATAGTTTGATAGTGGAAAAGTTCCCTTGGATCTTTCGGATATGCCATGCAATAATGATGATTTTAATTTTTTCCAACAGCTTCTATAAACAAAGTCTTAAGAAGACGGTTTTTAAAAGTAAAAGAAAATTAAACTGAAATTGTAAAAATATTATTTTGCTAGAAGCTGATGTCCTTATTTGACTTTAAAACCTACGTTATGAGGTAGCTACCTAAACAACGTAGAGGGAAGAGTTAAACATCAGCATCCTAGCCATATACTCCCATATTCATATTTCAGTCTTCTCCTAATTACATACACCTGCACAAAATTTTGAAATAATTGCTAACTCTCTTTTTCTACAAGGTACTGCAAGAGGGATTTTACAGAGCAGTTAGACCCTCAGCAAATATTTTCTTTGCTCCTGCCCCTGCAGGAAGTTTGAACCAGTTTTCATATCTCCCTGTAGATTCTTCACTCATTGTAATGTTTTAAGGCACTCTTCTATCATCTCATTAGCATGGAAGCAGTTACATTTCCATGTCATAATTAAAGACAGAGAGGCAGAGAATATCTTGCATTCCAGTTGGCTGTCCAGAGAGTCACAGAGTAGGAGGCAAAGACTTCTCTTGCTTTAGGTAATTTATAGTCTTACATCACTATACAATGACTTTTTAGTGTTAAAATATATGAGATGGCTTTCATGCACAGAAATAGACTTTAAACAAAGTAAAGGGTCTGTGATGGGCTTCAAGCAGTGTTACAGAAGATGGGATTTTTCTTGCCTCGATTTCAAACTGAAGCAATTGCATCCTCTGTAAGTATACTGCAAAATTTTAGAGCAGCCAAATTCATATTTTTTTGCAGCATCCAGTACCACCAACATTCTGTGGTGGGTTGGGCAGAGAACCATCTCAGTTGCTGATGCCAATACATCCTACTTAATATCAAAGCATGATGTTTCTTAAAACCACCAATAAAGATAATTTAATGTTTTAACTAAGTTTAAAAAAATATTTACATGATATTGCATTCTACATGCTTCTTTGGTTTATAGCTGTGATCGATGACTCGATGTCCAAGTAGAGACCAGGGATGGTTGATGTTTCTCAGGGTTTGGCATTGGGACTGGAGCTGCTTCCCACCTTTGTCAGCAACATGAACAGTGGACTTGAGCACACCCTCAGCAAATCTGATGATGGCATGAAGACTCTGTTGTGCGGTCAACATGCTGAAGTGAAGGGATGCTTTCCAGAGGGACCTGGACAGACCTGAGAAGTGCGCCTGTATGACATTTATGAATCACAGAATCACAGAATGTTAAGGGTTGGAAGGGACATTAAAAATCATCTAGTCCCAACCCCTCTGCCATGGGTGGGGATGCCACCCACTAGATCAGGTTGCTCAGAGCCTTCTTCAGCCTGGCCTTGAACACTGCCAGGGTTGGGATATCCACAATTTCCCTGAGCAACCTGTTCTGGTGTCTCACCACTCTCATAGTAAAGAGTTTCTTCCTAATATCTGATTTAAACCTACCCTCTTGCAGTTTACAACCATTAATCCTTGTTCTGTCACTACATACCCTCGTAAAAAGTCCTTCTCCAGTTCTATTGTAGGGCTTTACGCAATAAGTTCTCCCTCAGATCTTCTCTTCTCTAGGCTGAATAATCCAAATTTTCTCAATTTGTCTTCATAGGAGAGGTGTTCGAGCCCTCTGATCCTCTTTGGTGTCTTTGTTGGGATTATCCTGCTCTGCTCTGCGCTGGGGCAGCCTCACCTCGAGTCCTGTATGAATTTTTGGGTGCCACGATATAAGAAAGACATGAATCTATGAGAGAATATTCAAAGAAGAGCAACTGAGATGGAGAAGGATCTGGAGGGGGAGGCATATGAGGAGCCTGCCTTGCCTGGCTGATGATGCTGTGCCTGATTTCTCCAGGAC
The DNA here is from genome assembly GCA_034509425.1 of Eopsaltria australis. Classification (NCBI taxonomy): domain Eukaryota; kingdom Metazoa; phylum Chordata; class Aves; order Passeriformes; family Petroicidae; genus Eopsaltria; species Eopsaltria australis. The sequence continues at coordinate 3,743,499 of JAVTVJ010000026.1, forward strand.
ACGGCTGGCCCTCCTGGCTGTCAGAGCACTGCTGACTCATATCCAACTTGCCATCGATGAGAACCCCCATGTGCCCTTCTGCAACACAGCTCTTCAGCATCTTGTTCTCCAGTCTATACACAGAATCAGGGTTGACCTGTCCCAGGTGCAGAATCCAGCACTTGCCCTTATTAAAACATTTAAAAAATGTTAAGAAGCCAGACAGGTCTGAAGCCAGGAAGGGCACTGAATTTTCTGTTCTCCTAATTCTTGAACAGAGGGTCTAAACACTGCATCATTAGGACATCATAAAAAGTGTCACTTTTTCCTCCTCTAAAATGAGCTGCATTTACAAGCAAACACAGTACTGAATTCATCTCTGAATTATTCTGAATCTTCTGGCATGCTGTATATTTCTTCTAATCACATCTTAAAAAACTGGGCACCTGAGAATATGCCCTTTTCCTCTGCTTAGCCGTTTATTACTTTTTTCTGAAACTCAGACTGGATGCCAATAGCTTGCATCTGCTGAGATATTCTCTAAAGAAGATCAGATGGCTAGAAGCGGGGAACAATGGCATGTTTAGGTCATTTCAGGACATGGGCCTACTGAGCAGAGGGAGTGCTCAGCTTTTATTTTATTTGAGGCCTGAACAAGTCCTTTTCTGTATCTGTGCTCTTAGTGATTAACATTAAAAGTGTCTTTTATTTTACAGTCTGAAGGCTTGATGACCCAGAGTTGGGGAAAAGTATTTTGCATTATTAGGCTGCACATATCTAAATCCATATTTGTAAATTCAGTATATCTGATAGTAGTTTCCGAATGTGAGGCTGGCTATTCTGGAATGGTTTTCTTTTTCATTGTAGTGTCACATTCTTAACTTTGCTATGAGCCCCTCATCTTTTTACTCTGGGGCAATAAGGGAGATAAGAGCAGCAGTACGATATTGATACTGATAATGAACGATCTGTCAAGCAGCTGGACCAGACCATGAAAACTGAGCCTTTTTTAGGAGGCCTTTCAGTAGAGAATTTTATTTTCCTCTTATCATATCCAGAAGAAAGAAAGAAACTAACGCCAGTCTAGATTTTAAAAAAATTGTATTCTGTGACTAGAAGTATTCATTTTCTTTCATGGCCAAAAACATCTTTCAACTTGAAGCGTTCTTTGGACTGTTTCTTATATAACAAGAAATTGTAAATATAGAGGTTCTAAATGCCGTATCTACAACAGAAAATTGCATTCACCTTAGACTATTCTCTTTCACTGAGAACATCCATTGTCTAAATTACCTCGTCTTATTTCTCTGAATAGCATTTTATCATGACAAAACTGCCTTTTGGAAATTATCTCTAACCAGTAGTAACCTATGAGTCTCGTTTGGGATCTATCTAAGAAAGGTTTTGCAAATCCAAATCAAAGTTCAAGTTCAAGTTTCTAATCTGTGTTATAAGTGGGAAAATTCTCCCAAGTTAAAGACATCAAGTTTGGGTGTCTGGAAATATTTCTTGTGTTCATTATTTTATGACCTTTGGAAGACTAGACAGGCAACTCAGGAGGACTATAATGAGTCAGAACTCAGAAGGTTGTTTTGAGATTATGCAGAGAAGAAATTAGAAGGGCCAAAACCCAACTTGAACTTCATCTGGCTAAAGCTGTGGAAAATGTTGCTATAAATATGTCTGCAAAAAAAAAAAGAAGTGCTAATGTTGGGGGGGTGAAATCATAGTAACATGGGATAAGGAAAAGTCTGAGATACTTAGCGCCTTCTTTGCCTCAGTCTTTAACTGCACAAGTAGTCCTCAGGTTGCCCAGCCCTGTTAGCTGAAATAAAGGGAGCAGAATGAAACTCCCATAGAACAAAGAAGATACTCTTTGATCTGCTACACCTCTTAGACACACAGAAGTCTATGGGGCTGTCTGAGATTCACCCAGGAGTACTGAGAGAGCTGATGAAAGTGCCCACTGGGCCACTTTCAATAATTTACCAGCAATCCTGGCTGACTGAGGAGATCCCAGCTGATTGTAAATTAGCAGATATGACACCCATCTGCAAGACAGTTGGGCAGGAGGATCTGGGGACTTACAGGCTTGTCAGCCTGACCTTGGTGCAGGGGAAGATCATGGAGTAGATCATTTTGAGTGCCATCACATAGGATGTACAAGACAACCAGGGATCAGGCCCAGAGAGTGTGAAAGACAGGTCCTGCTAGACCTGCCTGATCTACTTCTATGAAAAAGTGATCCACTTGGTGGATGAGGGAAAGGCAGTGGATGTTGTCCATCTAGATTTCAGTAAAGTCTTTGACACTGTCTCCCACAACATTCTTCTGGAGAATCTAGTTGCACACGGCTAGGATAGGTGCAATGTTCGTTGTGTAAAAACTGTCTGGATGATGGGGCACAGAAAGTGATGGTGAGTGGAGTTAAATCCAGTTAGTGGCTGGTCACAAGTTCCCCATGGCTTAGTATTGGAGCAAGTCCTGTTTAATGTCTCTATTTCTGGGTGAGAGGATTAAAAACATCCTCAGTAATTTTGCAAAGCACACCATGTTGAGTGGGAATCCTGACCTGCTGGAGAAAAGAAAGGCTCTGACCTGGAGAGGCTGAATTTACGGGCGAAAGCCAATCATCTGAGGTTCAACAAGGCAAAGTGCTGGATCCTGCACTTGGACAGGCTGAGGGAAGAATGTCTAGAAAGCTGCCCAGCAGAGAAGGACCTTGGTGTGCTGGTCGACAGTGGCTGAACGTGAGCCAGTGTGGGCCCAGGTGGCCAAGAAGGCCAAAGGTACCCTGGCCTGTATCAAAAACAGTGTGGCCAGCAGCATGAAGGCAGAGATCATCTCCCTGTACACTGGACTGCTGAGGCTGCATCTCAAATCCTGTCTTCAGTTTTGAGCTCCTCAATACAAACAAGACATTGAGGGGCTGGAGAATGTCCAGAGAAAGTCAATGAAGCTGGTGAAGGGACTGGAGCACAGATCTCATAAAAAGCACCTGAGAGAGCTGCGATTGTTCAGCCTGGAGTAAAGGAGGGTTGGGAGGACCATCTTTCTCTCTAAAATTTTCTTAAAGAAAGTTAAAGCTTGGTGGGTGTCAGTCTCTTCTCCCAAGTAACAAGCAATAGAATGAGAAGAAATAGCCTCAAGTTGTCTCAGGGGAAGTTTAGATTAAATATTAGGAAAAATTTCTTCACCAAAAGGGTGGTCAGGCACTGGAGCAAGCTACTGAGGAATATGGTGGAATCACCATCCCTGGAAGTGTTCAAAATATATCTAGATGTGGCACTTGGGGACATGGTTTATTGGTGAAGGTGGCAGTGGTATTTCACTGGTGTGACTCGATGATCCGTGATCTTGGAGATCTTTTCCAGCTGTAACAATTTTATGCTTCTATGTTTAATTTAATGTTTTCTTAGAAAGGTAGGCAGTTCTATAAACTTCAGAGAAAGCCATAAATATAGCATTTCAACAAATATCTTGGCTGTCAACTCTTATAAGTTTTCAAAAACTAATTCGCAAAATTCCAAACACAAATGTAAAGTTTTTTATGGCTGCTTTGTCCAGTATTATGTGCAAAATGTGTCTCAAACTCAAGTTTAATATGGAGTTCCAAAATCATATCTGACTAACTGTAAAAGTTAGTTTATAGTACCATAATGTTCTGGCTCTAACCACTCAATTTAAGATTTAGTAACAAAGGGACACGGTGTTCTTCCAAACAATAGGTACTATCAAAATTCACATACTTAATAAATTGTCTTTTTCATTTCTTTACAGACCATAAATATAACCAAAATGACTGGTGAAGCTGTAGTAGCTATTGACAAAGAGGCAATGATTTGTGAACTGAATCCCAGCAAAATTCTTTGAATATACAGTTATATGCAATACCTCCAGGACAGGTTGTCCGACATATCATTCAAAACCTTGGAATACTGAGAATATGTTCATAATTCTTGTGTTAAGAAGCAAAAGAATATAAAAATGTAGTGTATGAAGAACTTAAATATTTTTTTCTAATGCATTGTTTTATTAGAACTATGAAAATATAAGTATTTTGTATATTAATGTTACATCATTTCACTAGTAGAACTCATAAACTCTGAAAGTCTGTAAAACATCCTAAGAAATAGGCCAGAAAGTGCTGAAGAAGTTTTACAGTATTGCTTTTTTAGATGATTGGTATTGAAAATACACATATAAAGAGTCCTACTGCAAGAAAGCTTGCGCATATTTTTTAAAAAATCAGGTTGGCTAAATATGGATATTTCTTCATGAACCTCAAACATAGAAGAGATTATGTAGAAAAACTGACGCTTGGAACAAGGTGAAAAGCATAAGCTGACCTGAGGAAAATCAGAAAAGCCACTTCACAAATTAACTATCCTAAGCCACAAAGTTACACAAGCAGTTATTCTGCAACTAGGTTAACAGCAACTTTGAAATTTATACTAATGCCACAAAAAGTAAATCACATTATACTAACTTGATGAACACAGAACAGATGGCAATTACAATGAGAAAGATAAAGTTTTAGAAATAAACAAGAAAGAACTTTAAAAGTTCACAGGTTAATTCACACATTTTCCTTTTGTAGGTTAATTTCATATAAAAACACTAAGACTTTGAATAATGAAGTCTCAGACTTTAAGTAATTTATCTCTTTAGAATTCAGGGATACTTGTTGAGATTTTGAAAGACTGGGTAAAGCTCTATGGTCTTTCTTTTTTATATAATCAGAAAAAAGGAATTACTAGATATAGATCTACCGGGCTGATATGTGTTCCTTGGAAAATATTTGGAACAAGTAATCAAACTGATAATGGTTTTCAGTTTTTCTTCTTTCTGTGTATGCATGTGTAGCATCAATAATAATCACAGCCAAGAAATTAAAGAGATGAGACATCTGGTGGTAAGGATAGAACAGTACTGAGCTAGATTGGCAAGGCTGTGGAGCCTCCACCACCACTGTTTAAAACAGAGTGGAAAGAACATCTGCCAAAAATGGCTTGTAGATACTTAAACAGAAAGTGAGTTAGATACCTTCATGATCTCCCTTCCAATCCAGACAGAAATAAATGAATAAAAACAACAGACAATGAACTATTCCAGTAGCATTAAAGAACTGTTCAGAACCAAGTTTCTATATGATCATAGAAGTAGTGTTTATTTTTAAAATGAATTAAATAAATTTATGTAATTTATGTAACTTTTTAAACTGAGTAGCAGCTGACAAAAATAACATGAAATGTTCTCATTCAAAAAACATGAAATTTAAACTTGATACAAAAGTCTTCATTTAATTGTTTATGGTATTTTAAGCTACTCGTGCTACTCTGTAACTTAAAACTGCATGACTTCCTATAAATAACCACAATTTTAACTTTATACTTTACACTAGGTACCACATTATTTCATTTCAATCTGCTTGAAAGTCTCTTTATCTTGATTCCTTGGCTTCAAAATCCATTATGTCTCCTACAGAATCTCAAATATAACTTATCCTTTCACCAAAATTTTCATAGATTACCCTCCATATAATAGACAAACAACTCTTATAACCTTGGTACAAGTTCCTAGAATTATGTGTTAATTCTACTAAAACAACCTCTAAACTAGTTGCTTTTTACAGAGACTTTTCACTCCATTTGTGCCTTTTCAGTTGTTCAGTAATATACTTATAATGCTTAAACAGAAAGCAGAAACAGTTAAAGAGTAAGTCACAGGTACATTGAATTTAATACCAGAAGGAATCACTGGGTTGTGTGACCTGAACTACTTTTTAAATTTTTTTCCTAGTTAATCTGTATAAAGCCCAATTTGTTGCAAAGTCTCAGAGTTTTATCACTTTTGTTTTTTCCTATGAAAAGTCATATAAGGAAACCTCAAAGATGAAGTTGATCTGGTGAAGGTCAATCTAGCCTCCTTGCTTGAAAGGAAATCAAGCTCTCACAAGGCTCTCTGAGGGAGTACAGAGACATTAGATTTCCTGCATTAAAATGGCATTTGCCAATGCAATGAACAATTTTCATTGAAGAAGAGAAGGGGACAAGGAGGACAATGAGACCTTCCTAGTTTCTTTCCTCAATGACAGCCATATATATATAAAACCCAGTTGTGTGCTCATGCATGTGAACTATCTTTCTGAAACCTGCAAAAGGTTGGGCATTAGAATTGCAATGCAGTGGTGAGAGAACATTTATATTCTTGGCCTCACAACTAAGTCTCAGAAATTGGAAACTATCCAGAAATTACTGGAAGAGAATGTAAAACTGTCACTGATGTACAGAACAAGGTAGGAATAGTTGAAGGATGCCACATTTTAAAAAGTAAATAAAACTGCAAAGTAATTTAGGGAAAAAGATCTCCTTATTTGCAGAGAAATAACCTAAGGATTTTTTCACTTTTATTACAAAGGAACAACTCAAGAAGCAACATAAAAGCTACAGGCCTCTTAGGAAGAAAAGTTATTTTAAATTAACTTAGTTTTGAAATGTCTTAAAAAGATGATGATATTGCAGATCCATAACTTTGTCTCATAGCCACTGTTTGCTATCTCTTCCTCTAGTATTGCTCAATCTTTTTGTTATTTTTCTTATTCTTCTAAGGTTTTGTGCTATTTCTTTATTTTCATTTCTTCATTCAGTGCCATATTGCTTCAGATATCACAAAGTATACTCTGCCTGATGTCACTTTAACTTTGGGTCCTTTCAATTTCCTTATTATCAGGGTCTTTCTAGTTTATCTGAGAAGAATTGACTTTATTATATTATCTGTAATTAATTTTTTATTCTTTTTCCTATAACTACATGTATGTCTTAAAGTAATGTGTAGTATAGATATTTTAAGTGTGCATTAATCCACATTTATTTTCTCCTGTGTTTGTATAGTAACTGACACGAAGACTGACTCCTGACCCATGGCATAACATAATATATAAATATTAGTATATATTATTAGTAAATAATACATTTGAAGTATAGAGACATATATAACAATATATTTTAAATAACGTGCCTATATGTATGCAAATATATGAAAAGGGACAGAGAAATTTACAGTTGCATTTTCAGCAACTAATTTTTCAGCTAATAAAAGAGGAGACTGGGAAGGGCCTTTAAATATGTCTTTTTCCTTGTACCAGAAGAAACACTCAAGAACCAAATTGTGAAATCTATTATTTGTACTCATACACCAAAAATAAGCAGGTCTAACCGATACAATTGTTTTGCACCTTTTATAGTGTTGGCATTTGACCCAACAAGTATGAGAGTTAAATTAGTTTTGGTTCCACTAATCTTTTTATTAACTCTAAAATCATATGAACAGGAAATCACTGACATAACTGTCTCATAGATCAGATCTTATTTGTGGAATTTTTCCTACATTACACTGACAAAGATCCCCTTTCCTAAAATCTAGATATTTTCACAGGTTTTTTAGTAGCTTTAAGCCACATCCCCAAACTAATAATTCTTACTAAATCTTTACTTTCAAAATCTTTCTTTGATGTGAGTGTTTAAGTGGGGTTTATCTGACTGTTGCTGAACGATGTGGGCAGACACAGAGTCCATGCTGAAGATTTGTTCATTTCCTAGCAGATCTAGTGCTTAAGAAGTGGAGAAGTTCTCTCTCCACTCATTACACTGCAAACATTTGCCTCTCCCAGATTCACTGGAAAAGACAACTAGCTTCCATGGGGGACAGAATACTTCCCAATCTTCACATTTCAGCATTCTGAAACAGATCCGTGTGGAATCAAGTCCACTGGGGAAAATTAGAGCATAAACTACATTTGCCTTGGACTTTTAACAAATTCACCATGGTCTGAAAAAAGGCAATTATTTGTAATCACCCATGTATTATATGTGTAAACATATATGGACATATGCAAAATATACCTAGTATATATTAAATGTGCAAGGGATTATACATATGTAATTTGTATTAAATCAGTCTTAAAACTCATAAATCGTGTGTTCACTGTGAATTTTTCTAGGCTATTACAAGTGCTGCCATACTGAAGCCTAAGGAGAGGGTTCATCTATACTTTTCTTTTTGTCAGCTTTTAATAGATCTAATTGCCTAATTATCTGCTTCAGTGCAGTGGTGGAGTGCTGTAACTTTTCTCCTCTCCCCCGGGGAATGTGCATATTCTCCGGGAAGTTGCCATCTGCTTCCATTTAGAATACTGGTGAAACACTCATTTAAGCACTGAGGGTTGCCAACTTCATCTGTCAGTAGGCTTCATTCAGAAAGGATTGACTGTTTTATTATTCTGGTTCCTGTTAAAGTTGTAAAGAACATTTTGGTAGGAAGAACAGTTTATCATCACAAAGGAATATACGTATTTGTTACTGAAAATGACCACAATACCAACCTAACTAAACACAGAAATCAGCTCAAGTCAGCTTTTTCAGAATTATAACTTTCACTTTCTTGGTCCTGGTTTGATCAGTTGATGAAACATGTGTTCTAAAATGTGTCCATGGCAATGTGCAGCAGTTGTTAAAACCAAACTAAAACACTACTCCCTGGAAAGTAAGCATTTCTTGTTTATTTACAGTGTGTAGTTCAACTCCATTCAGCAGTTGAACTCAATCACCACTTGTAAAATGTAAAGGAACTCAAGTGCCCTAACAAACCATACGATGGATCAGATGGTTATTACCTGGTACAACAGGAACCAGTGCTGGTGTAACCTGCTTGTACTTCTTCCATGAGGTTTCTCTCCACCTTCTTTGTCTGGGTAACTTGCAAACATGGAACATATAAAATATTTTTAAAAGATTGACAGGAGAAACAATGAGAACCTTTTTTCTGAAGACTTGTCTGGCTATGCAATCAGTCAAACAGAAATGTGCAGGTAATGGCTGGAATTTTTCCAGTGTTCTGCACAGTGTGATTAGAAACTAGTCAAATATCAGGTTCTACACCATCTAGCATTTTTGCAGCAAAAACAATAACAACTAGTAATATTTAGCAAAAAATCAAGTAATTTTTTGCTGAGTAGGTAGTTCTAGTAAAGAAATGTTTATCAGAATTTTGATCACATATGTAAGCTAAAGATCTGTAAGGTCAGTTTCTGACTTTCTAGCCAAGATTTTGGGTTTTATAATCAGCTTTTTCAAGATAAATTCCTACTGAGTTTACACTCCCATTACACTCCCATACTTTGAAGTAGTTCTAGTCCTAACCTTTGCAGCTCACTGTGACACTTTCCCATCCAATGTGAGGTCAGAATTCCAAACTTTTTCAAGATCTGCCTTCTGTAGTACACATTCTACACAACAAAACCATCTAGCCATGACTGCTATGGAACAATTGAAGTAAATTTGAGAAGTGCCATAATATTTTGTTTAGCTAAGGGTGTATTCATAAAATAAGCTGTAAAATATTGGCAAAAATATTTCCTTAATTTTGTATATGCTCAGATAGCAAGGTTATGGGCATGAAAGACCTTACATTTATGAAAAGCTGACCATCCTGGTATATCACATGTTCTTTCAAATAGTTTCTCTGAAAGCAAAATTAAAAACTGCTAAAAGAAAACAAATGTAGTGCCTGGAGGGCATGATTATATACTAACTTACCATATGAATTCTACTCCAGTAGATTTTTTTTTTCCAAAGCTTATATGGAAGTGATTAATTGTATAATTAAATTACTGCAGCACCAAATTCTTCTACTAGAATGTAATTTTAAGTCATTAATTTTTCTCGAGAAGACAAATTAATATAATTGTTGAAACCATAGTGTCTGTATCTTTATTACACCACTGCGTGTCTCTCTTTGCTAACACTAAAAGTGTGAAATAATGGCTAATTTTAATCAAAGTCAAATGGAGAGTTAGGAAATCTCTTTTGAAACTTATATTCTGAAAGCAGCAGAGAATCCTCATCAAAAGTGGAGAAGCTTCCATCATGAAGCAGGAGTTGATGATGATTGCATAGTGATTATCATGTTATCTTTTTGTAAATCCTGATCACAACTTTATGTATAATAAAAGACCACTGAGATAGAAACATAGAGAGGAAAATAAAACAAAACAAACAAAAAAATTAATTGAAGTTAGTTACAAATTATAAAGAAAAAAAGCCCCTAAATGCTTTGAAATCAAACTACATTGTGAAACAATTATATCCTCTTTTCATCTTCTACTCCCAAAACAGCTGAACCAAAACTACTAAAATATAAATCAAGTCTAATTTAACATTTCTTTTAAAATCAATATTTATACATTTTTCTAGCATATTTTTCAAATGCTTTTGTTCTGTAATTACAAATGAATAAATATTACTAGGTTTTTTGGGGGGTTTTTTGGGGGGTTTTTTTGTTGTTGTTGTTTTTTTGTTTGTTTGTTTTGGTTTTTTTTTGGTTGGTTGGTTTTTTTGCTGCAAAAATGCTAGTTGGTGTAGAACCTGATATTTGACTAGTTTCTAACCCCACAGTGCAGAACACTGGAAAAATTTTCTAGCATCCTTTTCCAAATGCTGAATGAAAAAAGAGTATAGTAAATCCTTCTCTTATCCTGAAATGCAACTGTGATTATATGCATGTGAATTTCTAGACATCCCCACCCATGTCTTCTTTTTCATATATTGATTTCTTTGTAGAAAAATTACTTATACCCTTCATTTTCTGGCTTAGTTCTTTCTTGTAGTTCACATGCACTGGTTTACCCTAGCAACAACTAAGCTGTGCGGACCAATCCATTATAGCTGCATCTACTTCATACACAGGTATACATGTACATATATACATATTATTTATCATTAAAGTATTTTTCATTTGTTGTTTCCTTGTAATAGATTTCTGTTAAAAAACACAGTAATGTTCAGAACTTGCATATTTCATTTTATTTTAGAGAATATATACATTTGTGTATTTGGTCATTATTTCTACTTTATGTTGCATCCAACTCAGTCTCTTTACCTTGTGTATTTTTTATTGAAGAATCATGGTTTCAAAAGCTGTATTAGTATATCAATAAAGTAAAAACAAAAAAGACAGCTGACACCTAGTCATAATATTCCAAAGCCTGAATGACATCTTCCAGTTTGACCTAGGAATCTTCAATTGTTTTATCTCTTCATTTTCAACCACTTCCACAATCTCGGGAACTTGACATCAGACTTCTGTCTAATTCACATTGGCTCCAGAAGATTGACACAGTGATACTTAAGAACCTTCAGAATTCGAATTCAGTAGTGCATCATTAAATTATTTTCCATAATTATCTACAGGATTATCTCTCTCCCCAGTGAATCTTGCCATCTATATTTTGAATTCACTAACATTGTGGTGACCCTTTTTCTGTAAGAGTTAATGGATAAGATTCAGAAATATCTTTCAGGTCAGGGTCAAGCCACTCACCTTCCCAAACAAATTTCTTTACAAAGTCAATAAAACCATTCTCTATCACATCTTGAATCCATGAATAGGTATTTCTTTGCAAACAATGTCAGAAAGTAAACAAAAGTATTTTAGAGTTTCTTCTTTACTGTTTACAGCCCAGTCTCTGTTACGACCTGAGGTTTAAAGTAGCTCTCATGGGAGAGAAGAAACCTGGTTTGATTCAAAGTGTCCTATTTTCAGGGGAGTTTGGAGCTCCTCAAAGGGATTAATGTCATCTTATGGCAGTGTGGCTAAGGTGATAACTGCTGCAGCAGAGTGGGAATTTAGTCAATTTTAATGACTTCATAGCCGAATGCACAAGTCTAAGTGTAATTATCTTTAGTTGCAAACTTGGCAACACCACTCATCTCATGAATTACTCTGGTCTTGCTGCTATTTTTATATGCATCCTTCACTTTATATCTTTCTTTTGCAAGTATATGTTGTGTTTTTCTCTCTGATTGAAATTCTATTAGCACCAATTGGTTTTTAGAAATTTGAAGAATTGGTCAGTTAATTAAAATTAAATAATTATTCTTGAAGGGCTTTCTTTAGGAAATTCATTTTGCTATGTCAATCTTTCTGATTCATTTCTGAGGATTGCATATAGTCAGTACTCATGATGAATATTTGCAGGTCGGTGTTTCATACCGCCATATTTTTTGGCAGACTACACACATGTGAGTGTTGCCATTTCTTTAGATTCTGAATGTCCAAGATATATCCATTAGTCTTTTGTTACAAATTTGCCTGTTTTTCAGTTTATGGTGAGATTTGATGCCATGCAGGGTCTGTATCACACCAGGGTCATAGCTGCCACTTTAGATCACAAATAAGACACAAACAAGATAACCAGCAGAAAGAGTCAGATAAATCATTAAACAGTTCATCTCTTCCATAAGATTGTTGTATTTGTCTGCTAACAGCAGCTCACAGTCATGGCATGGAAAATAGCTGAGAAGTTTAATGGATCACGCATGCTTGCATTTGCAGGGCATAACTGTGTAAAAAAAAATTTCTTTCACTTGTTTTCAATACTTTGGCTTGGGTAGCTGTTACATAATAAGCACAAGTTTCTTATAAAGAGACGCTTTAAGGTACAGGAAAAACTTATAACTGGTATTCTTTTAAGTTTGAGTTTTGATGATCACGACTGACATTGTATTTTCTAAAAGTTTGTAGTAATTTAAAAAAGCACCCAACATGGCATAAAAAACCCCAATAGTTAGCAGTAAGAATTCATGTTTTAGTTCAAATGTCTATTGTATTTTAATATTTCATAATTCTTTTGCCTCAGTTTTCACCAGCAAGTGCTCCAGCCACACGACCCAATTCACATAATTAAAAGGCAGGGACTGGGAGATTAAAGTACTGCCCACTGTAGAAGACAGGATTGGAGAATGCCCAAGGAACTGGAAACAGCACAAGTCCATGGGATGTGGTAAGATGTATCCAAGGGTCCTGAGGAATCTGGCAAATGCTAACCCACTGTGCTTCATGTTTGGAAGTGGAAACTGGTGAAGTTTCCACTGACTGGAAAAGGGGATGACACCAAGTTGTGTGCTGTGTTTAGAGGGAAGAGATGCTCCTCTCATGAGACCCCCACCTGCAGTTCTGCATCCATCTCTCGAGCCCCCATCATAAAACATGGATTTATTGAAGTATTCCAGAGGAGGGCCATAAAGAAGATCAGAGGCTGGAGCAAGCAGATCTTCTCTGAAGAGAGGCTGAGAGACATGGACCTGTTCAGCCTGGAGAGACCTTAGAGCAGATTTCCAGTACCTAAAAGGGGTTAGAGTAAAGATGGCAAGGGGCTCTTTATCATGGAGTACAATGATAGAACAAGAGGGAATGACTTTAAACTGAGAGGGAGTAGATTTAGATTAGATATTAGGAAGAAACCCTTTACAGGTGGTGAGACACTGAAACACATCCAGAAGTGGCTTTCATCCCTAGAAGTGTTCAGGGTTGGGTTGGATGATGCTCTGACCAGTCTGGTCCTGTGGAAGGTGTCCCTTCCAATCGTTCTATTATTCTAAAGTGATATATTTCCCTGGGAAGTGACTTACATAGACATTGCTGGAAACAGGATGCAAGGCTAGATACAAAATTTGTATGGAAAAACTAAAGATGTTTTTATATGTTGTAGTTTTCATCCTTCTTTAAATATGAACTGTCTGTAGACTTACCAATGCACTGTACATAAATGCTATTATTAGAGACTATGACAGAACAGGACCCTCAGTCATCAAGAACTCTTTACACAGCATGCCCAAGAAATATGCATTTCCCCTTTTATTTTCAATTTCATATGGTTTTTATTCCATTCACTTTAATTCACTTTTTTTCCCCAATTTTGTTTGGTTTTGTGTTGTTTTGATTTCAAGGATAACACACAGAGAGGAGATAACATCACGAGTCCCACATGAAGTGCCCCTGACATTTACTAAAATATTACTATGATTATTAATAATGGCCTCATCAGAGCTATTGCAACAGAAAGTATCTTGAAACTGATTCCAAACTTGTAAGATTCAAGTCATTATGCATGTTACCGGATTTTTTATTCTCTTTCAGAAAAAATACGACACAGAATTTACCAGAGTCAATGAATTGATGAGTTTTGAAACATGGAAATTATTTAATCCTTCTCACATACCCTTGGTCACAGTACAGTATTCCTCTTTCTTTGAACCAATTCTATGTTTTACAGATCAATATGCCATGCTGATAAAATGGTGTCATGTAATCTGCAGAGAAGTCTGGTTTGTTTCACACCTCTGATAGACCTACAGAGTTACCAATCTGTTCACCCTCTATGGGGTCCACAAACAGATCCACAGTACACTCTCAGTTCTCTCATTCCAGACTGTAATCCAGATTACTCCATGTCTAGAAATAAGCAATACTATATATCAAACCTGAATATTGCAGACATCTAGCATGATCAAGAGGAAAATTTTAATTGATTTATGTCCTGTAATTAGAAGCCCTAACACCCCTGAGAGCTCTTGGACTCTGATCTGCCTTAAAGGAAACTAAGCAACATCCTCTTGGCAACTAAAGGTTTAAAGCAAAGATTTGCAGGTGGTAGACTCACCCATGTGAATTTATAAGTTGAGTGAAATAAAAAAATGTTAAGTAAAAGCAACACAAATTAAGTGACCTTATTATGATGTAATTAAGAAGTCAAGTCAGATTTCTGCATTTCAGGAAAGGCTATTTGCTGTCTTTGTTATTGAAACATCACTGTAAAATTATGTCACCTGTTCTACATGTTTAGATTTTAGAGCAATTATATTTTCATAAAGTTTTCATCCAAATTTTCCTTTTCACTCATTATGCTGGACAACATAAATTTATTAATTTTATTTTTTTCCAGAAATACAACATGAAAAGGTATTTTAAAGGTATTTTTTTCTAAACATGTAATTACAAAATAATAATAAAACTCTCTATGTAGAATCCATTAAACTGATAGATTTACTAGACAGAAAGCATACATTTACACCATATTCTGAGCTGTTTTTAATGACTTTCACTAAAGCAATTAAATATAAAACCTCCATTTTTTAAAAGACTGTTATGTAAAGCTTAATGTTTAGCCTAAAATTGATGTTTTTCCATTCTATTCTTTCACAGAAAACTTAGAAACTTTTCCTATGGCATGAACAATCTGTCTTCACTTGCATCTCTATAGAAATCTTTTCAATAGTTATCTTTTCCACTTAATCTAAATTTATCCCAGTTTACCAGTGTCCTTCTAATGTGATGCCAGCCTTGCATGCTCACAGAATTTATTTAATCATGGCAACACAGAAACCTTGTTTGATTGAGAACATGATTTCTCAAGACCTCCACCTGCATGCATCAATAAATATCAGTTTCTCCTCCCTTAAATATGTCTCAGCCTCACTTTTGGAATTGTAAAACTAAAAAAAAAAATCCCAAAAAGTCAAAATGAAAAGTGGATCAGTCATTAAATTCTACCTGGACACAAAATTCTACCAGCAGATTCTAGGTCCTAAAGCCAGCATAGTGTTTGGAAAACAGAGCAAAAAGATAGAAATAATCTTCGTGTTTCAAAGAAACCATAGAAGTCTGTAAGGAATTATTCCCTTGAGGTCAATTTAAGTTGAAGACACCTCCTTGCAGGACTTGGTTTATACGAAGTAAAAGCAAATGCAATTGTAAAATTAGCTGCCACTCAGATCAAAAACTGTGACATGAAAGAAGCGTAAGTTACGATGCCACATACACAGTGGGTGTTTTATGAAGTTTCCATGATCTATTTTGAATCTCATTGGATTGAGCATGGGTATTTCTTTGACTTTCATTAGAATAATAAACAAGACAAATTTTTTCCAATATGATGTCTTGCCCAATGCTTCTCAGACTAATCTGAGATGCTCAGATATGCACTACTGTTCAAACACTATTGCTAGGTACCTATTTGCATAAAATTGAAAACACTTTTATACACTAAGAATGCAAATAATCTGCAATATTAAAGCCTTTATTTGTGTGACTGCTAGTTCTTCATAGTCCATAAATGTCTATGGCGTTCTCATAAGGCAGATTTTACGGATCACAAGAATTAGAATGAGATCTAAAGGTCTTCTTATGACATTATAGGAATATCTCCTATCTTTGTGTATTTTCAGAATGGGTTAATTACCAGCAACTGCCCTTCTGATAGTAATGAGCTATCAGATATCAATAGCAAATTTTAAAAAGAGATAACAGTATCTTATTTCTATGTGCTTGTGTGTGTTCATGAATACTTACTCCTCTGAATTTTGTGCTGTATTTTAAGAGAATGAAAGAAAATAAGATCTTTTTAAAGACCAACATGAAGAAATGTTGCTGTGTTGAGAAATAAAGTTGGAAGAAAATAATGTCTTAGAAGTACAGTTCATAGTACAGTGTGGTTTTCTTTTCTTTCCTCTTCTGGGTAAGTTTACCGATACTGTCACAGTAATAAACAGCTAATAGTTTTTAAAAAGCAACATTTCTGCGTATAGTGCAAATAAGCAAGGTTTTGATTTTAAAACTGAGCTTTAAAAGTTAACATTTATTTCACTGGAAAAGTAATGATTTATTTTGCTTTAAACTCTTTGGTACTCCTACGGTTCAAGCATTTATTTTTCATTTATCATAATGCAGACCATTGTAATCTGATTTATAGAACAGTTTTCAAAATAAGAACTACTTTGAAAAAACCCAAAATCACAAGAGACTGGAAGAAGCATACACATTCAGATGTGTCTCTCTCAGTGATAGATAAATAGAGAGAGAGAAAAAAAAACCAAAAAATAACAATTTAGTTATTTATTTTGTTCTTCAGAAAGTCTTGGATTTCACTAAATCTGATAATAGACAAAAGACCAGATCCAGCACAAGACTTAGACACCTAAATGTATTTCAGAGAAAAATTAAAAATAAAAATAAAACAAACAAACCAACCAAAATCTAATTTTAAAAATCCCCAACAAAACA
This sequence comes from Eopsaltria australis, assembly GCA_034509425.1. Taxonomy (NCBI): domain Eukaryota; kingdom Metazoa; phylum Chordata; class Aves; order Passeriformes; family Petroicidae; genus Eopsaltria; species Eopsaltria australis. Next base: position 3,760,377 of record JAVTVJ010000026.1, read on the forward strand.
CAAACCATATCAAACAAACAACACCCCCCAAAACCCCCTGAAAAACAAACAAAACCAAGCCAAACCAGCCAAACCAACCCACCCACCAACCAACCAAACAAAATAATTAAGGACAGTAAATGGATTCTTCATATTCCTGAATTTATTTTTAATTTATATATTTTAAATATAGAAACCTTGACGACAGAGACTATAAAAGTAAATGTGTTATTTTTAAATCTTTAGGTAAACATTCCCAAAAATTTTCAAAACTTTAAACCAATAATTTAAAGCAATAATTGAAGGAACTATTCCTATTGGTTTGGTTTAAGTCTTATCCTCTGCCCTTTGCAAAAAGTTCAGATGGACAGGTATATGAACCAAAATAGGCAAGTTCTGCTTGTAAAAGTCTTGCAGCCTAACAGTAAAAAATGGAAATCTAAGAGTGATTTATAAATTTTATAAACTCTTGAGTCTGGTTCTTCATTCTACTAAAGAAAGGTGCTTTGATACCACCTGTGAAAATGAGCCTGCAGTCCCATTCCGTAAGATAGATGCTCATAACTCGTCCTTCCAAGTAGGAAATGAAGTGCAACAATATAGCTACTGCTTGTAGGAATGCAAGGTAATGATATTGCAGACTCCTGCTGAGCAATTTAAGCAATTCCTTAAAGATATATGAGCCAACAGTGTGTGCCATGCACAGCGCATCGAGAATAGTGTAGCCAGGAATAGGAAGGGATCTATCTCCCTGTACTCAGCAGTGGTGAGGCCACACCTGGAGGGCTGCACTCAGTTCTGGGCCTCTCCCTTTTAAAAGGACATTGAGGTGCTGGAGTGCGTCCAGAGAAGGGCAGCAAGGGCACCTCGTGAAGGGTCTAGGAAATGTGTCATATGAGGAATGGCTGAGGGAGCTGGGTCTTTGGTCTTGAGAAGAGGCTCAGGGGGGATCTCATTGCTCTCTACAAGTACCTGAAAGGAATTTGTAGCAAGGTCTGTAGCTGGTCTCACTGTGCCAGCAGTGAGAGGACCAGGAAAAACAACCTTAAGCTGAGAAAGGGGAAATTCAGTTTAGATATTGGGAAAAAGTTTTTTCACTGTTAGGGTGGTCAGGCATTGGAATAGGTTGCTCTGGGAGGTTGTCAACTCTCTGCAGTCAGCATGCCTGGAGGTGTTTAAGAGATGATTGCATCTGGTGCTGGGTGTTGTGGTTTAGTGGTTTAGGGATTACAGTGGTAATGCTGAGTTGATGGTTGGAATTGTTGATCTTAAAGGTCTCTTCCAACCCTGATGATTTGATGATTCTATTATATCAGTACATGTTGCCAGGCTAAAGGAAGAAGGTGGCATGTAGGATCTGATGGCAAAAAGAGATAAAATCTTATGCAGATCTTGGTATCTGCAATCCATGCAGACCTTGAGATGTCCTATTAATATTTCAATTTAAACTGGACTTCAGCCATAATACAACATAAATATCCAAGACTGGTATTCCCTGATCGTTTGTTGAAGTCAGAGAATCAAGCCATCAGTTGTTCAGAATTCCACACTTTTAGCAGTTAGAATTTAAGGTGGCAGATATTGTTACTAAGCTTAGAAATTAGTCAGACTTTTGAGGAATAAGGCTGTGCTTTTAATTTACTAATGTTTGTCATATATAGCAATGCTACGTGTTAGCACTGAAGAAAAGGACAAAAAAAAATCCAGACAAGCTCTTCCAAATAGATGGGGACTGATTAGAAATAGATTTAAGTATTTATCTCGTCCTGAGCAAACAAGCAGGCAAAGCCTTTACAGTCTTCATTTCATAAAAGTCATGTTTTGAAGGGTTCATGTTTCTGACACTGCGCATATGTGCCATGGGGAATGTTTCAGAGGCATAATTTATATTGCAGCTCTTTCCTAGAATAGAGATTTCATGTATTATTGTTTCTGTGGCTTTTGAGCACCAAGTTCATGGTAAAACAAGCATTAGTAATCATGATGGTGCAAAATTATGGTATAGATAAATATTAGTTTTAGGTAATTGCCCACAAATCCTAATAAAAGCATGGATAGATTAATAAAAGTATAAAATCTAAAGGAAACAATGCTGTCAGACCCATAATTACAGTTGTTGGAGGGAGATGAGAAGAGAGAATTATAAAAGCCTAGCTCTTTCAAATTCTCATACATTTGTAAGGGTATTTTAAACTGGATTTATTTCCATTTTGTTTCATCACATGTGACAGAACCTGCTAGAAAGATGACATGCTAAGACTAAGAAGTCAGCTTCTGGTTGGGATGCATTATGTGATCAGACTGAACTGGCAGGGCACTGATGGATAGCTAATCTGAACCACCTGCTGTAAAAGAAAATCAGTCAGCAGAGGCCATAGAGGCCAATTTTATCTGGTAATTAGTTGTGTACCCAGCAACTACAACAGACATTTAAGTTCTTACAAAGGATATTCTTCTCTTCTGCCTGTGAACTCCCTTCTTTTCAGACTTTTGATCTGTATGAAATTTATTTTGCAGCTTTTTGACTGTATGAAAATTGTGGAAAATGGTTTAGTGTCATGAAGTGTTGCTATAACTTATTCATAGTGCTCTGCTTAGATAATCATGAATTTCCATTCTAAGCTATGAATATTTGGTAGCCAACAGAATCTCTTCTGTATAAGAACAAATTCCTGTCTTGTTTTACAAAATGCAACAAAATAGGCTGTTATTTTATTTTCTTTCTCAGACCCTGCTCTCAAAGCACAATTCATGCAGAGGTCCAGAGAAGCTGACTTCATTCCTGGGGTGGATAATGGTGGATTTGCCCTGACAGGCCTCTGGGCTAAGCCCATCTCGAACTTAACTGAAACACTGTGTGTGGCCCAGAACAGCTGTGTAAATGAGCACCTGTTTTTTAATGAACAGTCTTGAAAACTTACTTTTTCTTGCCTGAATAAAAACCCAAGTCATATAATGTTTTTATTACTGAACCTTCAAAGAAAGTTACTGAGTCAAATTGAGGCCAAGATGGAAAATTACTGTGACTAAAGCCCACTCTTGGGACCCTACAGACAATGGTCCAAAGAGAGACCCTTTGAGCTCTCAGTTCCCAGAAGATAAGGGGCTGAAGTGTGTGTCTCAAACACTGATAACTGGATGGCTGTGGAGTCAACCAAGGACTGTTGGTATTAACATTTGGTAAGAAAGAACAAGATTTGGCTAGAAAAGGGGCTCCAAGAGGACAGGGTGGCCAAGCAGCACTTCTCTGGTCAAACATCTTCCTTGTTGTTCCTGGAGATATGTGGTGGTGCTTGAGGTCCCAAAGGGCTCAGTCCCCCCTGAGAAGCTGTGGAATAAAGGTGCCCAAATTTAAAGTCTCCCTTGAGGAGGAGACACAGGTGGTTTTGCCCCGCAAGGGGGCTGAGTTTCTCAGGGGTGGTTCCCTTTTCCTCCATTAGTTTAAGCACCTGCCACTCTCCTGCCAGTCATTCATGTGTTCTAGAAAGTTCTGTTTCATTCAGTAGTTGATTGTACCCCCTGGTTGTCTGTTACCCCCTCTCCTCCCCTCTCTATCCCCCGTTGGTCCTGGTCCCGGTCCCGGTCCCCTGGTCCCTCCCTGGTTCCTCCCTCCTGGTGTTTGATGATTGGATAATGCCCTCACAATAAAGGTCTGTGCTCTGAGCTGTTCAGGGTCTTCTGATCCTAGGCGCCCATAGCGTAGCTGGAGTGTGCACCTCTGCGTCTCTATTACTCTAGCCAAAAGATCCCTCCCTATCTCTCCAGCCTCTATAGAGATAGCTTGCTCTCTAAGAGCTACCTGCGGCTGGGAACGCACAGATTCCCGCGGCAGTGAACCGGCGCTCCGGCGGTCAGGGACACTGGCTGCAGATGCCGACGGGTGGCTAGCCAGAGACCCTGGGGCTGGCTGTCCGTGCCCGGACACTGGTGACCGCGGCAGAGATAAGCACAACACACAACAGTGTAGGGGTAGATAAAGACTACCAAGCATCCTGAAGTCTTCTGACCCGTTTCCAAAGTGGCCTGGAAAACAGACTGCACATGATACTAATTTGCATAAACCCAGAGAAACCTACCTCCCAACTGGAGAAATCTAGCCCTCCCCAAGCCCGGGTGGGGCCTCCAGGACCCTGAAACCCTGAAGCAGCAACCTTCTTTTCTTTTTTCTCTTCTCTTTTCTTTTTTCTCTCTTTTTTCTCTCTTTTTTCTCTCTCTTTTCTCTCTCTTTTCCCAATTTTTTCTCGCTTGTCTCTTTTCTTCTCTTTTCTTCTCTTTTCTTCTCTTTTCTTCTCTTTTCTTCTCTTTTCTTCTCTTTTCTTCTCTTTTCTTCTCTTTTCTTCTCTTTTCTTCTCTTCTCTTCTCTTCTCTTCTCTTCTCTTCTCTTCTCTTCTCTTCTCTTCTCTTCTCTTCTCTTCTCTTCTCTTCTCTTCTCTTCTCTTCTCTTCTCTTCTCTTCTCTTCTCTTCTCTTCTCTTTTTTCTTCTCTTTTCTTTCCTCTTTTTTCTCTTTTCTTTCCTCTTTTTTCTCTTTTCTTTCCTCTTTTTTCTCTTTTTTCTCTTTCTTTTGTCTCTTTTTTTCTCCTTTTTCTCTTTCTTTTTTCTCTTTTTTATCTTTTTTCTCTCCTCTGCTGGGGGGCAGGAGGATGTGTGTGTGTGTCTCTCCCCTTCCTCCCTCTCCCACCTTTATTCTTTTTTTCCTTTCTCTCTTCCCTTTCACCCTCATGCTTTATCCAAAACCCTCTGCCATGTGATCATAGAATAGGTCAGGGGCTAACACACCAATCACACAATTTGCATGTCAAGTGTATAATTTGCTAATAAAACTTTCTGATTGTTTGGTGGACCATTAATTTCAACCATGAGCATCTACAAATCTTCAGTGCTTCCATTCCCTTAAGGGTGGGACATCACACATGATTTGTCCAAACCAGTGGGTTTTATTTTGGCAGCTTACATTGACTTACAAAGCAAGTCCAGCCATGCTGATGATCTGCCAAACTGCACAAAATTTCCCTCACCTCTGAGTGGCACAGAAAATTGTCTGGGAAATTACTGAATTTCTTTTAAAAATACCAAGCTGAGAGGTCATGTGTCTGAACACTTCTGAACCATTTTATTCTCCAAAGAATATTAGTATGTAGCCAGTAGGGTCCTTATTTAAGCAGAAACAATTTATGAGTTTAAGCTTTTCTTAATTTCATTCAAAGATAGTCAAGAGTAGGATATCCATGAAATTGTTTAGAGGTTTTTTTATGTGTTTGCTTCACTGTCTAATTACTTTCCCTGTCAACGCTGCTCAACAAATTCTGATCTGTATCTGACCTTTATTATCCAGAGAATATTTTGTATACATTCAAGGCTTGCTCCTTGCTGCTGTCCCCGAGAACAGGTATGTCCATCTCCCAGGGTTGTATTCTTTTAGTGATCATAATTGACCATAACTATTTTTTACCCTGAACCCTCTGTAATTGTCTCATAGTAATTTCAAGAAAGTTGCTATCACATTGTGCTTTTAGTTTCAGGTGTTTCTATTTCATGATCTAACACTCTGTAACATTTCAGCAAAACTGTCAATTAATCTTGAAGTGAATCACACTTTTCAGTTACTATTTTGAGTGACCTGAGACAGAAAGAGTAAAAAAACCAAACACTCAAGGTTCTTAAAAATTCATCAAATCAGGCAAAACCTGTCCCAGACTTGGTGAAAAGGCTGGGGATAGGGGAAAGTGGATGCAGTGTGTGACACAACTAAGTTATATTCTAGTGTTATTTGATCTAGATCAGTCAATGATGGTCATTGAGTTACAGATTTTTTGAAATTTATTGAAATTATTGAAATTAGAAAATTAAGTCTTTATCATAATTTTATAAAAGCATACCTATTTTAAAAGACAGAAATGTGGAATTTGGTGTAAGTGAACGGGCAGCAAAAGAGAAATTTTGGCACTCTTCTGTCATTTGCTGAATTGTTCAAGCATCTTTTCATATATACCGTGTAACAGTTTGGCCTGAAGACCTTCACAAAAACAGAAAACCTTATGCTATCTTTTGAAAGAGATATGATAACAGCCGTGTTTGAAAGAGATATGGTAACAGCTGTGTTGAAAGAAAAAATACCTTTCTCAATTAGGTCCAGCCTTCGTTTGAACAAAATTATTGGGATATTGGGATATTATAATTCTGAAATATTTCAAAACACGTTTGTTCCTAGAATCAAGAGCAGCTGCTGCTTTGCCTCAGAGCTAAATAAGTCCAGAGACACTGCAGTTCTCACTGGATTATTTATAAATAAAAAACCAATAACTAAATCAAAGCTGTTGGAAATTGTTTAGCTTTGTCACCCCCCTACCAACTTGAATGCACACAGAGGAGATATTCAGACACAGATTATGTGTTTTCCTAGAGGAAAATGGCAGTCACAGGGTAAAGGCATACAAGTTTATGCTCAAGGATATGAGCATGCTGGTTGCTGTACATGTGGCAGCTGCTGCAGTGGTGAAAGGAACCTCTTCTCCCAGTCAAATGCCTACTGCTTCCTGAGGCTGTTGGGCTCCATTCACATGGTCCTGTGCAATGAAAGATGCAGATCACATTTTCTAATAAATACGTGCTGGTGTAGGATAATTAGGCATTCTTTTATTTAATTAATTGTAAATACATCAGAATTTTTTACACACCAGGTAATCTGCTACAGAGACAATTGATAATTAAGTGTATCTTCAAGCATATCTTAAATCAATAAACATTAATCCATGAACCATATTTAGTCATAGATATTTTATTAAGTATTATTTGATGAAATTTTCTTATATATATCTAAGTTTAGACATTAAAGACACAAATAAACATTAATCCATGAACCATATTTAGTCATAGATATTTTATTAAGTATTATTTGATGAAATTTTCTTATATATGAAAGAGCCAGTGGACTAAGTTGAAAGGGAGCAAGCAGAAGTAAAGACATTAAAGACACAAATAAAAGAAACAGAACTACAACAACAACGGATAATTTTGGAACTTTGTTTTGTAAATGGAACAGGAGCTGCGTACATAGACATTAGAACTGTTTCCTTCTGAAGTTTCAGAAAAAAGACATTCTAAATTCTTCTTTAAATGAACGAGAATGAACTTTATAATAATCAAATTGATTGCATTAAATTTATCACTTCTCTCAATTTCAGACAAATGTCTAATATGGCAGATCAGCACAAAGTAGCAGGTCAAAAGGTTGTCCCTGAAACTTGGTTTATATCTTAAGTTGAAAAAGAAAGGGTGTGACATTCCTAACCTCATGTCTAAACTACTTTCAAATTTCTATCTCCCTTTTTCAGCCAAAGCACTATGATGAACACTCTATAAAACTAAAAAGAAATATTTCCCTTCAAATATTAAATTTAATAATTTTACTTACCTTTGTCAAATGTAAGATTATATTACTATAAAAATGAGGTAACAAACGAAAAGAATTATTTCATGAAAGTATTTCTTAAATTAAGGATACGCATTGTTCAAGCTGCTCTGCTTATAAAGTGTGTGGAGACCTTATTTAACATTCTCTTTTAGTGAAAGTACAAGCTAATTAACATATCAATATCCTACTGCAGACAGGGATTTTCTGTGCTATTTAATACAAATCTCATACTTGAACTTTTCTAATTATTTTAATTACCTTTACCTTTTGTCCCACATCATCTGAGAGAGAGTGGAGGATGTTAAAAAGAGTCTAACATCTGGACTTCATAGTATGAATGTAAATCACAGAGAAAATGCTGATTTCCTATTATTACCAGTAGCAACAGCAACTGTGAGACTGAAACAAAGTGGTGGATTTAGAACTGCAGAACTACATAAAGGTTTTCTTCAGCATTTGTGCTCAATAATAGTAGGGACAAGTAATAGACTGAAAAATGCAAGGTCTCCAGGATGTCAGACATAATTCAGAAAGGTAAAAGGAGCTCTCATACTATTCCACTAAATCATGACCATTAAAATATTGGACCTGTAGGCCAATAACCCAAGCAATGGAAACATTTCAGAAAGCAATCAACAAAGAATTAGATGAAATTAATAGTCTGTTGAAACGAGGTTGGAAAGGCAATGAAAATTGTCCTTTATGAAAATTAGGAAAAGTATAGAAAAACAAGTATTCTTATAAGTATTCTGTTTGCACAGATGCTGAATTGGTGTGCTGGTTAAGACAACTATCTGAGATGATATGAAAATACCACCATGAAGCCTAAACTGCCTTTTCTGCAGTGAGAGAATTTTCAGTCTTTCTTCAAGAGACTCCTGATCTAGTTGGAGATGCTGCTGCTCACTGCAGAGGTTTGAGCTAGATGATGTTCAAAGGTACCTTCCAACCCAAACTATTCTATAGCTCTAAGAAGGTAAACAAAAAAGAAAACAATGTTAAAGAAGTACAAAAAATTTGGTGACATTACATTTTGAGAATGCAGCTGTTGGTCATCCTGTCTCTTGACAATCTCAGATAAAACACCAGCAAGAAGGAAGAAGGAACTAAAATAAAAGGAACTCCTTTTTAGTTAAATCTTATAAACATTTTTAATTATAGCAGCCATTGTTTAACAGCATTTTACATTTAGTGTGACTTTTCTGGGCCCTCACACACTAAGGGATGCAAGATGTAGCCATCACCCTCTCTATGAAGAGAGAAAAGGTTTCGACAACCTTGTCATCATCATAAATGGTTATTTTCTGTTTTCCAGACTTGAACTATAGTTAAATAGTTGGCTCATCTTTCAATTACAGTGATAAAATGTAGTTCAAAGAGGGATCTCCTCTAACTACATTTGAATTGAAAATTCTCTGCTCTATAGGTAAGAAATTATGGTTTCACTGTTGTCATTGTGCATATTAGGCAAATGAAAGAATCCATTTTGTGTTTTCCGATAAAATTATTCATCACAAACCTTTTCCTACATGAACAGATGTACAAATAGTATTTGTGTTTTCCAAAAAAACAGAAAGATGGAGCCTACTAACTTGATTACAGATTTTATAGTAATTTAAGAACAATGACTGCCTGAGACAGTGTGTAATGTATTTGAAATTTTCAGTGTTTGAGGGTTGCTTAAAAACAAAATCAAAGTTAAAAAGTGATGTTATAGGCTAAATTTCACCTAAGCACAGGGACACCAAGTTGTAGCGCAAGGAAGGAAAAATGCTTTAGTCTTTTGTCCAGTGTAATTGCAAGTAGAATATTTTTAGCTGTCTTCCATAGGAGCAAATTAATGACTTTCCCCCAGGCTTTAGTAGACAAGATTGGTAAAGAATAAAATGTTGGTTCCTTTCTTGCTACTGGTCATTTTAGCTATGGTGTGAAACTTCACAACATTTGCACAAATGAAAAAAAAAAAAACGCACAAGAAACCAACCAAAAAATGCAAACAAATGAACAAAACACAGCTCTCTCTTATTTGAACAATTTACCTACAGGGATATAAAATTTAATTCACCATAATTCAGAGAATGGCCAGGGAAACAGAAAACTAAGACAAAAAATTTTGACATTTCTAAGGACATTGTAGGTCATCTGCAAGTCTCCTAAATGTAGGCCAATGTCTTTCTGAACTTGGCTGAACTTTGGATGAAGTTTGTTTGTAGAGTTGTCTTTTCTTAGATATAATGGCCCTTTAATTTTTTTTTTTATTTCATATTTTCATTTTATTCTGTTGCTTAAATGGAACTTTTATTTTAACAGAAAGAAGCATAGCTTAGGTCTTGTAGGATCATTCCGTTTTAAAATAAGAATTTATAATCTTAATTTCTGTAATTTTATACATTAAGTGCATTACTGAATTGACACACCTCCACACTTTTACTAGCTATTCAATTTGATGAACATTTCAGCAGAATTGACCTAATCCACATAGTCAGTCCATCACTGACTTCAGGTGAGTTCATTAGTCAAAGACATGATAAACTTTTGCTTTCCTTTGCAATAAATAGAAATCTACTATAATTGCTTGGAAAATATTTTGTTTATTATTTTCAGTAGTAATTTGTATTGTTTTTATATTTGTTGTAATTATTTTAGCATTTTTCTGTTCAGTGCCTGATTTGACCAGGCTTTCTACTCATCAGAAAAATTTCATTCTCATTATCCCAGTTTCATTTTGCTTTCAGAAAATCCTTAATTTTGTGTACACTTTCATGTTCAAATATTATTGCTAAGAATCATATGATAGAATACAAAACAGCCCAAAACTTGTTTTTTCTTCAAATTCTAGTTCCAAATTAAGAACATTTCTATCTCTAGCCATCATTCTAATGCATTTTGTTGTGCCAGAAATAAGTGAATTTACACTGCTGTGAAAGTGGTTTGGATTATGGATGTCTTTTTTCCATCTGGTCCTTTCAAATTGTCTTTATTTTCTGAGTTTTGCTACTCTTCCTTTCTGAATACCTTTATAAGACTTTTATTACACACTGCTCTTGGACTATTTTTCCACTTTTCCTTTCTGGCAACTCTTATTGCTAGATCTGGTCAAACAGTGATATACCTGGTGAATTATGAATTTCAAAAGCAAAAAGTATTGCTTTTATAATGTTATCATTAATTACTCTGTAGAGAATTTTAATTTTATGAATGGAAAATGAGTTGGAATATCTGGACAAAGTAGCACGAAGGGAAACGACCAAAGATTGTACCAGTTACATGTATTGATGCCAAACAGACCAATAGGTCAACATGATTCCAACACATCTTTGTGCAGCTTCCTAGGACACAGCCTGGGAAACAAAGGACTGCAGCTGCTGATGCAGGATGGAAAGACTCAACATTATCATGTAACAAAGATAACAAAAAGATACATCCAAACCAAGCCCATTATCACCAATTTAAGAAGAACCAAGGAGATCTGATGAGAACTTGATCAATGCCATCATCTACCCTTCCCAAATCTATATACCGTGATGCCTGAAGGCCAGACAGACCACTTCATTATTTGTACTCTGGAGTCTGAGTACTGAGCAAACTACTTAAGCACATGTTTCTTAGTGCTTATGAGTGTGCAGGTATAAGAGTGAAAGCAAGTTAAATCACCTAAATAAATAAAAACTATAATACTTCAGTATTGTTACCTAGAGCTTAAAGGTCTTGTTCGTTATCCAAATTGTAGGCTCAGACGATGTTTCAAATTCAGGGGGTCTCTAGTCAAAGCAGAATCAGGCATGAGATCATTCCAGGTTGCCACCTATGTCTTAATCTTTTAAAAGGATGGAAGCTGCACATTGTGTCTAGAGAACCTGATTTCAATGCTTGACTCTCCTGATGGTAAAAAAAGTTTCCCCTTATATACAATCTGTACCTCTCTTGTTTCTACTTATGTGCATTAGATTAATCTATGAATGTGGATTACAGGAGCTAGAACAAATACTCTTGGTAGCTTGGACATAGAGAGCAGAGATCCTTAGATTAGTACAACATCTGGTTTTGTAGTCTTTTAATTAGGTTTACTGTACAGTAAATAACTCTATTATGTTTCACACCTGCACCATTTCCTTATTTCCCCTAGTGAACTATAAAGTGGACTTGTTTATTTTTAGTTTTTTTTTAGAGTCTACGTTCAAACATCGCTGTATAAACTAATCCGGAAGAAAAAATTCTTTGACTTTCTTACCAGCTGTTACTCAAAAAAATCTACTCTCTAAAGTACCTGTGTTCAAAATACAATGCCAAGGTAAAAGTGTTTTGTGAGTATTAAAATATTTGAATATTACAACTTTATTAAGTTTTTTTAAGAATTCTGTCATCTATATTATTAAATTATTATATTATTAAAATGCCAGGCAGATCCATGGCGCAGATTTGAGCCACACTAACATTTGAGAGTTAGCACAGGGAAGAACACATTTCCAGTAGGCAGTTCGAGTGTTGGAGGGTAAGTGAATTATCCAGTAAGAATATGGGTAATTCTGTGCTATCTACTTCAGGGCTAGAGGATGGTCCAGGCGTGTTTAATTTATGCAGCTTCTGGATCTAGTATTTTGGCAACCCTTTTGCTAAAATGTGTTCCAGAGAGCATGATGAAAGTAAAGTCAGACATCATGTGAGGAAATATGTTATTTACCACAGTATACTTTGACACAGAAGACACCTCAGCATTTTTTATGTCTGAGTACAAGGGGACCAAGAGTCTGATTCTGCATTCAATAAGCTCCCTGTATTGACTTCATTGTCATTGTCTTTTTTCTGCTGCATCAGCTAACAGTAGTCCATTACCCATATTGCTATCACAAATATTCCTTACATTTTACTTCTTTTCTTGCATTTCCCCTTTGAAAAAATATGGAGCTATCAGATGTTCATAAAAATTTAAGGACCGACACATTTATTTGCTTTTGGGTAGAAAGATATCACATTAATGATCAGGCTAGTTTTGCTCTGGAGTGGGATTGTGAGGTATTTCTCTGAACTGTATTAATTTGATGCAGCATTGCATATTTGAATATCAATTAGCTTTGAATATATTGTCTCCTAAATGAACTTCTAGTTTTGGAAACTGAAATCAATATTGTTTTATTATAGACCTTCAAAGAAACTTTGGATAGCAGGAAGAGGAAAGAGGGAGAGAGAGAAATCTTCCTTGGATCTGGGTAGAAAATGTGCAGTATTATGTACTGCTGTCTTGCTGTTACTTGTATTGATTTCACCATAATGTCTGATTTGTTAAAACTAAATTAATTTTTTCCAACATGCTCCTCTTTAATTTCCTGCAGCTTTCTGTCAGATCTATATATTTTTCTCTACCTGCCTGCTTGTCCCACTCCTCAAGTCTCCAAAAGCTCAGACTGTGTCATACACTTGCCTGAGGCCCCAAAGGCCCTGAGCACAAACATCTACAATGCTTACTTTCTTAAAAGGTTCTAATAGTCCTCTGTGTGACACTATGCTTTATGTGCATAACAGTAACATGGAACTGGAAAGCAGATACAGGAAAAAAACCAAAAACAAAACCAAAAGATGTGAAGTTGTATTTAAGGACATTTTAAACAAAATCTTCTGGGATATAAACTGGGGTGAATCCAGTTAAGGATGAACTCCAAGAATTTTCATAGCATTCCTCAACTTGTCTTTAAAGCTCATTTTGTTAGCTAAAATAAGCTAACATTTGGAAAAAAAGTGGACTCATTATTTAAATATTGTTAGAAAATTGATATGGGTATTGTCAGGAGGAACAAAGGAAGAAGTTTATGTCTTTTCCCTTTAGCTTATATCAGAGCTACTTTACTTCTATGGTTGGATACTTAGCAGAGGAATGTGGATCCTGAGCAGTTTTCTGGCCTTTTCTCAAGTGTGACAAGCTTTCATTAGCCTGACCCATCAACCATTAAGAGGAGCTAAGTTCATTTAGTTCCCATTTTCCTTAAGCTCTTTTGCAATGAGATGTCCATACCTGAGATGTCTGTTAACCCTTGCACTGGAAGCTGCTGTAAGTGCACACCTGATGCTCTGCTTGGGAGATTCTACTCTGCCTCAAAAAAACCATTAAGGTTTTAATTAGACCCAGAATATCTATGAATAAGAAGCTTCATTAATTTAATTATACTGTATTTCTTATTCTGTTAAAGTCTGTCATCTCTACAATGAAATCTATACAAAATTATGTGTTTTCATTTTTTTCAGTATTGATAAAAGTAATTAAAAATAAAAATAAAATACTAGTTTTCATTCATATTTGAGAGCATTTTAGGATTTAAGGATGGGGTTCTCAGTTGTTTTCATTTTGTTTGGGTTTTTTTTTCTTACTTACATAAAATAAACTAGCCTCATATTCTGTCAGTGCTGGTTTTGGCCTGGGTGGAGTTAGTTTTCTTCACAGTATAATCCACATAAACAGCGCATTTTTTCTCAGAGAACTAGATAATATGAAGTAATGGTATGTAAAACTAGTATGTTTAACTTAGTGGTATAGATATGGCCTGTATTTTCTCACTGTCTGCTTGCCTTGCTCCTCTTTTCTAGGACCCTGGTCCCTTAATTAGCCCTGGGAGTACATGCTCATTTGCCCTTGGTTCTCCCCTGGACTGATCCAAAAATTTCCTTCAAAAACAAAATCATGGCAGAACTGGCAGAATAACTTCCACATTCTATCTCAAACACATACTATGAATGTGTCATGCATGACTTCTTGCACCTGCCATGGTCCTCTACTGAGGTCTGAACAGGACTTCAGTCATGCCACCATTACCATCACACTGTGCCCTAAAGGTGTCACAATCCACAGGGGATGAGAGTTTTGCAACTTTTTATAAACGTCTCCAGCCGGAGCAGTTCGGTGGCCACACATTCATGTGCACACAGTTGTTAACATGCACTCCAGACAGCTTGACAGACACCAATAGCAAGGAGTTGAGAAGAGTCTTTGTTTGGAGTTCCATAGTGAGGTTTAATCCAATAGCTCGTATCAGACTCCAGAAGTAAACACCAGGACTAAGGTAAAAAGACCCCCAAGCAACTGAGGGACCAGCTTGTATATGGGGGCAGAGAGAGCAACAGGGTCAGTGGTGTGAGGGCACAGGGGCGGTACACAGGCGGGGTTAGGGCAGGGGGCTAATAGGGGGAACAGGGAAGTGAGAACTTTATAGGATAGACAGCATATAAGGTACAAAAGGGGAGGGGAGGTCAAGGGGCCAATGGGGGAAGTAGAACTGGGGTACGTTAGCAAAGTGGAACAGAGCATCTTGGGGCAAGCCTTTTCAGTGACCCTAACCTGGGGAGGAACTGTAGCCCGGCGGCCTCCACACTAAGGCAGCACGTGGTGCTATTCTGCTCTCATCAAAGGCATCACTGTTTTATTATATTAAGTGCTTTGAACTGTAAAATGCATGTGAAAACCATGTCTCAGGAAAATGCAATTCAAATGCCACTAGCTCTGTATGAGTTAGTCCACTCTTGAAAGAGCTAGAAAGGAAATCTCCAGCTGTTTACATGCATTGTTCCTTCCCCCAGGGTGCTTCCCTGTTCTGGAAAATAGCCATAGGCATTCATTCATATGTTTAGGATCTCTCTAGCACAAACTTGAGGAGTGTCCCTTCTTTCAAAACAGGAGTTATGTCTCTATTAAAAATTTCTAAGGAGAGAAAAGGGGCCTATCTTATCAATGTGGTGCTAATGAATGCCTTCTAACTCCCAGGAGAGATCTTCTTAGTCAAGACATTTATATAAAAGTTAGTCTAGGTGATACCATCTTTTATTGCCCGTGTTGACTCTGTGTTGCAGCCCAGACAAAAGTACCTGTTCTGAAGAATGCTAACTTTATGTAATATCTCATAGCTGATGTCATTAGGACATTCATTTTAAAAAGGGAAGGTGGAACATTTACTTCAGATTTGGATTCTGACCAATACCATTGTCATGCATATATAGTTAAAACCAAAATTTAAAAATTATTTTGTCTAGTAATTTTAAAATCTGATTCCAACTGCTCATTTTTTCCTGTCAAAGATTTCCAAATAACTTATATGGAGGACTCTAGCAGTAGGTGGAACAATCTCTCAAAAGAATTTAATACTTTTAATAGTTTAACATTTCTATTCTCCCTACAAGAGACATAAGCACAAAATGGACAGCAGAAAGGAAAAAAAACCCATCTGAACTGGAATAGCTTTTTTTCGTAAGTCTTATTAATACATGAGGGACAAAAAAGGAGGCTGTCGCTTCCAAATCTCCTTGTAACACTATGCCTTTAATGGAGAGATGTCAAAAGTCCTGAGAGTTTTTTCCACTGAAGTTGCTGTTGCTGCAAGCTCTTCTGTATTACATCTCTAGTGTGACTGCAGGTGATTAAGGTATCTTGTATCCAGCAGGTTGTTCTGAGATGTGGATGCGGGAGAATGCAAACAAAGGTTAAACTACTCACTCTGTCACTGATGCCGCCGTGGTTACATGTTTTCTTGCCTTGTGTGAAGATGAACATCATGGCAAGGTTATAATTGGGTACTATTATCTTTTTCAAAAGACAAAAATATACAAGCAACACTGTAACCACTGCATTTTAGATCAGTTCTTTCATGCTGAACAAACAATGTTTAAAAGGACCTGAAAGCTCCCTGCTGCTTTTCCTCCCTGTGACAACACACAGCACAATAGCTCTAATTTATGCAGGATTCTGAGTCATTGTGCATCTAGCACAAACTGCAATTAATTCTGTAGCACCTCATTGTAAAACAGATGAATCACACCTGAAGGAAGTATGAATAAACTATTGAGAGCAGTGTTCTCATTTTGCCAGAAAAATCTTATTAAAAAAAGAAAGAAAAAAAGCCACTCACCTTCACAAATTTGAATTTGGAAATTTGCAGCTTGCATGCTTATAGTAACTGATACTTAATGGTGTCCAACAACTCTAATAAATAAGAAGTTATACAAGAATAACAGGTGGCCTGTGTGGATGAACAAGGAGCTCCTCATCAAACTCAAACGGGTAAAGGGAATCACATAGGGATAGGTAGCATGCAGGGTGTGATAACATGGGCAGAATGCAGAAACATTGTCAGGGCACCCAGGGATGAAATTAGGAAATCTAAATTCCAAATGGAATTGCATCTGGCCAGAGATGTCAAAGTAAACAAGAACTTGTATAAGCACACAGGTGGCTAAAGATAGACCAGGGGAAATGTGAGCCCATTGCTCAACAAGATGGGGACCTGGAAAAGGCTCTGGTATTAGAGGTCTTCTTTTCCTCGGTCGTTGCTAGTGAGAAACCTTCAAGAAACCAAGATCCCAGAGACAAATGGAAAAGGCTGGAGCAAAGAAGATATACACTGGGTGAAGAGCATCAGATCAGGCAGCACTTATGCAAAATGAGTATAATATAGTCCATGGACTCTGATGGGATGCACACAGTGAAAGGATCCCTGCTCATTGCAGGAGGGTAAGAACTGCATAATTTTAAGGTCCCGTAACCTTCCTGTGCTTCTGTGAAATAATCTGCTTAAAAAAATGCTACAACACCTAAACCCCACTGAATTCTGTGTGTATGCTTGAATATGTAAATACATGTTAAACATATTTAGATGATTTGGAACTGATTGTGAGACAACCTTATCTCATATAAAGTGTTTGAGTGTTGCACTAACAGTTTGCTCATATATTCAAGCAGGTTATGATACGTATGTGAGGAAAAGATAAAGGCACACACTATTTGTCTTCTCAATTGACTTTTTAATAAGAATAATATATAATGCAAGAATGGAACGGAACTTGTAGTCAGAGAAAATTTTGCATCAGCTACCTTTATTGATCTATTAGACTTCATGAACAATATAGCTGTAGGAAATATTATTACCCTGCGAAAAAGATTATTGGCATTTTAAATACCAAGTTATCTTTTTATTAATATCAATCATATAAATTAGGGACATTACTATTTCAGGTTGCTTATGAAAGACAAACATTTCAATACAAATAACTTTCTACCTAAGAGCTAAATATTATGTGCAATTACAACCATTTAATGTTTTATTTGTATTAGGTATAAGAATACGGAAGAAGTAGAATCTTATATTTGTCTCAAGATGGTCAGAAGATGAATTAAAATTGCAGCAATCCTAACCAGGACACCAATTCTAAATAGGACACTAAGGAATTAACTTTACCAAAACACAAAATGGAGCCCAAGACACAACATTTTTTTCTAAACTGCTTTCCCCTTTTTTGCTTTTGTACACCAGAAGTTTTTTGCCAGTTGGGAAGGAGGAGGCAAAAAAACCCATAAATTCTCCACATTACTTTGGGTTTCCAAGAAACTATTTTTTTTTTTCCTGGACTAATTAATATTTAATTTTTGAAGCCATAATATTGTCTCTTTACTTTATGCAGATGTTTTAAATACTTAGAAACAATTTTGCCCAGCACTACAAGGAACATTTCATATCTTCTGTCAAGATTTTCATTTAGTGATTTAGTCATTTTGCCTTTTATTTTAGTACTGCAGGATTAATTTCATAATTAATAGCTTTACAGGTCAGTTTTGTCTTCCCTCATAATCTGAAGTTTGAGTACATGTAATTTCACTTCAGAACAATGATTTATGTCCTTGCTGTGCATATTTTTTCCTTCGTGCTTTTCTGCATGTGTGCATCCTTTTCTGCCTTTGGGAAAATCAAATCAACTCTATAAAGCATTACCCAAAGTCTTTGCTTTTGCTTGATATTAAGAGACTAATTCTAGCAGCTATTGTGCTACTTGTGTTAGTGTTCATTATACACCTGGTTGCATACCTTTAAGGACTGGCTAATTTTCAAGTTTTCTGCATGCTTTTGCTGGCACAAAAATTCAGCTTGAATCACGGGTAGTGCTTGTATGTGATCAGAAACTGCCAAAGGATAGCTGGACTCACTGACCTTTTATCATTCTAGTTGTTAAACACGTACAGATGTATCATCAAAATGGACCCAAAGCCTGTCTGCTACATTAATGATTAGCCACTGTAGAAGACAGATTGCATAGGCAGATAATGAGTTGTTCACATTGCTTGTCATCATTTAAAGTCAGTTGATAGAGCAATTGAACCACACACGATATGTGCCAGCTGTAAACTGACTGGTTATGCAAGAAAAACATTTTGAACCATAGCTAGCCTTAACATAAAAACATCGCTTTTGCATCTTCAAAAAAAAAAAAAAAAAAAAGGAATAAAGGTAGTGTTTACTGTTTACTGCTTTAGAAATGTGACATGCAGCCAAATGATGTCAATATAGGTGAGGACCTTATTCTCTTTTTTTTTTTTTTTCCCAGCAGTATAAGGGGAATGGTATCAAATGAGTTCTTATGAGATCTAAAGTATTCATTTCCCTTTCTTGATTAGACTTTCTTGACATGGACTACTGAAGGGCTGAGAACTTAGTATATTCCTCATTTTTTAGTAACTGCCTCAGTTTAGGTCTTTTCCTACTGATTTCTCTTGGTATTCATGTGACATCTTGAAAATCTTGACATTCTCAGGGAAAAATCTGAAAAAATACAATAGAATTTCCACCTCAATTGTGAAGTCAAAATATTTTTTTTGAAGTTTACAATATATAACTACACAATGCAATAATTATATAATAATAACAATGACAGCAACATCATCATCAACAATAACAATAATAATTTTTTTAATAGTAGATTCAGTTTTGGGGAATTATTTTTGACTTAAATGTATCCATGTGCAAAGGATTGGATAGCAACAAAAAATGTGGAGTTGGGTCCTTGTAGATAAAAAAGAAATTCAGTAAGAATCTTCTATTTCTTGAGCAAATATTCCTGTTCTTTAGTTATCCTGGAAAACAAACAAACAAAACCCAAAGACTGATACAAGTCCTGTGAAATTAAAGCATGTCCTCTTTGCCATTGTTTAAAATAGCATAGAAGGTTTGACTGCCAGAATCGTTTTTCTGACTGCAGACACCATGCAAATGGTCTCTCTTGAAGTTTTTAATTCATGGGGAAAAAACAATTTCAGTCTTACCTTTTTCAGAATAATTTTATATTTGCTTGGTGTAAAGACCTGACTGTTCACTGAAATAGCTGGTCTTAGTTCTGTCCCAAGATTCTTATATCTTGTCACACACCAGAAGGTGAACAGGGACATCCATTTTGGGCTTTAAGTGTTTGTCACTAAGGGTCAGTCACTGCAGTATCTGAATGAACAACAAGAGAAACGTGAGGATATGCAAGATCTGTCTGGACAGGAAGCAGTATCCCTAATATCTAAAATCCTAAGAACTTTCAAGATGACCTTGGGATTAAGCCCCATTCACTTTTGGACTTCAGGGCAGGTGTAAGATAATGTGTTAGTTTGGATCAGACGTTTTAAAACAATTAGGTCTCCAATAAGAGCTCTAGCTTTGCATGAAACTGATACATATGGTAAAATACAGACTGAATTCAGAATTCTAAGGATAGAAGTGGAGAGCATAGCACTGAAGCTTCAGATGAATGATTAGAGAAAAAGAATGAGTTGCTTTGAGGTAGAAGGGTCAGCAATTTCTACTGTTGTCATCACATATGGCTGCAACTGTTTTTAACAGTAGTACATATGACCTCAATTTTTCTGGCACTGCTGGTGATGACTTCATTAGACTCTGTCTGATTTTCTCTTTTCTTGTTATTAGGTCTTTCAAAGCTGCTCTCATCTTTTTAAGTTCTTTAAATGATACCTGACCTGTGACAGCTGAAAAGTTAGAGCTTTTAAATTTTTTTTATTTATTTAATTTTTATTTGATTCCTCTCATTTCCTTTTTTCCCAGTTCACTTTCCTTATTTTATCACAGCTCTTCTTTATATTTCTCCAGGGTTCATTATCTGCACATGAAAAAAGAATTGGGTTTTTTGACAATCTGTTTTGATGCAAGTCCAGCATTAAAACTTGAAAGAATTTATGCTGCTGTATATAATTTTTGTCTTCCATAAATACACAGAAGGGAGGGATTTGTTTATGCTTTGGGGGGAAGAGGGATGTTCTTTTTTTTTTTCATAATACAGGTCTGATTTTAAAGACAGTAAACACAAGGCACAAGTTATTTTACACGCATGGCAATTTTTTAGTCTTGTTGACAATTTAAACAGTTTTTTATGCTAGTTTATTAACAAGAGTAGCTATCCTCTTGCAGTCAGTTCTAGTCTCATACCCCTCAAGTGCCATCAAAGGTCTATTTACAATTCTTGTGAATTTTCCCTGCTGGTATGTCTTATGTATTTCCTGACTCCCCTGCCTCTTTTCTCTTTGTTTTGCTTTTGACTGTTCTTCATCTGTCAGGTCTCTCCTGGTAGATGAATCTAGCATCCTCCTTTTTTAAATTCTGAAATCTAGTTCAAGTTCATTATTGGAATGTATAGTCCTGAGATATTTGTTTATTTAATTTAAGCCTTATGTTTACCACATTGAACATAAGAAGCTTTTATTTTTCCTTTCCATTTTTTTTTCATTTGATCTCAAGTCAGCCAGGCTTTTTGAATGTGGTACTAATTGCATGTTTAGAGCTTTTTAAAATTTTCAGTTGTCTCATATATTCAGAATATTTACAGTTAGATTCTCTGTTTTTCTTTGAAGGTCAGAAATTGAGTACTTTTAAAATAAATATATGATTTAACTTCTATTTCTAAATTAATTTAAAACAAAAAATGTTAAATATTTAAAAATCTACAAATATGATAGTATTTGATTTTTCAAAAATAAAGTCAAACTACCATTTCCAGCTACAAACTTTCTGTTCAATAGTGAACAGTGCTATATTGGTCTATGTAGTATCAGTATTGTGGTCTATATTTTTAATATCAATCATATATTTTCACAATTGAAACATTGCCACTTTAAAACAATTTAAAAGAAGTATTTAAAATTTTCTAAAACTTTTATTAAAAAATTCTAAGCAAATAATTTTTATGAATAGGAATATATTCTTTCTGTCTTTGGAAGTGTTGCTTTTAAATCTTAGAAATATATCCACTGGATACCCTCATTCTCCAGAATCTGATGGGGAGTTCATTTTCGGAATGAAAGTGCCCTTACTTCATGAGTTGTCCATCATCTTGACAGTGCCTTTCACTCCTCTGCTGTTAATTGTCTTAGTTTTGAATTGTTCCACTATTTTTATATTTGGATGG
Organism: Eopsaltria australis; assembly: GCA_034509425.1. Classification (NCBI taxonomy): domain Eukaryota; kingdom Metazoa; phylum Chordata; class Aves; order Passeriformes; family Petroicidae; genus Eopsaltria; species Eopsaltria australis. Next base: position 3,781,973 of record JAVTVJ010000026.1, read on the forward strand.
ATATTGAAACTTTCCTAAGTCTACAATTAAACAAATACCTTCCTATGCTCACATGTGGCCCACCAAATACTCAGTATTCAAGTTTCTCTCCATTTTTTTACATTCTTATGGGGTTTCATAACATTTTCACTTTCTAAATATTTTTTGGGGAAAAAACCCATTCTCTTTAATGAAAAATCAATAAAGAGTATAATGGAAATTAATTTGCTTTCACAAATACTTCTCTGCAAGTTTTATTATATAGCACCAGATGTCCTTAATTGACCTTATAATTTCATCCAGTCAGAATTTCAATGAGTACCACGAGATACATAATTATTTATCAGTCTCCCACACCTGTATAACCTTTAATTACAACTGAATTTAAATTATACAAGTGGGTCATCCATACCTGCAACTGTAGTCAGTGTAACTATAACCATAGCTGCACAAGCAATACCTAAGGTATTTCTGGTACCTGTTGAATTTATCAAAATTTTCTACAAGACTTCTTAAAAGCTGGGACGTGGTATATTCCTTATTATTATATGTATGTGATTTCCTGGCATTGAAGCTATAATACTTTAAAAATTAAGCAATGTGAAAGGTGTGTCAGGTTTTGGGTCTATGACTTGTATTGCTTGTATTGGAAATTTACCGATTTTCAAATGCACTGCGGCACTTGAGACACTTGATATTTGCTTAAAACAAAGAAAAGAAGGGAAACTCCATGTCAGAGGCTGGATCTATACATATGTATTGTATCTAATGCATAAACACAGGCCTATCAGGATGACATAATAAAAAAGAATTTATTGAAATTCCCTTGTTATTCTAAAAGAATAAAAAGGTTAATTTAAAACTTATTTGGGGTGAAAGTAAGAGACATAAAAAGCATCAGCTTTGTTATAACTGCTAAAAGCTCTGAAGTAAGCTATTACTTTCTGTTGGAACAAAGAAGAATACTCAGCCTCATCAATAATTTCAAAAAGAAAATATTTAAACTTACCCTTATTAATGGTAAGTTAATAATCCTGTGTCATAAACTAGAAGAAAGCTTTTTGCTTCGAACACTAGGCAACATTGCTTGAGAAATTTTTGGAAGCAGCTTATTTCAGCTAGCTAAGTCAAGAAAGTACAGGAAAGTACTCTAACTACAGACTGCCTCTGCAGTCTTTGAAGTTTTGACTTTTTCTTCTGTCATAAATGAAAAGGGCAGCAGTCTTGTGGAAAATCTGATTTTGAGCTGGAATGCAGCATGTGTTTCACATGGGACCTGCTAGGAGACTGGGAATTGAACTGCTAGCAGTATCTTGGGAATTTCAATCACAAAGGACTGAAAAGAAAAAAACTTTTCCTAAACACATCTTCTAGGTGGCTTATAGTCTGCAATGATATTGATTCTGAAATATATTAAATTTTTATTTGTCTACTTTAGGGAGCAAAATTCCACAGGGGTTTAAGATTTGTGCTGATTCAGATGGCTTTTCTCCAGATCAGAGGCTTTTTGGAAGTACAGTAGTTCAGAAATGAAAGATTTTCTGGCTAGATTGACCCCCATGTGAGATACTGAAGTCAGTGAGAAAATGCTTACACATTGATTTCTCCAGTGAAAAGCTGTAGGTCTTATATTCCTATATTAAACTTCCTTTGCAGTTCAATTATGTGAAAATTAAAGGCTTGTTTTCCCTTTTCTTCCAGTTAATTTTTTATATAAATGTGAGTATCCAAGTGACTAAATGTATAAAAAATATATATACATCCTGTCTCTTCAGAGGTACAATTGACAAAGAAGTCTAAAAGATAATTTCGTCTTCATGTTTACTCAGACTATTATGACTGCAGTTTCCCCTTCAACATGAAGCAAATTCTCTATAAAAGAAAGTGCAGGTAAGAGTTGTCAACTGCCTGCGGGAAAAAAAGAAAGTCTTGATTAATATTTTTGAAGTGTATTGAAGTATATTTTATTAGTATGGGAAAGAAAGTTCACATGGTGCCAATAGCTGGCTAGTTGTTCCGCATTCTTTTTATAGCTGTTCATCTTTTTAAAAGGAAACGTTTGTTTGGATATATTAGGTATGTTATAACCACTTCAGACATTTAAATTCCTCCTCTAGAATCATATTCATGTTTGTGATCATTTTCTGTAATAGGAAGAATCAGTGCAGACCTTTTGGAATTGATAGAGTAGAATTAATCAAGATTATTAACTTGCAAGACTGCAGAAGAACATGGAAGTAGTAAAACCTATTTGACAGTGAGAGATTAAATTGAGCTTCTGCACTTCTCCATGTGATGCTAATGACAGTGAGGTCTTGTCTGTAAGATTAAATTTGTGCATCTCATACTGACGCCTAAAATACACCACATAAGGGAAGATTTGTTGTAATTGTCATTCCCTCTTGGGATGTCTGTTTCAAGTTTACTGATGAAGGTTTCATGTAACATTCTAGTTACTTCTTCTATCAGACCCTGACAAAAGAAATATCCTGATACACTTCTACTCAAACTTTATACATTACATGATTTTTTTTTCTGGACTTCCTTATAATAAATTAAATGTCTTCATGTCCCTAAACTAATCTATTTTCTTGACAGTATGCTTAGAATAGACACTAAATTCCAAGCCAAAGTTGTTATGTCTCAGCAGGTGAAAAGGATAATCCCTGTACATCTATACATTATGATTTGAATAAGGTAGTAAATAAATAATTAAAGTATATTTAGTAGAAAACTGGTAAGAAGCTTAATGCCAGCTGAATGTTAGCATTATTAATAGAAAATTGACTATTTTTTCAATTATTGCAATTATTGAAACAGACTGAAACAGTATTTCCATTGTAATGGAAATTACTGTCATTTTCACTATTTTAAGTAGGGTGGAAGACCATATTTTGCACTCCCAAGTGCTGATGCAGACTATCAACTCAAAGGGTCTAAATATCTTGAAGGTGAGATACTTCATTTTGTGATTCACTGTGAAACATTCTGCATTTTATGGTAAGACACTTTTTTTTGTTGGTTTTTTTTGGTGAAAAAAGCAACAAGTAAAGCTATAAAAATTTCTGCCTGTCTTTCTCTCCAGATGAGTAGAAGAAAAGTACAAAAAAAAATTTTAAGGAACAAAATCAAATGGTGTCAAAAACCAAATACAGTTTCAACAAATGTCTTAAAGAAAAACGAGTAACTTTCTAAAAGTTTCTGGGTTCCTCTATTTCTCAAGAAATGCCAAAATGTATTTCAGCCATTAATTATGATAGCAAATTACTTAAATTAAGTTCATTTTACTAAGAGCAGCATTCAGAAACTCAACAAGAATATAATAGCATACACTAGGAAGAGGATTATAAAACATTAAAATTTTTTCTTCAATATGTAGAAAAGCAAAATCTTGGCTTTTCTTTTTTTACGTATCTCAAGATGACAGTGTTTCAGAATATTTCCTATTTCTCCATTCTACAAAATCTTAACATTTGTTTGAACAGTGTACTAAGCTTAATGAATACATCTCAAGGTTCAAACCAGGTGTGGGCAATATGTCAGATACTGGAGATGTCAGCACTTTCTATAAGCTATAGAAAATCTGTTATAGGAAAGTTATGTAAATATGGATCTTGCTTTCAAAGGCCATTGGTATGTCCTTTCTTACATTGATTCTTTACATTTTTGAATGGAAACAATTTTACTTTCAACAACTGAATCATGACTGAGTTTGTTAAACTGAGCTCCCTACTTGTCCCTAGGAAATCCACTGACTCACAGAGACAATGTCTGAAACAGAAGTTCAGATCTGAAGCTGTCATTGTTAAAAAGCAAGGATATTCCATCTATGCTTAAGGATGAGTTGCATGGGAGCTACTAGCAATAAAAAAAGAAATGGGTTTAATCAGCAGTAGTTCTCAAATGCTTCTGAATAAATTGGACTCTCTCTTCAGCTAATTCTGAGTTCAGAATAGTTTTGATGGATGTAGGGTGGGAATGCATGATCAAGCAGTTTTCTGTTCAGGCATGATAACACAGTTTCCTTATGTGACAGCTCTCAGTGCCTAGACAGAGTTAAGAAGAGCTTATAAGGAGCTGCTGGCTTCTGTTAATCCTGGTATGGATGAAATTTTTAAAGTAGCAATTCTCTGGAAATCCTTCATTTTTCCCAGGAAAATAAACTGTTTCCCATTGCCTTGACTCAGGCCAGGATTAAAACCAATTTTTAATTTTCTGTTGATAGCACTCAAAATAGAGCTTCTACATTAAGAGCACCTTTTGTTTAATGCGTAAATATAAAGTTTTTCATATAAGTATGGGATTGGCACTTGAAGAGTGGGGATGGGAGAGAGAGAAGTCAAGGAAGAGAGAGAGAGAAGGGAGCTTTACCCACTCAACGCTGAAGGACAGATACAATTTTCCTCACTTTACTCACATTAGAAAGTGCTCTGTCCTTCTCTTTTCCTAGTCATTTCAGAGACTTTTAGTCAATCATCTTTGCTATAAATACCTTTGAATTGTAATTGAATAATCTTCCAGACTCTAGGAGGCCCATTTGTCAGCAATATTTTGGGATTCTTGCCCCTCTGTCGAAATTAATAGTTGCCAGGTTTACAAAGGGTTAACAAAATATGTTTTTTTTGTTCTCAGCTGAAACACCAGCTAATCAGCAATATTGCAAGAAACTCTATAACAAAATATATATTCCTGTGTATCCATGTTCCTGAATTTGCTCTTTGTCAAACCCGTTTCTGAGTTCATGAATATGGTTAACTGCATGTGTGTAATTTTCCTAAGTCATCCTCATTTTTGGACTCTGAGTGTACATTTGCCTCTTAATCACCTGCAGAAGTCCAACATGTAACAAAGTTGCTTGCTTATGTTGCCAGACTTTTGCAAGAAGAAGCACTTGGTTCATCTAACCAAGCTGGGATATGGTAGGACTTTTAGAGAAAGCATGAGAGTCAAGAATCTAATCTTCCATCCTCATTGATGGTGATTTTCACATTAATATTCATGTCACAAATGTCCCTCTAGTCCATTTTTCCTTGTCCTTATTTTCTTGTGGGATTCTTAGTCATGCTCTTCTATTCTACTCTTCAACATTTCATCCTCAGGTTTTTCTATCAAGAAGGTGATTTGTTTTGACCAGCAGCTCATTGTATACATACATTCCTGCTAGTTTCCTTCTTATTAATAGTCTGACCACGATTTTTTAACTGTTCTGTTCATTATTTTATCCATTCATTATTGCCCTATTATTTTATCAGGGCTTAATTTTTTATTTTCCAGTTCTTCCTTTTTTTTCATCAACAGAGTTACATTATCCTGCCCATTTGCTCCACCTGCTCTGGTGTGGGGCTCCTCCACAGAGTGCAGGTGGATCTCCATGCTCCTCCATGGGCTGCAAAGGCACAGCTGCCTCACCATGGTCTGTACCACAGGCTGTGAGGAAATCTCAGCTCCAGTGCATGGAGAGCCTCCCGCCCCTCCTTCTGCACTGACCTTGGTGCCTGCAGAGATGTTCTTCTCACATCATCTCACTCTGTTCTTCTCTGGCTGAAATTAAAACTGTGCCACCAATTTTTGTTTTGATTTCTTCTTAAACCTGTTATCACAGAGGTGTTGCCCCCATTTCAAATTGGCCCAGCCTTGGCCCAGCTTTGTCCATCTTTGGAGCCACCAGGTGTTGGCTCTCCTGGACACTAATAAAGATTCTAGCAGATTCTAACAAGAGCCACTCCTGTAGCCCCCCATGCTACCAAAAACCAGGCCATGCAAACTTAATACATATATCTTCTTTGATATTAACAGATTTTACAATAAATGTCCTTACCACAGAATAGCTGAAAACATTAAATATTAATGAAAATTAATAGTTTAATTTAATGAAAAGTTTCAGGGATAACCAGGGATAGCCATTTAAGTCCTGGAATATTTTAAGTTTAAGAAGGTATAGAAGTAGCAGTTTCTCTGCAACTCAGCCTGGCACAAAGCTGATTATGACCTTAAGGGGTATATTTTTTATCTACAGAAAAGAGTAAGGAAAGCATGTATTTTTCTCTTTGGTTTTTTTTTGGGGTTTTTTTTGGGTTTTTTTTGGTTTTTTTGGTTTTTTTTTTTTTGAAGGAAAGATTGCATATGCAGACAGGAAAATAATTTAGCACAAAACAATTACTGTGATGGAGGATTTAAAAAGAATGGAAACATTTATTTTTGAGGAAGAATGAAAACAATGAATGACATTGATCTAATTAAACTCTGTAGTTGGAAGAACTGTGTTACTGTGACAGTAATATTAGAAAATCCTTTCTTCATACAGAAAATATGGAATAAAAGTTGGTGATTCTAAGCTATGATGGACATGTTTGGTGTCAATGCAGAGAAAATAAAAATACACAGAATAGAAAGAAATAAACGAGTGATGCCTGTAAGATTATTATTCACAAGATATTGTGCTTGATTTCTTTCTGCAGACTTCCTGCATGGTGTTTTTCAAGACAGCTTCCTGTACTGATTTATCTATCTTCTGCTTTCCCATTTCCAGTAAAATGATATCACTTTTTTCCTTTGAATCTAAACCATGTTCAGATATTTTTGAGTACTTGTCTCTGTAGGGTTCAACTGCCATATTAAAAGTTTCTTAGGGCAGTTTTAAAAAACTTGCTGTTAACTTGCATTACAGACAAAAAAGTTTTGACTTAACCGGACAGTCATGATGTACAAAGTAGTGGAAGAATTGCACTGGGGGCTGCTTTTTTTGTGGGGTTTTTTGGTATTTTAATTTCTTGTTATTTACACAAGGTCAGACAAAATCAATCAGAGAGAGTCAAATTGTCCTGTAACGTATTCTGCTACAAATATTTGAGGTCAAACAGGGTATAAATGAGCCTTCATTTCTTTCAGATGGCTGCACTGGCTTGTTAATTTTGCCAACACATTTGGTGGAAAACCTTAGTATTGCGGTTGGGAAAAGAGAAAAATAGAAGATAATTATAATAGGTCAAGAATTTCAAAAGGGGATCAAGTCTGCATTTTTTTGATGAAATGAATGTTTTTTAAACCTTTGTGCAATTGTGTATTTTATATCTTATTTTTATCTATGACATACATAACAATTGGCAACACTATGTTGAAAGTACTGTCTAAAGTCCTAGAGTAACAGAATTATAGGGTCATAGAATCGTTAAGGTACGAAAAGTCTCTTAACATCACCGAGTACAAGTGTTAACCTAACCCTGCCAAGTCCAACACTAAATCCCATCCTATGTGCCACATCTACAGTTCCTTTAAATACGTCCAAGGATGGAGAATCACCACTTCCCTGAGCAGCTCATTCTAATGAGCTTGATAACTCTTTCTGTAAAGAATTTTTTCCTAATATCCAATCGAGACCTCCCCTGGTGCAACTTAAGGCCATTTCCTCTTGTCCTATCACATGTTAATTTGGGGAAGAGACAAACACTGACCTCACTACAACCTTCTTTCAAGTAGTTATAGATAGCAGGAAGTTCTCTCTTGAGCCTTCTTTTCTACGGGTTAAACAATCCCAGTTTCCTCTGCTACTCCTCTTAAGACTTGTATTTCAGACCATTCAATCAGCTTCTTTGCTCTTCTCTGCACCTGCTCCAGCATGTCCAGATGTTTCTTGAAGAGAAGGGCACAAAATCGAGCACAGTATTAGAGGTGCTGCCTCACCAGTGATGAGGGGAACAATCACTACTCTGGTCCTGCTGGCCACACTTTTTGTGACACAGGCCGGGATGTCATTGACCTTCTTGGCCACTGGGCACATTGATGGCTCATATTCAGCTAGCTGTCCAGCACTCCTAGGTCTTTTCCTGCTGGGCCACTCTCCAACTGCTCTGCCCCCAACCTGTAGCACTGCATGGGTTTGCTGTGACCCAAGTGCAGGATCTGACATTTGGTCTTGTTGAATGTCTTACAGTTGGCCTCCAGCCATCAAACCAGCCTCTCCATATTCTTCTCTAGAGCCTTCCTACCCTCCAGCACATCACCACTCCCACACAACTTCCTTTGATCTTCAGACTTACTGAAATTGTGCTCAATTCCCTCATCCAGATAATGATAAAGGCAATAAAGAGGACTGGTCAAGTAAAGAGCCCTTGAGAACGCAACATCATTGACCAGCCAACAGGACTTAATCCCATCCTGTACCACTGTCTGGACTTGGCCATTCAGGCAGTTGCTTACCCGGTAAATAATACACCTGTGTAAACCATGAACAGCCAGTTTCTCCAGGATAATGTTGTGGGAAGCAGTGTCAAAGGCTTAACACAAATTCAGACAAACAACATCCATGGCCTTTCCCCTATCCTCTACACAGGTTATGATGTATGGGAAGGAATACAAGCCTGGGGTGCCAACAGAGACCTGGAAGCTATGGGCCAGATGATACCAGAGATGAAAAAAGGCTCTGGAATTATGAAGAGCTCATGCATGGTATGTTAGTGGTAACAATGTAAATTCAGGAGGTGGAAAAACCTCATTTTTAGGGACAATAAGAAAAAAAAGGTAAGTATCTAACACATATTAAAAGCCATCTATGCAGTAAAGTTGAAAATAACAGAGAGCTACAAAGTAATGGAGAAAGATCAATATTTATGAAGAGAAGTTAACAATGGACTTAAGCAGGAAAAGAAGAACAAATTATTATAATTAACATGATGGCCATACAGAGAAAGAGAAAGAAGAAATTCTCACCATGAAATTTATTGCATTCCTGGGAAAGACATCAGGAGGCTCACAACTTGTCATAGCCATGCTCCACAGTCTTTTATCAGTAGACAGGAACAGTCCAAGGGTGACTGCAACAGAAAGGAAATATAAGAGATACTAGGACAGTAAACTTTTCATTGCAGCAATGTTTAAGAGAGACATTTCTTAGTAATTAAGTAATTCGGATTGTGATTATTAGCACCATCATAACTGGTTAGAGTTTTGATTAAACTGTTGTGATATTATATAGAGTAAAAACAAATTGTAAAAATTATTATGCAATTATACCTTGTGTTTTATTTTATGTAAACAAAATTACATATTCAGTTTCTGATCTCAGAATTTATTCCTTTTCTTGACTTTCTGTAGCCTTTAGAGTTAATCCTGAAGAAATTACAATAAAGACTGATGAATTACAGCATATCTCAAATATAACCAAAGGAAAGAAAGGGAACAAGTGGTTTATTTTCTTTTAAACTAGATTTTTAAATCAATGGCTTTGGAAATTACACATAATTATTGTCAGGATGAAAGATTGTACTGTTCAGAAGATGATCAGGATACAATTTTCATTAAAATGTCAAGAAAACTCAGTAGTTGCTGTTGTGAATATGAAAGGACTTAAGGATGATTCTTTTCAAAAATTTCTGATGATTGAGAGAGATTACAGCTTATAACTTAAATGTTTAACAAGTGATATTATCGACATATAAACTAGTGTAGAGTCACTAGAAATAAGTACACACTGTATATTCAAGTCTCCATACAAGCTCATTCTGTTTACATAATGTATGAACAATACTTAAAACAGCTTTAAAAAGAACAAGCAATTATTCATCAGAGGCAACATTGCTCTGTTTTTGAGCACCTGTCTGACTACAGGAATTTTCTGGCTTTTAACATGTTGGTAACTATGGAAATTTCTGGTGGAGAGAAAATCAGAAGGATCGAAGTGAGAAAATACTGGACTGAGATGAAGACAGTTTAATAAGTCATGTAAAAGCTGTGCACATAAGCAAAACAAAGCAAGGACTTAATTCACTGCTTCCCGTGGGGAAGGCAAGTGTTCAGGCATTTCCAGGAAAGCTCTGGACAAGGGCTCCATCACAAAGAACAGTTACTTGGGAAGACAAATGCCGTCACTCCAAATGCCCCTCCTTTTCTGCCTTCTTACCCCAGTTTTATATACTGAGCATGATGCCATATGTTATGGGATAGCCCTGTGGCCTGTTGGGGTCAGCTGTCCTGGCTGTGTCCCTTGAAAGCTTCTCGTGCACCTCCAGTCCCCTAACTGGTGGGCTGGGGTGAGAAGCAGAAAAGGCCTTGGTGACGTGCAAGCACCACTCAGTAAAAATTCAAATATCTCTCTATTATCAATAGTGATTTCAGCCCAAATCCAAACCGTAGCCCATAGCCCCATAGCAGATACTCTGAAGAACAGGAGACATCAACACACCTATTTTTACTGACTCAGTTTAGTCGAAGATATTTCTTTGGAAACCCAATTGCAAAAACATTGACATAAATACATCAAACTGCTACAAGTACTTATAATTCAATTAGAACATGTAGAATAGTAACTTCATATTTAAGCAATAGTTTAGTTAATAATCTTAAAGAAGTATCTGATTTTAAAATAGTTGGCCTACTTGCTGTTGCATGTGCAGCCTGAAAACACTTCTGTGCCCCTGGTGTTGATAGCTGTATTAAGCATAAAAATAGTATACATCAAATATTTACTCCTGTTCTAATAAACAGTTTAAGAATTGCTCAGACTTAGCCCTAGAAATATACTTCTCAAGAAATACAGGGAAAAACAATCCTCTATTTGCTTTGGTTTATTTTTAAGTTGTCAGTTTGCTTCTCTGTTTTAACTACAATAACTTTTTGTTATTAGAGGACTTTGCATGACACTTCTGTTCTTTAAAGACTTAATAATTTTGCTGCATTCATAGTACAGGAGAAGGATCTTGCTGATGTTTCACAGCAATTTCATCTAATATCCATGCCCAGATGCTGGACTTCCTTACCCAGAACACAGGTCTTCTACTTTCTGGACAGTCCAGCTTGATGCTTCAAAGTCATCTCAGAAGCACTTCTGTAATCACATATTAGTACAGACTCTTGGTCTGCCTAATACCCATTCTTAGAGACTGAGCTCACCCAACCACTGGCTCAGCCATCACATCTTTCCAGGTACATATGTATACTACAGTCAAGCATAAAAAAACCACATGCATACATAGGAAACCCTTTTACTTCAAGTATTTGAGAGGATTTCAGAAAGCACCAACTATAATATAAAGCAATAATGCTGGATAATTAACAATACAGATGATATATTATATGATGATATATACTTAGATGGACTAAACAGAATATTTTTATGCATTCAATATCTATGTGTTTCATGGATTTTAAATGTTTGAGACTTTAAGAAAATCCATAATATAGTAAGTTTTTCAAACTTTCATTAATGTATAATCTATAAGAATATAGCAAGATTAAATAAATAGTCCTGCGTCTTCTCTTTTTTCCCTGAGGAATTTAACTTTAGTCCGTATTTATTTAACCTGCAGGAAAAGATTTTCTCACTTCAAGTTTAAATCACATACTTATGTATGGGGTTCAGTTGTTTGTTTATATACATTGTTATTTGCTAACATTTTAGGTAAATTAAAGATGCTAATGGCATGGCCTAATTAAGAAACCCTTATTCTGTTCAGCTCTGTGCTAAAAATCAAATGAACATTTTTTTTTTTTTCAAAGCAACAAAAATACCTGAGTGTATATTATTAAAATATTCTGATCTATCTTTTGTCACTGCTAGTAGACTCATGCTGCTGGCTTATTTAAAATGAGCCATCAATCACACAGGGAGACAATAACAACCACTTCACTGACAGTTTTCTGACCCAGATAACCTCAAAATGAAATATTAGAGTACAGAGTGGAAAAAATTATTAAGATCTGATCATTTTATGTATTACCTTGACAATTAATTTACTGGCCAATGCATAATATTTTTTTTTTATTCTTTGTATAACTAATGAAATGCTGGAGGTTTGAGTTTTTGTCTGTTTGTTTGTTTTCCAAAAAAGGTTTATTTCACTTTACTTATTTCTTTTGGGTTTAGACTCATTTTTAAAATATATAGTCAGACATAAGCTAATTAACGCAGATTAAGAGTTGTGCTTAAATAGGATGCTTAACACTGTATTTTGGTTGTTCCTATATAAGAATGACTACAAATCTGTTTATCATCTGTTAAAATTTTGGAAAATGATTTTTAATTCCTTCAATTGAGGAAATTAATATGTTAACAATAGAATTTAACATATCCCACTTCAAATGTCAAAGTAACCACACAGAGGACATAACATTTCTGTGTTCTACAGCCCAATGAATTATTTTTTATATTCACATCCATAGAAGGCACACCAGAGTCTTCCAAATTGTATGTAACAAACAAGGATCAAGGAAACAGACATAGCAGGAGCAGCTTGAGCTTGATACAGAATTTCACTGTGAGGTTTAAATCTGGGCCAGTTTCTTCACTTACAAAAATTATTGACTTCATATTTTATCAAAAAATGTAGAAAATGAGACTATCATTTAACAGTTTCATAAAGTCTTTCAAAATACTTCTTACAAAGTTTAATTAAAGCAAGAGGAATATGATTTATTAGATCTTAAATGCAATGAGAGATGTATGCCATTGTGTCACAGAGACAGCACTGAGATTGCAGATAATCTAGGTATTGCCTAAAAATTACATACATTCTTCATTCAGGTATCTGAAAAGAAGACATTTTCGAACAAAAGTAGAAAAGCTAATGGAAATGGAAGCATACTTATGGAACTGTGCTATGTTAGACTGTGTTACAGAGAGAGTAGCATAACCTCCCTCCCTTAACACTAAAATGAATGTACTACAAAGCTACTGAGACTTAGAAGGAGATGATAATAAATCTATTGATTTAGTTATGGTGTTATAACCCTGGGGAATTAACAATGTGGTGAACTCCAAAAGAATCTGTCTTGGGACTACTCATGTTAATACAAAAATTTTTGTTAGAATTCTTGATGGAAGAAGAATGATAATGTACTTAATTTATAACATAAAATTAAAAGGAATGAACAAGATATGAGAGAATTGGAATACTATTCATGAAGGGATGGATAATCTTTAGGGATGGAAAAAGAAGAATAAAATTCAGTGGAGCAATGCTTAGTCCTTTTATTGATGCTAATCAGAACAGGGGACTGATTGGATTGAAGCTGAGGAGAAATAAGACCAGGATATATGAACTGATAATAAGGTGGTTGTAAACTACCAACCTGATGAAGCTATGAAAGTAAACAAATGTAATGTCTGGGTATCACAAACACAATATAGACATAAGGTAATATTATTGTTAATATACAAAGCATTAATTGCAAATCATCTATGTAGTATGGACTGCTGTTTAATCAATATTTAAGAAACATATATTTGAGCTAGAACAGGTGCAGAAAAAGCCTGTTAAAAAGTTCAGGGAAAAGAAATGTTTTTTAGAAAAAGAAGTCTAAAATTATTCCGTATGTAAAGTTGAAAAGAAATGTAGGTTTCTTTCTATAATTAAACTAGGGATGAAAATAGAGCTAAAGGAAAATGAAGACAGCAAAATAATACAAATTGACAGTGGATAAACTCAAGGTTGTTTCTAAGAGAATAAAAATAAGAAATGAAGCACAGAATTATGAAAAACAGCATCAAGTACAACTAGTGTAGCAAGACAGGGAATTGGCCATACCTCTTGCCAGAATTTACATCTGCTGCACAAGACCAGAAATTCCACAGGAGACCAGACAAGCAGAGATGCTCTCTGTCTCAAACTGGACACATTTGTGTTGTGAGCGGGATTTGGCTTCTAGAAATTGACAGCATTTTCCTTTTAACTAAACCCCTAAAATTATTGCTGATAGCAATCTCCTGACCCACAGAAAATTAGTTGATTCATCATGATCCAGTTCCCAGAGTAGAGTTTTTACCAGATTTGAAAATGAAACCATTAACTTAATCACGCTTTCTGCCCTTTACTGCCAACATACACAAAGCATTAAATGACTCAGTATCGTGCAGGTAGGAAAACTCTTCTATCGTAGTACTAGATAGTTGCAGTCTGGGTTTGAAATGCTTTTACAATTAATATTCCTCTGTATTTTCCCTTTGCTATTTTGGTTCATGTATCAAAATAAATAAATAAAATAGTGGGGCTTTAAGTCAGCTACCCAAGCACTTTCACAGAGGGACTGAAAATAAGTCATGCCTTGTGAGAGACAGACAAGCACTGAGAACGTCACAGAAACTCCCAGCAGGCTCCTGTATCACCAAAGGAAATTCTAATACATTAACTTGCTTTTTATTTATTCTTGGTCTGTTTCACTGACAAAAAAAGAAGGGGCAAACAAAACCACAGCCAATAGTCGTATTATGAAACTAATTTTTCTAGAGATTTACTTTAACAAATGGGTAAGATACTGTTATATAACATATATCGTATAAATTTCAACATCCTGCATATCTATATGGATATGTAAGACCCCGTAAGTAAATTGTTCATCTCTTTTAAGTGGATAATTTAAATAACTTTGAAATACTTGATGCTCATGAAATGTGTCTGGAGGCATTTTAAATGTCTAGTTACTTTAAATTCTTAAAAAGTCTTGATAAGATAAACAACTATCACATTTGTGTCTTAGCTGGAATCACTGAACAGTAGTCACAAGAAGACAGTTTTTCCTGTTAATTTTTAATATACTCTATAGTACATGACATTATGTATTCTTCCAAAATGTGATACCATAATTAATCAAATTGACAAAACTCGTAGACAAAAAGAGTGATTTTCACATTTCCTTGCATTTTTGCAAGGAAAACAAGGCAAGAAGAGCTTTTTTAAAATAGTTTTCAGACCACTAAGCTGTCTTATGCTTTCCAGTTACCTGAGAATTTGCACCACCTCCTTTTGATCCACCATTATCATCAATCACGCAGGAAAAATCCAATGACGTATGCAACCATAAACGTGGCATTGATTATTCAGCTTTTTCTGTTATAATGTTCATCATGGATATTAGCAAAATCTATCTCCAATTCCACTTCATTTTTGGGAGCAGAGACTTTAAAAACAAATCATATATTTTTGATGTTGTAGACGCTATGCTTTCAATCATAAAAGTGAAGTAAAAGTAAGAATAACACATTTTTTTCCCACTAATTTCTTACTGGAATATCTTACAGAAGAAATAAAGATAGACTTTTTCTCAATGTGAAATTAACTTCAATGAACAAAAGTTTCTTTATTTCAGATTTAAGATGAGTAGAAATGCCATGCACCATTGTGTTTAAACGTCGATGAACTACAAAAGCATTTTAAAACATGGAGTGTATGGGGCTTTCTCTGAAGATAACCAACTGAAATGCCATTGGCAGATATGCCAAAGTACCCTTCCATCCATATTTTGATAGTGAAGTTTTCTACAGTAGGAGTTTTATCATTGTCCCTGCACTCCATAAAATTTTCACATTTGGTATTTTGCCGCTGGGAAAATGTTTAAAATAAATTCTAAAATATTATTACCTGTGTTTGACATGAAAAGAACTGTGTTTATATTTTCAACAAGAGCCTTTCACATTCTTTGAAAATGAAAATGTCTTGAAAGAAACAAAACAAAAAAAATAAAAATCTGTTGAGAGTCTACTGTGATAGTGAATTTTCAGGCAGAAGAGGATTCAAGACATAATCACATCCTGCTCCATATTCAAAGATGGAACAAGACCTTCAGAATACAGTTTCAGGAGTCACCTTAATGAATTCTTTCCTGAAATACAATTGTTAAAACAATGGAGAAAGTGTTTAAAATTCTTTATATGTTAAGAAATTTGCTGCACGATCCCAGAAAAAGAAGTCCACAAAGGTTGTTTAAAATTATTTGTCTCCTTACTTTCTCTGAATCACCCAGAAAGCAAGCCAATAAAAATTATAGGACTCTGTAAAATAGTATTTTTATTGATTATCTACAAAAATGTCCTTAATAACATTTTTAGAATTTTCAAATAGTTTGTTATTTGCTAAACATGTTTTATTCCATACAAATAATTTCGTGTCCTGACAAAGAAGAGACTCTAAATACAGATAATTTACTTTAATTCTAATTTGGGGTGCTGGATGTATGCCATGTTTGATAAATGAAGGGGGAACTGCAGACTGTAGAGGGACTACTGAAGTATAACAAATGTAAATGAAATGGTACATGATGGAACTCACAAGAACTTGTGTTGATTTATCAAGATTCTTTGGTTTATGAGCAAGCTGATAAAGACAGTAGGATTTTTCTTGTTTCTGGTCCTGGCTATTTAATTTGTTTTGTCTGTTGATGCACTTTAACATGAAATGTCTCCATAAAAGCTTGAAACTAATTTGAAAGGGATTAATTTTGACAATTTACTTTTAGGTGGGCTAATTAGGTGAAAATGAATTTTCCTCTCCTTCTCCCTTCAAAGGACACTGCTTGTGTGTCACTGTAAATTAAATTTAGATTCAACTGGGAACTGCTAAATTTTATCTGGACTTCTTTTTTCTGTGTCATTTAGCATATTTCACCTCTAGGGAAAAAAGGTAATGATATTTTCTCAGTTACAGGTTTGGGGTTTTTTAAAGTAAATTATTATTATATGAATAAAGATTATGTGTGTTTAATGTAGTGAATTTTCACGTGACAGAAAAAGGAAATAATTTTCCATGGTATTTAAAATGGAATTCTGCTAGAAGATTCTATGAAGTTTGAAATTTTGGAAAACTTCCACATAGTCATTTAAAGTGAGAGAGAATGCAAAAAAAAAAACCCCAACAAAACCCAACCCACCAAAAATCCCCCAAACCAACAACAAAACAAAACAGAAAACCCCAGACTATCTCCAAACCCACCCTGAAAACAAATTTGGGTTTTTACTACCATTCTCTGTGTAATCCATTCCTTCTCAGAAATTCTCACCTGCTGTGACCCCTGCTATCTAACACACCCTGATGTGTCAAGGCTCTCTACTGTCCTAAGCCTTGATAAGCCACCAAACAGTGGCCAAGGGCTGTGACAAGGGCATGTGCAAACTGCACTGCTCTGTGCAGCTGAGACACTTCAGGCTTCATGGGAGTGCTGCTGTGCTGTGAGTGCTCAGGCTGTCCTCACACACCTTCTGTGCCTTACCTGCAGGGTGAATGCCACTGAACAGCAGAGTGGAGTTCTTGGTGGTCATGGTTCCAGAGTTGTTTTAACTGCTTTATCAGACAATAATTGCATAGAATGAATATTTGTAGACAAATTGAAAGAGGTCTAACTCTTTTCAGGTATGATTTAAATATGCTTTGTGGATTAGCCACATCTCAGAAGTAAGAAAAAAGTGATTAGACACACCTAAAACTGAGTTCAGGTCATAATACAACATATTAAGAACTATGTATCTATATTTCTGCAGATTTTCAAGTTCTTAGAAAACCCTCTGATTAAATAAGAAAGGCATCAAGTGGGCGTTTTGCTTCTGAGGCAAGTAAAAACAACTTTCTGTTCTTTCTAATTTAACTTCTAACAGAACACATTAGATCTAAATCTCAAACATTTTGATAAGAAAATAACTACTTTGAAACCTAACATGTTACATCAATTAATTCCTTTTTGTCACACTTTGGATCTGTCCTAAAGCAAAACCCAGAATCTTTTTTCAAATTCTGAAGTGTGCTAAAATAATGAAACCTACATTAGGTCTGTAATAAAAATTATATCCAATAGAGTTTAACAGATCTGCTTTATCATCAAGGCTTCAGCAACTTTGGATCTATAGCCAAGAAAAGGTTTGTAGTCAGAACATTCTATTATCAAAAGTAGTTTTGCATATTTAAAGGATTTATTCCTCTAGTATTTCGTGCAATGCATTCTTTTTTTCATATTTCAAAATGTTGCAACAACTTTCTTAAACTTCTACACCACTGGCTACTTGTAAGCCTGGATATCTGTAACCTAAGCTGCTTCCTTTGATGTTTGGCATCTGAAAGCCCTGAGAATTCATGTTCTATTTGGAGCTCAGCTCATCTCTAAATCTCTGAGGAAAACCCATCTGGAACTACCACTGCCAAATTTACTAAGCCTCTCACTTCAGATCAAACTCTGTGCCTTCCTTTAAATTCACAGAATTAGCCATCCATGTTAGAACTTTCTAAAAAGCTAAATAAAAGCAGCATTCTTTTAAGATCCCCAAATAATCTTAGCAGCAAAAAACATTGACAATAAGGTCAGTTCTGCCAAACAGCTACTAGAAAATGTCTTGCTCACAGAAATGTTTTGTAATGAATTTTACGTCATTTTGATCAAAGGCATATTGCAAAAAATGAATTTTTCCATAAACTTAATATCTTATGTTTATCTACAATTCTAAATGATGAAGGCCTTGTGACATGATCTTTAGATCTTGACATGAAAATTTTCCCCTTTCCCACCCAAAACATTTCACACACACACATTTAATGAAAAAAGAAGCTTAATAAAGTTTCCAGCCATCTGTTTAGCACCATGCTTAATATAAAGCAAAAAAAAAATAAAATGGAGCACAGCAACTCATTAAGCAGAGACACCCAGACACACTGAAGCAAATGGCTAAGATGAATTTAATACAACCATTTTGCTTCTTACTCAAAAAATGCTTTTTCTGTCATTTTTTCTTCATCAACTTTCAGCACCTTTTAAAATCACATCTCGGGAAAACTTCTCTGTTCTTCCTAAGTTGGACTGTGAGTATGCCATTACCACATGATCTTTCTCTGCTCACACTGATATGTTGTTCCTGCAAATTGTGTAACAATCCTTGGTTAACTACACTTTGACAATAAGCTGTTTTGAGACATTGTCATTAGTTGACTTTTGTCATTTGCTTAGTGTTTTAACTCCTCAAAGTGGATAAGGAAATCACAGATATTAAAAGTTTCTCATTTTTTATAATTTTATAACAAAAACTTTATAATCTACACTGTAATCTAAATAAGAAGGAGTTACTAATCCTCAAGGAACCCCATGGCTATTTATATCACATTAAGGTAAAATCTCTTAAATGACAGCTTTACACCACTGCATGTAACCATGGCTCAGAAACAAACATGTCTTGACAGACTCAGAAATACTGTGTGTAACACTGGTGGCGATTTTTTATTTGGCAGTCACAAACACAGTGTATTCTAAAGCTTGATTAGACATAGCATATTGTCCTTCATAAAAGCAATATCCTCAGGGTGGACAGTGAAGGTCTCGCAAGATTGTCCTACCTTTAGTAAACCTACAGTACACTCATAGTTCATCTTTTGTCTATTTACATTTTGTCCATCTTTCCAGAGGCACAGCGCCTGTAACAGATTTCTTTTCATTTAAGTGCCAGATATCTGCCAAGAGAATGTGCATGTAGATGGTTAGTTTGCAAATTATTTGAAAACCTTCCCCCTTTTTTGAAGAAGCTCTCTCCTTTGAGACTTCATTGCCTCATTATTTCAGGTGCACCACTTCTGGTCAATAGTTAATTTGCACAAGCAAAAAAAAAAAAAATACCTGAATAGATAAGATGCAAAAAAATAGATTTTACATATGCATGCAGCTGTGAGTGAAGTAGAATATATTTTACTGGGCACATGGAAAATCGACGAAGATCAGTTGTGATGTCAAAATACATACAGCTCAAGACTGCAGTCATCTTAGGTTTGCAACTGGCAAAAGAGTGAGATCAATGCCAATTGCTACATCAATTGAACATCAAGAACAAGAACATACATATGCACACACAGACATTTACCTGACAAACACATAAAAATAGTTTAAACACATAAAAATAATTATAGTTTCCAGAAGCACTTTTACATTTTTGTGAAAGATATAGATGTTGAGACTCAAGTTATCAAGATAACGTGCATGAATGAATTATTTGGGGCTTGGACAAAGATGTACATTTGTTCAGTCCTGACTAAAATTGTATAAAAGAGTAAAATGAAGCCTCCATCAAGACTAAATTTATATTTACATTTTAACTGAATTGTGACATAACTGATATGCCACATTTTTACTCACAGACTAATACAGTTCCCTGATCCCTCTGAATCTCACCTGAAATCTCACCTTATCATCAGTTTAGTTTGTTATGTTGAGAAGAAAAGGCTCCACAGAACTTTCCCAACATAGCCACTAAATGTGATTTTTTTATCCCACACCTAAGAAAATGCCCCAGACATTGTATAACCTGCACATACTGGGTTGCATGAACTCTCTCGATTTTTCTTGTCCTGAGATATTTTAACCTGGTTTTAACCCCTCATCTTTTTTTCTAAAACATGTTGACATGGGGATTCAGAAAAACACAGGATAAGTGAAAGTAACACAAGGGAAAAGGGGATTAAACCAAATAGTTTGGACTTTCTTGTTGTGGTGGTTCCAAGTCCCCAGAAAACCCTTTTCCCCCCACTAGGAAGCCCGGGGCTGGGGACTCCCCTGGGGCAGAGCCCGGGGTGGTTTGTCCTGTAGATGGGCCGGGCTTCTCGGGGGCTGGCTACCCTGTCCCCAGCTGCCACTCCCCTGTCTTATCACCTTCAGGCTCCAGAACTCAGTACTTAATTGTATTATCCCCTGCCAGTCTCCCCTTCTCTTCCCCCTTCCTTTCCCCGTTGGTTCCTGTCCCCTGATCCCTCCCTGGTTGCTCCCCCGAGCCCGTCAGTGGTTGGTTTGTAATCCCTCAATAAAAGTCTGATGCAGAAGGTGCCCCAGGTCTTTCACCTGGGTGCCCAGAGAGCTGGCAACACAGTGTCTGTATTATCCCGGGTGAAAGAACCCTCCCGTGATACTCCGGCTCTTCGGTTACAGTGACCACCAAAAAGGGTGGACGCAGCCTGCGGTAAGGGGCGAGAGACCCGAGAGCAGGGAACCCGCGGGGACGCTGGCTGTAAACGCCGTAGGGCTGTAGTCAGAGACCCTGGGGAGCAGCTGGCCGGCCCACGCCAACGGCCACACTTTCTTGTCAGGGTTTTTTCTTTTTCTTTACAGTTTTAACTCTGTTATTGAAGAGGTTTTACCTAAGTTCATTCTAAGTGTTGTAACTGGAAATCACCTGCATTTTTCTTATTATTAGATTTTGTTATTTTGATTAAACTCTCTACACTTTAAGTAGATTAATAATATATTATTATCTCCACAGATAAGCTGTCACTCCTTTTAACTAAAAATAAATCGACACTTTGGATATTCCTCGTGATAATTTGGCCAAAATAACGCATAGGAGGTTTCCCATTTTTATTATGGACTCTAAATAGACATGATAACCTGGATTTTCATAGTAAAAGGACTGTAATGCCATACATTATTAATGTGTAAGAAAGTACTCCAAAATTATATTAGGAATAGACCCAGTAGCATGTTGAAAACTCAGTGCAATTAATTGCAATCCAAACCACTGAATCTACTGAGTCTATTTATAGACTCCTTGTATCTTGTTCTCAAAACTTACCCAACTGCCACAAATGGTAGATGCCAGTAGATTAATTGCTGGATTTGTCTTCTTGCACAAAATCCTCCCCTGACTGAGGAACTGGGTTTATTAGTTCAGATTTACCACATGGAATTATTAATATACACTTACATTTCAAACATACATTCGTCTGAAATCATGCTGATACTGTAGTCAATTCTAAAACATCATTATGTTTATGCTTTGGTTAGTTGTCTCCCACTGGAATCAATATAGTCACATAGCTTAATGCAGAATCATTTTCATATCCCATTTTGGTAATTCAGTATTGCTCTGGACAGGTCACATCCTAGTCTAAACTTTTTTTTTCCTGCTTATATAGTAGGTGTGGAACTTTGCCAGTTTATCCATGACAAATTAACCACAGGCAGTATTAGATCACATATTGGTTTCATTTTCATCTGTATATTACCTGCATGTATATTAAAAATTACTTGAATCTATACCACATTCAAATAATAACTCTAAGAAGCCAAGGTGATACAAAAATATTCAGAACCATGGATTTAATTGCAAAGATATATTTTTAATAGTAAAGATATATATTTTAATAATAAAGCCTGTTCTCTAGCCACTGAATTGGTCAGCCAGGAAAACCTTGTTAAGTGCTAACTTCAGTACCAAGAATTAGTAGGAAAATTAAATTTCCCATTCAATTATGCAAGTAGAAATTTACAGCAGTCACTATTCAATGTGAAAAGGTGCAAGCTGGAAAGATTACTTTGAATCACATTTCATCTTCCATTGAAACCTGCATAGTCTGCATAACCAAAGTCACAAAACTCACTTTTTTGCTGACTATGTGCTCAGGTATTCAGCAGACTCAGGTTAGTTTTCCATAATTTCTAGGGAATTCTACCTTAGGAAGGGTGAAGATGAAAAAAAAAAAAAGTTATGCACATCTGTATCATCTTAAAATATAATTTGCAAGAAAAAAATAGGTAGTGTTGCTTTTTTTTTTAATGTGAAAAAATGTGGAAGTAGTGCAGACATTTTGTAATGGGAGGGACAGAGAAGTTTACAATTATCTGCCAGAATAGTAAACATTAATTAGTGAATTTTGACCTGGTCAAACTACCAGAAGTTTAAAGATCCTCATTCCTTTTAACAAATCCACATTCCCTATAAAACAGCACATCTGGTTTTGAAGGCAAATGTGGCTTGTAACAAATACACTATATGCACAAATCTTACTTCTCCTACCATTCCCAGTGCAGACCTGAGAAAAACATATGAAACAAGAACTCAAATCAAGATGATTTACAGCCTATATGATAGAAGAAAACTCTTTGGTTTAATAACGTGAATATGCAACCCCCCCAAAAATTATGTCAAAGTGGCATGTCATCAACAGTTGAGAAAAACATTGTTAATTTGATTCTGTTTTAATTAAGCATATATATGCTCCATTTATTTAATAATAATTTAATGCAATTAAATTCCTCATTGACATCTAGACTCTTCTATTAAAATCTAGCAGTAAATCAGATGAAGTAAGGGATGTTGCTACAGGATACAGGCATGAAGGCAATTAGTCTTTAAAAGAGTTTTGTATATTTAGATTTAGTAAAGTGGGGAGCCTGAACTTTAGAGAAAACCTAATAAAGTCATATTTTAAATCTCATCTTCCATTAACAGGCAAATAATTTATTGCAAAATTATGTCCCAAGATATGTTTACTTTTCTTGCTATTGTTGTCATTATTATTAACAGTAAAGAAAAGTAGTGCCAATATATTTATGTTCACAGAATAGTTCTGTTACAAAACATTTGGAAGCTTATATATTTTTGCTGTTTGACTCAAAAACTGTCAGGAAAATTTTGCTTCATCTGCTCCAAAAATTAATTTCTTGTGTTTCAAAATTAAATAATAACTTATGGTATCATTCTTCTCTGGAAAACATATTTTTTCAAAGTAGTATTTTAGAGATTTCTAGTTTCTTTTCTCTATTAAATGTAACCATATCTTGAAAATATTATTTTGCTTCTACCTTGCAGATTTCTATTTCTATTTATAATAATTCACAGTATTAACATTATTGTATGCATACTCCAATAACTGAACTGCTCTAGATGGCTTCATCAGCAACTGAGAGCAGTTAGTTGTTGACAAGATTGCTGGAATGCTGACAGTAATGGTTTCCAGAGTGGTCTTGCACAGGATGTGAAGACAAGTCAGTTGCTATGAAGTTATTTTTAACATCTGAATATGCAAGCAAAGTTTCTGGGAGGAGAAAAAACAGATTAAGAAATCAGCCCTAGGGAAAAAAAAAACCTACATAAAAACACACTTTATATGTTTTCAAATATAAACTTTATATTGAAATTATACATTATGATATATATTGCAAGAAGCCTAGGTAGTGTATAAGAGGAATGTTAGCAAGCTGTTGAATAATTTTTTATTTTAAAAATTATTCTCCATAATAAAAAACATCTTTAAAAGTACCAAAAATATTTTCTAAGTAGGTTATTTGTGTTTTTCTTTTTTTCTTGACAGGAAAAAATTATAGTTTGAAAGGCAGCAGGGAACTACTGTTGCATGCTTGTAATTGCCCTGAGGTTTGATTCCTTTTTAATCCATTCTGAAAAGTCGGAATGTTGATCTGTGCTTCAGTAAACCAATCCCATCCAAGTTATGTCTTGTCAAGGGAAAAGAGAGGCTTCTTTTTCTGTATTCAGTCTTCAGATCAACACAGTTTTCAAACTTCAGGTTTCTTCATTTATAAAGGCTGACAGATCAGAGACCATAAGCAGACTAACACCTGTTTGAAGAGTACCACAAATAATATTCCAAAGAACAACCAGAATTATGATAATTGAAGAATATAATTTCCCTCACCCGTTTAAATGTACAAACAAGGAAATCTTGTTCACAAAACACCAGTGAGTTCTGTACATTGAAAACTATAGTCAGAATAGATCTTTTTTTACCAATTTTAATAATAAGTGCTCATGACTATCTCATGCTGGTGCCACATTTCCAGAGAGAGCTACTTTTATGGAGGAGTAGCCCACACCGTTCCTGTGCGTGGTTGAAGGTAGTCGGATGCTGCTTGCGTGCATTGAATGCTAAGCAGAAGCACAATATCTTGCAAGAGAATAGCAGATGGCAAAAGCAGTCATTCAAAGGGTTCATGCAGAATCCCCCATGCTGCTGTAGCTTACTTGGTAAGAAGATAATTATGTGTCCTGATTTTGGCATCTGTTTTCCTCAGCTTTTTCTGTTAGGTCACTCTAATCCAGGTCACAGCACGACCGGGTGTGGGCCATGCCTCAGGTCTTAGAAGAAGCATTTAGTACTTGTTTAGCAAAGCTTTAGAAAGTGGAAGACACTTGTCACTAGCCTGGTTGCAGTAGGTGGAGGGCTTTGCCTTCCACTGTGTATGTCCTGCCAGGGTCCTGGCCTCGACTCCAGGTGCTGGAACTGGGATACAGCTCCTGCCATGCTGCACTCTGATCCCACCCAGCCCTGGGACTGTCTGATCCTGATCTTCACCCACACACTGACATCCTGGCCCGGTTTCAGCCCATCCCCTCAGCTGCCCAGTTGTCCCAGGTTTGTGTCTGACCCCAATTCCTCTCACTGGACCTGCTCAGGACCCCAGCATTGGCCTCAACTTACCCTGTCCCCTTATGCCTTGGCTGGGGCTTCCTTAAGAAACCTGCCCTGCTCACTGCAACTGTTCTGTCCCCATTAGTCCTGTTTCCAAAAAATCAATTTATGTACATCTGTTGTGTCAGAAATTAAGATCATATTTCTCAGAATAAGAATGCAAAAATTCACCTGATCTACTTTTGAAAATCTAATTTATTATAACATGTTTTTGTGTGAATAACTATGTTGGGAAGGATTATGTCGAATTATATAAATATAAAGTAGAAGAAAATTCCAGATGAAAATTTCTGAGTAATCTGATTTTATTATTTATGCCTGAGAAAACCTAAAAATAAAATAAAAAATCAGTCTTTATTGTTGTCCTTTGTTTTTTCAGAACAGACTAGAGATAAAATATAGCACTGTTTGAAGACAGATATTCAGAATTAAATAAAGTAACAGATATTCAGAATTAAATAAAGTCATAGCAAAAGACAGCAGGCTCTCTATGAGCACCAGAATAATGTGTGCTGGGTTACAGCTGTGTAAGAAGCCAGTTTCCAGAAAGCAGTGATTCTAAAATGCTTTTCTTTCAGTCAATTTTTTAAATATTTTTGTGCATATTTCCAAAAAATAACAGCCTGTAGGAATATATTTATAGCTCACTGGTTCCTCTGTCCAGCCTGGAGAAGTACGACAGATTCCAGCTGGCTATATTTCCAGGAATGCCCCTGTCCCCAGGGCACTCTGGCAGCGTCCCGTAGACACTTAGCCCGAGAAACTGCGGCCTGAGTTGTGGTGCAGGAACAGTCCAGTTTAGCTATCAGCTGAAGATGAATAACAAGAGGGCTCTTGGAGTGCCTTTAATTCTGAGTGCCTTTATTGCAGGGTCTTCACACAGAGGAGAGGCAGGATCCAAGAGACCGAGGGGCCCTCAGACACAGCCTTATGAGTTATCACATACAGCCAATCACCAGGGGGGCTGGGGGAGGATAGGGAAGGTCCAGGGTTACTTGGTCCTATGGGATGGGGAAGGAAAGGGGCCCAGGAGATAACAGGGAATAGAACAAAGGTTCTTGGGGGGAGGGAGGAGATGATGGACACCAGCAGTGGCTACTCTGGTTTGTCCTGGGTTAAACCATGGTCACTTCACCTTCCAGGGGTTTCCTAGTTCCTTTGGACTTTCTCCACCAGTTATCTTTCTCCTTTTCTAAGTCATCTCCCCCTGGGGTCTCTAAGGACACATCCACGGCAGCTACATATGTTTTACATTTTGCTGATCACCTAGTAAAAGTTGGGCTTGTTTAGTTGGGGTTTTCTTCACTGTTGTATATACCATCCTGAAAAATAGGTAATTTTAAATTTAAAAACCCAGAGTAGTATTTTCCTAGAGGCAGTAAGAAACATGGAACTGAAACTCAGACCAAACTGGTTATTTCTTCTGCCCAGAGAGAGTGTCATGTTACAGCTGTGTGCTATATCTGGTTTTTATGAGAAGTATGAGATAGAAAAAAATATCACATCGTACAATGCTGAGACATAGGACATACATTAATGTATGGAAGTACAGAAATATCATACACATGAAAATATTTTTAGATAATTCTTTATTTCATAGAGATGTTTTTTCAAAGTAGTTTTTTTTTCCTCAAACAAAATTAGTTTGTTTTTTGATTCTTCAACATAGAAACCACAAACCCTACAAACCCAGAATATGTAATTCTAAATAATGCAACGTGACAATAAAGTTACATGGCTAAAGTCTGTGAATCCTATATTACATCTAAGCACCTCCTGGGTGATAACGTGTCTTTGCTCATCATATAATTTAAATAATGTGTGACATCTTTACACTTTGCCATAGATACCCGTCCTCTCATTTCTCATTGAAGCACACGCACATCTTTGGAGGTGCCTTACAGGCCTGATTATTTCCTGTGTAGAAAGAAAGCAAGAGTTCTTTTGGATATGTTTTTATGCCTCATTAAATTCTGCACTAAATATCTGTAGATTCTTTGTCACAGTGAAAATAATGCACCAGACCTGAGAGAGAAAAGGATTCTACTTTGGACTTTACAACAGAGAAATATTAACTGAAATTTTTGGGGTGCATGACTAAGCCTCTTGATTTGGTGGCTAAATACAGGTTCTACCAAAGGTGATATTTCTTTAGAAAGCAGCAAATGAAAATAAAAATGATTTGGCATAAGTATGGCAAAATAATACTTGAGAAAATAATTTTAATTATTATTATTTAAACAAAAATGTTAAAACTATTTATGATTCTTACGTTAAATTTGCCATACACAAAAAGTGTGTCAGGGTAGATAATGCATCAGTAGTGAAAAAGAACAACAATAGTGTTAGCAAGAACCCTTTTGATTTGAAAATGTAGCCTATAGGCTACAGTTCTTGTTTTTGTTGTCATTCTGACATACAGTTCCCAGGCAACACAGAAAATAATTATAAGTATCATCAACAGAAAGGTTGTTTACACATTTGAAGAAAGGTGTCTCAATCCTATTAGAGATTATTTACTGAGCTTTTTGAAGATCCATAAACCTGTCTGTGCTCAACCCTGTTCTGCCTCCTGAAATTTTATTGTGCCAGCAATGTTATGGTTAAATAGCCTGATGCTGATTATTGATTATGACATAAAGGGCATTCCAAATTTGGGATTGAATTTATAAGGCACTATATGATTGTTTATGGTTTAATGGTTTAATGGCTAATGATGACACTGCACTGCTTAAATGAAGAAGCAGTGCTCACAACTAATTTATGTTAAATATATCAATGAGATTATGTTTTTCATTCAATAACTCAGTACAGTTGGTGTTTGAACTATATTTTGGCTACAGTTTTTGATATTTGGAATCTCCTTTGCATGCTACAGCTTCATTTTCAATGTTCAGTATTGGTCATACATTTACCAAAACCTGGAATTTTCTTGAAATCTTTACAGACCACTTGATCTTTTAATAACTTAATATTTTTCAGGACAGAGCTTAGCATCACTTTTGCTTGAGGTCTCATGACCTTTTCAAAGATCTTTCTTTCTCTCTGCCTGCCTTTCTATTTTTTCATGTGAACCAAATACAACAAATATGAACAAATACTTGAAACTAGTTATGACTTATAATTCACTAGCTGGGTGAATATTTCCATTGAAAATATATACATGAAACTTCT
This sequence comes from Eopsaltria australis, assembly GCA_034509425.1. NCBI lineage: Eukaryota > Metazoa > Chordata > Aves > Passeriformes > Petroicidae > Eopsaltria > Eopsaltria australis. The sequence continues at coordinate 3,810,052 of JAVTVJ010000026.1, forward strand.
TTCAGAGCAGTGTCTAGACTTTTAAAAACTGGAGAGTTTTTTTAAACAAGAGAAAAATTAATCCAGGTAAAAAAATCCTTCAGGCTAAGTGAAGAAGCCATGTTGCAATTAGCTTTTGTTTCTATGCTGCTGCAATATTCCCTGAATCACACTGAAGCAACTGGATTCTGACGTTCACTGTTTCAAAATTGTCTCTGTTTTGTCAATTGGCTTTGTCTTTAGCAGCAATAAATGTTTTCTCTTGTCTTTTGTCAGAAGGAAAGTAGACAAGTATTTTATTTGTGGACTCCATCCATACTGTCAATGTAGAGGGAGTGTTTTCATTCTGGTTGTTATTGTTTTTCTATCTTGTTTTCTCTTCCCCTCACCTGTACCTCCTGCATATACAAAACAAAGTAAAGAATGTGTTGCTAATTCTTCTCCTGCTTTTTAATGTCTGCTTTTCTGCTTACTGAATAGTTTTGACTGTCTTCCAGGGACTGCAGCAAGAACCCAAGGATAGCCATTCTAGAAATGTAGAAAAATCCTCAAATAAATGTGTAAAAATTGCATTTTACCATTGAATTATCTGGGAATATAAACTCAAAAGTACTATCTAGATTAGTTTGTGATTAATCTGTAGTCCATAAAGCCTGGTTAAGGCCAAAAGGTTATCTATGTGAAGATAATCAGACTTTTTCCCAATTATAAAGAAAAGTTTCAGAAAATATTGGTCTGTGTCTTTTTTTCTTTCTTTTTTTTTTAAGTTCCAGTTTTAAATACCTTGGAAAAAACTTTTACTTGAACTTCAAAATCTTGCTTTCATTTGATGCTTATTGAAGTTATAACATTAGGAAGACTAATGTGCTGACTCCTGAGATCTCACATCATAAGATTTTAATGGCAGCTTGGCATATAAATCCTACTGCCAAACATAGTAAATCATAGTTATATCCTAATCAGCCATGGTGAAGGACAGTTCTTGTCCATGGTTAATTCAGATTTCTTCTTCCAATATTTTCAAACTGAGACTCATTTCGTCGTAATTGAGTGTTATGCTTATAGCGTTTCAGGGAAAAACATTTTGCTAAAGTATTGCAATTAACCAACGTGTTCTATCACAAAGAAATGGCAAAGAAGGCAAGCAGAGCCCACCGTGGAATCTGCAGTATGTCACCTTTCCAATATGCCAGAGGAAGGAAAGTACTCAGGAAACAGTCTTCCCCTTATGGTGGTAAGAAGTGTTCTATTCTTGATGACACAGGGCATTCGTTGGATCATTTTTGCAGAAACCAAAAGCACGTGGCACTGAGAGAAAGAAAAACTTCTGTCAAGGTCATCTATTTTTCAGTCTTACCCCATTGCTCAGTACAGTACCATTGTGCAGCTTCAGGCTAGTGTCTGTGCTACTGCTACGAAATCAATTAGATCTTTTTTGGCCAAACAAGTTTAACAATTAATTTTATTAATTTTACAACAATATATAGAACAATTAATATATAAAATAATATATCAATGTAAAATATATTATATATAATATATATAATAATATATATTAATAATATATATTAATATATATATAACAATTAATTTTATTTGGTACTGCCAGCTCACCATGTGACACTCATTTCCACTACTTTACTCTCTTCGTATTGTGTCTTCCAAGAGTCAAAGCATACCTTGTGACATGATTTCAAAAGAATTTACCAGGCATGAAAGAGCCCCACTATGTGTACATGTTTTGGATCCCTCCATTGTCCTCTCTCTGGTACTCTGTTTTCTATTTCCTCTCAAGTCTTGAAGTTCTAGTAGAACTTCCTGTTCCTGAGAGACTTGAGTTCATTAGAACAGTTACTGATGGATTGAAAAAGATTTGGTGAGAGCAAGTGGTGCTGTCAGCAAGTTCAAGGTCAGGAGAACATACATTTTTAAGCACAGTTTGTTTCACCTGTTTATGAGACTGAAATTTCAGCATTCCATTTTACACTATAGAAAACCAAAGCCAGTGAAATTATGAGAGAAATTGCAAATGCTTCTGTACACCCTTATATATACACTCATAAAAGGGACATACTACATTTTCCTATACAGTTTTTAACATTCTTGATGTACTTTCTATTGGTTCTTTTTTTCCCTCTGAGATAATCAGTGATTTTCAATTATAGGTTGTCTATTCCCTCCATCCAGATCATTATTTTGTGAAGCACAATTAGTTGTGCGATATGGCCATTATTGACCATAAAATTCTTGATTGTTATTTCTCTTCCTTAGTGACTGTTTCTTCACCAGACTAAATAAACAATCATTTGCAGTATTCAGAGTGTTTTTTTTTCTCCCATATCTTCCAGTGCTATCACAAATATTAAAATTTAAACATATTAGCTATAAGCTGCTTTTTTAAAACTTGGGGGAAAAAAAGAGCTGGATTTTTAAAAAATATTTTCTGTAAGTTTTAGAAGCAGGTTCCTGCTGTTTGTAACATTCAACCCTTCTTTCCCCTTTCAATATTTTATTTTATTAGAGTCAGAACATACAGAATGATGTGCAGGTCATCAAGCTTTCATGAGTTCCTGACACCTCAAATTTGGTTTTCTATTTTAGTAAAATTAAGTACCATATTTGCTTATCTTATGCCAATGGTTTCCTCAAGAGTTCAGGGCTTTCTTATGAACATGACTTGTTTATTAATTTGTAGCTAGACATATTATTAATGCAAACTACTTGTGACCTTCCTTTTGCAACTTTCATTCTAGTTCTTTATAGCACTTACAGATAAATTTTCATTCATATTTATGTTTACTTTTTTATTTTCAACATTATTAAGTGATAATTTAGAGTAGTTTCTTAGCACAAACAAATAAGCATACATATAGTAGTATAGTTATATAAAAGTATCATGTGAACAGAGGGCATCTCAAGTTGGAAGGGGCCATTAAAGATCATTGAGTCCAAGTCCCTGCTCCTAGCAGGATAATGATAATTTTCAGAATAAATAGTATATATTGATGTAGTATTGGAATTAAGTTGTGGTAGTTTGGCTAGCAAGAAATGTGAATGCTGTGGGTGTAAAAGTCAACTGTTAACACTTAAGAAGATCTTAAGCCTCTGATTTTTTACAGGTCATTGCAGTGGGCTTGACCTTCCCTGGATATCAGGTAGCCACAAGTGCTCTATCACTTCTTCTCTTCAGCTGGACAGGGGAAGAAGAGTACAATGAATGGCTTATGGACCAAGATAAGGACGGGGACATCTCCCTGACCACTTATAGTCACAGGCAAAACAGACTCAAGGAAATTAATTTAATCTACTGACAATCAAATCAAATTAAGGTTATGAGAAATAAAAACAAATCATATAGAACTTTTGGACTACCCCTTCCTTCTTCCTGGGATCCACTTCACACTCAATTTTCTTCATCTCCTCCCCCATAGTGGCACACAGGAGCAGGAAATGTGGGTTGTGGTCTCATTTTGTTTCTGCTGCTCCACCCTTTTGAGGGGGAAGACTCCTCACACTCTTTCCCTGTTCCATTGTGGGGTTTGTCCCATAATAGAGAGTTCTCCATTAACTTCTCCAGTGTGTTCTTCACAAAGTGCAGATGTGCAGTTCTTCAGCAACAGAGGGCTCCAATGTAGGGCCCTCCCATGGGTGCACAAGTCCTGCAAGCACTCTGTTCCAGCAGAGGCTTCCCATATTTTCACAGGCCTCTTTTGGTACATCCACCTGTTCCAGTGGGGAGGGCTCCTCCAGGGGCTGTAGGTGGCTCTGTGCACCCCCTTGAACCTCCATGGGCTGCAGGGGCACAGCTGCTTCACCATGATCTTCACCACGGGCTGCAGAGGAATCTCTTCTCTGGTGCCTACAGCACCTTTAACCCCTCCATCCTCACTGACCGTGGAATCTGCAGAGTTGCTTCTATCACATGGTCCAACTCCTCTCTTCAGCTGTGTTTTTATGGGTTCTTTTCCACTTCTAAATAAAATTATCCCAGAGGCTCAACCATCCTCTCTGCTTGGCTCATCCTTGGCCAGCAGCGAGTTCATCTCAGAGACAGCTGGCACTGGCTCTGTAAGACATAGGGAAGCTTACAGCAGCTACTCACTGAAGCCACCCCTGTAACTGTCCAATTAACAAAAATTGACCATGAAAATTCACCACAGCCACATATACAGAACAGTTGATACTTTTCATTGGACTGAAGGTATGAAAGTCAGATTTCTCTCTACTCTTACCGAGCTGAAATTACTGTTTTGCATTGTTTTACTCTGTTTACCTGAAGAATGCAAGGATCAGTACCTCATGCAAAAAATCAGGCAGATATAAAGCCAGTTGAAAAAGAGCATAAGAGTCTAATCATTGTCTCAGAGATATATAAGAAGGAATGACGACAAAAATACAGAGAAAAAAACAAAGCCATGCCTGGAAATGTTGCTTAACTATGTGTCTAGCAAAGAGAATATTGAGTAGCTAATCACAGAATCATTTAAAATGGGACTTTCAAAATGCTTGACAATATAAAGCATCCAACAATTCTTTGTTAGTGAGTGGAGGAGTAAATAGCCTACCAGAATTTGATGTTTTTTCCTTGTCACTGGTTTACACTGAAGAGTGATCTCTTATCAAAGCTGTCACCAATGTCATTAACAGGTCGAATTTTTAACCAAACATGCATGCTAGATAAAGAAAACTATTTTCATTCACAATAAATAATTCAGATAACCCCACATATAAATAAATCAATCCTAGCTTTTGTGTAATAATATTTTCTGGATGAGAAAGCTTTTAATAAAAAAAGATTGGAATTTGAACATAACAGTACATTTTAATGTATTTCACTGTCAAAATATGATTACATTAGTCACAATAAGTAAAAATCAAATATATAGGAGAGTTACAAGGCACAATCAAATCTGTTCTATATTTTAGAGGAAGACAAATTACTTAACTTAAACTCCATATCTGACTTTTTTTCTGTGTGTACGTAAAGAAAGGTTGCATTTTTTTCTTCTAGATTCAGAGAGATAAACACAGATTCAGATAAGGTGCACACAGACTGCAGTATACCTGATGATCTTTCTAGCTATCAGGAAGGGAAAAAAGGAAAAACAAAGTTGTCTAGCTGGGCTAATCCAGCAAGGAAATAAGAAAGTTTAGCATATCTGAGAAGGGAGCATTAAATATTCTTTTAATTTCTTCCCATTTGAGGATATTCCCAGACTAAAGCTTGATCGCAAGCCTGGGAAAAGGCTTATTTTTATCAGAGGCATTTTTTGATAGATCCTCTGAGTTATGCTACAATATTTTATTTCATTTATTGAAATGCTTTGAATTCAGACTTGCCTTTGAATCCAAATGAGAAAAGTCTTGTTGCTATTTCTCTGTTAGTTGGCCAACACACATGAAAATAATGCTTAGAAAGAAATTTCAGAGGATCAGAAATCAAAGGACACTTTTCAAAATCCATTGCTCTCATTTCTGCTGACTTTCCATCTACCTTTTACACATAACTGGGAACTAATTGATAAGCTGCCATGATACAGGAGCAAAAGTTATAAGCTCAATATTTATGTGGGAAGAGGCACCATTGTATACATGACTGTAAAACTACATATTTCTATATGAAGGTGAGACTTTTTAAAAGTCAAAAAATAGGACAATATTCAATGATGAAGAAGGGTAATATCTACCTTCATGGCATTGTCAAGTACTTGAAAAATAGTTAGGCATTCAAAATATAGTGAACAACCAGGGTCACTGAGGCAAGGTTTTTGTAATTCAATTTGCTGTGCAACTGAAATTTAGAGAAGACAGAATATCACAGTTAAACTGTGTTCACACAATATAAAATATAAAATGCTCTCCAGTCCTTTATTACAATGCTAAGACCTTTTCTGCTTGTGACACTGTAAAGCACTGGAGAGAGAGAGCAGGAGAGATCAAAAGCAACATTACAAAAGGAATAAGAGTATGTTTAATAAGGATCTGAAAATTGTCTCTAGAGTATTTTGTGGTCTGATTAGTGCACTTCATAAGAGGAAATGTAAGGAAATCACTATATAATTTGTTGCAATTAAGACAGAAGCAACTTCATCACAATCCTATGACATACTATTGTATAATTGAGTTATTTAATTTAGTAGACAAAAGCAAAACAAAATCCAATTACTAGGAATTAGAGAATTATGACTTGATATAAGCTTCAGATTTTTAACACTGTGTTAATCATGAATAGCTAAATCAAAAATTACTTTCCCACCCCCCAAACAAGCCAAAAACCTTTGTGTAATCCACATTTCATCTTATTGTTGAAAATACCAAAAAACTATGCAACAGAGTTAATATAACAGCTCAGTAAGAAGACCAGTATGATTCTTCTGACCTTAAAATGCCTGAGGTAACAACAACCCCAGTGCCCAGTGACCTAATCACTTCTAATCACCAGTGCCTATTCTGTTCTCTCTGAATTTACCACTGCCCCTACTAAACTTCCAACCCCTTTCATAAATGTAAATCTCTCTATCTGTAATTGTATATTTAACAGGTCTGTGATAATTCAATGGATTAAATTAGGTAAACTTTATGTTTTTACACTGAATACTTTTCCTGGGTGTATATGCAAGCAACATTTTCTTAACAAAAAATAATCTATGAAATAATGAGTTCTTTAAAGAACAGAGGAGATGCAACATCTTTGGAGATGAAGATACCATGGTAATATCTATTTTTAGAGAAAAGAAAAAGAAAGTATTCACATCAGTTTCACATATATTAAGAAAATATCAATTTAAACTTCATTTCTCCCTTCCTTTTATCTGAATGTGATGTTCATATTTAAGCCCCAAGAAAGATGTAGTGCACTTAACCCAAGTTCTTTTCATATCAAAGTCCAGCATGGAGAAGGGTGATTCTAAAATGAAGACAAAGATAATGCATTACTATTGTCTGCAAGTTTCCAAAGACAGTGATATTTACTAACTTTATTTATTTATATTTATTAATTTAAATTACTGTGTATGAACGTAGCCATTTTAGAATGTTTTAACAGCTTAAGAGTAACTACTGAGATAAAATGCAATTTCAGTCAAAACATATAATTAACCAGTCCATGAACTGCCTGGCTGATAAGGCTGATTCATCTAAATTACTCAAAGTCATAACTGCTTGTTTATGCACCTCAGCTGAGCTTAGCCTGAGCTTTAAATTGACAAAATAGAACTATCTCTGATCCAAATGCCCAATAGCCTTCTGAGCATGGTGTTGTGTCCAGGTTAACATTCCCTTCTGAGAATTCCATTTCAAGTGTTTATAAACAGTGATGAAAATAACTGACCTGACAACTGAGATATGCTCGTAAACATGCATCTGTCATGTCCTGATATTTTCTAATTATTTTCTTGGTACCTCTCTGTTCATCTTCTTCTTGCCCTTTTCTCAAAGCCCTATCCTTACAGAATGTCCGAGATAAAAATGTTATTTTTTAATCCATGTGAAGTTTACAGTGACCATATTGATGATACTACCCTCTCTTAACCAAAGCATTCCTCAAAGCAGTTCCTTAATTGTTGAGGTTTCAGGACAGACTATTATGTGTAATTGTCATTCAAGTGAAAAAAAATATTTGCTTGGAGTTTCATTCTTTTTGAATTGTGTCTTGAAAGACATCATGTGTCTAAGTTCAAGTATTATAAATAGAAAAATATTATCCAGAGCCCATTCAAAATGAGGTAGATATTTCTGTGATATTTTTAAAATAAAAAGAAAAATTTAGGCCATGTAACTCAGATTAGTCTTTATGAAGATATGCACAATGTCTTACATAACTGTTGTCCTGATGACTGTTTCTCAGTAAGAAAAATCTTTTAAGAACTGAAGACTTACACAGGAAGTAAAAGAAAAGAAAAGAAAAAAACAACAACAACAAAAAATATCAAAAAACCAAAACAAAAAATACAAAACCCTAACCAACCAATCAACCAAAAAGAAAACCCCAAAAGCAGGGACCTGCTGGAAGATGCTAGAGGTATTATAAAGATCCAATGTATGGTCCACTATAAAAATATCTGGACATAAAAGATATCTGGACATATACTTCAAAGTCAGACTAGCAGAGATATGTTAGCCTCATGCTGCAATCCCAGCTCACTACTGGACGATGGGTGGAACTTTATTCCATGCAGAGTCAAAGGGAAATGAACTGTGAACATGAGAGCTGAGTGAAGCCATTCAAGATGAAAAGAAGAGATGGCAAGGATAAAAGGGGAAAGAAATGAAATAATTTGGAGCAGAGGAATAGAACAGGATAGCGATTAAAATCAGAATGGGAACACACTGAGTCTTTGTTGTGAATAGTGAGGGAGGAGAGTTGTTACCAGAGGGCAGAATAGACAGTACTGGCTGGCAAAATATCTTTTACATTATATTCAGGAGAAAAGCACTGTCTGAAGACTAGAAGAGTAACAGAATGGATTCCCACTGAATGTGGACAGAGTCACCTAATAGCTCAGATGAAACATGGTTAAAGAACAGTGGGGATGGGGATAGCCATCAACCCTCAAAAGATGGACAAAATAGCTTTAAGTTTCAGAACAGCAGAGAGCTGTGTAAGACTTCAAAACTTGATATCTTGAAGAAAGAGCATGATCTTCGGCTTTGTCAAATTTCAAATAATTCAGATGACCTACTAAAATGTATCAACAGACTGTGGTTTGATACTTGGGGGTTCAGTGAAAGTTTTGTGTGCACACAAAAAAGATTCCTAATTAAGTAATTTCTTCCAAAAGAATAGATCACAGTTTTCTCAGAACTTTTAATTTTTTTCTTCTTCTTTTGTTTCGTCCTTTACCTCACAAGAACTGAATCTTACTTTGTAGTTGGGAAATTCTTAATGAGGAAATATATATTAAATGAGGTTTGAAGTGATTGTATAATATGTTATTGATGTGCCTTACCTATGTTCTATTTTCATTATTCCTCTTCTACATGGGTTCTAAATGTAAAATATATGAAAAAAGCTACTCTTTAGCCATATGCTTTTGTAGTTAAAAAATAAAAAACAGGTATCATTCTTGGCCACTGCAGTCACCCTACAAGTGTTTATTAATGCCCTTTACAGAAATAACTAATTTGCAACTATTTAAATATTCATAGTGAGACAAAAATATAGAAACATACGCTAGTGTATATTTCTTAACTTCTTGTACCCAGTTGTGGGTTAATTTCTTTCACACAAGAAGAAAAGTGGCAGTAGAATCTTGATCTCCTGAACAAATGCCATGGCACTTTGTCTTTGGAGTAAAAAGGTCCATGGGCTTGTAGGATTGTGAATCTCTTGCTTCTCATTCCAGGAAGATGCTTCTTTAAAGTTCAGAGTGAGGCATGCACGGTGATAGCAGAGTCTGATTAACCACAGTTAAACACAGTACTCTTTTCCTTGGTGTTTCCTCTTGACTAGGGATGCTCAATTAAGCAATGCTCAATTTACTGTCCAGCTTTTATGGATCCATTCTCAGCTTACACTGCATAAAGTGTCGATTTCTAAATTAGTAGACAGGGATGCATGTTTTAAACACCACTTCAAAATGCTTCTGGAAATGTTTTTGGCCTTTATCAAGAAATGCTCTTCCAGATGATCGTGGACTTTGTACTCCAGGGCTTGTTCCTCTCAGGCAGGGTGAGTGACAGATCCCTGGCTGAAGCAGGGTGAGAGTTGAGTTAAATGACTACAAGGCTCCTACCCTCAAGTTCAGTGAATGATCCAAAGCCTACTTTATTTCATAGCAAACACCATCATATCTATTTAAGGATTTTGGATTTCAGCATGCTATATGCCTAAGCATCATGTACTTTGTCTTTTTTCCAGTGCTATACCTCAGTGACTTTCAAGATGTTGTCAATATTTTCCAGGCCAAATACATGCCCTTTGAAAAATTCTGGGCTAGACTCCAGGAACAGTACAGAAACAAAAAAAGCAAAGCTTACTCCAATATCGTCTGAATTTTTATAAACACTTGAAATTTTATAGTCATCAAATTCATCTGATAATACAGTCCTCTAAGACATATCTGTAATCAATGATAGATAATAAACAATTTCCTCCAACCCAAATAGAGAAAATTAAAGTAAAGAGGTGAATGCTGGAATAAGAAAAACTTCTGGAAAAGAAACAGATGTTCTTTTTTATGAGACAATTCAGAAAAGCAGTTAATAATATGTGTATACTTCACTTTCATCAGAATCAATTTGCCTTATGCATATGTTAAAACTAGATTTATAAAGATGCATCTATAGAGGAATCAGACTGTGTAAGTTCAAGCATTATCTTTCCAGATGACATTAAAATGATGCATCTTATCTATGAAGTACCAAAAAAACAACAAACCTTGTCTGTATTTAGTAGAAGTGTTGCATATTTTATTCCAGAAAAATAAACCAATCCTTGGGAGGCAAAATAAAGTAAAAACATAGCCTAGCCATTTAGCATAGCTGATAACTAAACTGGATTTTCAAAAGCCGTATATATTTGTATGCATGTATATATTTAGTATTTCTGAAATGAACTCAGTAGTTAATCTTTTATAATATTCACACAAAAATTTTTAAATAAAATACAATGGGAATCTTTTACCTCCTCTGTATTTTCTTGATTGCACTCTCTTTTCAATAACTTGTTTATGTTTTTCCTCTTTCAACATTCATTACAAATATTTCAAAAATATTTCTTAAATACATAAGTTGTATAGTTTTGAAAATATGACCTTGTTTGTTTACCCGGACAGCTTAGAAATCTAAAGATAAAAGACAAACACCAAAAAGCAATTAACCAAAACCCCACACTTTAAAAATAATGAAAAATTATGTTATATTTTGTTATCTTCAAATCTCAATATTTTAACAGGCAGAGCTGATTAATTAATTTTAACCCTTCAGAATAACAGTTTCAATGTTTGTCTTAAAATTACTATTATTACTGTAAAATTACTGTTTGAAACATCAAATTAATCCAAGAGATTTAGAAAAAGTTTTTGCTGTGACTGAGGGAAAAATAACACTAAATCCAAATGGAAATTGCACATTTATAAAGCACTGATTCTGTATTTTAACTGCAAAATTACATAATCTACCCTTCTAATGATTCTTGAAGAATTAGGATTAGAAATAAATTCTCATTTCCCAGTCCAGCATCTTGCTGACCCATAGGATGATAAGGCTTTCCTTAAGGTCAAATATTGATACTGTTTCCCTTGTAACATGTTCAATTATTCCTGAATTATTCTGATGACTCTAGAAGGGGAGTTTGGTCCTAAGGTATTATTAAAATCCTAATTCACTTTAGGTCAAAGTGCACATAACTTTCATTCATTTTCTACTCATATCTAGCTGGGGAAAAGGAAAAAAAACAAAACAAAACAAACATCAGAAAAATAAAAAAGGCATTTTTTGGTGAGTGTTAGTACATACGTGCTTTCTCATTTTAGAAGTAGAAGAGTATATGATGACACTGACATTATACACCACTGGTGTAAGAATAGAGCTAGGACTACCTGAAGATCGTGAGAAACATCTGGAGTCTTTGGATAATCATAGGAAATGTACCACAGCTTCACTCATGCACTGCTATGATCTCCACTTCCAAATACTTCACTTACACATTAATCTTCTCTCATCAGGTTGAAAATGAAGATAACAAATCACTGAGGACGTATCTGATCACTGGCAAATACAGAGCTTCATTTCTGAAACATTTTTATCCTTAAAAACTGCAGTTAGTAGCATTTTATGTAAACAAAAAAGGTAAAAATACTTAAAAAAACATTAAAATGCAGAGAAATGGAACAATATTTTTTGGAAAACTTCTGTGAAGTACTTAGGATAAATAGTGCCCAAGAGTAAAACCCAAAATTCCATTGCATATTATGCCAAATACTTGGGGCAAATAAAATCAGCCCATGTTGCTAATAAGAAACTTTTCTCTGATATGATCTGTTCCAAAGATTATTGCATATTTTACTACTTTATTTTGCCTTGAGGTAGATGGCATATAGCTAGTAAAGGTAGGACACCATATTATTTCATTTCTTTGTAATTCTCATAGATAGAAACAAATCTGCCCTCTGCACTTTGTTCATCAGTCTCTTTTTTATTTCCCATAATTGTGTTATAATGTAGTAATTCATATCAGCATAATTATATTTTTTTAAATTGGCATTTTACAGATGTATTTCCAAAACTTTGGCAGTTCAATGGGACCCATTAACTAGCTTCAGAAATTGTGCATAATTCACATAATTGTTCTCCAGGACATTCTATCCGTTAAAAAAAAAGAAAATTCCTTTGAAGAGGTGAGTAGGAGGCTGCTTGAAGACCAAAAAGCTGAACTTAAGATTTCAAAGTATATAAAACCTAAGCATAAGCAGAAGAAAGTTGGCTTTATCTTGTAAGAACCCCATACTATTTTTCAAAAATGTCTCATTTTGCCCTTCAGATGACATGACATCAGAGATGTTGAGTGTCACATGCAAAGGGAATAGTATCTGGTTTTATTTTTCTTCATCTCATAGGCAATTTCTCCTACTGTCTGTGTAATGACAGTGTATTTTCATCTTCTGTATCTTAATTTACCTCACATACTCCACCTGAATTCACTAAACCTGAATATAGCTGCGTGTCAAGTGCATAGAGTTACGTTAGAGGAAAATCTTTGGAAAGTACAGCACCCATTGTTCAACCTATTAAGGCTATTTCTACACTACTCAATAAAATAGTTAATTTTTGCAGCTGCCAGGTAGGAAAACGGCTGGGATCCAGAGGTTATTCTGTACAACCTCAGGTCATTGCTGGCAGTGGGGCAAGGGCGAAGTGTGGAGGAAGGGAGTCTCTCTGGGCAAAGAGTTCCTTCCTTCCTTTCTTCCTTCCCCTTCCCCTTCCCCTTCCCCTTCCCCTTCCCCTTCCCCTTCCTCTTCCTCTTCCCCTTCCTCTTCTTTTTCTCTCCCCTTCTCTTTAGTTCATCTCTTTCTTTCTCTCTCTTCTTTTTCACCTCACCCCTTTTTTCAAAACCCACTATCATGTCCTTACACTGTAAGTCAGGGACTAATATACCAATTTCCATGCCTTGTATATAATTTACTAATAAAACTGAGGTTTTGTGTACCCTATGACTTGTATCTGTTAACTACAGTAATTTATGAATCTTCAGTGCTCCTTTCCCCTTAAGGGTGGGATACCACATAATTCAGTACACTCTTGTATTTAAAACAGCTTAATGATATTTAACTGTAACTACTTTTTATTTCAATGTTTTAATCAATTTTCATCCCAAATTGATGCCTATATCTTTAGAAATCTGGAATAAATTAAGTAGATTTTTTGAGAAATTATTGTGTCTATCTTTACCTCATGATACCAGCAGACCTGTATCTTACTTGTTCTCTTACAATTTAAACAAAATAGGTTAAATATTTAAGAATGATAGCCTAAATTAACATTCATAGTAGAGGCTGAGGATTAAACATTATGTGTCATTCCAGTGGTGTGGCTTTTAGCCCTATCATTTATGTATTTTTAATGAAAAGGTATGGACAAGGTTAGAAGTCATGGTTTATTACTGCATTCTTTTGCCTTTTGCTTGGCTGTTCATTGCAGCTGACTGCTGGAAGCCAGAGATTTCTTCCTGCACAGAAGAGAGTTTCTGGGTCATGGAAAAGATGACACTGACTTCATGCCAGTTAATGCACATTAAAAGGAGAAGTGCTGAGTACATAATTAACAACTGGAAGGTGATATTGGAATAAGCAGAAAAAACCTGGCTGGTGTTTCAGAATATTGCTTTTAACTTATACAGCAGTTAAAGATAGCATAGGTGGAATCATTTAGGCTGAGAAATCAGGAGTTCTCTAGTTCATCAAGGTCAGGTATGAGATCAGTTTAGGTTGCTCAGGGGTTTATCCCTGAGCTTAATTGGTTTAATCAGATCTGGAAAAACCTCAAGGGGTGGGGACTGCACAGACTGTCTCAGCAGCCTCTTCCAGTAGTGGGGAAAAAATTCAACTTTTGTTCATTGCTCATCCACCCACCAAGCACTGTTCTTATCAAGTCCCATCTTCAACCAGTCCTCCAGCCCCTCAAAGCTGGTCCTTCTTCAGGCTGATCAAGTCCAATTAGATTCTGCTCACAGGACAGGTGCTCCAGTCTCTGTCAGCTTGGTGGCCTCACAATGAATTCACTATGGTTTATATGTCTCTTCTATATTGGGAGATCAAAGCTGCACACAGTATTCTCGATGTGGTCTAATAAGTGCTGAATAATGGAAGATAATCACTTTTCTCAGTCTATGGGCCGTGCTTCAATCTCTAATTCTCTGTGAGACTGATATCAGACTTTTTGCTTTCAAGGTTTTAATAGGTAATGTCAAAGAGAGATGTAAAATGCAATATTAAAAAAAAAGGGAAGCTTGAATTTTCACACTGAAAATATAGAAAATATAGGGTTCACGGTTCTTATTTCATTTCTTCTTATAACAATGCATGAAGTTTTCCAATACACTACTGATTTACTTCAATACTTCAAATTACTCTGTACCTTCAGCTATCTTCTTTTTTTCTTCTTTTTTTTTTTTTTTCCCCTTCTGGGAATTTCCTGTTTCCATATTTTACACCACATATTTACTTTTATTTATCTCCTGATGGTGATTTTTTTGGCATATGAGTATTCCACTCCTGAATATTTGGGGAAAAAGCTCTCCTATACACATTGAAATGAATATTTAATGTATTTTTTATCAGCATTTATTACTTTTTTTTTTTTTTGTGGGAATGCACAGAGATAAATAAACAAATATTAATTAAAACAACAAACAAGAAAAAAAATCCAGCTGGAGTGGAAATAAATAGAAATTTCGTTTACATTAGAGTGGATGCTTGCAGATTTTCAGATGCTAACCTTTGTTAGATGAGTTTTGTTTCCAGGGCTGCCAGGGGGAGCTCTTCTGCAGCAGCTGTGCCGGTGGAGCCTCTTCTAAAACTGACATTCCCACCATCAGGGAGCAGATGGATCTCTGAGGAAAAGGTCACTTCAAATATGTTACATTTTTTTTAATCTTGACCCATCTTAATTGTTGCCCAGAGGGTGCTTGCTTGAAATATTGTCAGCTCCCAGTATGAAATTGTCATTTTTTTCAGACATTTTGAATTTTCTGCTTGTTTTTGTCTTTTTTTTTTTTTTTTTTCCAAAGAGGCCAGTTTCTGGAAGTAAGTGTTTACAAAAGAGAGAAAGACTTCATGCCTATATTTATAATATTTTTCTTTAATTTGCAAAATATCATTTGAAAAAAGAGCCACTCTTTCCCGCAAGAAAAAAAGCATGTAAAATATTTAGGTAAAAGAAAAAGATCATGACTTATAGTCAGGTTCTGACACAAACTTTAGTTAGTAGATTTTTGAATTGCACAGATTTTTTTTTTTTAATGTTATTTGTGTGAGAAATGTTTATTTTAAACAAAGAGGGCAAAAGTAATTTGCAAAATAGTTAAACCTTTAAATAAAATTGAAATATAAAAAATCCTGCAGGTGTGGGAAAACACAGAAAAGAGGAAAAAAAAGTAGATGCTTTTTTTGTTGCTGTAACAGTGCTCCATTTCCATCCAATAAAAGAATGCAAGTACCTGACCTAGGCATTTTATATCATCCTTATATCCTCATTCACCTGGACATAACACTCAACATTAGTGTTATTAGGCTTACAATATGTCATTATCCCCACAGTATCAGGTGCTCAAATATTGGCAGTAAAGTCAAAAGAGATTTCCTTAGCTAGTGAGCCAAATGCAAACTAACAGACAATGTGATACTCATACATAGTAAAAGCTGTGTTGTGAAATATGGATGGTCCTCCCAAAATGTCTGTAAGTAACTTGGAATATGAATAGCAGAAATGAAACTGAGTGACATGATCTCATTGCACAGGTGGATAATGCTAAAATGGATGCACATTTGTTTGCTAGTATCAAATTGTATTCCTATGAAGCCAGATGGAAAATATGAGAAAAATTATTTTAGGAGGAACAAGGAGAACAATGAATCCAGCATAGGTAAAAGCCACTATAATTAGTAAATTTGAACAGAATATAGAAATGCAGAGCAATGAAGAAACAATGCAGGTGTAAAACCATGATAGAAAACATACAAAAAAATTATTTCAAGTGGATCCTACAGTGAGAAAGAAGAAACCATCAACTTGCACGTTATATTCCACTTGGTGGTAAGGTGTCCAGGAGCTGACAACTCACTGTAATACCCCAGCACCACTATGATCAAAATGAACCACCAATCTTAGAATCCAGAGAAGGGCAAGGGTGAATATAGTAAAAGAAAAGGGGTAGAAAGGGTCTATGTAATAATTTGAACTGTGTTATTATTCTTTCTTTTTTTTTCTAATAATTTAGTATGAACTAGTAAGCTAAACACTTAAGATTTCAAAGGTAAGAATTATAACAACTATTTGTTGGTTTTATCTAAACTACTGGGCATATACAGATTGCCTGGGCATGTGTTTGAGGAATCCATTATGGACAAATGCCTCTCAGGTATCCACCATAAATTAAAACAGCCAAGGGTAACCAACAGAGAGAAGCCTAATCAATTTTTTTTTTAGTGCTGAAGTGCCTTAACTTCACCTTTGCTCATCTCCATCAGCCATACAAAATGCATATCCTGAGAAGTCTCTACTTCTCTCTAGGAAGAACAGCTTGTATCCTTCAAGGTCAGGACATAAGGACTTCACTTTTTAGGACTACACTTATGTAGGAGTGAGGTGTAAATTTTTTAGTATCTAGTAAAGAGATGAGACAAACATCCACATCTAGGTCATGTTTCTCATGTTTTACTCTCGTGGGGTTACAAGAACTCCCACAGCTGTCTTTAGCTGAGATTCCAGCTTCCATATCTGATCACTGTCCCTGTGTCTTGGCACCTTCTTAGTGAATTGACACTTTTGAAGGAGCTGTGTGATGCTGAAACAAGGAATGGTATTTACAGAGCTTTGGGGAGCACAACAGTTCTAAGAAGACTTAGACACTGCAGCAAAACCCTGAGCTATTCTGCTGAGGAAAAAATTACATTTCTAAACTGCTAGTGAGTTCCATGGGATGATAGCAGGTTCCAAAAAGACCTCAAAATGTGTATTTCAGATAAAGGCATTCTAAATTTCTATCCCAGCTATGCTGCCGCAATTCAAACATAAAAAAGGTAAAGCTTTCCAGAACTAGAAGAAGCAACTGAATTACTTAATATGAAAGTTTAATAATTTTTCAGGCACAGATCCTGGATGAAAAATTTTAGTTTGAATGTTCAGACTCAGATATGAAGTCTTCAAAACAAGAAGTCGGGTGTTTGAAAAATATATCCAATTACAAAAAGCAGCAGAAAAATACTTTAGGAGTAGAAAATTGGAAATTACAAAACCATTTCAACTGCATCTAAAACATCTGCAGTCAGAAGGAGGGGGATTGTGTTTCTCACTGAAATGACAAAAATCACCATAGAAAGCATGTGCTGAAAAGTCAACTATAAAATGACCTTTTGAATTTCAAGTGGAATTTAAATTGTAGCCATCTTCTTATCTAACTATAAAGGCACAACTATTTTTAATATGTCTAGAAGCAGCTGAATCATCTCAGATAGTTCAGGCAGTTTGTATTTAATGGATAAGACTGATGTTTATAAAGAATTGCAGATGACTGTCTGTTGCCTTAACTATCCTCTCTATTCTGTATAAAGAATAGAGAAATTTACTTGGCCTGGGTATTGCACTAATTTTTGGAAAATTTGATCGCAATTTTAGTAGATTCCCACCCCACTTGATTAAGAAAGGCACATATATATCTCCATCTTCAATTTAACATTGCAGAGTTTTTCAAATGGCTGGCACATTTCATGCATCCCAGAAAACTGACACTATTTAACATTATATGATTAATTTTAAAAACATCCTCATTTATAGTATCCTTTGAAGCAACAGAGAATGAAAAATTTGGTCTGACATCTGTAATACATGTTCCTGATCATTTCTGGAATGTTCAGATTTTTTCTGTTGTCTACTACAGAATCATAGAATGGTTTACACACCACATTCATAATATTTTTAAATCCATTTGTGTAACATATTTTTGCATTTATTTTGCAATATATGGGATTATGCCATCGTTTTTGATGAAACAGTGTTAGGAATCTGGAACAAGTATTTTTATTGAGGTTTTCAGGAACTCAGTTTATTTAAAAAAAAATAAGGAATCCAAGACATCAGATCAATGTTTCATATAGATCTGCATTACATTTTAAAATTATCTGTTTGCTTACTTTGTCTTATTCAAATACTGATTTATTTGAATTTCAGATTAGCGGACATACAAAAGCTAGTTATTCAGCTGGCAGATTGGCATATGAAAATCTACTTTGCATATCAATAAATGTAATTACCAATTTTCATCCAAATCTAAATTTATTATCTCAATTCTAACCAGCTTTTATACATATGCATTACTTTTTAATTTCTGCTCTCATTATAATTTAATTTCTCCTCCTTCCCATCCAAAAATAGTCTACAGTCATTCTAACAGTTGAAAGTAATGTAATTATTTTAGAGTTGCAAACCAGTACAGGCTGGGGACTGACCTGCTGGGAAGCACCTCTGTAGAGAAGAACCTGGGGGTCCTGGTGGAAAACAAACTGTCCACGAGCCCAGCAGTGTGCCTGTGTGGCCAAGAAGGTCACACAGGGGTGTCCTGGGGTGCATAAGGAAGAGCATTGCCAGCAGGTCTGCAGAGGTGATCCTGCCCCTCAGCCCTAGTGAGGCACATCTGGAGTGCTGTGTCCAGTTCTGCTCTCTTCAGTACAAGAAAAACCTGGAGGTTCTGGAGAGGGTCCAGGGGAGGGTGCCAAAGATGGATAAGGGACTGGAGCATCTCCCTTACAAGGACAGGCTGAGAGAATTGGGTCTGTTCAGCCTAGAGGAGATGATTGAGAGGGGACCACATCAATGTCTGTAAGCTTCTGAAGGGAGGGTATCAGAGGATGGATCCAGGTTCTTGGTGTTGCCAAGCAATGGGACAAGAGGCAGTGGGCAGGAACTGATGCACAGGAAGTTCCACCTGGACATGAGGAAGAACTTCTTTACTGTGTAGTGACCATGCACTGTACAAGATTTTCCAGAAAAGCTGTGGAGTCTCCCTCACTGGAGATATTTAAGAAGCATCTGGGCACAATACTGTGCCATGTGGTCTGGAATTACCCTGCTTGAGAAGGAACGTTGGACCAGATGATCCATTGTGGATACTTCCCACCTTACCAATTCTGTAATTATGTGATTCTGTGATATGACCACATAACAACAGTCCCACAAAATGAAAAACGTGTATTTTCAGTTTGAGATACAATGCTAGTTTAGAGCTCACTGTCTCTGGGATATTCTAGAGCTCAAAGCAGATAGACTGCTGTTGAACATAATTGTTAGGATTTTTTCCTTGTGAAGGAGCTATAGTCAAGTGGCTTCTGCTTGCAGGCATTCATGCTGTTCAATTAATACAATAAGTCCATGATGCAAACTGATCAAGCTTTTATAAAGTCAGACAAATTTATTGGCAACTGTGTGCCATAGTGATAAGAGTATGAATACTTTGTCCTTGACTTTCATAGTCCTAGGCCAAGAGCAATTTGGCTACACTTGTGAAAAGGACCAATAGCAGTTGTGATAAAAATTGATTATTATTTTTAACAAAAAATGTACACATTTAATTTATAGTTTGGTGGTTTCTTTCAAGATGTTAATATAAGCTCTCCCAGCAACTGGTTATCTGGGTTGTTTTTATCTCTTTGTTTTAAATAAAATACAATTCTTCAATAACTTTACTGAGAAACCAAGGAAAGAGTAGTATATTTATTTTCATTTGATTTCAAGACCCTAAATAATACAACAAGTGATAAATGGGACAATATGCATTCATTGTGGGCATCAGGCTGACATGAAATACATTATTACACCTTGGAGAGATGGTTTCTGTGTGCTAATGATATTTCAATTTCTTTGATGTGAGATAGACTTAGTTTAAGTTGCACTCCAGAACCTGTACCTCTCTTGAGACCCATTTTAAATTATGAACTGCTTTGCCATCAATATGTGAAAAATGAGGACAAGATTTAAGCTCTTATGGCGCATTATTTTTGGACTTCTCCTACTCTGGAGCTATCCTTGTCACAAATATCTGTATGTAACTTCCAAAAATATTTAGTGTTCATTGCTTTTGGAGACCTCATATTTCTACTTGAAGCTATGGCATAATTACATATTTTCTGTCTCACAGTTATAAGGTCATTTTATTATCCTTAATAAATGTTTTACTATTGATGCATTCTAAGGAAAGCAACAGGCAAGCCCTAATGGACTCAAGTCATTGCTATGCAAAAAATTCACTATTTCTAACCCAGTTGAGTCCTATGCTAAGCTGATTCCTTATATCTGCTTGTATTAACACCAGTCCTGAAAATGCTGATGTGAGGCCAGCTGTGTAGCCCAGCCTTTAGTCCAAACTCCAGGTCAGCTCTGCTGCCCAAATGGAGCTAATGCATGCTTACATTGTAGGATAGCTACAGGACAGGTAAATGCTGTCTGTTTCTTGTCTCTTCAACTGAGTGTGTCCCTCTGTCTCTAGAATTTCCACTTCCAGCCAATTTAAGCCCTTCTGTAAGTGGGCCTTCTTGCCCTCCATTACAGATTATTTTAGTGTCACAAATTACCACTGCTGAGAAGTTGCAATTTGAATTTTCCCATCAAGCAGTAAAGATAAATCATAAATCAGTCAATCTGTTGTCACAGGGTGTCATATTGCCAATTTTGTCTATGCCTAGAGACAAAACTGTCAATCCATTTAAAGAATAAAGTTTGCATAATATAAAACATTAAAGTGCTGTTTGCAACACCTAAGTTCCAAGAAGATAACTGTTACTTCACCACACATTCTTGTGTAATGACAGGAGGTCAGCAAACTGACAGCACCCATGCAGTGCATGTGCCACATCTGTAAAGCGTTTAGGAGAGGTTTTCTGATTCCATAATTTAGGCATTGACCAGAAAGGGAGAAATAACAAACTGCTTAACACTAGGACACCATTGCAAAAGAAGGAAGAAATCCTGAGACTCCTGGTATTCTAGCTCTGACACAGAGCTAGTTGTTGGTATGTTCCAATCCTTTTAAGATAAAGTCCAGCTTTCAATTCTGTGGTTAATTAATAACATTATGACATAAATGAAGAAATAAATTACAAGATTCTAATACATCAGCAAGAGAGCTTGAATTTTTCCTTAAAAGGTAGTACAAGCTACCCTGAGGTTCATCCCTGACCAAGAGGTATCTTTAGACTTGACTTTGATTTTATATTCCCTTGGCTTTTTACACTTATTCCCTATTATTCTCCCTATTCTCCATTCAGGCTGATGCACACTTAGTCATTTTTAAGTCTGCCATACCGCTCTCTGAGATCATTGAGATCCCCTGTGATACTGCTCCTGCCCTCTAGCCCTGCATCTCATTCTCTGACAGCTCACCAAAACTGCAGGTCTTCAAAATTAAAAGGGATTCTTTGTGAAAGTAGTGGAGGAACTGTCACATTAAGCACAGCATCATCATCCTACTGTCAGTACATAATAATACAATACATAAATGGTAGGCACATAGAATCCCAATTATATTTTAATATATATTACTGGTAAAAGAAAGATACTTCTGAAAAATGAGTAATTTTTGTTCTGGTTACAAGCATGTCTTTCTGAATTTTCAGGAACTTTCCCTTCCATTCTCATGAGAACAAGTCTAAAATACGAAACAACAGACCAAATATACAAAACACACAAAAATATACTACAGGAACAATTCATCAGCTTATTTTAGTGAATTGAATTTAAATAGCCAGTGCAATGTATAAAGTCCCAGACTTGAGTTTTTCTTTTTCTCCTATCTAAGTGTGTTTGAGTTACTCAAGAACCTGTCAGGAATTCCAAATAGATTGGAAGTTTTAATTTAAGGTTCTAAATTCATGAAAACTTTTTTTGAAGATTATGTAAAATAGTCAATGAAATACACATGTAATTCTGGTGACTGTGAAAAGACTCCACGAGTTAGCTTTCCACTCCAGATCTCAGGGAATCTTTTTATATATCAGAGGTAATAGCTGTATAACACATAGAACTTATTGCCAAGAGAGACCAGGTGCTGTAGCTGTAGGGGGAAAAAAACCCCAAAACAGTGTCTCTGAGGAAGGCTTACTGGATCATAAGCTAATGATAGTAATAAAGACCTAACTGACATTTTATACTCCTCCAAATGTCTGGAGTCTCAGACGTTCTGTATAAGTTTATCACTGCTCACAGATCAGAAAATCCAAAAGGTGATAGCACCATTCAGTGAATGTCTGAAGTGCTACAGAAGCACATATGAAAAAATGTTATCTCTTTCTCACTTAAGGAGGAGCTGATTCTTGAAGGGTCTGTTGTGTGGCATGTCAAGCAAGAATTATACAAAGTACGCTTTAAAAAATCCTTAATTATACTTGTATACAAATGTCAACACATTTCTACATGTAGCTATCTAACCCATGTTTATAGATTTGATGACTGACAAATTGGGGCATTTGAACAGTTCTCCTGATACATTTCATAATCTGATTTTAATAGGAAAGAACTCACAGTACTTACTCCTCTTATCTTCATATTTTATTCTAGTATCTGGTGTGAAAGATGGAAGGTAGACTTGTAAACTGTAGGACTTGGAAATACTTCCCTGGCTGCCTTCTGTTTTAAACTTCCAGTGTAATTTGACTTGAATAATTTCTTCTTTAGATATTGATTTATTGTACAACTTCTTAAATGTGTCTTAATTCCTCAATCCTCCATGCTTCAGTATTGTTTTGAAAAACAAATGTAGTTAAAGCTTTATTAGTATTCATGGCTATGATATTTTTCACTTTATCTTTAGATTCTTATTGGAAATTCATTACTGCTAGCAAAAGGCCTGAAGTAGCTTGAAAGATTACACCCTAAATATACACTAATAAAATAAATTCAGTTGTAATAGCCACCATTCTCGTAAGACTAAATTTTCTATGTCATGTAGAAAAGCCAAGGGTGGCAGAATAAACATACAAATAGTTCTGTTTTCCTTTGGCAGAGTTTTGAGAAGTATCCAGCATCTTTTCCTGCATGCCAGAAAGCGCAAAGGATGTTTCTTGCTTACTTTCTCTGTCTTTGGTGAAGGATATCCTATCTAGTAAGCCATTTAGTTAAAAGCATGTAAGAGATTCACAAGGACATATTTCTCTTCTGAAGGAAGACTGTGCATGGTCACATGATTTTTGTAGAAGGACACCCTGTGGCCAACATAACACCACAATGAGTGCACGCCAGGTGACATGCCAGTGACAGGGCCTGTCAGAAAACAAAATTCCATGAATAAATATAATCTCAGCAGTAGCTCAGTAGGTGTAGCACATAATCCCACACTCCAATTACTGAAGCAGAAGAAAAAAACCTGCAAATGCAGGCATCTGCAGGGCACAGGAAATGGGAGCTGAGCAGAACCCATGCACAGAGATGAAGATTGTTCAAGTCCAAAGAGGATTGCAATCCAGAGTGTACCAGAAATCAAACTAAAGCTTAGTGTTGTTTCCCAGTGGAATCTCGACAATTCAAGCTTCCCTGAAAGTTTAAATCGCACAGTCATGGTGTCAAAACACATGCAACATGCTATTTACTGTGTTGTCATAATTAAATCTGTTCACACAGATAGTAATTTAGATACTGGGAAAGTTTTATTTCAGGGTCTGGATGACCAATAATGAGGTCTTAGATAACCTAAAATGATGCACACACATAGTGTGCATCAATAGCTTTCTACAGAAATGTAGAAACACAAAAACAAACAAAAAACTCACCTTCATAAAAAGTCTGAGAACGTGCATAACTCACTGAGAGCTTGGCTCCTGTCTCTATCACTGCTGTGACTGGTGTCAATGCAATGCCTTGCATTGTATAACACCTCTTTGCCTTCCATGCTATGTCGTTTTTGGTCTGAGTTTATGATCATGGCATATGAGTATCACATTGTTTCCACTGTGTGCAACCTGCAAGTATTATGGAAGGTAGAGCCAGACTACTGAGTGCATGTCAACAGCTTCAGATTCTCCTGGCAGCTCCTGGCTGCCAGCCTCACCTCCATAGTGCTCCAACTCTGCCCACATGGTGAGAGCATAACACAACTGATGACTAAGCTTGCACCACACTGAATAATTGAAACAAAGCCTGAGATGACAAAAACATTCGTCCCTAGTTTTAAAGGATACTAAGAAACAGGGAAGTCACATAGGCTCTGTTCTTAGGAGCAACATCACTGAAGTAATGAAAGAAATGCCTATCTCATTAGCAATTTGTAATTCCCTCATGAAGAAGTTTTCCAGAGCACCCCAGGAGAAGGACTACTGAGAAATGTAATGTAAGACAAGTGGAAATTGTCAAATGATTTTAACAATAATAATATAATAAATTCCTGTGTTCATGTATAAGGTGCTTCTTTTTTTTACATAACAAAATTTTTAGTGTAAGAAAACTGGTTTTGTAATAATAGATCCTGGCCAAACTGTGCCTGGAAAATTGGAAACTGCTTTGAAAGGCCAAGGATGATGGTTGTCCTCTACTCCTGTATTGGGTCTGACTGGGGTAAAGCTCACAGGCCTTACACTGCTGTACTTTGCTTTGGTAGCTGGCATTGATAACAGAGCAGTGTTTTGGCTACTGCCAAGCTGTGCTGTCCCTCTGACATTCCTTCCCCCACTGAAGGGGATGGGGGGGGGCAAGATCCTGGGAGGGGACACCAGCAGGCCAGCTGAGCCCAGTCAGCCAAAGGGCTATTCCATACCATATGACATCAGCTGAGATATATAAGGGAAGGAAGAGAGGAGGAGGAGGAGGCACTCAGGGCTGGTTCATGTTTGCCTCCTTGAACAACCGTCACGCGTGCTGAAGCCCTGCTTCCCAGAAAGTGTCCGATGGGAAGTAGAGATTGATTGTTTTCCCTTCTGCTCTTGCGCGCGCAACTTTCAACTTGCTTGTTCTATTTTTTCCCTACTGTAATAAAACTGCCTTTTCTTACCCTGATAGTCTTTTTCAATATTATTCTCTCTCCCCTCCCAGTGGGAGAGGGAGTGATAGAGTGACTGAGTGGGCACCTGGCACCTAGCTGGAGTCAACCCACGACAACTCCTAATCTGTTATTACACAGATTTTGGATTCCTATCTGTCGTATCTTTGAAAGAAGAGTCCACACCTTATCCCTGAATACCCATTACCTTGAGATAACATCCTCCCAAAGGGATATGAAAGACCAAGTTTCAAAACATTTTTACAAAAAATATGAACAATTTCATTATTCTCAAAATTCCTTTAGTCCTTTGATTAGAGAGCAGAACATATCTTCCAGAGGCATATACAAAGATATCTCAGACAGCCTGATAATCACCCTGGACATCTGTGTTAGGCTTCAGCTCACTGAGAAATGTAGATTTTTAATATCTCCACAAACAGCCAAATCATGCAGTATAGCTGCAGATGGAAGGATCTTTTCTGAGGCTAACACCTGGGGAGCACTTACCTTGAGATTTTCTCTCCAGAGAGGCCTCAGCTGAAATTTCTATTATCAAATTACCTTAAATAATTTGGTTCATATTCACTAAACAGGCAAATACCTACGAGTAACTGATAACTAACATATATCTTGAAAGACATCACAGGTGCAAAGTAGTAGATTTAGGCACCTAATGAAGCAGAAAGACTAATTATTTTGCATAATCTGGGATGAAGGGACAAGGTTAATTCTGCTGTCTTTTGTCGCCTGTCAAATATCAGCTATTTGACTACAGTACAGCACTGAATAACACAAATCACTTAGCCCTAAGTCACTTTCTTTACATTTGCAAGCCCGGGGTGACAGGATTAAGTAAATATAATATATTCTCGATGACTTTTTCTCATATAAATGATTACATTATTGTAATTTTTATTCATGCTCTGGGGCTATTCTACTTGGTTGCCAGGATTCAAAACATATCCCTGTTTTTTTTCCTGTGTTGTAGCAAACAGCCCCAGCTCAGACAGCTTCTCAGTTGGACTTTATTGTCTCCATTGGGTCACTATTGATCCCAGTTAAATGGTTTTTTTCCCCACAAAGAATTTCTTGCTTCAGTAATTTTCCCTATTTTTGCAAACGGCTGAAAGGAGGAACTAGGAATCTAAGCATTGTATCAAGGATTGTTTGGTTATAATTTACATGTTTTCCTTGTGATTTATATCTGGGTGATTAACATGTGCTTCAAATAAATGAACTTCAATTTATATCTAAACGATGTGACTCATTATCTTTTCATTGAAAATCCTTGATTTTCTACCAAATCAAACCATTCAAGCTTGAGTAAGAAAAATTAATTCATAAATTTAATTCTATTAAATATTATCTTGAGAGAAATAAGATACAAAAGACTTTCTGATTGCACTTTTATCTTCCAATTCTCTCCCACATCCCACCAGGAGGAACAAGTAAGTGTCTGCATGATGCTGACACATCTGACTCATCATGTCTACATGATGAGTTATCTGCTTATGTTAAATCATGCCAGTTTTTAGTTTGGTTTTAAAATTTTCATAACTCTAAGATTTCATTGGTTTATATTGCAATGAACTTCTAATCAGAATAATTATAATTTGTTAGGCAATAAGTTTTAAAAAGAGTTTTGATCCTATTGTTTTTTGCAAAAAAAATCAAGTTTTACTTAATGACACATAAACAGTTTCTTTAAAATAATCCATGGGTACAAATAAATAATGGAAAATGTCCTGGCACACCTGTTGCAAAATGCTACTGCATTGAATGAGCTGATTTTCTTCTGTAAGAACCTAGTCATGTAGGTTTTTGTTTCCACTGGCTCAGTTTGAAAATATATCTGGATTGTTTCCTTACAGGAAATTAACGAATCAAAGACCAAGAAGTTCCTAAAAACAGATCTCAAAGTGTCCTTTCAGTTCTCCGTTCCATAAACATAGTCAGTCTTTACAAATGTGCTTTGAGCATTCTTGTGTCTTTGGGAATGTGAAGTACAGATGTGGAGGCAGAAAAATCACAACCCAGTGTAGCCAATAGCAGAGAAACTCACAAAAGGCAATTTATACCAATGGCTCAAGTCACTAGACTGATAAAGATTTTCCTTTGCTGTTGCATTACATTCTGGGCCACAGAGCAGCGAGCTTCTGCATCTGCTTACTGTCATTCCTGACACATCATTTCCTCTTGCTTATGACAGAAAGGTGACCACATACCTCCATCCACACCACTGCTTCTTTCAGATTTCACTTGTTTGTACAGTGCCTAGGGCAGTGGAGCCCCATTCTCAATCACATGTAAATAAATAAATAAATAAAGTCATATCTTTCACATTTATCACTGTGTCAAGTACTTCTAGCAACTGAATAGAATTTTAAAATCATTATTTCCTGTTTGCATTATGGCAGCAGCAAAAAGTATTCCTCATGCAATACAAGGTGTCGAGCATTCTGAAAATAACATGCAGTGCTGGACTTGATCAAGTTTTTGGAGGATTCAGAATAAGTGGAAGAAAAATACATAAAGCAAAAGGATAATGAGTTTATGCAGAGAAAATATTATTATTGGTGACAAATTATGACTTGCAAGGTATAGCAGCCATTATTAGAAAGAGTGTTCATGGGCATTTTAAACTCCTGTGCCCTGTATTTGCAGAAAGCAATTTGGAATGTTGTATTTTGATTATGATAATCAAATTTCCCACTGAGTTCATTAGTTACAAAGTCAGCTCATCAGAGAACAGAAGTACACAGAAAAACACAGGGAGGCATTTCAGAGTCTCCATTACAACTTTTTTGTGAAATAATCATGTATGGTATCTCAGAAATAAGCACACCATATTTTAGAAATTTTTCCACCTTCTTTTAAAGGAAAACTGGAAAAAAGGGAAACATTTGATAAATATTTTTTTCATTTTCATTTGTTTTTTCAAGAGTTTGAAAAATAAAGCTGAAAAGTAAGGCTGAATTGAATTTTACTCAGATATTCTGTCAGGTTCATTTGCATATTTTTTTTCCTTGAAAAACAACACATTAATTTAATACTTAGTTTAAATTTTTAATTATTCCCTATGGAACTGAAAGAGATGGTTGTGCCTGTTGCAGAGGAACCTCCATATGAATTGATAATGTACTACTCATTTAACAGTTTGTTTACCTGCATCTGTTTGACATACCCATCATCTCCCAATATTGTAAACAAATTAGTTTGTCTTTCTTTTTTTCTGATTATGCATTTTCATTTCATGCAAATGAAGAAACTTATCATTATTAATTTTAATGAATGGGATTTATATTTCATTTAGAATAATATAAACATTTATTTGATTACTTTTAAGTCTCTAAAGAGAATTTTTAAAGCAGATTTTATTGGCAAATCAGTGGATTCCTGATGCAAACTAGTTGGAAGACTCTGTATTATACTTCTGGAAATACTGCATGAGCAATTAGTTATTATTCTTAAATTATTTACAAGATCAAATATTTATGGACTTCCATTATTTCAAGCAGTCTAGTCTGGAAATTTCTGGTGTGTTTTGTGATAACACAGTAAAGCAATCTAATGTTCTAATGGAACTGATCCACATACATTATTTTATTTACTTTTTTAGAGCAGAATCCTTATCAGTTGGAAAGTTCTCAATGAACCCATATTTTATGAGGTGCTGAACAAAGCTGACATTCCTGTCCAAGTTAGTAACTTCACAAAACAGTGTTCTAAGTAGAGTGCTGCCCTCATCAAACTTGAAAAACACAAGTTCACTGAAATTGTTTTAACTTTATTAAATTATTCCAGGTGGTTAAACTGAGATTGTCCTATTTCATCCTTGAAATCTCCTGGTACCTGTAGTAACAGTTATGCTACATAGCCACCTAATTTATCAGAAAGTGTTGTAACACAAGCATTGCCAACATTTGTGACTGTTGTAAAAAATATAATTCCTTATTTTCATATTACAGTATAAGTGGGAAGAAGTTTTCAATATGCAGACAAACAAAATTCTTGCCTATGAAAAGTTGATGCTTTGTAAGAATGGATTAACATAGTAGAACAATGAAAGGATTCGTCTTTTCATTTAGAAATTGGAATAATGGGTGGAATAGATAGCCTTGGAAATGTTTTATCCCTGATGAATATAAAAATTTATTCTCTAAAGCAGAATTATTGATTTTTGTATTTTTTTTTCCTGTCTATTGTAAATTAGCTGTGGGAGAGACATGTAAATACAAGCCAAACAGCAAAACTCAGCAAGTAAATGAAAATATTATTTTTCTTGAAACATTCATTGGCTCCTGTATTTTGGTTTTCCATAAATTTTAGCATAAAAACCTGTGTTTACAAATTATTTTGAGATACCCATAAGAAAGTACTCTATCAGGACATTATTAACAGCCCCAGAGCCAAACAAGTGCTATTTCATGAATGGTTTCATGTCAACAGACTGAAATCTACCAAATAATTTTAAATATATCACAGCACCATCTTTTAAGAAGAAATCCTCACTGAAGTCAACTTCTGATATAAAAATGATTTTATTATTTGGATTTTGTCACTAAGGCAAAAGAAACTTTTCTAGGAATTTAAAGAACAGATCCGGATCCTGGTGCAGTTATTAAATGGAGATTAGAGTGAGTATAAAGGTTAACAGGGCTACTGGAAACGTTTCTTCAAATGGTGCAGTTGCAATTACTTCGACAAACTTGTGCTAATCTGCTACAGCTGCTTGTTATTTGGATAGGACAAGTGGCAATGACTGCAAGTTGTACTGCACAGGTTCATAGTGATAAAAGAAGAATTTTTTTACAATGAGAACAATCAGTCACTAGAATAACTTCCCCAGGGATATGATGAAGTCACCATATGTTGAACCCCTGTTCAAGGAGTGACGGAACAGGGTGTTGGATACTGTCATCTAGATTCCCTTTCCCTTGAGATGTTGGACCAGTTGATCATTCAACGGCTATTGTATGATTCTATGATGTAGTACAAAAGTAATTGTACTTCATACCTACTGCATGTAATTCTGGAAGGTAGAATTTTTATTACCCTTGTTGTCAGCATGGTAAAACACAGATCTACTTTGATGAATCTCTCAGATAGTAAAATTATTGTCTATATGTTTTCAAAATGGAAAGAAAATATTGTATGACAAGTACCTTAGTGAATTTAGATTTGGCCTTCGATGTTTGTGGGTTAGTTCTGTCCTGTAGTCATTTTTCAAGATCAGAAAATCCCTAAAACCACTGGAAGTTTGTCTAAATAATGGGCATTCCTAGTGCAATTCAGTCTGCCATGTCTCCTACTTTCTTCTCTGTTTCTATATCTAACGTAAATGGTCTTGCTGTGATCAGTATCATTAGGTCAAGGTCAATCAATTAAATAGTTTATTTCAATTCCAGACTCTCTGTTGCTAAACAGAGTACTCTAGTTTTATTAGTACTCCACAGAAACTCAGTATTAGGGAAATACAAAAGTATGTTCACTTACAGTACAGCTAAAACGTTCAAACATACTCACACAGAGGTGATGAAATCTGGCTAAGGATGTGAGGTGTTGCAGACAAACAAACCCACGCTCAGTTTTGCACTATGCAGCAAATTTCTTAAAATTTCTCAGCTGTATAAAAGCATTAGTATTTTTTAAAATTAACTCTATGTTGTGCATTCACTTGTCACACTTAATCCATCAGGAAAAAGAGCCATTTCACCTTCTCCATTGCCTTTTTTTACTTGTAATTTGTCATAGAATCTATTTACAGGGAAGGAGAACAGAATGCTACCTTAAATTTGCCAATGATGATACTAAAAATAAAAAATTCCTATAGAAATTTTATATATCATTAAGACACACTTTTGGCTTTTTTATGTTCATAATTCTTTGCCAAGCCATGAAGACTCTGCTGAAGTCCAAAGAATTCCAGACCTGTCATAATGTCAGAAGTGGAGAGCCACTTGGTCATTGATACATCTATTTTGAAGGCCTTTTAATGGGAGAAAGGTTGAAAGATGAAGTCTGTTTCTTTTTCATACAGAGTAAGAAGGGAGTTGGGATTCTCTGTGTGTTTGCATGTATTTGTATTTGTCTAGATCTAAATAGATATGTACAGAGAGACAAAAAAAAAAAACTGTGAAGTTTCTGTTTCTGAATTTTTCAACTAGGAAAAATGGTCCTGAATCTCAATGTCATTTATACCTCTTTAACTTAATCTTTGTCCAGTATTAAGAGTGAGAATATTAATTATTACTCTCATACAGTCTGAAAAAGCATTCGTTGAAATACAAAGAGTAAAGAAAGAGTCCAGTTTTTCCTAAGGATAAAATAGCAAATGCATTTGTCTGTGCTATCATTTACCTATCATGCAATCAAGTACTTTTCCCATGATTGCTTACATGAGGTACTGCTGCAAGCGACATATGAAGTGTAAAATCCACATACAGAGTAGATTTCCAAAGACACTTAATAAAGAGGACTGCATGGTAATGGAACAATGCTATTTGCCCTATCACGTTACAAACATAAGTAATTTTCAGTTTCAGATGA
The DNA here is from genome assembly GCA_034509425.1 of Eopsaltria australis. Classification (NCBI taxonomy): domain Eukaryota; kingdom Metazoa; phylum Chordata; class Aves; order Passeriformes; family Petroicidae; genus Eopsaltria; species Eopsaltria australis. Next base: position 3,841,754 of record JAVTVJ010000026.1, read on the forward strand.
CAAACACTACCCTGATACCATCTGAGAAACGTTTTCTCTGCAGCAGCATCTGGTTCCTTGGCAGACTCTTCAGGCTGTTGCATTGATATCTTCTGCACTGCCCATACATCTCTCATATCATCATGCTGATCATTTGTCTGGGTTACTGTGCCCTTCTGTTAAAACTTTAATTTGTTCAATATATTAATTTATTAATTAGTTAATTGTTGTGCACAGGATGCCATCTTTATAATCACTCATGGTAAAAATCAGTAATTACACATTTCTGCATGGTGTGCAATTTGATTCTTCTGTGAATTGGCATAAGAACAGGAGTCTCAATAAATTCTTTAAGAGGGGTGAATTTTAAGAGAAGTTAAAATATCACTTTTTCAGTTATATGCACTTTTTTTTATAGTAGTCTTAATAATTCCATTATTAACAAACACCAATGCTTTTTCTTCTTTAAAAGATAACTCAAATGTAAGTATATATCATAGGAAAACTATCTTCTTAGATGGATTATACTTAAAGGATAAGATTACAACAAAATATAGTTATCTCTATGGGTGGTTGTAATTACAGCACTGAGTATCTCTAGTACTGACCTCAACCAAGAAATTAAAACAAATAAAACAAAAAGACTAGAAGGAATCAGAAATAAGTAAGACTATCATAAAGAAAATTTATGGAGTTAAATCAAATACACACCATTCTTATTGTCCTGCCTCTAGAAGTAGTAAAAAAGTAGATGCCTGGAGGACAAGAATGATGCAACCACATGTATCACCCCCAAGCACATCCTAAGTTGCTCATGAATTTCTGAAATTTGCAATATTTCCAAGTAGTCAACAATTCTCAACAAATTTTTCCCTCACAGATTATTTGAACTCTCTTTCACACTTGAACATCAATAATTTGCTAATACAATCTGATTCCTAACATTTATAGTAGCTACAGCAAAGACTGTGTAACACATTTTCTGATGTGATTCTATAATTAAGCTATACAAAAAGAAAAAAAAAGGTGATAAAATAATAGCTTCTCAAATGTGTGGCCATTTGGATAGTTAGAGATGAAAGAAAAATAACATGCAATCTAACTGTAGCAATCTGTTGACACAGTAATCCACTACAAAGATCATCAGAATCTAAATCTGAAACCCACTGTTACTCCAAATATTTGCCCACTTGAAATTTACTCTTATGTCTATAAGAACGAGTAAAAGTTGAGTAATCACATACTTTGGAATTCATGATTAATCACAGGACTATAGAATCGCAGACTATTCTTGAGCATGAGGGTCACCAAAATCCATCCTCTGGCCCTGCACAGCACCACCCCCAAGAGTCACACCATGTGCCTGACAGCACTGTCCAAACACTTATTGAGCTCTGCTGGGCTTGGTGCTGTGACCACTTCCCTGGGGAGCTGTTCCAGTGCCCAGCCACCCTCTGGCTGAAGAACCTTTTTCTAATATCCAACCTAAACTTCTGACACAGTTACTTGCCATTCCCTTGTGTCCTGCCACAGGTCACCAGACAGAAATGGTCAGTGCCTGCCCCTCCTCTTCCCCTTACAAGGAAGCTACAGACCTCAGTGAGGTCTTTCCTCAGTCTCCTCTTCTCCAGGCTGAAAAAACCAAGTGACCTCAGTCATTTTTTATGCAGCTTCCCCTCAAGGCCCCTCACATCTTTACAGATCCCCACCTTGGGATGCTCTCTAATAGCTTTATATCCATCTTATACTGTGGTGCCCAAACCTGCACACAGGACCCAAGGTGAGGCTGCACCAATGCAGAGTAGAGGAAATATTTAGGTTTAAGAAATAATGGAAAGCAGTCGAAACTGGAAGTTATCTTCCTTAGGTTTTTGGTAAAACACCTTAGTGTGTTTGATGTAACGCTGTTGCGTAATCTACTCTTGAAGAGAAACAGGTTCCTCTTTACTTTTTATTTAATAAATAATAGAAATAACATTTTTTAAAACTTTTGATTATGACTTTGTGCCTGGTCTGTATATTTGTTTTGAAATGAATAATTCTGCTTTGAGACACATCTCTCTTTTGCCTGTAAATACACATATTTTGGGGGAAGACGTCAAGGATTTATGACATGATATTGTGTAATAAGTACTATTATATAACAGTATAATAAATGAATTTTCAACAGTAGAGATTAGTGCGTATGTGCAAAAAGAAATGGATCATTAAGCATTTCTGAAATAGCTGATTATAGTACTGTGAATTGAAATAATTGGACAAGATAAATAAGTGAATTTACCAAAATTTTTTCACAGTAAAACATTTCTTTTGTTCTCTTCTACTGTTGTCACTGCCCAATTGTATTTTTTCCACAAGCTTCCCTTATCTACGAACTGTTCCTATGGCACTTCTACTGTCTTTCTCATAATTTTAATTTTTAATTTTTCTTCAAAATTTATTCCAACCCCCAACTAAACCTAAAGTACATCTTTTAAGCTGTAAGTTATTATGTCTACATGTTATAACCAGTGAACATTATTCACTGCTAGTTCCCTCAAATATGTTTTTTCTACTATTTCTGAGCATATCCATGTTCCTTTTTATAAATTCAGAAAGGAGCACATTAACTTGTTATTCCTAGGGGTGCAAAATTCCCATGAAAGATAATAAATGTTATGAACAACTAACATTTTCAAGTTTAGGCCCAAAATGAGAACAATTATAAAAACAATTTAATGTAATTTACTATCACTTTTCCTCATTATTTTCATAAGTTATCTGTCACTGATTACCTACTAGAGATAATATATCAAACTCTTCCTTGATTTGCTCTCTGTACCCTGTCCTGTGGCTAATACAGAGAACATTACACTTGGACTGATCTTTGGATGTTAGCAGCAGTAGCATTGCACTGCTATATTGATGTATTTTAGAAGCAATTACAGGAATGTTAGTAATAGCAGCTTGTTCAGAAAATGATACAATAGACACACAATAGACAGTCTGCAGATGAATTTTAGGAAGAAGACAGCAATTTTATAAAAGAAGACTAATAATGCCTAATGTTAAAAGAAAATAAATTGGAAGATTTCCTTTGTAAGGTAAACTTTTCTAGCCTCGCTTTACTTGCTTTCTTCTGAATTACTTTATACCAGCTTCGAAGAACCAAACACAAAATTCTTCACTTGTTCAAACTTTATTTTTATTATGTATTCTTTAGTCCAGCTAGTACCATTGCTACTATCTGTCCTCATCATAGAATCATAGAATGGTTTCTGTTGGAAGGTTCATTAAAGATCATATAGTTCCAAGGCCTCTACCATGGGCAGGGATACCACTACTAGATGAGTTTAGTCAGGGTGCCATCCAACCTGGACTTAAACAATTCTCTGGATGGAGCAGTCACAAGCTCTCTGGGCAGCCTGTGTCAGTGTCAACAACACCAACGACAAAAACAACAGCAGCAGCAGTAACCACAACAACAACAACGACAATAAAAATAAAAAAATTGTTCAAAATTTTTTTAATGCAGCAACATCTGGAACCAAATTAATTAGGAAGCTAGCTACTCTCTCAAGTCTAGTGCTCTTTCAGCTGGTAAAAATGCAAACCTTTAATGATCTAACTACTGTGAACCCTGTCTTAAAGTGATGTCCTGTCATTTGTTTGTGCTCATGTTATTGAAGGAGAAGAGAATCTAAACTCTCCTCTCTAGCAGTTGCAGAAGGTCATGGGTTGGACTTGATAATCTCAAGGCTCTTTTCCAATCTAGTTGATTCTGTAATTCTGATTCTTAATTAAGAAATGTCAACAACAGAGAGATTAAGAAAACACATGAAGGGAAAGGATACTGAAAAGATGAAATCAAATTATCGGGCTTTTTTTAAAGTATCCTCTGCAGCAGCAAGCTAGACTTTTACTATAAATGGCTGGGGAGCTGTTGATACTGGAATAAACAGGCAATTTAATAGAGTAGGTTGTCTTTTCCCTTGTAGAATGACTATACAGTGGAAAAATATTTAAGAACATGGTGATAACATGTTTATAGCTCTGATGCATTGCTCTTGAAATTATAGAGATCTAACACACAAGAATGTTCTATCCTTTTATATCTTTTATTCAAGAATTTATGTTAGATTACATATTTATCTATCTTTGAAAGAAAATTGAAATGCTTTTCTGATCAGCATTTTTTTGAAGAAAGTGTTAAAAAACTGAAGAAGGTGTTAAAAAAGTGTTCATTTCTTTCCTCCTGAGACATCATATTAATAGAACATCAAATGTACCTCAAATGGCACTGAATTCAACTTATTACTGACAGCAATGGACGTTTCATTAACTAGATCAATATTTTCTTTCTAAGGAAAGAATTAATGGAGAGACACAGTATTGCATGCCATTAATTTCACTGCACTCCTAGTGAAAAGAAAATGCTGGTGGAACATAGTTATCCTATGGTGTATGGCTCTATATTCTAGCAGAAGAATTAACCTACAGTGGTTACTGAAAAATTTCTATTTACACCCACAGAGTTATTATAAAGCTGTGAATGAGGTTGATTTTCACCAAAATTTGAATATATTTCTAGCCTAACACTAGGATTTAAATTGCTTCTTTATTAAAAAAAAAAAAAAAAAAGAAAAGAAAAGTATGCCTCTTACTATCACAGAAACAATACTGAAGAAGATTTTGGTGGAAATGTAAAGAATTACCCACTGATTTTTAATTTGCATAAATAAAATGGAGGGTTACATGTACTTTATTATCAAATGAGTGAAAGCTATTGAATTTCTATGGTTTAATGAATTATCATGCACCAGCTAAGCCCTAATAGCTGCCTGCCTCAATTACACCACTTCAGTTCTGAAGTAATTTTCTTCATCAAAGACCACCATTATGTTGAGTCAGTGAGCAGCAGTACTAGAATGTGTTAAAGAAATCATGTTTTGCCACATGATGAAGTAGTTAATAAGTTGTAAATGGCACAAGAAATCATTCTTAAGTATTAATTTTCATAAGATAGACATAAAAAACTTCTCTGCTACTAAACATTTAGTAAATCTAGAGAAAAAGATTTGTAGTTTATTATATTTACCAAATAAAAGGACAGACGTTTGCTGAGAGACAAACTTTGAATGCATCTAGTCATGTACTTCCCTTGTGAGTAAACATGCTTTTAAAATTAACAGAACTGGAAAAGTGAAAAGTCATCACTGCAGAGATGGACTCATTAAATCAAGATATACATTATATATTTTTACTAACAACAATAACAACTGATAGATTTTTACAATGGAATAATTTCATCTCATCATCATTAAATAGGTCCATTACTTTCAGTATTCTTTTAAATCCTTTAAAAAGGGGTATGGTTTGCTACCCTTCTATCCCTTTCTTCCCTCTGAAGGAAAAACTATATATGAAATGCACCCACTATCCTCTCTTTCATGCAGGGAGAAAATCTTTTGCTGAGCAATGATTTATTGAGTGTAGGGTTTCCAAAACCACAATGACATTTAACTTCAAGTGTGATTTATGAGCACCAACACTTTTGGAATGCTTCCTAAGTTTCATAGTTTGTACATTTTTACAACATCTGCATAATGCCCTCAATTTTTAAAATTGATATGCTAGTAGGGTATTACAGAAAACTTAGAGTAAACCCCTTTCACTTTAAAGTCATTACCTTATTTTTTTAAATTTTGTTAGGGGTTTGATACTTATATTTGCCAAAAACCCAAAGTGTTGAAGGAAGCATTTTCTGGACTGTATTGGAGGAATAGATTAAAACTGGAGGCAGATAAGGCTGTGGTACTGAATGTGTTCTTTGGCTCAGCAAAGGGATGCAAAGGAAAAACTTCTTCCCACAAGGTATCCTGGCCCTTGTGTTAAAAGGCAGGATTCAAGGAAGAGATCTGCTAGCAGTGAATGAGTACGAGTCAAGGATCAGTTCAGAGAACTTTGAGCCATGTAGGGACGGACAACTTATATCCAAGGGTGATGAGAGCTGGCCTGTGTCATTGCAAGGCAACTCTAGAATTTTGAAAAGCTATTTTTATCAGGGGACTCTCCAATTAAAGGGAGAATGCAAAGTTTCAGCCATCTACTAAAAACATTGGAGACAATTTAGAGAACTACAGGCTGGTCAGCCACACCACAGTTCCTGAGAAAATCAAGGAATGGATTCTTTTGAAATATCTGGACACTTGGAAAAGAAAAATCTGGTTAGGAATAGCCATCATGAACTTTCAAGAACAAATCATTCCTGACCACCTCATTTGCTTTCTATGGTATGCCTGGATTTCTAGATAAAAGGAGGGCACTGGATGCCATTTTTTCAGTCTTTAGGATGCCTATTGTCACTCTGTCACAACAGTATTCTTGTGTCCAGGTAGAGATGTTGTTTAGATGCACAGACAGCCAGATAGGAAAAGGAAAAAGGAAAAAAAAAGTGTTTCAGCTTTTGGGTTCAGGGTAATGTTTAATGGGTGATACTCTACCCAGATACTGGCAACAAGGGCAGTGCCACAGAGGTCTGTCCTGGGACTGATCCTATTTAATGTCTTTATAAAAGACTGAGAGAAGTGTCAATGTGCCCTATCAAGTTTGCAGATGGCACCAAACTGCACTCGAGGACAGGAGTGCCATCAAGAAGACCTAAACAGGCTGGATGAGGGGATCAACAGGAGCCACAGGCTGTCCCCAGTGGGATATCCAGTGCCTGTCAAGAAAGAATCCCTGACAGCATTACAGGGTAGGGTATGATGGCCTGGAAAGCAGCTCTACTCAAAAGGCCCCAGGCATCTTGCCAGACAGCAAGCTGATCATCACCCAGCAGTGTACACTGGCAGCAAAGAGAGCCAAGAGCATCCTGTGCTGTGTTAACAGAAGTGCAGCCAGTACATCAGGGGAAATTATTGTTTTTCTTTAGTCAGATCTCATTAGACTGCATCTAGAATCCTATGTCTAATTTTTCATGGCAAACAGAAAGAAATCAATAATCTAGGGAGAGTATAGTGGAAAGCCATTATGCTGGCCAAGACACTGTCCTTGTGAGGAGAGGCTGATTCAGTGTGGAGAAGGGATGACTATGGGGAAACCTCATAGAAGACATGAAACATCTGTAGGGAGGTGACCAAGATAGGAAAGTATTTTTGCAGGGGCTCCTAATGGGACAGAGACAATAGCAATAAGTTAAAAGAAGAAAGGTTCAGACTGTATATGAAAACTTCTAAGTAATGATCACAGGCAAGTAGTGAGTACAGCCATGAATTAGTATAGCTTATCTGGAGAGTCTGTGCAGTCTCCAGCCCAGAGCATCCTTGTTTGACTTTATGGCTGACCCTGTTTTCAGCTAGAGGAGAGATTAACAACCCCCCATGATCTATGTCACTCCAAATTATTGTATGATACTCTATATTTCCATAGATAAGATTAAAGGAATGCTGTAATACTCCTTTTACTGTCAGGAATGAAAACTGTCCTCTTCTAGTACTATATAAAAGTACTCTCAAAGCAGTTAATTATGAAACCTTAACTGCCCTGAAACAACCTCACACAGAACTCCCTTGTGTAAACCCAGACCAGAGCCTTCACTCCCAGCCAAGTTATTTTGTAGGTAAAATGTACAGTTTCCTTATATATTGCCTTTTAACATGATTTCTATGGGCTACAGAACAGCAGTAGCAAAGTATAATTTCAAATACTTTACCAGTGATTTCTGCCTTCTTCAGTGGATATGATGAACTCTCACTTCAAATTCAGAGAAGCTTCATAAGTAGTGCAGAACAGAGATAAGGTTTAGCTAATTCAAATAGCTTATGTTATATGAATAGCTACCTTCACTTTTCTTCTCATAATTACCTCTGTTACCTTGCAATAAGGAATACAAAGAAAAAGGCAGAATTAATGAGATTGCTCTTTTGTACATTTAAAAATCTTCCATCAAATATGCAATATAATTTTCTAATGATCTAGTAAGAAATTCAGTGTTTAAGCTCTACTATCTTTCTTTACTTATCATACCCAGCTGTTAAAGCTTCGATTGAAAGATTCTTGATGAATTTGAAGCATATTTTGCTTTGAATATAGAACTGCATAGATTTCAATCAGAAGACAACAAAGGACAATAACTGAAATAAATAACTCAAAATTCTATGGCAGTAAGGAAACCAGAATACAGTACTTACATGGGGGTCCAAATAGTGGATAGAATGTAAGAAAGAAACACAGTAGGCATAGGCTTGCTTGTACTGTGCCTGTGACAGCATGGTTCTGCTCTACATCTGCCACACTTGGATGTGTCAAAGATAGCAATTTGAGATTGGCTTTGAGCACACCATATTAAATAATTAGACTCAGTGAAATATATTTGAAGTTTTTAAATAGGTTTCAATAGTCCATATAAGGATAGTAAATTTAGAATTCATTCACCAATTTCTATAGATTCTTTTAAAACAATGAATTTTTTTTTTTGTTTAGCTCTCCATGAGGTTTGGAATGGCACTGAAGAGGACCAAACATTTTCAGGAAAATGGGTCTTCCATTTGCTAGTGTAAGAAAGGAGTCATTGAACGCTCTGATAATTAGCCTGGTATATATGTGAAGAGAAACAAAGGATGACATTTGCATTTATTATCTTAATCTCTCTTCACTGTAATTTTGCTTTCTTCAAGGAAAAAATGCCTAAAGCAAAGGAGAAAAAGCCCAGCGACTTTTATGCTTATATTCCAATATCCATAGTACTAAATAATTTTAAATCCTTTTAAATCTGACCAGCAATATCCTCAGCAACCAGAGACTGTCTCTGTGCACTCTGAAAAGAAAAAACATCAAGTTTCTTCAGAACTTTGGAAAAATGTTTCTTTCTGGCAACAAGTGATGTTGCCATCCAGAAAAGCCTCAAATACTAACATGTTCAAAGTCTCTGTAAAGATGTGGGGATAGGCTGTTGACCCCTCTGGATGTAGAGCAAAGAGGACTTTGACTAGAGAAAAACATTTTTCTGAAAATTCATATAAAGTCACACTGGACTCTCCTTTGGTACTCCTGTTATGAGTATGATCTATAGAACAAGACTCAGAAAAATGTTATTCTCTGTTAATGGCACATCAGTTGACAGGAGAAAATTATTAAGTTACACAGAAAACACTTCACAATTTTATTATGTAAATTTAAAACTAGCTGCTTAGAATTATTAGTAGGATAATTCTCATTTGAGTATAAAGACCACCAAATGCAATGCATGTGAAGTACAAAACATTGACTTCTAGATGAAAAATGCTAGGTAAATTTCCTACTGTGCTTAAAGCCAGCAGGGCACTCTTTTTTAGCCAGCTTTGTAGTTTCTTCTCAAGGAAGATTGGCATCCTGTTCAAGTATGGGCAGCATCTCCACTCCTTGATTACAAATGCAGGGATTATTTCAGTCTGGTCAACATGTGGCATAATAATAATCTGAATCCTGTTGTACTTGTTCCGAGTTAGCATCACAGATGCTTTTTGCTAAAATCAGTGATTCGTTGTTGGGTTTTTCCCCTTTCCTTTATCAGCTTTGCATATAAATCTTTACATGCCCATGGCATGGTCCCTTAAAGAAGAAGGTATGATCCCGACCCTTTTATACACTTTTACTGATTTTTTGTCTGCTTATAAATTTTTTCTCAATAAAATAAAATGTAAAATTGCTACAAAAATCTTATATTATCTGTTTTCATTTTTGCAGTTTGCTCTGTTTAAATTTCCAAAAATCTGCCACTTGCTATACCTTGCCCTATGTGACTAACTAGGCAAGGCTTGAGAGCAAACTGCTCAGTAGAGAAAGAAGAGACATTCTTGTCTAGCGGATGTTGCAATGATAACCTCCTTCTGCTCTTTCAAAGTGTTGAAGCTTTAAAGGATATTTTTAGACAAGACAGCTATTTTGTTTGAAGTAGATTTAGTTCTTGTATGTTCTTTTCATATGGCAGAATCAAGAACTGGGGAGCTTCCAGTACAGAGCACTAGCCAAGCAGCTAAAGAAGTTTTATTTTTGATCACTCCAAGTGGAACCATAAGAGCCAAGGACTAAAATAGATCACATAGGAAATAAATTGCTGTTTACATGAAGGAAAGGGGCTATTTAGGTAATATTTAGGCTGCACAACTACTTTCCAAAATGGACAAGACCTTAGTCAGTGTCTTAAAAAAGACCATTTACCTGAATTCCTGGAGTAGGAATATTATTATCAAAAAAAGATTTATTGCAAATAAATACTTTCAAATTTCCACTAGCAAGTTAGCATTTAATTATTTTGAAATATGTAATTATATTGTAATTTGATACACCATGAAATACCACCTAGTAAAAACATAAAATTGCACAGAGTTATTTTAAATGGAAAGTTAAAACCATTATTAGTTTAATGCAGCAGATGTTCTGACAGAGCTGTATATTTGAAATGGTGGCTAACTTCTAGCATATAATTCCTCCTGGTTTGTATATCAAATACAAATATATACAATGACAGGTCAGCCCACCTTTCCTTGCACCAGGCTGTTTGTTATAATTGCACATTCAGTTGTATAGATACAAGAGCAAAATTTCATAAGCCAGGGTGATATAATCAAAGTACTATCATTTTGTTCCTCTCAATTTCATTATGAAATCAAAAAAATCTTCAAAAAGTACATGGGGGAAAAAAAGAAGCAACAAACTCTATAGTAATGAAAACAGAAAGTAAGTTATTTTGACTTCAGTTACTCAAGTAGAGAAGTACTTCCATTATGTTTCTTTCACTGTCTTGGCTTCATGCCATAATCTCCTCAGATATTTAATGTTCTCCATTTCCTTCTTTCCAGCCTGATGGTTATTCTGCTGGTCAAACCTAGCAGGTACCCTGCCTCTTTGCTCATACTCACCCCAGAGTGGCCTGTACTATGTTCCCTGCAATGGAAGAAAGATCCACAGTACAACTACAGCATTTACTTATAAAAGTTAACCATATTTAGATGGTCCAAATACAGTTGTATTGTATAACTAGGACTAAGCGACCAGGGAATGAGAGCCAGAAGGTGCAGCATTTTGATCTTACACTGTGTAAAGCAGTTCACCCTCACAGCCACCACTGAAGTGTTTGGGTTCATTGAAAGGATATTTTGCCTTTCCTAAAGATTTTCATTCTTCCCTTAACCCCAAAAGGATTTGGTATATAACTGCATAAATATGAACTATAGTTATCATGCACAGAATTTTATATCCAATCTCTGCACTTCACACTTGATTGCTACAAAGGAATTATCCTGCAACAAGGATAATTCAATACTTTTTGAAATAAATGAGGCTGTCACTGTTTAGCTCAAAAGATTTTAAATCAGGAGCCATAGGAGAGTTCTGAAGAAATGCAATAAAATATAGATTCTCAGATGTGCTTACTTCTTTTTGTGCATTTGAAAATTAGTTTTACAATTTCTTTTAAAGTTTGCTGTTTCTGAGATAAATAAAAAGTAATAAATAACAATTTTAACATCCATGTAGATCTGTGGTTCTTAGCCTCATCCTTTTTTTCAGGTTTCAATTGCTGATAACCCATTAAAAAGAAGGATAAGATCATTTGTGCCTTTGTAAAAATAGCTTAGTTTTTGTCAGTACTATTATTCCTAATCAGAATTACAACTTATCTGTATAAAGTTATCCTTAGGGAATATGGATCAGGAAGGTATTTTGTTGCATTGAGCCACAATGGTAAATTCATATTTACCAAATTTTCCTAATTATTAAAGTAAGTAATCCAGGGAACTTATTTCTCCTTTTAGCATCTTTGCATTTCAAATTTCACTTTGAGTCTATAATTTCCTCAGTCCATTTTCTGCTCTAAGATTTTTCTCATGTTTTTTGTTGGATTTTTAAACGTTGGATTTTCATTTTCTGAAAATTTATTTCAACATGACAAGAATACTAGATATTTTATTTGAGACTATAGCAATACTCTAATAATATACTAAGTAATATGGAATATAGTTGAGTCTTTTTCAGCTCTCTTTCTGTCTGCCCTACTGCTCACTCTCCAGAGTTTCTCAGCACTTCAGAGATATTCACCCATTCTTTTAACATATTTTTTACTAGTACGTAATTATTAAAAAGATAAAATGTACTTTTATAAAAGTCCTTTTTAAAAGTTTCTGAATAAATATAATTTTTTGTATAGTTTCAATATAATTTTTTTTTGGCTAACATTAATCTTTCAAAAAAAGTCCTGTCATTTGGTACGTTCTGTAATTATGTGCACTGTGATGACAGTGACTGGACCGTTCAGCAGACGTTTGATCAAACTGAGCCCTTGCCTTGGCCATCTGATGAATTCCATATAATGCAGCAAAAGAAAAAAAATAGTGCAAATCAAAGTTTTGAAAAATTAGTGGTAAGAGATTGCAATACCTTTTCTAGACAAGAAAGGAGCATAGTTAAAGTAGTTGTATAACTTTCAACCTACATAAGCCTGAGCTGTGCTTTACTTACATTCTGAAGACATGCCAATAAAATAATCTAATAAAATTTATTTCCTCAAATTGATTAGACAGAGGAAAGTTAAACAATAGGAAGTATTTTGCAGAATAATTTCAGATGATAAGGAAATGCATGGCAGAGTCCAGGTTTGAAGATTATATGTTTGATGACCGTTATCTACCACATCTAAGAGAAAGTTTTGAGAAATTCTAAACCAAACACAAAATAAGAAATTAGTTTTTAGTCTTATTTGATGTTTTCTTCATTGGGAAGTAGACAGGGTGGAAGGAGCAAGAATGTTTGTGTTTCTAATTCTATAAGGAAGAACATAATCCTCTATTTTGTCAGAATGCAGTCTATTGTTATTTGAAGACCGCCTTAGAATTTAAAGTTATCTCAAGAAAATGCCAAATGTAGAGCAAATTCTGCCGAGTTTGTAAACAAAACTGAATTGGTACCCGAAGCCAGTCTGCAAAGATAGATCTATGAGTCTTAAAAAATATAGCTTGTCCCTCATTAAGGTGATGGCTTGCCTCTAGCATCAGGGTAGGGAAGGATCCCACCACTTTTTTTGTCAAAAGGTGTGCAGTGAAGCTTAGAATTAAAGAATGGTTGAGGTTGGAAGACGCTTCAAGAGGGCATCTTGTTCAGTCTCTGCTCAAACACATCTAGAGAAGGTTGCCCAGGATCACATCAAAATGGCTTTGGAGTATCTTCAAGGAGATACTACAGCCTCACTGAGCAATCTGTTGGGTCACTCTCAAAATCTTTCAATTTTCATGATCAAACCTCTTTTGTTTTAATTTGTGCCTCTTGCCTGTCAACGGACACCACAAAGAAAAGCCTTGCTCTGTTGTCTTTGCAGAATTCCTTTAAAAATTGATACATTGATAAGATCTCCAGAGACTTCTCCAGACTGCACAGTCCCAGCTCTCTGTCTTTCCGCATATGAGACATCCTGTAGTCCCTTCACCATCTTAGAATGATGAAGTGATTAGGACTTTTGCTCGATTCTCATTTTAACCCATGAGAAGGACATATACACAAAGACATCCAAATGAGTAGAAATCTTAGTTTGCCTCTGATTTTCAGAAGAGAGTACTGAAACCCCGACTCATTATATTAGATACAGCTTAAATTTTTCTAGGGCAATTAATACTGCTGATAAAGATTTCACTGTGAGTTCAATGAAAAATACATATGATTATGATTGGTATGTACAAGTGAGGCAGCAGGCTGTAAATTATTTACAGCATTTTGATGATAAAAACTGTGTTGGCTATAATTTTGTTCACTAGAAAAGTTTCCACAGGTGTGAAATTTTATTTGTGAGGTTCTAGACTGAAATTCATGGATTTAGAAAAAATGAGACATGGTCATCTGGCCACAGGATAAACTTAGCTGGCTAGCTGGAATGGAGCAACATGCAAACAGCTCCCACATGGCATCAGTACTTGCTTCAGAGATGAGCCCTTTTCCCTATCCAAAAGTGAAGTAAATTCTTACGCAGTATCCCTTTGGTGAGTAGAACTAAGAAAATTTTGTAAGAGCTTTAAAGACCATAATGTTGGTGAACAGTTCCATGGCATGCAGCATGGTATGCAATGGCTGGAGGTCTATTCAGTGTGGCACAACTTAGAATTCTGAACAACTGAAGACACATAAGATTACACTTACCCCTGATTACACAGGACATGGAGAAGGCTGAGGTACTCAACAAGGTTTTTGTTTCAAACTTCACCAGCAAGTGCTCCAACCACACCACCCAAAGAAAGGAAGGAAAAACAGGGACTGGTCTGCAATAATGTAGAACTTTAGGAGGAGATCAGGCTTGAGAGCATCTAAGAAACTGGAAGGTATGCAGATCCATGGGACCTGATGAGATGCATCAGTGATCCTGAGGAAAATGGGGAATGGACTTGCTAAGCTGTTATCCATTATATTGGAGAAGTCGTGGCAGTTTGGGGAAGTTCTGGCTGACTGGAGGAGAAATATAACCCTCATTTTTAAAAAGGGAAAAAGGAAGATACAGGGAACTACAGGCCAGTCAGCCTTGCTTCTATGCCCAGCAACATCATGGAGCAGATTCTCCTGGATCCCCCATGTGAAGGTTCATAGAAAATTAGGAGGTGATTGGTGACAACCATCATGGCTTCAATAAGAGGAAATCATGCATGACAAATTTGGCAACCTTCTATGATGGGTAGATCCTTACAGTGATAGTAGATAAGGGAAGATCAACAGATGTTATCTGCTTGGCCTTGTGCAAAGCATGTGACACTTTTCCACACGACATTCTTGTCTCTAAGCTGAAGACACATGGGTTTGACAAACAGACCACTTGGTGGCAGAAGGAATTATCTGGATAGTGTCACTCAGTGGCTCGATGTCCAAGTGGAGACCAGTGATGAATGGTACCCCTTAGGACCTGGTGCTGTTTAAAATCTTGGTGACAAGGACAGCAGGATTGACTGCACACCCAGCAAAAGCAGTGTGACCAGCAGTCAGCAGAAGTGATTCTTCTTCTCTACTCTGCTGTAGTGAGACTCTCCCTGGAATTCTGTGTCCAGCTCTGGGATCCCCTAACAAACAAAGGAATTGGACATGAGTCCTGAGGAGGGACATGAAGATGATCAAAGGGCTGGAACATCTCTCCTATGAAAATATACTGAAAGGGTTGGAATTGTTTAATCTGAAGTTAAGGAACACTTTATAACAACTTCCCAGTACATAAAAGAGGCCTACAAGAGAGCTGGAGAGGATCTTTTACAAGGACAAGGGGTAGTGGCTTTAAACTCAGGGTAAATTTAGACTAGATATTACAAAAAATTCTTTACTATGAGGTTAGGGCACTGGAACAGGTTGCCCAGAGAAATTTTGGATGCCCCACCCCTGAACATGTCAAGGCCAGGTTGGATGGGCCTTTGAGTAACTTGATCTAGTGGAAGGCCAAGGGCACAGGGGGTGGAATGAGATGATCTTCAGTGTCCCTTTAAACCCCAAATATTCTATGAGGCTACCAATGATTATCTAGCATCTTTTTCTTTATAGCATTTGGTTCAATAAACGGTGTTTGAATTAATATGGACTCTGAATGCCTTTCTAACTGAGGTCATGATGAACACTAAACCTGATATACTGCAATAGTTTTAAGCCTGATCTTTGAATTTGGCCAGCTGCATTCTTGATTGGTCTACAACAATGTATTTCCATTGTAATGTGGTAGTAAGATGCAAGTTTATGAACAGAAAAAGTTAATGCATAAGATACTGTTTGATGGCTCCACATCAAATATGTATTTTTGGCGGTTTTCATATTTTTTCCAATTACATGTCAAAAAGAAAGTACTTCATATTAAATTCTTCATTTTTTTGTCATTGTTCTGCAGTTAAATGACAATTTGACCAACTATATGATGGTTATTTATAGATTTGAATGGCTATTAAGGATTCATTTATAAGTTGTGAATAATAACAGCCTTGTGAGAATTAGCCTACAATATTGCCTATGAATATGTATGCATCATTGTAATATTCATCCTTCATAAGGATTGAGAGGGGGAATGGTACAAATAAAGCACACAGTAAGTGCTAAATTCATAAAAGGTTATTTTTGCAATTTCTATGTAAATAGACTGCTCTCTGTGGAGAAAATGTATGGAACAAGGATGGACGAGGGAATGCAAACTATCTGTTCATGACTAATATCCTGGGGTCAAAGGCTTTTTAAAGTAATTACCTTCACAGTTTCAGGGCAGCAGTCAGCTCTTGGTTATGTTAATGGAAATAGTCCCACAGACTGGAAATTTGGGTATTGGGATCTGCTCAAAATTGAGGTGGATTTTACAGGAATAAATCTGCATTTCAGTAAATTTCACAGATTCAATTTAGAATTTTATTTCTTGTCACTTCCTTTGAAGAATCAGGTGGATGACACATAACCAAGTTAAAATTTATGTATTATTAAGGGATCCTGAATTTATTTGTGTATATGTAAATAAGGGGAGTGTAACTCTATAAGAGAAAAGTTGTCTCTGGAAGGGCAGCTACTTCTTTTTGTATTAGCCATCTCTAGATGATATGATCACCAGAAACTTGTCTCTTAAATTAAAATTATTAAAAGTGGTTTATGTAAATTATACTATTGCGTTTAGTTACTAAATATTCTTCCCTGTCTGTCATTAACCATTAAAGATTTAAGGATCTTGATATTTATCAGAAATACTATCACTTTCGATTTCTATGTGCTGAAACTCTTGGAATTACAGGTTCTCAGATTTTGACTCTGACATTTTAGCTTGCATTAGCTCTCCTCATTTTCCAAAGTATAATTGCAACTGTAAGTTATTTGTGTTTATATAATGTATTGGTTGTTTGTTCTTTTGAAATCCTATTGTTCCTTGGAAGTGTCAATTCTTCCATAATTTTCTCTTCACAAAAACCACTTTCTGGTCTATATGACTTCAGTCCTTCCTAGACTTCCTCCACTTAGCTGTATTCTGAAAATATCTGGCTTTAAAGGGATGCACTAAGCTGTGTCAATGCTGTGGGATAATCTATTTCAGACTATTTTATAAATGTGGCCGTATCACAGTACCATACAAGACTATAATGATAGATAAAACTGAGATTATGAATAAGCCACCAAGTTCCAGTATATCTAAATCTAGCCAAAAGTCATAGGGTTGCTCAGATGTATTGCTGAAAGATGGAATTATCTGCCAACTATTTCTATTCTATATTAAGATGAAAGCAGGGGTATGTTTGGCTTTGTAAGCGTGGCTTTGAGAGACTTCTCTAGTTCAGTGAGTAACGGGTATATTTCATGAATATAGAAAAAACATTTAAAGCCTGAAGGGTTGGAAGAGCTGTATTCAGTATTTTAGGAACTTTCTGGCAATATATTTTACTCACTGGAAATTATTTTTAAGATTGTATGAAAGTATCAGATAACCAAAAATTAAGAAGATGATATTCAAAAGGAGTTGAGGGAATGAACTTGGTAACTATATGGTGAGTAGGTCATCACTGATCATAGACTAGCAAATGAGAAAGCCATAAATTTGTCAAAAGAAATCACATAAAAATTTAAGAGCCAGACATATAAGATACCTAAAGCATTACACATAAACTTCATGAACACCTTTTTATTGTAAAGGACATGAGAGTTAGAGTATTTGATTGGAACTAGAAAAGAGGAAGAAGAATATTAATCAAAGTAATTGCTTTACCTGCATCACTGTGATATGTTTATAATGGTGGATCCAGAGTAGAATTGATGTTAGGAATATTTGCATGTAAAAATTCTTAACAAAATCTGAGAAGATGGTCAAGAGCTTAGAAGAATTTAATAAAACTTCTGATATGGACAGTACAATGGTAGGCAAAATTCCCAGTTGAAAATGGCAAGGCCAGGCAAAAATTGTGCTAGAAAAAAAACTCACAAAATACAAAGGAGTGTCTGGACAAAATCTGTTTATTGTAAGCTCATGATTGTTTTGTTTTGTTGTTACTGTTTTTCTTCCAGCTTGTTCTTAAAATAAATGGTGCTCTATACTGTCATGTAAAAGAGGCATAACCAGACAAGCCATTGCTTAGAATCAAAGTAATCCTCCATTCTCATATTCATATAATAATCTTTTCCCTACCTTTTACCGATGTTTTGGCTACCTAATTATCTCCTGCTGCTTTCTTCACTGTCAGTCTAGTAAATTGAGAAAGGGAAAATAATTGATAAATACACAAAAAATAAGAATACATAATACTTTTTCATTTTACTAGCAACCTTGCCATTCCCAATTATCACAGCTGACATATTAATTCAAGGGAATGAGCCAAAACCAAATACAAGGCATTTCCCTCTACCAGTTTTACAGAATAGTTACAGAATTCATCTGTGAGGCCACACAGATTTTCTTTCTTCATTAGTTCCATGCTATGAACTCAAAAACCTGTAAATATGTCTGAAAAAAGTTTAGATAATATATTTAGATAAAATAGCAGGTGTCATCCAAGATAAATTTAATAGCTGTAAAATGACAAATATATTAAAATCACACTCATTACAGATAAATATTAATTATATTGAAAGCAAAACCATAAAATATCAGAGCAAAAAGCAGAGGAAAATACTTTGTTAATTTAATCCCACTTCGAAGTTCAGGTTTCTTCCTAGGCAGAAACAGATTGCACTAATACAATGAACAAAAGTACTATTACTGTCCTTGTCACTGCCATTTATCATTTTCAACCATCTGCAAACCACTTAGCCATCTGCCTCTTCAGGTCCGTGGATTTAAAAAAAACAGAAACACAGTAATACAAACATTTAATGAATTCAAATATCTTGAGGAAAAAATATGCATTACAAGTAGAATGTCTGTTGGATTTAGTTTGTTGGGTTTTTAAAATTTTTTTACTTTAAAGAGAATTTCTAGAAGACATACAGTACAACTACTGGAAAAATTCTGTTAGACCTAGCCCTACAACAACCAAAGCAGTGCCTTGGGCTCAGTCTGAACTTAGGGTTAGGGTCTGGGTTCAAGAAAAAACAGAGCTACTTTTGCAAAGAAGAGCTGGCATGGCAATATGAAAGGGAACAGCAGGCTTCCAAAGAGCCCTGGCCAGGTGATGTTCTTCCCTGGTACCATGGCTGGGGACTCTGGCTAAAGCACAAGGACGCATCAGGGTTCGAGTTAGGGTTTAGAGCAAACAAAAGCCTCTCTTTTTCTTGTTGCAAGTTCTCTGGAGTAACTTTTTGACTTGTCCTTATTAATGCTACTGATCTACTATCTGCAATTCTGCGACCTTCTTTTTATTTATTTGGATAGCATTTTTCAGCACAGCAGCACTTTTGCTTTAGAGTGCCTATGCTGTTAAGCTCACATGGCTTTTCCTCATTCTCATGCAGCCACACATTTATATTTTGTTGTTTAATGTGATGCATGGTATGTAACTAGTCTTTGAGTCACCTTGTCCCTCTTTCCTTTACATGTCTTTTTTGTGTTCTTTGGCTTATTTTAAAGAAACTAAAGCATGATTCTCAACTGAGAAAATAATAACAATTTCAATACTTGACAAATATTATCTAATAATACAGCGAACAGAAGCTTAACAGCTGATCAGTGTTAATTCTGATTAACATACTTCAATCTATGCTAACAAAATCATGAAGAGTCACAACCAATAGCACATCTATGCTGCTCTATATGGAAAGCTGATTGAACTTGAGGTAAAGCACAATATCTACAAAACATCATCATCTTCTTAATCTTTATCATTGTCACTTGCTGCACTGGTGAGAGCTTAGTGGTGAATGTCATGTGGGACCATGTTTCTCTTATCTCAAATGGGCACCTGGGAAGAGTTATCCTTTTTCTGTTTCCTCTGTGTCTCTGTCTCTCTCCCCTTCTCTCTGTTGAATTTGTGGGTTTGGGTTTTTTTTTTGTTGTTGGAGTAACTTTCAGCATCAAATTGATATATCCTGTTTGCCATAGTCTCCATTAACAGATTTCTGGACATGAGACTGTTGCAGTCTCCTTTGTGTAGCTGAAGAGAAATGTTCTTCAGCATTTTCCTCTGGGCAGTAGTTAGGTGTTTTCTAAAGGTTAGCAGGAAAGTTAGTTAGGGTTGACAAAAAGAATAGAGGGAGTGGGAGTGAAGGGGAAATTGTATTATTAAAGGAAAGCTTTGAAAGCTTTCCTAACGGTTTTGTATTATTTCTCATTTATGTAGACTTCTACTCATTTTTTCCCCTACTTTCAGCCAACTAAGGGGCTTAATGTTTTCTTCAAGTTTTGTGTAATTTTTCATGCTCTTCAGATAACTGCTTTTTGGACTCAGTGTCTTTTGTCTGGGAGAGAAATAGTATTACATTCACCACAGTGTCTCTTAAAATCTTCATCTTTCTGAACCACAATGGCCTAATCAAATATCTATTAAGAGTTATTTGAAATACAGTGTTGATTTTATGAGTGCATATGTAATTTTCTGTGCAAACTATTAATGCAGAATCATAGAATCGTAGAATGGGATATTTAGGATCAACCTGTCACATTTATTACCAAAGCAATTTGTGTGACATTGTTGGATATTTAACATATTAATATCTAACATATTTGACTAGCAAATTAAATATTACACAGTGCATGATCAAAACCGACTTTTGTTTGGATTTTGAATTCTCTACTTCCACAGATTAGTTCAGTAAAGCACAGAATCCTATGGATAAATCTCAAAAATTGCAGAAGGAGCCTTATTTCTCCCTAAAGTTAGGAGATTATTTATGATGAAAGAAAAATGTGTTTGTATGAAATTGTCATCTATATTGTATAACACAAAATTGCTACTTCAGATTATACACAAGTAGGATTTCTCTCCTTCTGAATTCATCAGTAGAGTAAAACTAACAGAAATTTAGAATGATCAGTGATTTCAAAACTTGCTTAAAGAAGGTCAGAAAAAAAGAAAAATTATAATAATAACCAAATAAATTGTAATTGAAATTTAAAAAGGGGTTTTTTTAAAGATACATTCTTTTACAAATCTTACAATGTCTCTATAGACACTAGATAATCCAACACTGTGGTGTTTTGATATCTATTCCATATGAAATTCTGTGCTTTGTTTTACATGCTTACCCATTCTAAGCATCCATTTACATGAAACTGACAGGTAACTTCCCCACCTGTTAAGGAAATGCAGAGATAACAATAGTAATAACAATAACAATAATAACGAGATAACATTGCAGGGATTTGTCATTATAACTGAACATTCCAAAATTCTCCAAACAAAATTAGGCCAAACAGACCATAAGCTGTTTATTTTACTTAGCACTTCAACTGTTGCTAGTCAGTCAGTTTGGTGTGAAAAATAGGGCAGGAAAAAATGGAATTTTGCTGTTCTCTATTATTTTCCTGACCCACTGCTCAAATTTTTGGGGAGTAGGAGAAGGAGGAAGGGAGATTTCCAAAGATTTATTTCTGAAAGGAAAATTTGTTTAATGTGACACCATAGGCATTCTAATACATATGGTACCGAGAAAAATAAAAATTTCAAATTTCCCTGAAGAAACAAGTGTTTGGGTTCTTTGCTACAGAAAGAATGCTTAGAAACATGCTAATTTATAATCAACATAATTGATAATTAATGAAGAAATATTATCTATATATCTCAACTTAAATCTTTACTGTATTTCAAGGACTCCTGCTTAATACATTCTTGGTTTTCACAAATGTTCAAAAATTTTGCAGTAAACCTTCCAATCACTTTATTCTCTTTCAATGTTCTCAGTCAAAAGAATGCAGTTGATCTGCAATGATACATTCCTTTTTCACAGTCACAGTAAGTAAAGATTTTCCTGATATCCTAAATTATGAAATTGTTTAGATACCTCTCTGCAAGGGATTCCAAACCATTTGATCAGCAAAACCACCAGTTGCTTGTGAGTAAATAATTTTTCTCTGATTATCTTTTTCTCTGATATATTTTTCTCCAGATCAATGTTATATTGTTTGTTTTAAATGTCCATATTTATTGAAATAAAATACATTTCTTTATATACTCAGTACCAATGACTGCTCTATGTGTAATTTTATCCACTATTTTGTGAAACAACTGTTTTGCTATGAGGACTTGAATTAAATTACAAAGTTTCGTACTTCAGAGTTTGAAGAAATTAATATCTGTAGCCCTTGCAAGACTGATATTTTTCTTATTGTATTTTTACCATAACAAGTAAATTAATCTTGCTCTTGGACAGAATTTACTGGACATCTTTTGTCATCCCCTAATCCCCAACTTTTTGCCTGAAGTGGCATCCCTGTTCAATGAATCCCCTTCTTTGCTCTTCCCTCAGTTGTCTCTAGTGGGCTTGTTTTCCAGATGTGATCCAGAAATGAATGCAGAATGTGCCAAATCAGTGAGGAAGTACAGTTCTGTTAACCAGGGTGGGACTTTTGTTCATGCAACTAGAAATTTTTTCTTCAGGATTTTCCACAGCAGACATTTCTTTTGCTTATTTTCTTTCTAGCATAGACAAAAAATTGCAGCTGTCTAGGTTATCTGAACTTTTAAATTTTTGCTCTAATCTTATAAAATGCTGTAGGTGGTCAGCATCATTCTTCAGTTGCCACTATGGAAGAAGTCAGAGGAATGGAGATACTGTGATGAAAGCTCAGAGCTTGCAGGATCTCACCTACATGAAGCAAAACAAAAGATCTGTCTTCTCAGAAAAGGTTACTCAATGAAGGAAGATTAAAAAAACACAAAATAAAACTTACAAAATCTCCACAGCCTTCTGTCTCACAAGACAAAGCTGTGGTAAGGGTTTACCATGAATCTTTCAATATTTTCTAAGCAAAAAAAAAAAAAAATTGTATACTTTCATTATAGTTTTGCTTTTCTGAAAGCAGAGTTTATTGATTTTAAAATGTTTCAATCCTCCCAGTGCTAAATAAAAATCTTAAGGTAGAATACTGGACAAATGACAACATATTCTTTGACCTATGTGTCCTTTGGTCAGTTAGCAAAGAGCAATGCAGACACTTCCATAATTCTGTGTGCCACATCAGCCTTTCCTGTACATATATGGAGTCTTTCCAGGAAAGGCTTTGTCATTGTGCCATCTGCTGAGTGGGCCATGGGATTTAACTGCAAGAGCTGATGGATGTGTTCCATACACATTGCAAGTAAGGCACGCGTGGGATTTCCCCACTGAGGAATACCAGTGACTCATGATTTCTACCTGATGACTCTTCAGCTGTTCTGCAGTGATGAGAGCTGCCAAGAGGTGCATTTGGCTTGGAGAAAATCAAACACTGAAACAGCCCTCCAAACCAGTCTGTGTGTTTTCTAAAGTGGTATATATGTAGGCTGCCAGTTTAAGAGCAATTCCTGAAATATCTTTTTTTTCAAGGAGATGAGGAACTCAGCTACAAGATAATCCAAAAAGAAAACAGGAAAAAGTAACATCTCCAGTCAAGGCAGATATGCTCTAGACCTATAAATGCTTAATGAGATAGCTTAACTGTGGCTATTTTGTTTCTAATTTGATTTGATGTAATTATTTCTGGTAAAAATCTTACAGTTTAAATATATTTCCTCAACTGTCTTTGGTAATTTATAGGCTGTAAAACATGGTCAAGTGATTGTGGTTGATTTATCTTCCTGATGACAGCAGCAAGGAAATTTGTATTCCACCTGCACTCACATCAAACATGAACAATTCTGTGTTGCCCTAAATATAATCCCCAAGTAAAATAAGATGTTATAATAAGACATTGCCTACATATAGTGCCAAAGTTAAATAAGACAAGAACATCTTCAAACTAATTTTTCTGTGTCAATTGAACCCTAACACTTCCTGTCTTAAGAGAATTATAGAGACAAAGACTCATAGAATGTTTATGATTAGAAGGAACATTAAAGATCATCTAGTTCCATCCTCTCTGCCATGGGCAGTGACACCTTTCACTAGACCAGGTTGCCCAGAGCTCCATTCAACCTGGCCTCGAACACTGCCAGGGATGATGCTTCCACAACTTCTCTGAGCAACCTGTTCCCATGAAGAACAGGTCCTTTGATTTTTTATTATTCTACTCACAATAACATGTTTGAAGATTGCAAATCTCCCTCACTTAGGCATTAGACTGTGTAGAGAATTAATAACTTTATGTAAAGAGAAAAAAAGTCAAATAGCCTTTGTTTTTTTTTTAGACAAAACTCCTATTAAAGAACTTCAGGCTCCTCCAATATAACTGACACTTTTTTCATACTCTTAGCCTCTCTGTTACCAGAAAAATAAGATTCAAAGTTCAACAGCTTAAATAAACAGGAAAAATACATCTCTTCATTCATATCACAAGCACTGCACAAGCTTCCCTAGAGGTGGTTTGCTTCTGCCATTTTTGCTGTACATCAGGATTTATTCATTTGCTGGTCTAATATATTACATAAATGTGGTATCTTACCTGAATAATTTATTCCACCTAGAAAACTTGAGGAAGAATTTTGGAAATGAAAAAAAATCCTTGTAATACAGCTAGTGAATTTAGCTTCCCACTCTGCTGCATTGTGTTTAATAACTTTGTTTTCATCTAAAAACTTTTTTAATGAACTTTAAACGGTTTTAAGGTTTTTGGTTTTTTTTTTCCTAAAAGCAAATGCTCTCAGTTCTTCAGAAAAACATTCCATGTATATTGTGTGGCAGCCTCTCTCTCTCTAGGACTATGTCTAACTTATATACTCGATTTTATATAATGTCATCCAGTTTTCACATGCTGCCAACTCAAGAGCAACATAAGAACCTGGGTGACGGAAATAGACAGAGGTACACTATAGTCACAACAGTAAAATGATGGAAAAAAAGCTGTCAGTCTGCCATGGTTTGTTTTTATCTCCATTTTTTTGTTTATTTGTTTGTTTTTTCTTTTTTTCTCCAGCTTTTTCTCTTGCCTACTTCTGCAGATTCCCCTAAAGCTTAATGTTGCATGCCTCAAATAAACAAGCAAGTATGTTGACTAGATGGTATAACAATGAAGGCTATTATTTTGTGTGGCTGAAAAAATAACCCTAAATATTTTTATAATTTCCAAGTATATTTGCTAGTGACAGTTTTGAATAACAAGGTGGGAAAGTAGGAGGAATCAAGTGTTATAAGCTTTAAGATTTAGTTTTTATTTCTCATTATTCAACTCTCAATTACTCTTAATACACTAAATTAAGTTTCTCCGAGTCAAGTCTGTTTCCTTTGTTACTTGTTCTTGGTATCTGGGGAATGATCTCTCCCTGTCCTTATCTCAACCCACAAGCTTTTTGTTATATCTTTTCTCCCCTGCCCAGGTGAGGAGTGGAGGGATACAGTGGCTTTGCTGGGCACCTGACATCCATCCAAGGCCAACCCACCACACATGATTTTCTTGTACGTGCCACATGATGGTATGCCCCCGTCTCAGCAGCAGCAAAGGCAGCACACTGTGGTGGTGACCTGTCCTATGCTTTGAAAAGCAACCCTAGCTTTTTTAAACTTTTTTCTACTTTTCTCTTTCTTTCTCTTTTCCCTATTTTACTAATAAATAAAAATATATCCATGTTTTGGCATCAACATTTAATCCCTTTTGGTTTTTATCTTGTTTTCTGAGAATATTTTGTACCTTCAAAGCTCTTTCCATTTTGTTCACAAATACTTAGTTTTCTTTGCTCTCCTGTGTTTAAACCAGTTTGTAACAGATCACCGCCACATTTGTTAACCTCCAATCAAGTGGGACCTCCCCAGTCAGACAGGACTGCTGGCAAATTATTGAAAGTGGCTCACTGAGCACTTCCACCAGCTCTCTCAGTACCTCTGGGTGAATTTCATCCAGCCCCACAGCTTTGTCTGTGTCTGAGTGGTGTAGCAGATCAGTGACCATTTCTCCTTGGATTATGGGGGCTTCATTCTGCTCTCCATCTCTGTCTTCCAGGTCAGGAGGTCAGGTACTCCAAGAATAGCTGGTCTTCTATAAGAGACTGAGTCAAAGATGACATCAAATACCTCAGCATTTTCCTGAGCTTTTGTCACTGGGTTCCCTGTACATCTAATAAAGGATGGAGATCCTCCTTAGCTTTCTTTTAGTTATTAATTTATTTACAGAAATGTTTTTTTATTTTTTGCAATAGTAATTGGATTAAATTCTAATTCTCTGACCTTTCTGATTTTCTCCCTGTGTAATCTTATGACATCTTTCCATTCCTGCTCAGTTGCCTTTCCTTGGGTTCTTCCCAGGAAACGGTCAAAGTAGGTAACAACTTAAATGCCTTTAACCCTTTGTTTACTCTCTTTTCCCTACCATATTGCTCCACTTTTTCAAGGTGGAAAGAGAGGGACACATTTTCAGATGAAGAAGTAACTTAAAATGGCATGACAAGGGAGACAGCTATTCACTTGTCATATTAATAATGAAGTGTGAATGAGAAAGAATAAACAGAGCTCATCTAATCCAGTACAAAAGATTTGTTTCCTCATTTCTAGTAAGCAAACTACATGACTGCATTCAGCAACCTGTTCCCTGACTACTTCTCTACCTGAATGTCCTATCATTCCCCTTTGACTTCTAGAGAAACATATAAAAAAAATAGTTGGAAGGATTATTTGGAAGTCACCTAGACTAATGCATGTAAAACTAGGGCCAGTTAAATCAAGTTGCTTATGGATGTGTCCAGTTGATTTTGGAATTATCTCCAGAGACAGATGGAGATTCTACAACCTCTGTGGGCAGCCTTTAAGTGTATTTGATCACCCCTGTAGTAAAAATATTGCCAAATAAATGGATTGCCTTTTATAATAAAAATTGACTATATTTGTAGTGGTTAAGGGAAGAGTACTAATGTAATTTACCTTAACTTTAGTAAGTCTTTAAAGTTTCCCAAAATATTCCTGTGTCTAAGTTAAGACATTATATTTTGAATGGGTGAATAAAATATGAATTAAAAAAAATTTTTGGGAGGTCAGGGTCAAAGGAGTGTTTACCCTACCCAAGGGGTCTGGTAGTGTCAGGTCCATTCAGAAACCTCTCCTGTTTAATATCCGTATCAGTGATCCAGAGGAGCTGACAGACTGAATTCTCAGCAAATTTGCAAATGACAATGTGTGAGTGAAAGAACAGACAATACTGCTGAGGGCAGTGCTGCCATCCAAAAGGACCTGATACACAATTACAGGAACTCTATGAAATTCATTAAGAACAAAGGGTATCTTGCACCTGGAAAAGGCATTCCTCTGTCTACAGTACAGGCTGGAGCTAGCAGCAGGGGAATAAAGTTCTCCTGAAAAACCTCTGGGAGTTGCAGCAAGCTGCAAGCTGATTATGAGCCATCAGTGTGCTCCACAGCAGAGGGCAAAGGAATCCTGGCCTGAGTTAATAGTAATACAGGCAGTGGAATGAGGGATTTCCTTTTGACTCAACATCTGTTAGACATCACCTGGAATGCTGCAGCCAGTTTAGAGACTTCCAAGGCAAGAAAGATGTTGATAAATTGGCTTGGGCACCAACAAGTTTGGAAGCTGCAAAATTTGTTTTGTGGGGATTCAGAGACCTGAGTTCATTTACCTTAGAGAAAATAAATCTTTGCAGGGAGGACCTAATGCCAATTGTCCTGCAAAGATGGCCTCAAGAAAACAGTCAAAATTTTTGCAGCAATACAAGTCAGGAAGGCAAGAAATAGCCAAAATTCATGAGTGACTCCACCTTTACAGAGAGATAAACTTTTCCCCAATAAGGACAGTTAGGAAGCGAAAGAGATTAAAAGAAAAGTTGTGCAGATTCCGTTCACGAGGTTTGTAAGACTCACTTGGATGGTTACCTGAGAAACCTTAGATAAAGCTTTAGAGATTCCTTCCAGCCCCAATTACTCTATGACAATATAATCCTGTGATTATATGATGGAGAATAAACTATTTCAATAGTCTGAAATTTTTTCCTACCCAATTGTGACATTCCTGGATATGATAATTGCAGCTTTCCGTTATTCCACAATAGCTAAGGAAAGTCCTTACTTGATGCTTTAAAAATTGATTAGAAAGAAATACTGAGAGTTTTATATATATATATTTTAGTTCTGAGAACTTACAGTTTTGTTTCGATATCCAACATGACTCAGCTTCTCAAGAAAGACCATTTTTACAAAACCACTTTTTCCCCCCAGAATTTGTTCCTCTGTCAAAACACAAATATTTCACAAAGGCAGTTTAAATGCCAGTACAATGCTGCCAGGAACCTGTTAGCTTTATTTAGTACTTAGAAAGTCTAAGCACTCAGACTCTAGAAGTCAAAGTCTGGAGGTGTTTGTGGACAGCAAGCATTCTCAGGAGAGTAACACGCAGATTGTGATTCTAGCTGGACACATATCTCCTCTTAAACCCTAAAAAAGCCTCTGAAATTTCAAAACCTGCCACAGAATTGTTTTCTTACTGACTTTCGTGGACCTTTTCATGACCAGGAAGCAGAACTGACAATCTGCTCTCCTTTATGATTGACATTACTGTATTACTTACAACTGCCATATGGACATCATAGAATTCTTTCATATTGTTCATGTTGCACAACAGCATTCAATCATAGAACCACTTAGGTTGGAAAGACACTTAAGGTCATCAAGTCCAACAGCAGATGTATTATCTGTTCACCCTCTAGTGTCTCAGCTAGGGAAAGATTTGGCTGATAATGCTCTTTTTTTAATCTTTTTGATTTTCCACATTTCGTGCTTACTAAGAAAGCAACAGTTAAAAGCACTGGAATTAAGAAAATGCTTTATCATTAAGCACCATATTCTGCCAATTTCATATATGGAGAGGAAGAAAGTTTTGTTTTGTTTCCTGATAACCTAGTCCTGGTACGTTAAAAAGTGGAAAATAATAGATAAAATAAGGCATGTAGCACATTACTTTCTGTTGCATCATATTTCTGTACTGAATAAGAGTAGGGTTCAGATGTCTTGTATCTTACTAAAATCTAAGTTTAGTTGGGAAAATAAAGCTAGCTATGTCAGGGGCATGACATCCTGCATAGGCAGGTATCCAGGTCTTACCCTTGGAAGTAACAAGACTTGTGATAAAAGACAGAGGGCCATGTAGCTAGCTGTTTTTATAATGGCATAATGAAGCTATTAAAATTTTTAGAATGGAAGAATAGAATTATGCTACTACACTAAAAGGATCATTGAAAGTTTTTTACGGTTTTTTAAGATTTTTTAATATATGAGGTTAATAATTATTCAAATTGCTGTAGATGTCTGCTAATGCTATGGCATTTGTTACAGTACCTTTTTCTATTATTTTAACATGAAACGTATGTTGCTTCAGATATTGGATACTCTTAGTACTGTTATGGATCAATATATGGCAAATATACTACAATTTTAAGCAATAAATGTTTTATAAGGATCCTCTACTTGCAAAATTAACTTAGTCAAATAACTAAAAAAAATATGAGTATATATAAAAATTTGTATCTTGTATATATATTAGTCTATATGCAATATATATGTAACCTATGTATTGCATTTGCTTCTTATGCTGTGTAGAGTAGTATTCTAGTTATAAATAATATATTTATATGGTATATATTCTATTCTTTCTCCATCACACTTAACTGAACTTTTGGCAACCAAATCAAAGTTAAATCACAGAAACACATAGAAATGAAAGTTGGGGATTTTGAGAGATGCTAAGTAGATTTTCTGATGCACCATGAAAGGCTAGTAAGATTACAAGCAATGTGTGTAAGAGGAGTTCCGGAACATGGAACCTGAATTTACCATTGCTAAAGTAGTCGCCCAGGCTCTTCATGTACCTATATTAATCCCCACTAAATCTGAAATTATAAAATATTTTTGTAAATTAATCTAACAAAGACTGTGGGACTTTAATATAACAAATGATATAAGGCACATTTTTCTTCAACTCTGATCCTATAAATAAAGATGCTGCAACACATATGGACTTAGTAGCTTAATGACTTGGCTACAGGCTCACTTTACTTCCCATTAGCTCTCCATAGGAAACTACAAGATTGGTAGCCATTAAACCATTTCCTTGACAAGAACAGCTTGTTCTACTTTTGCCAAAGAATTCCTCCAGATTAAGATGTCTTCATATCAATGGCAGTTCTGTTTCACAAACCAAAGTAAAATATGAGATTTTAAGCTCAGTTTTATGATGCTTCTGAGAAGTTCTACTGGAACTGCTATTTTGGTGAGTGTAGTTGAAACTGTGTGTAATGAACCTGATCATAGTGTGACCTAATGGCATGTACTGGACAAGATGGGTCTTGACGTGCAGATAGTGTAGAAATAAAAGGGCTCAATGTTACAGAATCTTAAATGAAGTTTTAAACCTCAGTCCATAATATTGGAGAAGCTGTCTTAATCTTGAAAAGACTCACAGAGTTGCACGACAGTTTCTATTCACGCACATTTTCTCTGTGTACTCTTTTTGCTTGAATAATGTAGCCAAAGTGGTATCTTCTATTCAGCTACCTTCCCAAGAAAAAAAGATAGTGAGTAGACTATGCTAACAACCTCCAGTGATACACCTGAACTTGTTATTCCATCCGCTACAGTGAAAACTGAGCACTCTGCTACTAGAAAATCAAACAGTTCACACATAATTTACTAGTCAAACATGTCAGGAACTACAGTGAAAAAATAAAAAACAAAACCCCACCCCAAAAAACAACCCGTCCTCCCAGAAAGAAAAAGCCACAAACAAACAAACAAATCCAATGTACAAAACCAAACCATAC
Organism: Eopsaltria australis; assembly: GCA_034509425.1. Classification (NCBI taxonomy): domain Eukaryota; kingdom Metazoa; phylum Chordata; class Aves; order Passeriformes; family Petroicidae; genus Eopsaltria; species Eopsaltria australis. Next base: position 3,872,478 of record JAVTVJ010000026.1, read on the forward strand.
AAACTAACCAAACCCCAGGGTACATTCTATTATGAATCGGGTATTTTCTATAACAATGAAGTCAGTATAATTCTTGAAAAGTGCAAACTGGGTATATTAGCTAAGCTAATTAAATTAATTGTGGAACTAATTTTACGTTTTATTTACTTTTATATGTTGAAACATATAATACATAAACAAAAATAGGAGAGCTTAACTTCATATTCTAGTTTGGCTGCTGTGACACAGGATTTTTTTTGTTTTGCAGAGTGAACCAATTTGCTCTAGAACACCACCTCCTCCCCCTTGAAAACATAATCCTCAGGCTTTTTACACTGACTCCATGCTTCTTTCTCTAACGTATTTAACAACACAATTTTCAGCAATTTCAACATGGATCTAAAATTACATTCTTGATTTGTACAGAGCATCAAATTCACAAATGTATTTTAGACTATTCTCCCACACCCAGTTATCTTGTGACTAGCATTTCAGATCAGGATTTGCCATCCACTTTCCATGCTTGTAAGTGAAAGGGGATACTAAATGGCAGTTTCAATATTATAGTAATATAATTAACATTTCCCCTTACAGTTCAATGTCATTAAAAGGATCATTGGGGGCTTTTAATGCCAGAAAATATTGTATGCACTGGTACTACTTGTCAATATGTCCTGCACATTTATGAGAAAAGGTAGCAAAATAATAGACAAAGTAGGCTATCCACAACCTTGAGGAATGCTAAAGTCTTCTAAATTACTTTTTCACTTAATTCTTTTTTCTGTGCTTTTCACTGGGTTGACAATGGTAGGCCCATTTTTCTGTAAAACTTCTTCAAGTAAAACCGAAAATTAATTTTAGAAAAGAAATAGCTTTAACCATTGTGCTTATCAATTATTTTTTAAAGTAATCTAAATCTGACAACTTCACCTAAAATTTGCAGAAAGAGTCAGAAAAAATAACATTATTTTAAGACCCACAAGAATACCAAATTTGAATTCTTAATTTGGTTATTTTCCTGTCATCCCAACTTAAATAAGTTTACAGCTCATCTTCCAAAGAAGAGACGTGGTTAAAAAAAGCAATTGTCTGGTTTTATTTTGTTTACATTGCACTGAAAATTTACATCATACTTTTACAAATCCTTTTTCATAAAAATATACTTCTTTACAAAAGTGTATGCATTAATATAAGAGGAGTAGCCAGTTGCAGAAGAAACATTTTAAACGATCTCAAATGTATTAACCTTAACATTAATGAATGAATAATAGTTATTGCAGTCATTTGAATAAACAAGAATAAATAACAACCAATGGTATAAAATATAAAACAGCATCCTTTTAGTAGAATACAGTTTGACAGAGTTGTATGAATATTCAAAACAAAGTGTTGTAAAATGATTTATAAGAAATTCATCAAACATTATAGAAATCCAAGCAGCAATCCTGGGTACAATGATTTTTGGTAGGCACTCTCTATTACGGTAATAAAAAGGTTATTTTCACAGAATTATTTATGTCTGAAAGGGACAATAACAGATAATTCACACTGGCTAACACACAGCATTTGTGAGTCATGCTATGAATGGAAGACAATGACCTACATCAAATAAATTACTGAGTTCCCACTAAATAATTCTGATATGAAATAACTGTAGAACTAAAAATTGCATTTCCTTAGAAGTGATTCTGGAATGTCTAAAACTTGTATTTGAGGGCTGTGGAATCTGAATTGTCCCTAAAATGAATGGATTGTCCCTAATAAAATCATGGCTTTATATATAGATATCGATTTTTTTTTTTTCATTGCACTATGGTAATATATTCAATTTTAAATGAGCTGTAAGAATTTTTTTCCATAGATATGGAATATATAGATAAAATAGATGTGAAAACACAGTATTTCCAAATCATAACTTCCTGTTGCCTTGTAGATCTGATCCAAAGTTCATTGAAGTCTCTGAGAATCCATCAATTTCAATGGGATCACATCATGCTTTGTGCATGCATCTTGTCAAAATTTTGAAGGAACAAACAGGTGGGATATGGCCTAGTTTTAAGAAACATGGACTGAAAAATGGACTCCTATTTTTCATATAGGGATTTCATTAATAATATTACTGTAAACTGCACTCTTTAATAAGAAATATTAAATTATGTTTTAACGTTTGAAGCAAATGTAAGATGGTCACTTCTGAATGTTCTTCAACATTAAAGGAACATAGTCACATACAAAGTTCAATTCATATTAGATTCTTCCTTGTAAAATTTGTCTAGATGTATGATTGACAAAAGAAATATATAAGCATTACAATTTGTGGGTATTGTTAATAGAAACAGAGAAAACAAGCTTGACTTGGAACATGAAAATGAAGCAAGATGTGAAGCAGGGAAGAAAATTCATTTTATAAGAGCATGAAATTTTAATTTTTTTTTTCTGTGATATTAAAAGAGTAAGTTATACTTGCTGATTTCTAAATACTACATCCTGGACTTAGAAATTCAACTGCTCTGAGAAAAATAAAATACTTAACGGGCTGAAAAAGGAAAAAAGATACAAACTCATGAGAAAGATGTAGCATATGACTGTTAAAGAGAAATCAGTGACCTATTGTCTCCTGTAAGTATAGCTCTTATTTTCTACCTATATCTTTTTTTTTTTTTAACCCAGTCCCTCTATTATAGTTTTATAAAGCACAGAATACTGATAGTGGATGCTCCTCCAATATATGCAAATATGTTTTATGTTTTAGAATAACCTCCTTTTTTAAAAAAGCAAATAAACTGTGAGTAGCACTCATGGAGTGCAGCAAAATTTTTTAAAACTCTCCGTGGCATACACAAAGAAGAATTCTGATCCAGTTTATGAAAAACAAAATAAAAACAAAATAACTACAACCCAGACTTGCCTATCGTCTTCAGGAAAAGGTGACCCACTAGATCCTGAAAAGTGTGCTTTAAATTTTTTTTAATTTTTTTTTTTTTTTTTTTTAATCAGTGAACTGTGTGTGCACTGTGTTGTGTGTCAATTTCCAGACTTTGAAGACAAATCATTACCACATTATACCATTGTGCAAACAGTGTTCAAGTTGGGGTCAAATCGTACTGCTTTCCCTTCCACTGACTTTGCATTTGTGTCATACATGGGGTTTTCAAAAGCAGCTTGTCCATTATTATTTTCATGTACAGAGCATCCTGTGTACTGTGTTTTAGGTGCAGTCCTGTAGAAGAAAGAAAGAAAATTTGTAACTGCAGTATTCCTCACTGACTTAATATGGTTTAAGAATAAGAACAGAATTTAGCTCCCAATTCCAGTTATAGGAGCTAAATATTTATGCTAAGAATTAGTACTGTCTTTATTGAAGTTTAAGGGCTTTATGATTCCCTGAAAATGGTGTTCACTTAGAAACTTAGTTAACAACCTTAGAAGAGGCTATCCATTGTTATTGTATCCATTATCCAAGTTGTTATCCATTCCACTTGGATGATCAGATTATAAAGAGTACAACAAAATCTTGTAAAGACATAATAATTCCCCAGTCAGATGACTGAGGGGTTTGTTTTCCCTTTGGAGACTCAGGAATTTTACCAAATTTATAGCTGAAATGCCCTCTTTTTCACTAAATAACTCAAAATATCGGAGTTCAAACCCTTAAAAGCTTTTGGTCTATATTGCTATTCCAAATGCATACTATATTGTAAGTCCAATATAAAAGGCCAAGAGAAGTGCTTACAGCATACAGCGAATAGCAAATACATAAAAAAATTACATGGGTAATTTTTCATATGCTGAAGCAGTTGAAAACAAGTAGCACTAATTAAAAATGATGGTACATGTTTTAAACTAATGTTATCCTGTAATATATATTACTAGTATTATTGTCAGACTATCAGATGTAAATCACTATTTTGGCAGTTAGTATGCAATGAATTGTCTTGGCATTAAAATGATTAAGGTTTCTTTAGTCATCAAATGCTTTAAAGCTACAGGACAAACTTACTGCACCCAAAGAATTAATACTGGTATCAATAAAATTAACAAAACTGTTGGACTTAGACTAATGAAACTGAAAAGACTGGTGGCTATTTAACATAATTGCACATGAACTAATAATTTCAGATGCAGAAACAGTTCCACAATGAAATCTCTTGATGACATAATGTTTGCATATACTTGTATGCAAATAAACTGGTCAGGTATTAAGATAAATTACTCAGGATATGACTCAATTCCATCACATGAAGAAAAGAATAAAGGCAACTTATTGTAAATACTCACAAAATCTACCTATTATATTATTCAGCATATGCCAATAATTTACATCATCTATTTTATCATAAAGAGATAAATTTATAAAATTTTAAATAGGTAGGAATGAAAGTACAGTGCTATATAATAAACTTTTCTCTTAATTATACCAGATTTTAATAGATGTAGGAAGAAGTCTACCTACATATTCTGCAAAGCTTTGTTATTTTACAGAAAACTTTATTTACACTAGCAAAAACTGAAGACAAAATCACCAAGATTTAGTGGAATAGAGGGATTCTGTATTTATAATTTGTACTTACCTTTGTTTATAAAGATAAAAGCCAAAACCAGCAAATATAAGGGCAAAGAAAGGCACAAGGATAGCAATGGCCACTGAACTACTATTTGTACCATGTGGTTGATTAGAAGAATTTGAACCCTCAGACATGTTAAGACCTAAAAAAACAATAAGAAAAAACAAGTAATATTGTATATGTGTCTGTTATTAGCAGCACATACTACTCCATAATATTTGGAATTCAATAACACCTTGTTACTGGGTCATCATCATATGTTCTGCTGCATACATACAGCTGTATGCTGAAACCCCCTGGAAGTTTAATATATAATATATTTTGATTACTATGTGATGCCACACGTTGGCAGAACAGTACACCTACTCTGGTACAGTAAATATCTTACAGCATAATTCTGAATGGGGTTCAACTTTTGTGTGTAATGACAACACATTACTGTACTGTGGTATGAAAAGTAAAACTTATAATAATGCATATTTTAGATTGATTATATTACTGGTTATATTGGTTTATTTCAGTAATTAATTAATACTACATATATACAACCCAAACATATTATCAAGGAAAAGGTCAATCACTTGAAAAGACAAATTGAAAACTCATTTCTTCCTTAGGTGCTGCTATTGATACACAGAGTGAAAGAGGAACAAATTTGAATAGCTAAAGCCAGATATTGATGAAAAAAATAGAAATATGACCTCCTGCACGGCTGAAGAATACATTATCTCCATTACCTACACAGACAAGTTATAGACCTTTTAAATGTGAAGAAAGGTGTTAACAATGACCTAGATACTACAAAAAAATTCTTCCCAGGAAGAGTGTTCGGGCATTAGAATGAGCTGCCCAGGGAAGTGGTGGAGTCACTGTCCCTGGAGGTGTTTAAAGAAAGGTGGGATGTGACAGTGTCATGGCTTAGTTGATAATGTGATGTTAGGTCTTAAGTAGGAGTTGATGGTCTCCAGTCTTTTCCAGCCTAGTTGATTCTGTAATGCATCTTCAAAGTTAATTTTCAAGATTTTAACTGGATCTTTTAAGAATTGCTTAGGTCACAAAGTTTTCTGACTTTCTTGACCATGTAAGACAATATACAGAAATTAAAAAAAACCAAAACAATAACAAAAAAAGACCCCAAACAACCATCCAGGCTGTGAGGAAAATTGTGTGGGAACAACAATCAAAACATTTTATTTCAGAGAAGCTAATTTTGTGTTTGTGCATGTGAAAAATGAAATGGTAAGCACGCTAAACGAAATCTGTTCAAAGACTGTGAATCTCTTTATAGATATTATTGACTATATTAGCAACAATTAAATCTTGTCTAGAATTTCACTCTGAATCATTCTTTTCCTCAAAGTTATACACCAATAAAAAGTATCTTCAATATATTACAGAAAAGAATCTCAAACATATCATCCAACAATCAAAGGATGAAATATAATTTTCTTAATAATCTATCAGACCATTTGCCAAAGAAGTCTTGCATTTTAATTTTTCTTAGATGACTTTCAAATATTTTAAGAAGTTAATAAAAGGAAATAACTTCTTATATTCATTAAAAGAAAACATTTCTCAATGAAGATACTTCTAAAAATTCTTGCAAGTAATTTACATTTGAAATTACAGTGAAAAACAAGATCACAAAATGCATATTTAACTGTGACTTAGAACTGTGAAAAGAGAAAAAATTGACTTTACATTCCTTCCTTCCAGCACATTCAAGAATTAAAGAATTTCCTAATTTTACAGAAAAAAAAACCAACCAAACAATACTTTGTGGCTGAAAGAATACAATTTTCCATCCACATATAGGAATTTTACCTGAAGAAAAGCACTCTGTCTAAACAGCCATTATACGAGTGAGAAAGAAGTCCTCTTCTAAAGCATTTCCAACAGTGTTTTATCACTTAAAATTCAGTATTAACTAAATTCAAATTCTCATGGAAGGAGAAAGATCACAGTTCTTAAGACAACATTAAAAAAGAAAATTAAATTCTTTCCCTAAATAACACAACAGAATGTTGTCACCAGAGCTCTGTTACCAAAGCTCTCCTAGTATAGAAACAAGAAGTCAATTTTTAGGAAATAAACACTTATTAAGTTAGACTTTTTTCTTCTTAAAAGTAATATAAGTATTTACCTGCAAATATTTAGCAGTTTCCCTCTTCTAACCAATGTTTAGGTGAAATAGTGTTTCATCACCATAAGCAAGAAATCAGTTTATCAAAGCATTCTACAACATGGGTTTTCTAGATAGCTATTAAGATAAGAAACTAAATGCATTTTACATATAATTAGACAAAAACATTGCTCAAAATATTACAAATGAATACATATACTATGCAGTAGATTGCAAGTCCTCTATAGCTCCTTACAACTTATTTGTAACTACCACTTAAATGACAGTTTAAAGATATTAATGTCTCAATATACTATACAATGTCAATTCTGTTAACATCCTGCAGATACCCTCACATTACTGGATATAATAAAACAGAATATAAAACAACAAACTAGCAAAGAATTAGAATTTGTTGAATACCTATTCTTTGAAGTCCAAATTGTCCGTAATCTTTACCCTGGATGAATCCTTGAAAAACATATGTTGCTCCATCAGGTTCAGCAGAAACCTGTAAACAAAAGGTACTTTAAATTAAATGGGGAAAAGTTTGCTACAAGTTACATGTATCCATTTGAAAAGGAGCCATTCTATTCTATATCCTAATATGCTTGACTGGTAGCTGCTATTCCCCATTATAAACACCTTCTTTTTCCAAGAAATTAATATATTAATTTAAAAAAAAAGACAGGACTGCTATAGGCACAACTTAGACATGGTGGTTTATGGTCACATATGATACCTTATACTACCTTTACCTGTATTTTCTTAAAACCACTAAGACCTAAAGTTTCTGGTAGTTCAAATGTCAGTATTTCTTAGCTCTTATATACTTCATAATTTACTATATTTTTAGGAAGTAGATAGAAAAAGTTATATTGCATATAATCCTAAGGATGCAAGTATTGAGGGTTTAATAGCTAGTTTTAAGCTAAATAAAAAAGACCTCAAATTAATTGAAAGTTCTTTTTATTTTTCTCAGTGCCTATCCCAATAAGTACTGAATTATACATCCACAGACCAGAAGAATATTGAATAAGGTTTTGGTACAAGGGCACAATATGCTAGTATAAACTAAAAGGTTTGTGGGAGGGGATGGTTGTGATCCTATGATTACCTCTCTTATTACATTAAGTACAGTCTAAAGTAGTGCACTGCAAACGACATGACAGATACTTGCTTCTAAGAATAGTTATTAGGTTAAAATTCAGTGTTTTCTAGGTAGGTTCATTTAAGCTTTTCCCCTAAGCTTCCCTTTCTCATGACACAGTATGTCTTCAGCAGTGACCTGGAGCCATGTTTTCACTGAAGACCAGGTGCCTTTCTTAGGTGAATTTTTTACTTTGGGCTCAAGCAGCCTCTTTGTGCTATTCCAAGACTCAAAGAAAAAAAAAAGTTCAAGTAAGGCCAGTAGGTAAATAAGCTTATGGAATGTAGGGAGTATACTGTCTACTTCTGCATATTTAAAAGTCTGAAAGTAAATTCCTTGCTTTTGCTACCTCAGGAGCATGTTTGTGAAGCCTAAAGTTTGTACAAGCCAAGAGAGTTAGTCCTTGTTACTAGTAAATTTATTGCTTAATGAGTTTAGTTTAAGGTTTTCACTCTGCACCGTTTTAAAAAATTATTGTTCAACCAGTACCACTTGTTATAAAAATATAAATTTGTGCATACAATTCAATGTACACTTCTTCCTCTCTTTAGGCATGTGCACACATAGTGGTGTCCCTGTACTGCTTAACCAATAGGTGAAATACATGAAAACAGACAAATTCCTTGAATAATTAGATAGTGTAATAAGGATATATGAATGTTTATCCTCATCCAAATAATTTTGGGCTCTTTATTTCCTAAAATATCTACTTTTTTCTCTGTCTGTTCTTGGAAAGCATTTCCTTTTCCTGGTTTAATCACATCCCAGAAAGCTGGGCTATTTAACCATCTCTTGTACCTCTCCTCCTCTCAGTTATGTGCTCTCTTCCTCTCTGTTTTAAAGAATAAACTTGGAGCCAGAACCCCAAGGGGCCTAATGCTTAATTAATCTATTTTGTTTTCCACATACATGTGACAGTTCATCTTTTTCAACATATTTCTAAAAATATCACCAAAAAGGTAAAAAATGTATGCTAATACAATGATCAAAATTGTTATTGTATTAATAGAATATAATAATTATTATAAATTGATTTTATGTTTAATTATTATAAAATGGCTAAATATATTGGAATAAAGAGATCTATGAGAAAGGCTTCTGTACTAACACGCATTATAATTTTGCTTACTCTAAGACCGTTCCCATATTTTCCCTCAGACTGGCCTTCTACATTGTACAAGGAAATTTTCATGTAATTTAATGAACCAGCCTTGCTAACAAGATTCCATTTGATATGTCTCAGGATTTTTGGGTTGTAAAAATCAGCACGATTTCAACCATACCAAAAATCATTCCCTCTCTTTTGTAGCAGAAATATACTCACAAAACCATCCATAGCCCATTTTTCCTCTTTCAACTTGCTTGCAGATGTATGGGAGGGTGCTTTAATGAGATATATGTGGAGCATTAGCCGAGCTTCCTGGCTTTTATATACTCCTGTAGAACATAGTTTAAAAAATTCATATTTGTGTTGACTGGAAAAATAATGTCATCTTTGAGAATAAACACATCATCTCTTGTCTTAAAGAGGAAAAGCAGGAAGAATAGGTACCAATTGTCAACATTGTTTGTTTAGAAAGATGCACACTATTTTGAAATTACTTCAATAATCATAAGATTTCAATAAAAACCATTTTTAGCTTAGCCTGTAGAGAGGAGAGAAGGGAAACCCCATACACACAGCTGTTACTTCAAGTCTTAGGCAGAACATTGACAACAATCTGATTTGAAATGGAAAATATTGTTCTGAATCAGGAAGAGTGTATTTAAACCTCACATCCCTACTTTCAATACATATAATTTAGTCATTACATAGAAAATATAATAATAGGAAGATCCACACACAAATTCTATTTGAAAAGCTGCCACTAAATTTAAAAAATAAATTGAAAATATTTTTTTTAAATTGGATTGTTCTTCATCAGTTATTTTGGTCAGTTACAACAGTTTCTTCCACATAATGAGAAGACTTGTATGCAACCTTATTTACTCCGTAGACATGATTATTGACTCATTCTTGTTCCTGCAGAATAATTACTTAGAACCCAAATATCATTATTTGTTAATTTGGAAATCAAAATAAAATACCACAATATGTTTAGTGATTTCATCTTACATGGGCAATGATTCCTAATTCATGTTTCTTGTATACATGCCTAAACTAAAAAAACAAAAGTCTTTTCCACACTAAGGATTGGTGACAGCCCTATAGGAGGTATCATTACATATAAATAATCCCTGTGCTAATGAGATTTTCATGTCAACACTGCACTGAGCTCAAATGAATGAGCCTTGGCTAGATGGGTTTATTCTGTGGATAATTACAGCAAGTACAGGCGTCAAAATAAAAAAAAGTAAAAATAGATGCATCAAATGATGGAATTCAAAACAGTAAATGACGCAGGAGGAGGGAACTACTTTTCATTTGAGAAAACTACAAACTGAGTGTAGGTGAATTCACCTTCTTGGCATGTAAATGTATTTTTTGATCCATCCCTACATCCCTAGTCTTAAGATACCCTTTCAGTATATGAGATCTCAGTGTTCCATCTGTAGAACAGGGAAATAAATTAATTATATGATGACATGTAATGCCTATGTGAAGACTGGAAAAAAGGGCATTTGGAGACACATTTGTGTCTAGTTAAAGGAACCTTTCATTTGGAGGAGGAGCGTTTTGAGTGAGAATTCTGAAAATACTACATCTGTTGTTCCTAATATCTTCATGGAAATTACATGGATGAAATTAATACAATAGAAAAAATTCACACACAGCTGGCACAAACATAGTTAGCAGTCAGAAAACATTCAGTCCAGATTCTCAAGCGTGATTCTTCAAAGGGCACCTACAAAATAACTTAACAGACAAACCTAATGATAAAAATTCACCACTCTACTCAATAATAGGAAATAAGATCTCAGAAGAAACACAGATTCTGTGGCTCTTTACATCCTTCCTGTACACCACCCCTCTCAGCAACTTGGAGATCAGGCCCAGCCAAAAATGCTTATGAAAGGCAGATCTTGCTTGAATACTCTGGGCTCCTTCTAAGATAAGGTGACTCAGTGGATGAAAGAAATGCTGTGGATGTTATCTCACTGAACTCTGACACCATTTTCAACAGCTTTCTTCTGGAGAAACCGACTGTTCATGGGTTGAACAGATGGACTTTTCACTAAGTAAAAAGCTGACAGTCTGGATGAGCTCAGATTTATGTTGACTAAAGTCACATCTAGCTGGTGGCCAGTCACAACTGGCATTCCCCAGAGCTCAATACTGTGGCCAGTCCTGTTAAATATCTTTATCAACAATCTGGATAAGGTACCCTCAGTCAGTCTGCAGATGACACTAAGTTGGGCAGGAGCGTTGACCTGCTGGAGGGTAGGAAGGCTCTGCAGAAGGATCTGGACAGGTTGGATCAATGGGCCTGCACTTGGGTCACAACAACCCCAGGCAACTCTACAGGCTTGGGAGGCCCTGGGGTGCTCATCTTGGCTGAACACGATCCTTCAGTGTGCTCAGGTGGCCAAGAAGGCCAATGGCATCCTGGCTTGTATAATAAATATGGTGGTGAGCATTACCAGGGCAGTGAACAACCCCCATATTTGACACTGGTGAGGCCACATCTTAAATCCCACATTCAGTTTTGGGCCTCTTATTACATGAGAGACATGGAAGTGCTGGAGCATGTCCAGAGAAGGGCAACAGAGCTGGAGAAGGGTCTGGAGCACAAGTGTTATGAGGAGAGTCTGAGGAAACTTGGGCTGTTTAGTCTGGAAAAAAATGAGATTGAAGGGAGACTATCTCCTCTCTTCAACTACCTGAAAAGAAGTTGAAGCAAGGTGTGTTTTGGTGTTTTTCTCAAGCAGCAAGTGGTTGGATGAAAGGAAATGGCTTCAAGTTGTGCCAGGAGTAGTTTAGATTGGATCTTAGGAAAAAAATCTTCACTGAAAGGGTTGTCTGGCATTGGAACAGGCTGTCCAGGGAAGTGGACAGCCTCCAGGTCAGCATCCCTGGAGGTATTTAAAAGATGTGTCCATGTGGCACTTCCAGAGACATGGTTCAGTGGTGGATTTGGCAGTATTAGGTTAACTTGGTTATCTTAGGTCTTTTTAGACCTAAACAATTCTATAATTCTAACTTTTTTTTTCTTATTTAGAAAATCAAACAAGTGTCAGCTCTAGTTTCTTGCCATGTTCATTAGCTATCTCTGACTTTATAGGTCAACATATCATATTTATTATTAGTCATTAGGCTACTGTGGGGAAATTTCATAATTAAGAATTAAGAAAATCTCAGGAAAAGTACTTGAAGTCTATTTAAAATGTTTAAAAGACAAACATGAGAATTATTATGACTCTTTCACTCCTTATTGACTATTAACTCCAAATATAGTAAAAACTTGGAAAAGCGAAAAAAAAAACAGAGGAAGGAAAGAAGTGAAAAAATCCCTACCTTTGAAAAGGAACTGAAATGCAATGAAAATTTCTTTGATAAGATAATAAAGTTATGCAGAAAGTTACAAGAAACCAATATATGTAAGACAGAAAAAATGATTAAAAAAAAAGGAAATTCGTTTTCCTTAGCCCATACCTGATAGCAGCAATTCCATATTGCTGTTTGTAAGTGTTGCATTTACTCTTCCTGAAGTCGCATTGAAACTGGTGACTGTCAAAGTCATGGGCTGCTTCTTGCTTTTGTAATTGTAAGATCCTTTCCATATATAATTTTGGGCAAATACATCATCAGGAACTATACAGACGAAAACATGTTTCAATACATTTTGCAATATTTAGTACTTAAAAAGTCAACCAACAAAATGGGTGATAAATATTAGCATTTTCTTTCCTTTACTCTTTATAAATCTACTAGGCATATATTTCAGATAAAAAACATAGAAACCTGGCACAAACTTTTATGAAAGAAATGTATTTGCACTGAAGAACACAACCACATCTACATCTTCATTTGTTTTTTCCTAAAATATGGATCGTTCCCAGAGTTAACCAGTTTTACAAATTCTAAAAGCTTTAGTCAGAATATAATATTCCACTCACTGTAGAATCTTTTCTGTGCCAGCACAGACAGCTAGGGACATAGTGCTAGCATTAAATTTTGCAGAAATTAGTACCTATTTAAATATCAAAATTTTCAGAAGCATTTTCTTTAAATGATATGAAATATTACGAACATTTTCTTTATTATCCTGTCAATTTTTCTAATTAAAAAAATATATAACAAATTTTGTCTTGTCTTCAAAGGCTTAAAAACATTACGAGCTCCACCAGGAGAAAAAAATTAATTCTCTAATTTAAAATTTAAAACAAATCATAGTCTGCCAGGGAATAAATATGCTAGATTTATACCCTCGCATGTAATACTTATCATTAGCAAACTCAAAAATTATTAATTTAAGTAGCTGTATTCCAGCAAGAAAAAAACCCCACCAAAACAACAAGAAACTACCTATGACAAAAACTGACACATGCAAATCTTTAAATCTTAGCATGAGATACCTTTTAAACAATTAAATAAAAAGTGATTTATACGGGGCTTACTACACTTTCCAAAGTAATGTATTGGAGTTATTCCTATAAGAATCACTATTTAAAATCAGTACTTTCACATTATGTGAAGTAATTCACACTGAACTTAAAGCTCTGTGTTCATGTGTGCATTGGCATCTCACGTCAGATAAGCAGAGAAGAATATTTGCCCTTTTCTCCCTCAGGATACCCCTAAATCCAAGACAGGCACACTGGAATACCCACAGTTTTCCTCCATCATTTATTTTATGCATCACAAAGACAGTTTGTCTTCCCCATCATCCGTAAAGGAGCATTCCTAGTTTTTCTGTCTCTGTTCATGTATGTGTATATGTATATGTTTCTTGAAAAAAACATGAAGAAATTGGACTTGCAAGCAAGGAAACTGCATAGTGTAAATGCTCTGATGCTGTTGATTTGTAACCTGCCTGAAATATACTTCCTGACTTTTAGGAAAACCGATCTTTATGTGCTATATTGATAGTTAATTGGGATTGCACAAAATGAATGAAAATTTTCTGAATTAACAACTTGACATTTACCATTCAGCAGCTCACCATTGAAAACCAGTTTTGAACTAGTACACAAAATGTTAAAAAAAAAAAAAAGCCCCCAAATCCCTGTATGCTAAAGTACTACTTTTAAATCTTATTCATTATCAGTACAAATTCAATAGGTTTATTATAGTCAAAGGTTCATTTTAGTTAAGGAGACTGCTCTTTTCAAAAAATCTCTTCAGTGGACAGAGAGCTTCTCTTGTCAGGACATCCAAATATGGTTTTCAGCACATCAGTTTAAACTGGAGACTTTAGTCAGAATTGAAGACATTACCTTGTCTCAGCTAAAATTAGCTTTTTTGGAGGCTAAATTCAAGGCTAATACTAAGTATTTAGGTAAAGCAATTTCAATTAGCAATACGTAAAAAAAATGCAGGACTGCAGAAAACTGAAAAAAATCTTCAAATTATGTCAAGGTGAGTAGTACAGTTACTAAATAGGTAAATTGCAGAGAATCTTACACAGAACAGTGATTTCAGTAAAATCAATAAAAGTCTCATTACATAACAGAAATTTTATATAGATATAAATTATACCATATGATAAATTAACTTCAAAATTAGGGAAAAATTTAATTAGCTTTTCCCCCTTGTTAATCCAGTGCCTAATCTAATATCCTTTACACATTCTAAACTACTCAGTGCAATCTCAGTAAACTGACCCTCATTGTCTTTTCTGCAGAAATGGTTTATAACTATAAATACTTTGGCATACTTACCACTTAGTTTGGGACTTGGTGTTCCCAATGCTGGTCTGGGATCCTTCACTAATATTTTTGAACCAGCTGTTAGAAACAATAAACAATATAAAGACAAATCAGTAGCAAAGTGTTACTCAGAAACAAAGAAAATAATTTCCACCATGGAATGTATTTGTTAAAAAGTACATAATATGGTACTTAAAACTCAAATACGAATGTGATTTAAGTTGATATCAAACCTTAGTATCACAGGAGCACTTGCAGACAAATTCATTCTGTTCCTCCATATCCTCCTAAATCAGACACCTGGATGCTATGAAGTAATTTTTAGTAGTCAAACAGTGAAGGGTTTCACTTCAGAATTTACAGTCCTAGACCATGTACCTAATATGTGAGATGCCTCCTAATATATCATCTAATCCTGGCTCTATGTCACTTGGATTAGGAACAGTGAACAGTGCATTGACTGCAATGTAAGACCAAAAAGTGAAGACATACATAACAAAGGGAACTTGAAATTATTTATCTCCAGGACTTAATTATCTTCAACAGTACTGAGTGAGACATCTTGTGTTCAAGACTGAAAACCTGTGGGCGTTGTCTTAATCTCTTAATATTGGAGGAGAAGGTCCCTGGTTCTTTAAAGGATAACAACAGAAAGAAAGAAACAAACAGAAGAGGCTGTCCACAGTATCTCCAACTGCTCAGGTGATATGAGAACTGGAAGTTGGAGAAAATAATTTCTTCTTTGCTTAGAGCAGGACCTCTCCCACCACTGAAGATGATGAACTAAATGCACTAGGACATTATAATTTCCCAGATATAAAGCTATTTCATTTTGAAGAAACTAATTGGATTCACTGAAACATAAACAAGACTAATAATTCTTTCTCCTGATATAAAATATTCTCATGTAGCACTAGACTTAATTCCTTGCTCCAACTGTTATTTCAATATTTTTTATTTTGGGTCCTGGCCTTGAACCCAGGCCTTTTCTCTTCAATCCATGTTCTAAAAAAATACAAAAGAAAAGAAACTACCTTCCCCCTGAGTTGAGTATTTTTCTGCATAAAAAGGAAAATTTTGCAAGAAGGACTGAGAATATGCTTATTGAGAATAAATTTTAGCTTTTTCAAAAGGTCTTTTCTTGTCATGTATGTTAAAACTGTAAAGAAGCAAGGGCAGGGGCTGAAATGCAGCCTAAGGTTCTCATGGACTGTTACTACTGATTGATTAACCTCTATTTCCTCTCTGGTTTGAAAGAAACTTACTGAACTTCACTGTACATTGTTGACCTGGAGGGCATGATTCAACAGCATATGCTTTCTGATGACATTAAGTTCAGGTTAGAAATATCTCGATCACACTTTCCACTTGGGCTTTAGCATAAAAAGATGATGAGTCAATTTGCCTTGTCAAGTTGAATAAATTTCTAGTCAAGTCCACAACTGAAATTTGAAACACAAAATTATACTTAAATATGAATTTTAGATACAAATCCAAAACCAAAACTAGATAACTATGAAGTTTAAGTTCATAGGTCCAGATATTTGAGAAGGACTTTCAAGATTTCAGTTTTGTATTGAAAGGATCAAATTCTAGTTTGATTCCCCTACATGATGCCTTTTGGTTTCTGCCTGTTTTATATGTTCTCTGTACTCTTTGCACATATATTTGTAGCTCTGTAGCCTATTGTATTAGTAGCTAGCTTTTCCAGTGCTTTTCTATGGTCTTTCCCAGCAGAAAGACAAAACAAATTCCAGAGCTCCCAGCTCCAGGGGGTGTAAGGCCCTGTCCTATCTCAGTTCTTCCTGGGAACCAAGGCCGAGAACAACTCTGAGGTGCATTTTCATAAACAAAGTACAGCCAGTACTGAGAGAGGGGCTCCAGAGAAGGGGCTGGACCTGGGGGGGAATTGAATCATCACTTGTCCTCCTAATTGGTGCTTTTAATCAATTATGCTAATTTCCTAAAAGCTATAAATATGTACTCACCCCTGGAGGGGAGGGGCTTTTATGGACACCTTTCCATAACTGCTCCTGAAGACCTTCAATAAAAAGATCCCTCTTTATCTTACCTCCTTGCTAAAATGATCTCAAGTTTCTTTTCCAGGTCGGGGGAAAAGGCAACAATACACATCCCTTTAGAGTTCTCAGCTCCAAACATTTTATTCCTTTTCATGCATTTCCAAGTTATTTTTGTGAAGTTCACAATAAGAGGTGAACAACCTGAGCTGGTGTTCTCTGCTCCATTGGAGAGATATTTCACCTTGCTGTATAGCCAAAACTGAAATTATTTAGGAAATATTTTGGTTTATGTTATTAGATTTAATACTTTTCAATATATTACTCATTCTTAGCTTCATCCACTACTAAAAAGAAGAAGAAACACATCTGATCTTAAATTTTTTAAAATTTCTGTAACATTTTTTCAGGACATTTGTGAGCTAAGACACATGACAATGTAGATACACTGACAGCTACTAGTTAATATTAAAAAAAAAATCTCAAAAAGTTTCCTTACTATCAGTACAAATAATGCTACTTCTTTCATCATCAGCAGCAGAAAATTCTTGAAGCAAAATACAGTCTATGAATCACATTTGGTCTGCCATAATACTTTCCAAGTACTGAACAAGTCATAAGCTTCCTGGCTGCTAGCTTTTCAGCACTTTCCCAAAGCTCTGCTTTATTTTCCCCCAGCACTTGCCTGGCATGCAATTCCAGGACACCTGTTTTTTAGTAATACAAACTAATCATTTCCTATTTCCCTTCCAAGTAGCAGTGTTTGGCTACAAAGCATTTGAACGCCTCTGTAAGAGCCCTGGGGATAACCACATCTGAAACATTAGGTAACAGTAATCTGAAAAGGCCTTTAATTATTCAGGAAATAAAATTCAAACAGTTCCTACACTTGAGTATATTCTTTATCTCACATGAAAACCACCTTTCTCACCATGACTTGGCTACAATGTTTTTCATGTCCTACCATGACAAAGTGGGTAGTAAAAATTAGAAATAAACTTAAAAGACTGGAACAGCAAGGACAAAGTAGATACATTTTGTTTTCTAGTAGTATACAGCTCCTTACATAAAAAATATAAAATAATAATAAATCCTATGGATTAAATTCATACAGGGATTCAGACATCTTCTTGGACTTTAGGAATCTTTCTCAAATATTAGTACAGAGTCATTCAATCATTTAGGTTGGAAAAGACTTCTGAGATCTTAGAGTCCAATAGCTAACCTAACACTATCAAGTCCTCCACTACATGATGGCTCTAAATGCCACATCTACACACCTACCTCCACCACTTCCCCGGGCAGCCTGCTTCAATGCTTGACAACCCTGTATAATTTTTCCTAAAAATGTTTTGGAATATCCAACCTAAGCCTCCCCTGACACAGCTTGAGGCCATTTCCTCTCACCACTTGTTAATTTGAAGAAGAGACCAACACTCACCTTGCTACAACCTCTTTTCAGGTGGTTATAGAAAGCAATAAGGTCTCCCCTCAACATCCTTTTCGCCAGGACAAAGATCCCAAACTTCCTTAACCTCTCCTAATAAGCCTTGTGCTGCAAACCTTTCACCAGCTTCATTTCTCTTCTTTAAGCACAGTCCAGTACCTCAATATCTTTCTTGGAGTGAGGGACTCAAAACTGCACACAGTATTCAAGGTGTGGTCTCACCAGTGCCAAGTACTGAGTGACCACTAAGGAGGGCACTTTGCTATAGAAAGAGATTTGGTTCATCAAGCAGGACCTGCCTTTCATAAAAACATGCTAACTGGGCCAAATCAAATTGTTGGTGTTCATGTGCCCACTGCAAGTAAAGAAAAGCACTGAAATATGACAGATGGCAGATGCAGCAGGAAACTGAAGAGCTTACCTTCACAAACTGGAACCTTCCCAGTCCATGTGCCATCAGACCTACAGGCTCTGTGCTCTGATCCTCCTGCCAAGAAGAAGCCTGGCTGACAAGTGTAAATCAATGTATAACCAAGTGATGGAAGATCCATTCCTGCAACATTAGCATGACTTGGTGTTTCTGGTTGTTTACAGCTGTGAGCTACAAAGAAAAGATAAAAATATTGTTCTGTCAAAATGGTCAAAATATTTCTGAAAACATAATATATGCCCATTCCAACAGTTAACTAATGAAGTAAAAAATCAATAGAAATTACATATTAGTTATTTTAATTCACATTTTAAATTACTATGTAGTCTGTAAATATCACCATGCATCTGTAAATACACTTTTAAACATGAATCTTCAATTCCAAGGAACCAAGAACTGACTTAAAGTCATTTGCATGAACAAAACTGTCTGCATGACAGAAACAGCACACATCATACCAGGCATAAAAGCAATCATGGCTTGTAATTTATATAACTTATGACATCTATGTAGCATTGCAAGCAAATGGTCAGTTGGAAAACACTATGAAACGTCAAGGAAAAATCGAAGGAGAGTTGTAAATATCAGAAAAATTAAATTACCATTTCTAATCTCATATGGAATGTCTTACATATTTAGCAATCACCAGAATGTGGAATTTATGTGTTATCTCAAAGACAGCATACCTCCAGAGCAGAGTTCACCTTTCAACACACTGAGCTACTGATTTGCTGTTTGCTTAAGATTAACACTAGCACCACCTGAAATAATACTAGTGCTGCTTCCTTCTGTGGATATGTTCTCCACTCACTGAAGTGATTCTGTAAGGTCAGACCTTATAAGGTAAGACTATATCCAGAAAAATACAGCTGACTAGCTGAACTAGAAAGACTAACCATTATCTTAAATCTTCAGTAAATTATCATTATTACCAAAGAGAAAAAGATCTACGAAATGAAGTGCTGCTGTCTGTACTCTAAGAAAATTCTCTCTATTTCAGGTTCAAAATTTTTCAATTGCTAACTCTTTTTTGTCCATCTTAAAATATCCTGACTCCTTGGCTGGGAAACAGTTCAAACTCTTTACTAGAACTGATTTTAAGTATATACTTTTCCACATATTTTAGAACAGGGCCTTCTGGTATGTCCTATTCTCACTACCTCCTCTCTGAATTGGAAGGGTTGCACCCTCTTACATAGAAATTGACTTTGGATTAAAATCTGCCTATTTTCTCTTTCTCTTTTTTATTTTTTTTTCCTTTTAGTTCTATTGTTTATTATAGAAAAAATCACTCAGAACCATATTTCTAGCTCCTGTTAGCTAGTAATGCAAATTTCTGTTAACTTTCAGTTAATAAAGTCATACAGGGTAACTTTATGACAATATTACTGCAGCTAAATAATCTAGATTAAAAAAACTGAGAAAAGAAAATTATTGTTTCTTACGTATGCATTCTGGCTGGATTCCACTCCATGTAAGATCAGGAAGGCAAGTTCGTGTTGTTGAACCATGGAGCAGGTGTCCTTTTTTACACTGAAATTGAACAACATTTCCTACCTGTTGAAAAGTAGAAAACACAGTAATATTGTTATGAGCAACTATCAGCTGGGATTTTTTTTTCCTAAATTTGATCACTCCTTCACATAATACAGACTTGATAAGTTGTGATTCTCTTTCTCTGGAAGGTAAATTAATTTAACAGAACAATTTGATATGAAATAAAAGATTGCTTCATTCTCAGTAGAATTACTCTCCCCTCAAAATTAGATCCTCCATGGAAGAAAATCAAATCCTCAACTTCTGTGGTCTCTCTAGTGTGTTGCTTTGGGCCTGGTACAGTTGATGAACTGTGAATTTGGAAAAAAAGCTTATGGAGCTTATGTTGCCTTCCCCACTCTGGATCAAAGGGGAGCCAGTTGGGCAAATTTGCTACAAACAAGGGAAGTCACAGAATTGAAATGGGTATTAGATTTTGCTGGACTTTTGCTGAACGAGATCCCCCTTTGAGGAATGCTGGGTATATAATGAGAAATATATGATTAGAATAGACAGGGCCGGTCAACAACACTGTCACATGCTTCAAAATGTTCCTATGATATTTTAATTTTGTTTTTTTATGAGAGGAGGTAAAGAATAACAGCTTTTTATACCACTTTGATAATAGAAACTGAAACACAAGTACATTACAATTTACAATAGCAATTCATCTGAGATTAGCTTTTAATTATTATTCTTGTTATGGGTATGTGTTGCATAAAAAGGAAAATAGAATTCGTGCAGTTTCTGCATAAACATAAAATGGAATAACTTGTTCAGCATGTCCAGACATGGTGAAATTGATGAAAATGCAAATAATTCTTCGTTTCCATCAGAAGCGAGGAAATTAGATTATAAGTACGTCATTCAGAGAGTATTGTATCACATAGTGTGAGTGGTTAACTCAAATATTAAGGTGCATAGATCGTATCTACTGTTCTGCAGTGACCTGTATTAATATATTTATCTACTCATGTTTAAACAAGAAGTTGAAAACTTTAAACTATCTGTGACAGCACATTTATAGCTCTGGTTTGGGTTTGATTTTTTAATTATTTTGTTTAAATGCATAACACTTGATTCAGACTGATGCTCAAAGGTGAAATGTAGATTCTTTCCTGATAGTTTGATACTGGGAAACAGCATTTCACTGCTACAAGTATTCATTTGAAACTTTATAGTACTATTCCATTTCAGCTCAAGTTTCTCATCAGAATGAAATTTAATAATAACCCATGAACTACAGATAGTAGCTCATCAACACAGGATGTGATTTAAAATTCATCTCCCTTTATTTTGTTCTTTTCTGTGCTCACTGGACTATGTAATTACTTTTAAAAGATTTTGAAGGAAATACACTAAATCACTTGCATGATTAAGCACAAAGTAGTAAAATACTACAAGTTTTAGAAATAGCACCAAGTAGCTGTAGAAGGTTTTTTTCTTTTTTTGTGATAAATATCTTAGCTAAAACAATCAACACCAATATATCACTTTAAAAAAGTACTAGCCTTAAGACAGATGTGCTCATATGACTACATCAGTGGACAAGAGAAGCACTACAGATATAATTAGTCTGGACTTCTGTAAAGCCTTTCGCAAGATTCCCCCACACATCCTTCTCTAAATTGGACAAAGATGGATTCTCAGTGGACTGTTAGATGGATAAGAAAGTGATTGGACAGCCATATCCAGAGGGTAGTGGTCAACGTTTCAGAATCCCAGTGGACATCAATGACATCTGGTGTCCCTCAGGGTTCCGTACTGGAACCAGTGTTAATTAATATCTTCCTTAATGACACAGGTGAAGGGATTGAGTGCACACTCAGCAATTTTGCAGATGACACCAAGCTGAGTGGTATGGGTGACACATCTGAAGGATGGGATCCATCCAGAAGGACGTGGACAAGATTGAGAAGTGGCCTGTGAGAACCACCTGAGGTTTAGTAAGACTAAGTTCAAGCTGTGCTGCACTACACCTTATAGTAGGGGAGGACTGAAATATGAACAGATCGAGAACAGCCCTGCCAAGAAGGATTTGGGGATGCTGGTGGATGAGAGACTGGGCATGAGACAACAATGTGCACTTGCAGCCCAAAAAGTCAATTGTATCCAGGGATGCATCAAAAGCAGCGTGGGGCAGCAGGTTGAGGGAAGTGATTCTGCCCCTCTGCTCTGTTCTGGTGACACCTCACTCAGAATCCTGCATCCTGCTTTGGGCATCTCAGCGCAAGAAAACCGTGGATTTGTTGGAGAAAATCCAGAGGAGGGCCACCTAAATGTTCTGAGGGATTTTCCTACAAGGAAAGGCTAGAGAACTGTGCTTGTTAAGCCTGGAAAAAAGAAGGCTTCACTCTGACCCCATTGTGGCCTTCCAGTCACTGAAGGGAGACTACAAGGAACATGGAGAGGGACTGCTTACAGACAGACATATGTAGTGATAGGACAAGGGGGAATAGATTCAAAAGAGAGTAGGTCTAGACTAGATACTAGGAGGAAGTTCTTTGTTGTGAGGGTGGTGACACACTAGCACAAGTTGCCCAGAGAAGTTGTTGATGATCCATATTGGCTGTGTTCAAGGCCAGGTTGGATGGGGCTCTAAGCAACCTGGTCTACTGAAAGATGTCCCTATCCATGGCAGGGGGGCTGAAACTAGATTATCTTGAAGGTTTCTTCCAACACAAAACCATTCCACGATTTTATGGTTTCACAAGAAACAAAACCGTTATATATGTAAGCACCAAAGCAGCATCAAAAATGCAACAGTTGCCCAAGGGATGAAAATGTTCAAAAAGTTCTGCCATGCTGTTCAAAAATAGGAATAAATGAAGAAAAATTACAAAAATTATGTAATAACCAATATATTATATTAATTAATTATATAGGAGATGTATAGTAATTATGAAACAAATAAAAGTAATTTTTAAGTTTTGTGGTCTACTTTGCAATATTCTTGTGTCAGAGGCACCAGGTGGCGCTACAATACAGGATTCCCTGCTCAAAAAAATTCTCAGCCCTGAGATGTTCTGATTTGTTGTAATTTTCATTCTACAGCTCAAGTAGAAGCATTAGTACTCCGGACAACACTGTTGTCATCCAATAAGAAAAAGTAGTGCTTGATCATTTCTGTTCTATAGCTGCTTTTCCTATAGTGTCAGTTATAGCTTGGATATTCCCAAAATTAACATCAGTAACTATTTTTCTGTTTTTTTCTGCCAAACCCCAGAGTGTATATTTGTTATTCTCTAACAGGAGAAATACCAATATGAGAAGAAAATGCATAAACATCAACCTGCATTCATTTATAAAGTACTCTAGATAATTTTTTTCACCAAGTATGATAATAATGTATAACAATTATCAGAATAATAAATTACTATCTTTCTTATTTCTTCTATTCTTTATGGGAATAGAAGATACTTCTAACACTCGTGGGTTACTCTACAGACAATTTTTGTCTTAGATTTCAGTTCACCAAAGAACATGAAGATACTCCAATAAATTTCTTCCCCAGCAATTCGTGCCAAAGAACTGAGAAGCTAAGGGAACACCAGTTATTTATCACTAACTTTTAGCATCATATTTTAAGTGAATGAAAACATACCTCACTAAGTCTTCATTGTATCTGTAGTTTGGTAGCCCACTAATACATTATTGCCCTTATAACAGGGTTTTGAGTTTGCAGGACTGCTGGGCAGAAGCTTGACAGGCTTCCTTTGTCTGAAAGAGTCTTGAGCTGCCTGGAGTTTTGTGTTTCTTTTGGTTTTATTTTGTTTCTAAACTTGGTTTAGCTGTAAAATTTAAATTTCCTGTGATAGGGTAGCTATGACCAGGTTTTATGTCTTTCTTTATCTTTGTATGGTATAACCACAGATTTATATCCATAGCAATAGGAAAATAGTCTAGTATGCGCTCAATGAACTATTTCCCACCAATGTGATGCAGTACAGAGAAATACAGGCCTGGTGCTGGAATGACAGCAAAGCCCTGGAGAAATGCAGACAACGGGATGCCGTGAAGAAGACTACAGTGTGACTATGATAAAAGATGCAACACAGTCTTGGCACTGGAGATCCTGTTGCTGTGAACAACTCACCCTTAAAGACATACAGGCCTGGATAGAGGCAGGTTTCAGAGGTAAAGAAGAACAACTGTAACAAAGGTGAAATGCACCTTACAGTATAGGTTGAAATATAACATGTATAATGTGGAGCTGTGGTGTGAGTGGTGTAAAAGTGTGTTTGAAACATTGCAAAGAAAAGAAAAATCATATTTGTGCAGTGAAGCACTCCAGATTGTGACACTAACACATTGAAACCAGAGACCTCAGGACCATGAGAAGTAGTTGGAACCAGGAAAATACATGGTGTCTGATAAGGCTTAAATTACATTTTCGTTGATGCAGTGGTGGTGCCAACTGTGCTAACCGGTATATTGTGGTAGTTGAGCACTTCTCTTGGAACTTCATCCTACAATTCAATCAACACTGAAGTTTTTATAAGCATTACATTCACAGAAGGAGATTATTTGCATGGCTGCTGAACATCTGCAGATCAAGTTTCATATAGAATTTCATAAAATAGAACCCAAGAGCTAGCAGGGATCTGCCACTACTGCATTGTATCTATTTTCCTTTTTAAATTAAGACTGCTCTTTGGCTCAATTTAGGCCTCAATATAAGGCAAAGTAGCCGAATTTCTACAAAACATGTTGGAAAAGTATGAGAAGTAATAAATCTTATCGATAAGACTGACTGATCTAAGCAGTTCTAAACTGTTTCTTCAATTCAGTAGTACCTTGTGTTACAATAGCTTATGGTGAAAGTGCTATAAGCACTTTTCTATGTTTCTAGCAATATAGCTGAAGTATTTCAAACCCCACAGTTTCTTTCCAAGGAGTGATTTATTTTCCAGATTACAGGTGAAGTCAGTATTCACTAAATTCTAAAGTTATTTTGTCTCCATTTAACACACTGCTAAGGTAGATC
Source organism: Eopsaltria australis (assembly GCA_034509425.1). NCBI lineage: Eukaryota > Metazoa > Chordata > Aves > Passeriformes > Petroicidae > Eopsaltria > Eopsaltria australis. The sequence continues at coordinate 3,897,522 of JAVTVJ010000026.1, forward strand.
TGTCAAATAAAAAATCCTCAGATGAAAGGTAAACATTCTAGAAGTATGTATTTGTAACAATTAAAGCAGGTGATGCTACTATTTCCATGCCATGCCAGATATCCAAGTAGCACTAAACTGATATTTTGATGTTATTTGAACACATAAGAAACTGATCTGCTTCTACTTTAAGAATTCATTACTGAACAATAAATTGTTAATGCAAAATTCTGTTGCCTCTTTCTACAAAGCTCTTATTTAATAGTTGAAACACCATTCAAATGTGACGTGGTGATATTTGTGCTTTTTTTAGTTTAGGTTCCAGGAGGTCAGGTTTAGATACGCCTTTCAGTCAAACCTAGAATTATCTTAAGTTTGCCTGAACTTTTGGTGCAATCAATGAGACAGGAAAACATATAATCAAGAGCAGGGGAAAAACAGGAACAAAACAATGATGTTGTGGAAATTCATAACTTGACATGAGTATTGTGAAAAGCGAGTGTCAGTCAGTGATTTTTGTCAGATAAAAGAGGAGGTAATGCCATTTGTTGAAAAGCACATAAAACAGAATTTCACATATGAAGACTTGAATTCTAGTGTACAGCTACTGCTTGATATTTTTTTATGAAACAGAGAAACAAATTTAAACATTGACAATTAAGTCAATTAAGTTATCTTATTAATATTAGCTTAAACATAAAGTATTTAAGAGAGTTAAAACAAAACAAACAAAAACCCAAACAAAACAGAACAAAAAGCCCCACATCTGTATTTTGGAACAATGTAGAATTATTCTTTACCTTCCTGCTATGAATAGAAGCAAAAATCATTATTATCCCATTCACACAGGAAGTTAATTATAGCATAAAATACATCAATTTACAGTATTTTTTGGTTTTAAAGGAGTGATAACATTATACAATATATGATAATGCAATATTTCTTTCTGGAATCTACAGACAATAACTTGTCTAGAACCAATCATTTTCACTATTGTTTCCACCCAATCAAGAGCTAATCGACTTAATCTCTGTGACTGTTACTTCTACCCCGTTATGTATTAACTAAGCAATCGTAGTTAAGAGTAACCAGAAGTTGCACATTTAGTTCCTACATAAAATCAAATTCACTGAGTGAATGTGAGAACCAGTTGCTGGCTAGGTAAGGAGACCATAGCACATACATCTTAAATACTGGGCACTAACCTTCTAACTATTTACTTTTTTTTTTTTTTAGAATTCACAGGGTTGTAAACTCTGCCAGCAGTTACACTTATTTTACAAATGATTTTTCAATTGACATTTTGCTTGATATTTTTACAATGTGAGTGATATTTTGCTCACAACTACAGCACAAATAAGAAAGACTGCAATAGCTTCTTCAATGAAAGCTCATTAATATGTGGGAGAAACTGTGGCAATAAAATTATAGAAAATGCTTAATAAATAATTTATTCGTTACACAGTGGAATAAAGAGTTGCCCTCTAGCATAATATTGTATTATAACCAAATGTAGTTAGCCTAAAGACTGCCCCTGCATATCCTATCTTGGCACAAAGCATTTTTAGTCCCTAGAGAAAATTTAGACAATTTTATTATCACTTGCATATGATTGTGATGTAGCACAATCTGAAAACCCAAATATGGCTAAAAACTAAACCCAAGTAGTACTGCATAAAGGCCACCAAAATGATAAACCAAAGAAATATTTGGCCTTGAAACTTTGGAATGTTTTCAGCAACAATTTGCTTTTAAAAACTAATTTCATTTTGTAAATTTGTTCAAATTTCACTCAGCCCTTTCTTACATTTCCAGCAAACTTCAATTTTCATTCTTCTGCTACTAGACAGAGACCTCATACAACTGTGGAGCTGCTAGGTACTCTTCTGTTCTTTCCTCTTCATATGCCTGGAGCTTTCAGCCCTGACACCAGACGCAGATGCCACAGGACAGATTAGGCTCTCTGTTCACAAGATTCCTAGCAAATTATAAGCTGCATTTTAGCATCTCTAAACCCTTCTCTCATGAAAACATCTCAGTGACATCAGTGTTTTGTGTGAAACAGAAAATCAGCAGTTCAAAATAATTTTCAGTTTTGCAATTCTTTTTGCAACAGAAACATATGCAAGCACTATTTGCCATAAACACAAATATTTTTTTTTTTGTATAAAATGTGACCAACAGTCTCCTGGGAGGCATTAGGCAGAGCACTGAAAACAGGTCAAGGGAGGTGCTTCTTCCCCTCTGCTCAGCCCTAGTGAGTCACAAGTGAGTGCTCAGTCCAGTGCTGGGCTCACCAGTGCAAGAGAGACAAGGACAATACTATACTGAGTCCAGTGACAGGCCACAAAATTAATTAAGGGACTATAGCATCTGGAATACAAGGAGTAGCTGAAAATCAACAGAAACAGACTTTTCTTCAGTGGTGCCTAATGACACGATAAGAAGAAATAGATATAAATTGCAACGTCGGAAATTCTCTTTAAAACTAAGAAAAAAGTATTCATTTTCACTGTAAGGGTGATCACCTTGGAACAGGATGCCCAGAGGCACCGTTGAGTCTCTATCCCTGCAAATATCCAAAACCACCTGGAGACAGCCTCCATAAACCTGCTCTAGCTGACCTTGCTTTAAGAAGGGGGAGTGGACTAGAAATTCTCCAAACAGGTCTGCGACTCCGTATTTCATTTGTGGTTCCAAACAGAACTTCTCTCAGGAAAAATAATCCTGCTTTTTAGAGTTGTCTACACTAGCAGTTTGGCACACAGTATACACGTTTATAAGGAGAAAAAGCCTATTTAATAAATTGTAGGGAGAACTTATACATCGGTGGGACATACTGAAAGCCTTCAAGGTGAAATCAAGCAGAAGTTGATCACAAGTTTTTCATGTAAAGCATTGTTGATAGGGGTACAGGATAAGTGTAATCTAGAAATAAGGAAACACAGCAACACAGCAGCAAACAACTCTTGCAGAAGCAGTCTCTGAACCTCCAATCAGATGCTTCTAGACTTTGAGGTAGTATAAAAATATTTAAATATGCAAGTTAATAAAAAAAATAGTATACTCTACCTGATAGCCAAATGTGTTGTTTTGTGACCCATGCCTTGGGACTCCTGGATTTTCACATGCTGTACGAGTAGGTTCTAAAAGATATTGCAATATATTAAAGACAAAACAAATTACAGTATTTTAATTAAATACATGAATGTATGAAAAATTAAGCTTGTTTAGCAACATGCAATAAGCCAATCACAAAGACAAAAATAAAGTGATTTGATTCTTACAGAGTATAGAATAACACCAAGATAATTCAAAATAACTGAAAAATCCTAGATTGACTTAGCAAGAAGTGGAATATTAAGCATTGCTAGAAATTTCAATACATGGGCATAATCATACCTATACATCGAGGAGAAGAACCACTCCATGTTCCATCTGCTTGGCAAATCCTGGTGCTAGAGCCAACCAAAATTAAAGGAGGATTGCAGGTGAAAGAGACTTCTGACTGATAGATGAAGCTTTTGCCTTCTCTTTTCCCTTGAGCAGGTACTCCAGGGTCACCACAAAACTTTGCTGTGAAAAAAGACATGACAGACGTGTCATTTATTTAAAAAAATAAAAATAACATTTAGTTGAACTAACTAAAGAAATTACTCCAAATTTTGTATTTATTTTATTAAATACAGATCAAACATGGAAACATTTAATAGGAATTCAGAGAGACTAGATAAATAATATTTAGTCTGCTAGATTGCAGTTGTTCTAATAGTTGTTCAAAATTACTACCTAGGGTGCATGTTCAGCACCTGACACTTAATAAATCAAGTTGACAACCTGTTCTATTAAAGTCCAAATATCCACAATTCAGCCGTGCCCCACACCACATCACTCTGCAAATCTTTAGAGAGAAATCAAAGAGTGTATCAAACTTTCATGTCAATCTTCCCTCCTCTCTTGCTTTCTTGCCACCTATCCAGTGCTCAACATTTTTGTATGATTAAAGGATTTAGCAGATTGATTTTAGGAATCATAAAGTCCTGCTTCCTCATCCTTCACTGAAAGGTAGGATTTGGTATGTATAGAAGTACAATACTTGAAAGTTAGAACAGGTAACAATAAAGAAACACCAAAAAAAACCATAATAAAGGAACTTCTGTAGCAATCTAATAAGTCAAATCCTAATAAACTGTTATTAGGCAGGATAAATTTCAGTTATAAAAATCTGTTCTTAAATTGATATTTTTACCTTATTCCTGTTACCTAAAGATTCCTTTTGTCTATAGCATATCATAACTGAGTAAATGCACTGCTAGCAAATTTACTGGCCTTCTTCTGCAGTATGAAGCACTGAATATTGTCAGAAGCTAGATTTTGAATAATTGACCCAGGAAATTAAATCGGCTGTGGCAAACCCTGTGTCATCACACTGTATTATTCCTTGACACACCATAAATTCCAATATTGTGTAGCCTAATTTCATATCAGACACAAAATGGTGTAATAATAATAATAATAATAATAATAAAAACCCCTAACCCGTACGTGTTCAATAATGTTTCTAAATAGACATGCTGTACAGACAGTGGAATTTTGTGTTCCATCTTTCTCATCTACAAACACAATTTAAATTACATCTCCCAAACAACAACCTTCAAAATGCATTTACAATGTTTCTATATTTGTCACCGATATTTTAAGCTTTCTAAAGAACCTGCTCACATTAAATGCTCCTGCTCTCTGCTTCTTTCTACAGACACTGACTGCATGGGAAATCCATTCACATCCACACTGGTGAAGAAAAAGGGCTTATTCTGTAACATACCAGAAATGTATACAGTTTCATCACTTTAGGTGGCAGGGGACTGTGTACAGAATTATGGGCCAAATTCTGAAAAGACCTATGGATTTGGAATAGTGCTGTGTAGTGTACACATAATGTACTTAATTTGTGAATGACAGATCATGGTCGTTACGCTTTCACTAGGAAATTCTGTGTCTTAATTTCAGAATACATGAAACACTTGCAAATTTTTAACACAGGGACTTGAAATTTTCTCCTACCTCGCACCAACAAAGTAACAAAAACTCTGAAGGGAAAAACAATTCTCACATTCAAAAATTAGGTTTTGGTAAATTTATTCATTTTTTCTAAAACTAAGTAAACTCCGCCACTTAGTTGTCAGTCAAGTTGACGTAGTCATTCCACAGAATATCTTCCTCTTATACCAGTAAGTGTACCATCATGGTAAAACACAGCAGTTTCCCTGTGACTAGAATGGGTGACTACAGAACAAACCGAAGTTGCAGTGAACTGGAAGCTTTATGAGTGTTTCCACTCCCAGTGGAAATATTTTCTTAGGGACTCTGAGAGCCTTTAACAGAGAGGGACCATGGAATTCTGGCACTGAGACTGTGAGGCTAGTTTCATTCTTAGAAGAAATTTAACTGATTAACAGCACATTTCTTGTCAATGTCTGATGGCAGCACTGAGTACACCTGTCCGAGATGTGCCCAGGTAGAGGAGATGCTCAGCCTGGTGACTGAGCTTCTTGAGGGGGCATTCAGGCTGAGAAGCACCAGACAAGGAGATTGATTTGTGGCATCATATTCTACCATCCCTGAGATGGACATACCAGTCAACCATGACACAGGAAACAAAGGATCCCCTACCCTCTCACCACCAGGCAGGAGGGGATCTAAGAGACGAGGGGAAATGAAGTAGGTTACTGCTTGCAGGGACAGGCAAATCTCTTCCCAGCCTGCCTCATCTTCCCAGGAGCCCTAATACAATAGGTATGAGGCCCTGGAACTGGATGGATTAACAATCCAAGATGTAGATGAAGGTCTTTCTGGAACTGGAGGGCAAGATAACGTACCCCCTGCATCATGATCACCTCTGTCAAATAAAAATAATGCTGGTTTTCATAGGTGAATCTCTCTGAGGGAATCCAAGGACCCAATATGCCAACTGGACCTTACTCACAGAGAAGCCACTGCCTCTGGAGGCCTGGGACATTACTAGAAAACTCTCTGGGTACAAGCCTCTGATTATTATCTGCTGGTCTTTATCTCCACAGTAAAGAGGTAGCAAAAAGAACTCCAAGGGTAATCAAAATATATTTTCAACCTTAGCACAATTGTTTGAAGGATCAGGAGGACATCTAGTGTTTTCTTTGATCCTTTCAGTATCAGGGAAGAATACTAAAGGAACAAGCAGACCCAGCTGATCAACAGATGGCTCTGTGGATGATATCATCAGAGGAACTTTGGGGTTTTTGATTATATTATGGTCTATACAACACCAGATCAACTGGCACTCAATGGCAGACAGTTTGAGAAGACTGTCTCTTCTCAGAAGAGAAAAATTATTTTTGTGCAGGAGTTAGAAGGGCTGACCGGCAGAGTTTTAAATTACACTGGAAGAGAGAAAGGGACAAAACCAGGTTCATCTATGATAAGCAATGGGAAGGCATATCAGAGTTTGAGTACTAGTGAGATCCTTCAGTCTTCTCCATGAGCACCTAGAAGCCTTGACTCAGCCCATGAAGTATCCTTCACACAAGCAAAAGCTGGTGGGATCAGTCCTGTGACTTGTATGCCAGTATAGAGGGTTACACTGAGGGGTTAACTCTTCAGGAGGGAGAGGCAGGGCAAGTGAGGTGGGGATGAGGCAGGGGAGACGGGTGGCAGAGCTTGCTGTTTGTTATGCGTCCTGGGTTAGGAACGGCACTCCCCAGTTCAGGGCTCCCCATTGAGATTTCCCAAAAAGTACCCTGTTGCTCTCTTTCACTCCCCTCATTTTTTCCCCTCCCCCTTCCTGCTGTGTTGGTCTGGGGTTGAGAATTACAGGCACAAAAGGCAGAGATCACAGGTCGAGATAAGAACAATTTACTGGCAACAGCAATTAAATAAGAAAACAAACAGTACCAGTAGGTGTACAAAAGAGAGGGTGATTTACTTGCAAAATGTTTACTGCAGAGCCCAACCCGACCACAGTCATGTTCTTCTGACTGGAAGGAACACCTCTCTCCTCAGAAGGAGAGTCCTTTCCCCCACACCCGGCTGTGATGTGAGGTGTTACAGAATGACATCTGGGACTTAGCCGTGCCCCCTCCCAGCTACCACAAAAAGTTAACCCTGTTCTGGCCAAAACCAGGACATTTTGGCATGTTAAGAGCCTTTGGTAAGGATTAAGCGACACAAACAAAGCAGATGTTGTTATGGGAGTCTACTTATGGGACTCTACTATAGGACACACGGTCAGGATGTTGACACTGGCAAATTATTCTTCAGTGAACTAAAGAAGACCTCTAAATCAACTTCTGTTGTCTTTTTGGCGGACTTCAGCTTGCCAGATGCTGTGAATATCACACAGCTGGTACAAACAAGTCCTGAATCAAAGGTATACTAAGTAGGTTTGCTGATGACACTAGATTGGGAGAATCTGTTAACTCACTTGAAAGCATCTGTGCCCTGCAGAAAGACCCAGACAGATCAGAGGACTGGGCAATCACCAATGATATGAACTTTAACAAGAGCAAGTGTTGATTCTACACCTGGGATGGGACAATCTTGGATGTACATCCAGAATGGAAAAAAACAGCTGGAGAGCAGCACTGCAGAAAGGGATCTGGAGGTGCTGGTCGGTGGCAAGTTCAACATGAGCCAGCAGTGCCCTGGCAGCCAGGAGGGCAACCCAGTCCTGAGGGACATCAGGCGAAGCATCGTCAGGCAAGGGAGGGGATTGTCCTGCTCTGCTCTGCACTGGGGCAGCCTCGCCTTGAATATTGTGTGCAGTTTTGGGTGGCACAATATAAGAAGGATATAAAACTATTAGAGAGCATGCAAAAGAGGGCAACAAAGACAGTGAAGGGCCTTAAGAGGAAGCAGCATGAGGAGTGACTGAGATCACTTGATTTGTTCAGCCTAGCAGAGAAGAGATTCGGGCAAGACCTCATTGTGGTCTTCGGCTGCCTCACAAGGCAAAGCAAAACAACAGGTACTGATCTCTTCTCTGTGGTAACCAGTGACAGGACCCAAGGGAATGATAGGAAGATGTGTCAGGGAGGTTTAGGTTGTACATCAAGAAAAGGTTTTTCACCCAGAAGGTGGTTGGGCACTGGAACAGCTCCCCAGGGAAGTGGTCACAGCAGCAAGCCTGACAGGGTTTGAGAAACCTTTGGACAATGCTCTCAGGTACATAGGCATAACTCTTTGGGTTGTTCTGCGCTGGGCCAGCAGTTGGACTTTGATGATCTTTATGGGTCTCTTCCAATTCATTATATTCTGTGATAATTCTATGATTCTAAGTTACATCTGCAGTTAGGAATTTTTTGGCATAGGTCCACATTTTTACCATCTATTGCCAAGCTTATAAAAGCAGCAGTCCTGTACTGAAATAACTGCATGAGTAATTAAACAAACAAATTTCCTGGGTCACAGATGACAAATATTCAACCAAGGACATGGTCATATTCCATTCTGAATAATTATTCTATGTCATAACTACACCTTGCATATCTTCAGCTACAGGCTCAATGGAACCAAGCTAGGAACTAAATTTCTGATGTCAAGAACTGCTTAAAGATTGCTTATTGAGAATTACTTTCACCAACTCCCCCTCATTTCTGCCAGATGGCAACTAGTTTAAGCTCTTCGACAAGCACTGGCTGCCAATTGTTTTCTCTTGCAAGCCAATGAGTAACCATTGCACATCAACAACATTCTGTTAATGTAATCTGCATGAAATAGCCTTTAATTCCCAGGCAGCTGCATTCTGTGCTAAATATACCTTTTAAAAAGTTTAAAGTAGAGCCCACTTTTTCAGAGTATACTGCAGTATTGAGTATACCAGCTTTAAAAATCACAAATAGCTTGTGATATCCAAAAATGAATGAAGGACACCATATTTCAATCAAGAACAAATAATGAAAATAATTTTTCATAGTCTCTGATATTCACAGTATAGTGGACTCTAGAAGAGCTCTACATAGAGAATTGAAGCAAGAAATAGTGGTCTTGTTGTTTTTCTTCCAAAAAAAATGCCTTTCATCATATTCCACCTCTGGCACACTGAGTTTCAGCAGCAGTCAGAAACTGTGGTTGATGATATAAGAATATAATTGGGGGAAAAAGGAAAATAAGAGATGATCTATATTATATGCTTTCACAGTTCTGGGATATAGCCAAAATAGAGGAAATTTTTTGACAGGGAGAGAAGAAAAATGAAAAAAATAGTAAAAGAATAGAGAAGTGAATTTTGCACCATTTAGCAAGCTACCTGGCAAGCACAGCTATTTGGCAAGTTCAAATTAAATTTTAGAGATTGTAAAGCCATGAATAAGATATTATCCTCTTCCAGTTAGACTCCTTTTTGAAGACCATTACAGAGTGGTATAATTATTCTACAAATAACTACAAAACCTCCTTCTTTAGTGCAATCAATTGAATATCTCTCAGAAGAATCACAATCACTTCTAAAAAATATAAATAATGAATAGGATTTGGATACTGTAATAAAATTTGTAGCAATACAAAAATCCATCTATGTTATTTATAACTTTCAGATTAATAAAATTTACTGCATAAAATATATAGGTAAATTTACTGCAGGGTGAAAAATAGATAATTGTCACAGAATCACCCAGGGCCTAGTGAACATTACAACCAGAAAAATTTCTCTGTGACATCACAGAAGTTTAGGATGAGTAATGAGGAAATAAAAGAGATTATAATGAAAGTTACCCTATCACATATGTAGCTGGATCTGAAAAGAAGACAGCACCTTTTAATCTTGAATTGCCTTGGATAATATTGTACACATTGCCTGTAACATTTTTTTACATCTGTGTCTAAGGACTCCTATATGCTCACAAAGGGTTCACAGATATTCCCATGACCTTCTCAATCTACTACTAACATTAAAATTTTGAAAAATTTTAGAAATTTGTAGAAGGATTGTAGTTGTCCCAGGTTTGAAATTAATTGAGCCACTGGGGAAGGGAGGGGAAAAAAATAGTGAAAACTTTAAAGAGGAAAAAACCGATGTAGTTCAACAGCAAAATACAGACTATAATGTGAATACATACGTAAACACTGAGGCACTTCACCACTCCATGTTCCGTTCCCAACACAAGTCAAAACAGCAGGAAAAGAGAGTTCATATCCTGGAGAGCAGACATAGCTAATGCTAAATCCCCAGTCCAAGTTTGTTCCTTCCAACCTTCCATTAGAGATCTGCGGAGGAGTTGGGCAGGTAACAGCTGCAATAATATTCAAAATAATTAGGCCCAGCTGCTGTAAATATCCCCGGTGTACACAATTACTAGAAGAACCATATGGGCTAATTTCACCTTTTTTTAGAGGACAATACAGTCAGGGGCATGCTATGTTTCTCACTGTATTCTTGCCACATTTCCTGAAGTTAGTACGTCTGGTTTCCTTCATTTAGGAGGCACTGGATGATTGATGAAGTGTCTTAATAAACCAGGATGCTGCATCAAACCAAATAGGAAGACTACCTATAAATCAGTATGGAAACTATGACGTGTACAACATTTAAGATGAGTCTGGTAATCTACTACAAATTATTTTTTGTCTGTTAAGACAACATAGAGTACAACCACATTTTATTAGTGTGGCAAAAATCAAATGTCTTCTTCCTGTTGACCAGCTTAGGCATTTGCTAGATGTTAATGAGTAGGCATGAAATTCCAAGACAACTGTTCCAAAATATTACTTGAAAGCCTCTTTTTAAGTACCACACTTTGGTTACTATTTGCTTTGTGAGTAGTTCATCACCAAAAAGCATCCAGCTGCTATCAAGAGGGAGAAATGTAAGGAGTTGCAATTCCTTGAAACTGCTAGTGTTGCTACCTCTAAGAAGGCCAAAAAGAAGTATTTCAGTATATCTTCTAATTGCCAGGCCTCCTAGGAAAAAATAGAAATATCTTCTATTTGTTGTAGGCAAGAAGACTGAAAAACAGTACGGGAAGGCAGTAGAAATAAAGAGATACAACTGTTGTGATGAAGATAAAAGTGTTATTCACTGGATAGTGGTGTAGTAACAGACATTTGCTAATTGAAAGCTTAAGGGGAAAAAGTATTAAAGAAATTAAATGAAAACAAACCTGAAGCAAAAAGAGAAAGGACGAAATTTAGACCAAGTTGATAGAATGAATGAGATAGACAAATGGGTAAACTGTGCTGCAAAAGGGAAAGAAAGCAAATACAGCTAATACAGTTTAATCTGCTAAAGCCAGTTGGGATAAATGAGAAGATGTGGTGATTAAAAACCAGAGAACACACAGTTCACAACAATGGAGGAAGTTAAATGCTGCACCCATAATCTTTAAACTAATGTTTAGAACAGCTGTCATCTTGCAGGCTTAAAAGAATTCTGAGGCACTAGGTGATAAGTAATATGCATTTAAGTGCAACCTTCAGAAGGTTCGCTATGTACCATTTCTCCATTCTTACTATTCTCTTCAGTGAGAGAATCTCAGTTATATAGACCATAAAGATGTTTTGCAGCACCATTCATGACTGTTTGAGGACAGTAGTATCAAATAATCCTTTGCCAGCCAGTAAACCAAATCTAGATTTTGGGGCCTTGGTTTTGTTCCAGAAAAGGACATGATAGCTTTTGCCACACTTTTACGATGTCTTAATAAAAGTAGTTCAAAATAAGTTCTCTAAGCAGCAGAATTCTGTCTTCATTCTCCAAGAGCTTCACAAATCGTCCTTTCAAAAGGGTCTGTATATTTTAAATTCTGAGTTGACTAATAAGGGAGGAAATACTGGTAAATAATTGGGAGAGAAGAAGTAGAAGAAAATAGATGTAACATCAGAATTTTAGGGTGAGAAAAGGAAAACAAAACAATACTCAGTAACAATTCAGAATGCTTCTCTATTTTGGTCACAGATTTAGGCATTATGTACCACAATATTCTGAGTTTAAAAACTACAAGTATATTACAAATGCAAGTCTGCAAAAAAGGCAATGTTAGAGTATTTGAATATTTAGTTGCAGATGAACATGCATCCTTTTCCCACTAGGCATAGCAGAGCAGTATTTGTATCTTCTCTTTCAATGGCACAGCGACAATTACGCATCCATTTTCTGCCCAGTTCATTTTCCAATTATTTTAACTAAATAGTACCAAAGAACCCTGGCCCTTCATTCTGACAGTAAAAACTAATTGTTATACATTTTATACTACTGCATATTATGTATTATTTTAATTACACTATTAACTTCTCTAGTGTACTTACACAAACTAATGTAAAGTAGAATGAAATTCTGAGAACAGTAGAGATTCTTCATAGGATTATTAATTAGCATTTATACAAGTGTTAAATATATCTGACCCAGAACCAGAAAGACTCAAAACCTTGAAGTTAAAATCGACAGTAAAATTCTTTCTTTGTATGATTTTGTTTGAATCAAATCAGAGTTAGATCTCCTGGTCCCACTTAGGTGTCCTGTAGACCATAAGAATTTGAGGCTGAGAGGCTTTATCATAAGTACTTGTTCTGTCTTATGATTGTCTAGCTGTTGACTTACAGCCACTCTTGGAGACAGACAGACTCTTGATCAATAGGACCATTGTATCCATTCTTCAGTTCTTAAAATAATTTTTAAATTGAAACTGAGACTATTTATGAGCACAATGCAAATAGGGAAAAAAAGTGAAATGTCACGAGGATTTAAAGTTTGACATCCTTAAGAATGTGTCAGGAAAATAACTTAAAAATTGACATTCTCAAAGGTGAATTAGAACTAAACTGGACTTGGTAAGATATTGGGGGAACTGCATTCAGCAAGAAAAGTAATTATAAATATGGCGGAGATTTGAAAATAATTTGATCTAGTCTGACAAATTATTTCATGGGAGGAAAATGAGTGCTGCTTAGTGATTAACAAATCTAAACCATCATTTCATATTGAGTAGCTCAGTTTAGCAGCAAAGTAATAAAGTATTCTACAGAACGATAAAAACTGTTCAATATACTGTGCCTGTATAAATATAAAAGGGAAAAGAAGCAAAAGATGAAGTCACTGTTTCTGCAGCCAAAAGAAATCAATTCAATGTACTCATACTAAAAGTAAGGTTTGGGTTCTGTGGAAATACACAATAAATTAGCAATTTACAATAAACAGTGTAGGAAAATGTTATAGAAGAAATAGTTGACAAGAAAAATAAATGTTGTACCTTTGCATGTTGGGATTACTCCACTCCATGTGCCATTGGTAGTACAAGTGCGAATTAAGGAGCCATTTGCTTCCATTGTATAACCAGGCTGGCACATATAAGTAACATTTTGTCCAACAACATAATCATCACCATATCTCATGCCATTGGCTGGGACTCCTGGATCTCCACAACTGATAACTGCAAGTAAATAGTTGAGGAACATATTTATAATCTAAGTGAGATTTATCTATACGTGAGGGAGAAAAAACATTACAAAACGAGGCATTGATTGGGGAAAAAAAGGAGAAGGAAAAAGCATCATAAATGTTATCTCCAAGAGAAGATAAAGATTCATCTTCATTAGTTGCCAAACATATGTGGAACTATACAACAGTTATATTTGGAGAACATAAATACTTTTGTTCAGTAATAGTATTAAAGGACTGTACAATTTTGGTCAACAAAATTTCAAGATTACAAAATGAAAAAAAAAGAAAAAAGGCAGGAAATAATCCATGTGCCACTACCACTCTTTGATATGCTAAAATTTTCCTATCAATTCATATCAGTTTCATTATTAAAAAAATAGAGGTCTATTACTTAGTTTACTTTTCTATGATATTCTGAAAGCAAACAAGATCTGAAAAATTTAAAATATATGCCTGCAAAAGCTTCCCACTTTATAAATGCTCACATAGTTGCTATGTACATATACAAGTGAGAATATTCAGGTGACCCTCAAACATGGGCTGTGACATATGAAAACTAGGTCTATAGTACTTTAATGTGTGGGAGTGGTTGTAAAACCTCCTATGACTTCTAATGTCAGGAGGTAATTTAATTTCCTAATGAAATAAAATACTCATAAGGAGTTAATAAAAGTTTCATATCATTGTAATCTGAGAATTGTGTTAAAACAGGTCAGTCTCCCTCAGATCTGGTCAACTGGATCTATCAATTTCTGGAACACTTTTTAGAGTAAGAAATCTAGAGAGCACTAGTGGCAATGATAAAAAGTGGCTGTTTTCAGGAAAAAAAAAAAAGGGGAAGATTGGGTTCATACAAAATATAGCATCCCATGTGTTTTATGGTTTATTTCATAGTAAACTTGAAAATCACCCTAGAGCATTGTTGCTTCCTCTGGAATACTGTGAGAAGCAGTTTCCTGGGCAGAGTACACGTCCTGGCCACTTCTAAGACAATGACAAAGCATGGCTGATGTGAATGGCATCCTCTCTGTATCCTGGTCTCCAATATCACAAAAATCCATGACTATGTACTTATGGTGCTGCTCCCTTGACCTCCTAACTCTGGACCTGAGGATCCAAGGTATATGTAGTATGCCTTCTTTACAGTTTATCATGGTCTGAGTGAGCAGATACTAATTACACAGCACATATCTAATCTTAAAATGTCCCATGCAATCACTGCATGGGTACAGAAGACACTAGAAAGCATGGCCTTGCTTTTTATTTAGCAGTGCAACAAGAAGATCTCATGAGAACATTATTTCTGTGTGACTGTAGAAAGGATAGTGTTGTTTCTTTCTAAGAAAATCCTGTAACAGCTTGCTATGGTCTAGGTCTGCATGACGTTGCACACAGGTCAGCCCTGTTTGAGGGTACACTGCCCAGGGCTCCCAGCCTGTAAAGGAGCATACAATTATCTATGCTATTCTCTTCTTACAGTGTCAGCTCTAAACCCCAGCATTTTCAGTGATGTGAAAGAAGGAGCTGTAATAAGTATTGACTGGCTGTAATTTTGCTAACACCTTGACTAAACAAAAGTGGTATATCCTGAATCTTCCTCTCTTTGTTTTACTATGATGCTTTCTCTGTCAACATATTTAAAGTTAAAATCTCATGTTTCTACCTGAGTAACATGTCTTGAGAAGACTTGGCATGTATTTCAGTAAAATGTTATTTTAAAATACAAAAAAAAATATAGATGCAGTTGACATCCATCTATGGTTCTCATTCTAATTTGCAAAATAAAAAATAAACAAAAAAACTGGGCTCTCTCTCAGGCTTCATGACTGCAAAAATACATTAAAGATGGATCTAAAAGAAGTTTTATCATCTAGCTTTTGGCTTCTATTTGGGTTGCTGTAAGTGTGTTCAAAATTTATAAAACAGTTTGCTATACCTCTGATGAGGGTATGTTCCTTAAAAATGATAGGCAGTCTCATGCATCACATAAATGTAAAATTTTCATAATTGCTACTAAAAGATGAACCAGGACACGTAATAAAGAAGGAACAGATGGGCCTGAAAATAAAGTGTTGCAAAATGCTCATTATGAATGTTGGAGATGCTGAAATAGCTTCTGTTACTTGGGTAGCCAAAGGAATTTTAAGGTTAATGAAGAGGCCAAACAGAAGATGATATGTGAAAGTGGGACAACAGTCTTGACCTTGGAGTCACTATGAAAAGAATACTTAAGTGTTCATTACAAGATTTTTATTTTCTACCCTCTGGAAGAACAGAATATTATACTGTTAATTTTTCAAGATGAAGTAAAGCAATTAAAATAAAAATGTCTGGATATGTCACATCACAAAACATAAACAAGATTGAATATATACACTAGTAAAGAATTAAAGTGATAGATCATGTAACCATACAACTCCCTTAAACTGAAACAGCAATCTATACATTTTACTATACTGTCCCTTTAAAAAGCATATTCTTCACATTTGCATAGCATTATATTTTTTAAAAGTATTTAGCAGACAAAATTATGTAGAAAGTAGTTCAAGAAAAAGCTGGAAACTTAATTTATCGGCATGAGACTTCTATGTTTTACTTTATTTATTTATTACTTTAAGAGGAGAGGAAAAAACAAAGACTATTCATTAGAAAGGTGTCTTACTTGTGCAGTTTGGCAAGGATCCAGACCATGTTCCATTGGCAGTGCATTGTCTTACAGATGATCCAGAAAGTATGTATCCTTCCATACATGAATAAATTACTGAATTAGAGAATGTAGTTCCATCAATACGAAGTACTTTTCCATTAGCAGTTGTTCCTGGATTACCACACTGCACAGCTATAAAGGAAAATGTGTAATATTTTCAAACCATAGTAAAGATGATTTTTGAAACAGGAAAAATTAGAGCAGGAACAATCCTTTTGCCAGCAGTGTTATTTGGTAAAAAATCCATTCTGTTGTCCTTAAAAATGTAAGTTACACCACTTACTGATAAAGCACATTGTACAGTAAAAAAACTGTGAGCACGAATTTCTATTCTTTCCCCCTTTGGTTTGTAGAGAAACACAATCTAAAAATTTAGCTTTATAATCTGCATTAGTGAAAAGCTGGTTTAGCTGCAAAAACAAACTTCCAATTATAAGAAAATATCTGAGCTACACTTATAATTGTAGATTTAATTTGAATCATGCAATTCTAGCATCACCAAAATATTCTTCCTAATTCAAAGCACTGAATGGAGTCAACTATTACTTCACAGGCAGGTGGAACCCTGATGTTTCCCAGTTCTTTAATGTTCAACTTGGGAATGTGGATGTGTCCTTCTTATGTGATTACTTATATATACATCTAATCTATAGGACCTAAACTAGAACAATATACTGTACATGCACTACCAACACCTACATATATCTGTGAACTATATTTATAATTTCAAGAAAGAAATATCATCCTATCTTAAAATATATAATAGCTCATTTATTTCTGTAATAGGAGAGGTCAAAGAAAAATAGCAGATGGTACAGTTGGCCAAAGCACATCCCTTTTGATACCAGCAGAAAAACACGTACACAAACACACACACACACACACACACACATATATATATATTTAATGCAGTGTAGTTGACAATCATGCAGCAGGAAGGATATCACAAAACCAGTTTCTGAAACAAGTTTTTAAAATGAAATTACTCTTTCATACAGATAGCACAGTCAACAGTGATAAAGTAGGAAATAAGAGTACAGATTCTCAAACTATTTTCTTCTTTTCAAGACACTTTGTTTTGCAGAAGAATCTCTTGGGAATTATTTCCTATTCTGAAGCAAGGTAATTTAGGCAATAAATGATTCTTCAGAAAGATCCTGTTACAGCTTTCTTTTATGATAATTTGTCTACCTTGATATTTCCAGAATTATTTTTTAAAAATAAACTTGTTTCAGCATTTTGTTTTCTACTGAAAAATAATAATGTCAACAGTATTATTAAATGAAATTTTAAGTCAACAATTTATACATAGATGTATAAATCTAAGGAAATCCTGACACTGACATTTTCCTAAAACTGAGCTCTTTTTTCTGAAATTCAGGTGTATAATGCTTATGATTAAAGGTCAGGTTATGGCGAGATTTTTAGGTGAAACAATATTAATCAAAAAATTGAGTTCTAGAGACTTACCTATTCTTTTTCTCAAAACCTGTAAACATGCAGTTTCATGGGTGCCAGGAACTGGTTTCAAATTTGTCACCTGATGCCAACCCACTGCTATAGTGCAACAGCTTATTTGAAAAAATTTGTCAGTCCAAAATAACTGCATCCCATTTACAACACAAAGCTGGCAATGCAAAATTGATTTTCTGATCAACAGATCTTTAATTTACCTTTGCACTCAGGTTGTCTTCCTGTCCAGCTTCCATTTGCCAAACAAGTTCTTTCTTCTGAGCCATGGAGGATATATCCAATATCACAGCTGAAATGTATCGTGCTTTTAATTTTAAAATTGTTTTCTTCCCTAGACCCATGGCCTGGGATACCTGGATCCCCGCAAGAACCAGCTGTATCACCTAGATTTTAGAGAACAAAGATTAGAATAAGTATGAAATATTATTATGATACTGCATTTATAACATGTCTCTATGTATTTATAAATAAGTATATATATATATTTTTAAATCCCCATATATAGCAGTAGGTGTGAGTCCCTATAATTACAAAATTACTTGATCCTCCACAACTTTTTTGTACTTATCTTGTAGAAATACAGAAAAAGAATTATAATTTCCTCCAATTCCCCTAATACCATGCTAAACTTTTGATAACAGAATTATCAAATAAAATAGGGGAAAAAAAGACAAACACAAAACCTTGGTAATTTTTCATTATAAAATTAGGAATTCCAAGAAAAACTATGGTCCTGATTGAAAAGACAATTTTTTTGCTTGTGTGTAACTAGTGTTCATAAAATATTTCTTAGTTTTATGATATCAGTAGAGTTGGAACAGTTTTACCATTGAATGAAAGTTCTAATCAACAATTTTATGTGCACTAGACATGTGGCATTTTCCTGAATTCTAGAAATGCTGAAACATCACTTCAAAACTGCCTGACAGCAAAAATCTCCCTCCGATATAAATACTTCAGAAACTTCTAAGAGAGAGGATTAATGTTAAATATGTATATATTTATATATAAATAAATTAATGATGTTAAATGCTATCTGTTGAATAAATGCTAGAATAATCAACACAGTCATAAAGATAATAAAAAGTAATTATAATATCTAAGATTTTACATCTAAATCTTCAGCTATGGTAAGAACTTTAAGGAAGCTCAAGGTAACACACTATTTGAACAGCAGCTCATTTGTTTGAATCTTTTAATATTTGCTTAGAATCATCTACTTTCTATTTTTAGAGAACTTTAAGATATTTTTCTATGTAAAACGGGATGAAGATATATTACATTACTGAGTTTCAATATTGAAGAGTTGAATCCTAGAATTCTTGGAGCTCCACTGTTCAGATTTTTCCCCATAGTCCATGCTTTTTTCTAACTTACAAATAAAATTAATGTCTTCCAGACAAAAAATATGTCAAACATATCAATATTTTCGAGAGAATATCTGCATTATTTTGCAGTTAGCTAAACTGTTTTAAATAAAGATTAAACATTTCAAGATTCCCATAGAAGGAATTAATCCTACTATGTAAATAATCTTTTATGCAGAATAGCCATATTTTCTAGGGTTTGTCTAAGCTTAAAAAGAAGTAATAAGAGAAATTTGTACATAGAAATAGTAAACAAATTTGCAAACTCTAAATATACAGAAGACCAAGTGACAAACTCACTATAGAGGGGTTCTATGAGTAGTTAGGACCCTGGAATCTTATATGCAGAGAAAAACAGAGCTGCTTCTGCCTTTGTTGGCACTGTATATGTCTAAAAAATGTTGCTGGGAGTGAAGAGTTGGACACAACTCTCTACTGATACAGAACTGAATAGTGAAGGAAGTACAGCGAAGGAATTGGCTTACTTTGCTTTGGAAACTGGTGCATGAGCAAATACTCGGCTTAGTCCATTATGTCCAAGAAGCACATGATCCTATGTATTTAAATTATCTCA
The DNA here is from genome assembly GCA_034509425.1 of Eopsaltria australis. Classification (NCBI taxonomy): domain Eukaryota; kingdom Metazoa; phylum Chordata; class Aves; order Passeriformes; family Petroicidae; genus Eopsaltria; species Eopsaltria australis. The sequence goes on from JAVTVJ010000026.1 coordinate 3,917,030, forward strand.
GAAATAACAAATATACTCAAGTATAAGGGCTAGCTGTCTAGTTCAAAATCACATACTGAGAAGTCAGGCTGTTCTCTGTTGACCCATTTCATTATGTGACACAGATCAGTAAAGCAGATTGCCAGCCCTGTTTTACAAGGAATCGCAAATAGTTCCAAATTACAGCAAAAAATTCTATAAGCTTGCAAAATAATTTAAGTCCAAGGTGACTTAACAATCCTCTAGTTTGAAAAAAGTCTACTTCATATTTTTGAAATAATTTAAAAAAATGTCCTAGATCAAGGGTGTTTTCTGTTGTTTTAGGAATCTGTATCTTACATTTTCTAGTAGCATTTAGTTAGACTATGACAAAATTGGAACAGGGTCTAATCATTATTCTATACTTGTAAAATCTCCACAATAACTGCACAGTTTTTGGCAAGTTACTTAACATTATGCCTAAAAGAATTTTATGATGAAAAAGATGAAAATAGAAATCACATATTCCTCTTCTAAGTGAAATCACATGTTATCTTCCACTGCCTGATTATTACTGTGGATTATTACACTTTTTATACCAGGAAGGTTTACCACCAGCTCTTTCGACTGAAGGTTACAGAAATAATTTTTCTAAATTACTAATCACGTCAGGTTGTGATGCAATCAAAGAATCACAAAATGAGTTGGAAATGACCCACAAGGGTTATCAAGTCCATCTCCTGGCCCCGCACAGCACCATTCCTGAGTCACACCATGTGCCCGAGAGCTTTGTGCAAACCCTTCTTGAGCACTGTCACACTGGTGCTGTGACCACTTCCTGGGGAGCTGTTCCAGTGCCCAACCACCCTCTGGGGGAAGGACCTTTTTCTGATACCCAGCCTAAACCTCCCCTGACACAGCTTCAGGCCATTCCCTTGGGTCCTGTCACAGGTCACCACAAAAAAAAGATCAGTGTCTGCCCCTCCTCTTCCCCTCATGAGGAAGTTGTAGACTGTGATGAAGTCTAAGAGAATATATTTTTATTACCTCATGCAGACTCAACTAAATTATTTATACAGTTAGTTATGAGCCATGTAACGTGTGTAACAAATTCTCAGTTGACATTTAATCTTGATGAAATGGAGGGCATTTAGACTACTTACAACCCTTGCTGCACGTATGAGGAATTCTACATCGCAAAAAATTTCTGACTCGATCTGATATGCATATGATGATTGAAAACTGTTTCTGAATGCCAGTATATATCAATGGCACATGACAATTCCTTCTAGTTCACTGTCATGTGATAAGAAACTGTCATAAGGATGATGTGACAAAATTTAGTTACCTTATGTTCACTGATCTAGCGTTTTCTTTTTTAATTATTTTTCATATACTAAAAGGACAAGCATGTATATTTTCTCAGTTGAATATTCTATATTCTATATTATAAATAATATCAACAAACATGAAAATTTTAAGACTTTAATATGCCTTAAAATGAAGAAATCAATTTAAAGGCTAACAATAAAGGCTGATGATTTTACATATTTTAGATGCAAAACATAGACATCCTGTATCATGAACTGCAAATTATTTTATAATGAGAAAGCATTTCAGATACAAACTTTGAAAACAAAATCTCAACGTTTTACTAAGAATTATAGTTTGGTAAAGTACAGTTAAAGAAAATAAGAGTTTGTATTCTGTACAATTTGATTCATTATGGTTAACATTTAAATGTTCCTATATCAAGGAAATTTTTCTTCATGTATTAAGAAAAATTAATCAGATCTAATTAGAGTTTCCTATGTGTAGGTAGAAAAACAATAATTAGAGAAGAAACAGTTACATGTACACTCACAATTGTTTATCCCAAGATATTTCAACACTTATTTAATTTAATAAGAGAAATACTACAGAATAATCCTATTTTCAGTAGGGTTGCTTTGGTATTTTCATGTGCATTTTTAGGCTTCCAATCTGTATTCCTTGATATTTTTGTCTCTTTCTTAAATTACTTTTGCAATTCCCAATTTACATTTTTAATTTTTTTTCTTATTAATACTATGAAGAACTACAATAAGTAGCCTTAGATTTTATCTCAAGAGAATTTCTCCCCAAACAAATATGAATTCATGCTAGCTGTAAAAACACTTTTTATTAAAATAGTTCAAATTTGCAAATACATGAATATATCACTATTTATTAAATAAGATTATTTTACATTAAAATTTGATTTCTAGTACACACCTTTTAAAATCACAGGTTATAGGAACTTGATCTTTGGTCTAATTGTGCCAAATTTCCTTCTGCTTTATTAATGGAAAGTTTAAGGATTAAATTAGGCGTACATTTTTCTAGGTTTTGTCCCATTCTAGGTTCCTGAGAGTTTGTAAGAGAAGGTTCAGATACTGAAAAATTCTTCCAACAATTTAGAACTCGATGCAATATTTTAACCAAGAAGCTCTACTTTAATATTTCACATTAATTTTCAACTATTTCTGTGCCATGGGCTGTAAAATTTCATATTCTGAAACTGCAGCTGACAATCAGTTTATAACTGAATACACTGAAGAAATGAGGGCAGGAGAAAAAAAAAAGCAAAAAAGGGTTTGAATATGTGAGAGCTCCACCTGTATCCATTTCTGAGGTTTCCAATACAACATGAACAAAGACCTGTTAGAGCAGGTCCAGAGGAAGTTAATAAATAAGATCAGAGGGCTGGAACACCTCTGCTGTGCAAAAAGGATGAGAGAATTTGGGCTCTACAACTTGAAGAAACAAAGACTTCCAGGAGACCTGATTGTGGCCTTTCAATATATAAAATAAAGAAGAAAGATATAGAATGGGTTTTTATCAAGATCTGTAGTGACAGGAGAAGAGGGGACAATTTTAAACTGAAAGAGGCTAAGTTTAGATTGAGCATAAAGCAGACATTTCTTGTGAGGTATGCAGTGAGTCACTGGAACAGGCTGCCCAGAGAACTTGTGGATGCAACACCCCTGGAAGTGTTCAAGGTCAGGTTGAATAGGACTTTGAGTAACCTGATCTAGTTAAATATGTCCCTTCTCATTGCAGTAAGGGAGGACTAGATGATCTTCGGAGGTCCCTTTCACCACAAACCATCCTACGATGCTAGTGGAAGATGTCCCTACCTGTAACTAGAGGCTAGATTAGATGATTTGTAAAGGTCCTTCTGCCTTCCACCATTCTATAATTCTATTATTTACTAATACTGTAAAGAACCTTGGATTTTAAATGTGAAACTAGTATAGCATAGTCAATTTTGCATATCAGTTATTTTTCACATCTAGTTTCAGCATAGATCTAATCCAAGAAAAACATGTCACTTGTTTTCTTCTTATTTTCTTCCACTGAACATGACTAAGTTCTCTGAATTACGTAGGTTTAAACAAGATTCAAAACCTCTCTGATTTCTTCAATTAAATAATGAAACATAAGCAGGACAAGAAAGAACTTCCACCGGTATTTACTGATATTAAAATTGGTAACATAGTTAACCTTAATCACAGTGTTTATTTACATAGTCTGCAATAACAAAAGGGATTTAATCAAATCCCAAATTAGTGTGTGACTTGGATTTCTGTTTTTCACTTGATCACTGCTCTTAAAGTGAATCAAACTTAAGTTGTGAAACACAATATTCCTAAGCAATAAGTTTTTCAAAAACATCTTGACTTCAGTAAGGGTTAAACTATTACAAGGATTAGATGGTGTTCCCTCAAAAACTGAGCATTCTGTCTTGAAATTATGTGGAGCCCACTTGGCCTTGCTATACAGATGGAGGTATGACACAACCAACTTATATCTGAGGTGTCATCAAGTCAGTAGACATTTTGCAAGTTAAAAGAAAAAATATATGAAAATTAGCCTATCATCTTGAAGAGATAATGTTGCAAGATTTCACTGTGGAAATTAATACTCTTGCCAGAAATCACATAAAAAATATTTTCAAAACAAACTGGTTTCATTAACAGTCAATTGAATGTGAAATTTCTTGTTCACATTAAGTGGCACCAAGAGAGCCTACTTCTTCCAGATTATTTTCTTGCTAATACTTTCTGCTTATTTTTGGTTTTAATTTTTTTTTACTTCTACTGAAATGCTAATTCAGTTTTATACATGATTTTACAGATTTTTAAATGGCCTTCTGAAAAAATCAAAATAAATTTAAAACAACTTCAGGATATAGTCATTAATTCACACATATTACCAGAGCAATGAGGAAGAGATCCACTCCAGTGTCCATTTAACTGACATGTGCGAGATGACTGCCCTAACAGTGATCTTCTACCTGTGCAGGTGTAGTGAACAGTAGAACCAAAGGTATATTTATCTCCAGACAGGACCGCATTAGGAGGAACTCCAGGATGTCCACAGTCAATCACTACAATGCATAATTATTGGAGATAAAAAAAGGTTATTATCACTGATCGAACAATATTTAGTTTTCATTTTCAGAAGTGCACACATAAACTTTGTGAAGGGATTAACATTTTTAGGGTTTGGGGGAAAGGGGAAGATCATGGGATTAGAATGCAAAATATGCTTCAGACCAAAAGCTGTGAAAGAAATGTCTGGAGATATCAAAAAAAGATATTTTAGATACATACATTGAGGTTCAAAACCACTCATTCACTAAGTTGATCTTTATAGCACAAACACATGCACACACCTTGCAATCTTCAGAGAAAAGTTACAGGAACATAGTATCTGCCAAAGTCATTGCTGTGGTACAGAATATGCAGAACTTCATCTCTCTTTTAATAATTCAGAGCAAGAAGTTAATTTAAAAATAAGCTTAATAAATCAAGTTTGGGAAATGCACAGTTAAAATTCATAAACCAAGTTAACTTTGTATACAAACTGAATCTAGGCCTGATGTTTGATTTCTTTTTATCTTACACCTCTCCATGGTATGTAGATTATCCAGGCCAGAGATATTTGTATTTACATAGCAAGAAACCCACAAATTAGAGCTGCAAATGTCAGTGTAGAAGAACGGCTGCTAAACCATGTAACTGTAGTTTTTATCAAAACTCCATCGTATTAAATACTATTTTCAGCAGGACTTTTCCATTGCCTTAGGTTACAATGGTATGTATTCTATCACCATCTTCATGGGATGTTGGGGCTGGGTGGGGCAGTGTTCCTGGCTCATCCCTGATGGCTGCAGTTAATGGGCCATTGAGTCCCACTGATAAACTCCACCATCCCATTGTGAGATGCCCTGCCCAGGGTGAGGAACCAATGTATCCCTAACTGAATATAAACTAGAATTTGAAACACCACAAGTCAGCTTTTCCACTGGATTCCCAGAGGAAGACCAGACTCTACACCACCACTGCATCTTCAGAGGAGAACTACACCTTTCACAGGATCACTGCTTCAACAGAACCACATCTATCACTCCCAGAGGATTGCAGCCACCTTCTAAGTGGACTACTACCAACACCCTGACCGACAGGGTGTCAGGTTGTATTTTGACTCTGTCAGTGTTTTTGAACTATTGCATTTTTCTATTAAATTGTAGTTCTGACTTTGAGTCTCTCACTGATTTGCTTTCAAACTACCACATCCATTAAAGAAAAATCCAGATCAGAAGCCTCATCAGGGTTGAAGATATGTTCAATTCTATGACATTTCAGATACATGCAACAGTCCGATGATTGTACAATAGAGCGTAAGACCAAAATAATATGTGATAATTTGTCTTTCTTAAATGAATATTTTGGTCTTAGAGCTTTAATTTATTACAATACTGATTTGCATTTAATGATATGTTCTCCCAAAGGTCACTGCTGTCAGCATGTTATTTTTTTAATCAATTGCTTCTAACTAAAATCTACTATCACTTATGGATGGTTGCTGAGAATGAGAATTTAGAAAATTGTTAATAAAACGGCATGTTGGTTATGCAGGCTTCAACAAAATGAGACCTTTTTCTTGTGAAGAACATTCACAGTTTTTCAGAATATGTCATTATCTGAAGTGTTCTTGATTGATTCTTTTGCCCTATTCAGATGTCATACAGGACACAGTTAATTTCATACTGGTACCTTACAGTTCCCACCCTTGGGCTTTCCTATGCACACTTTTCTGTTTACATTTATGCCTAGAAATCTTGGATCCCTAACAATTAACTTAAAAAATTATAGCACCCTTAAGATTACCCTTAATTTGATTATGTATTTTACAAAATTTAATTTGATATTAATGTTTTCAGGCTGGGATTTCATATGAAAAGTTGACTAAATTTCTTTTTTTTTCTAATAATAATGAATTTCTTCCTTTCTACTTTACCACCCTCATTGAAAAAATATCTTCTCTATATCTAATCTAAATGAGCTGTTTTTAGTTTAAACCATTACTCCTTGTGCTATCAATACATGCCATTGTCAAAAGTCCCATTCCAGCAATAATTTGCAAAACACTCCAGAAGCTCTTAGAAAAAGGATGTGAAAAAGCATTGGTAAGCTTACGATTACAAAATATCACGGATACCACTTAGGCAGAATTCATTGACCCCTCTGTATAAATGACACAAATAAAGCAGAAGATGCCCTTTCAAAAGCACATATATCACTTTTACTCCCAAAGCTCTTTTAAAAGAGTAAAGGCTGTATTATTAAATTACTTGTGACAATTCAGATAAAAATTACTAAGAGATTAAAATACAAATGTAGAAAGAAGAAATCATTGCAATTTTACCTTTAAATTCATTTCTCCTTGGAGATATTTTACTATTAAGCAATATTTCTCTTTTTGAAATGGTAATGTTGCCTTTAAATTTAATGTGAAATCAATAGATACTTTGTTTTAAGTATAACTGTGACTTGAAATCAAGCTACTTATCCCATCAAAGAAAGGGACAAGCTCCATAACTGTTTTAGCAGTAACAAGAAAAAAGGTTTATTTTTTTCTTATTTTTAGAGAGATAATAGTAGAATTAGTGAAGTCTCCTGAGAACAAATAGCTACAATATTGCAAATATCAGTCCATGATTTCTGAATTAGGAACCTTTAGCCTGTGTTCCCTTTAATCCCCAGAAAAGAAGCCTTTCTTAGAGAAAAATGTTGATCCTAAACCAAACTCTTTTCACAGACTAACAGAGAACCAGGTAAATCAACTGTCCCAGCCAATTAAAAGTCTAAGAAACATCTCTGGCTATATTTGCATCACAGTTAGAAAGCTGCTCATGACAAACCAGAATAAAAATTGTGTTGATCCACTTGCCTCAGTGAATAGGTTGCATATGAATATGACATTCAGGTACATCTACTATTGTGGTAAACTGAGGACATTGTCTAGAGGACATCTTAGGTGTTCTACAGTGCTATTACTGGCGAGTTCAACAGGCAGGTTTTGACCTTGTATCCCCACTGCCAGGGATTATTATGCTGGAGCATTCAGAGATGTTTGTTTGGCTATTGCATTTCATAAGTATTCTATGTTATTTGCTACATACAAAAACAATATAACTGCTACTTCAGCAGCTACTGAGACCCTCCATCAGTACTGCACACACACAAATGTATATAAATATGATTATTGCAACTGCTGTCATGAGACTGATGAAAATGTTGTGTAAAATAATACCTTGTCAAGTCCACATTCTTTGTAGAAGCAAACTCATTATCTACTTACTAATGCATTCAGGTAGAGGTTTGTCCCAGTGGCCATTTGGTTGACAAATTAAAACTGAAGAGCCAAATAAAAAATATCCAGGATTGCAGTCATAAAATACCACTGTGCCATATGTGAAATTTCCATGTTCGATTTTACTTTCTCTTATAGAATTTGCAGGAATTCCAGGATCAGAACAATTGACCACTAAAAAGAAAAAGAGCACAGACTTGAGAGCCATACTAATATAGTCTCCTAAAATGAGGTCTTATTCTTTGTATAAGAAATATCCAATGTCTTCCTATCCTTGTTTTATATACCCTAACATTTTATATAATGGTAGTGAATTAGGAAGAAGAACTGAAACAACGAGACACTAAAGCCAGAAGATGTTAAACCCAGAGCAAATAAAAGGAAATGCTTCTTTACAGTGTGATGATACCGTAAAATTATTGGCCACTGGAAGTTACTGAACATACCAATAAAATGAATTTACATTCCTGCCTTGACATACACTATTTTCCACAAATAGAAACGTATTTTGGGGTAGATGTGCCTTTGGTCTAACTCACACAGAAATGCAAACACACTTATGTTCCTGTACCTACATTTTGATAATGGCTCACCTTTAAGACAGATATTTTGAGCCAAAGGGCACATGGTCAGTTAGGTAAGACTGTGGTGAATCTGACAGAATAAGAACATATCCCAAAAAGTGAGTAGGAGCTTTTAAAAATAAAGGTTAACTTTAATGGTTAAGAATGTTGATGAATTTTTTGAGTCCTTAGCTATTCTAAAATTTATATTTTTGAAAATTTCTGAATATGGATTTTCCCCCCTTTTTCTGTGTCTTACAGCTATCTCTGAGATCAGTATAATACTTATTTTGGGGGTCATGAAGATTATTTTGACAGTTTTCATGTGGTTTCCACTGGTCAAGGAAACACATCATCACTTATTCAAAGTTACTCTAGAAAACCAAAGTTCCCATAAAAATTACTATCCCTCTATATCCTTATAATGGATTGCATGTTTATATACATGCACATGCATGTGTGCAAATCTATGTATCTGCATGTGTATCCAGGTGGAATTTCTTGGGCATCAGTTCCTAGCCATTGCCTCTCATCCTTTTACTTGGCTCATCACCACTGGCTCCATCCTCTTGACACACTCCCTTCAGGTACTGATAGTGAGAAGTCCCCTCTCAGTCCCCTCTTCTCAAGACTGACCAGGCCCAGTTCCCTCAGCCTGTCATTGTAAGAGAAATGCTCCAGTCCCTTAACCACCTCTGTAGCTCTGTGCTGGACACACTCCAGGTTCTCCAGATGTGCCTCACTAGGGCTGAGTGGAGAGGCAGGATCATCTCTGGAGACCTGCTGGCAAAGCTCTTCCTAATGCACCCCAAGACAGCCCTGGCTTTCATGGCCACACAGGCACACTTCTGGCTCATGGACAGTTTGTCGTCCACCAGGACCCCCAGGTTCTTCTCTGCAGAGCTCATTTCCAGCAGGTCACCCCCAGCCTATATAGGTGCATGGGGTTACTGGGGTTACTCTTCCCCAGGTGCAGGACCCTGCATTCACATTTGTTGAATTTCAGAGGTAAATGTGCATGGATGTGTGTACGTAAAATTATCAAAATATGCTGAAAAGCTCTGTAATCCTCAAAGGAAAAACAGTATTGCCAGATGCAATTCAAGACAATTTTTCCTACTTAAATCACTTAATGTAGTCATTTTATAGCTCATGTCCTCTCTAGGACAACCTTCTAAATGTTGTTGTCTGCTTGTGTGCTTCTTCTAGCAGTTCTCAAATATTGGTACCACAGATCTAGAAAACAAACTTTTTCCAAGGACAGAAATAGCTTTCTGCTTGTATTTGACTTCTTTAGCAGTAAAGGACAGAACAATTTGTTAGCTACATTGATGGGCAATATTGATTTTTTTTTCCCCTGAAGGAAAATCTGAGGTTTTATGACATTTATGTCTTTTTTCTTTTTTTTCCCCCACAAGGATCATTGAAGTCCAGCTCTTGGCCCTGCACAGGATAGTCCCAAGAATCACACCATGAGTGTGAGAATGTTGACTATGGTCATGTTACTAAGCATGTATTTAAAGTAATGAAAATAATTTATTCGTTAATCAGGAGCAGTGAGTACTTGAAATAAAATACAAAGAACTTTGACCATTTCAGTAGTTTTCCATGATTATAATGGTTGGCTAAGACAGTAGATATTTAGCAAAGTTGTAAATAGTATAAAAACAGCAAATTCACTGCTGAATTTATATGGAAAATTTGTGTGACAAAAGCAAAGTCTTCACAAAGGCGTGCAGATTTTCTATAATATTGCACTTTTGGTAGATTACAAATATGCAAGGTAACAGCTTTATTCCCATTCTTATTTAACTTTAAAGAAAATAAAACAAAATCATACGCATTAGAATGGATGTCACTGCACATTGCAGCCATGAATAATGATGCTCAACACAAGATTAGTTCTTTTTGTTTTTACACTATTTTCTAAAACCAATACACAATTTCAGGACTGTGTAAAATTTCAAAGAGTAACCTGATCAACTTTTTTACAAATCTCTACTTGCCAATAAGTTATTGGGACTTTGGCACATTACTCTGCAATATGAGAATACCAAGGTGACTGATAGCAACTGGATTGAAAATGAGATTAAGTAGGTACCCTGAACACACAGTACATGTCTAGTATTGAAAATTTAGAAAATAATATCTTCTCATCAACAAAGACTTCCTTGGAAATTTAAGTTCTGTAAACTATTTGGCAGTATCTCTTAGGGGAAAGTGATCAAATGAAAGTGAAGAACACCTATGGAAAAGAAAATATAGTAAATAAAACTGCCATAAAAACATAATTTAGTTTATGCACAGATAAAAATCCATAGAAGCTGCAGAGAAGATGCTGAAAAGCATTCATTAGAATTTCTGCATATGTATATGCAGGTTACACCAAAAAGTACATTTTTCTAAATAAAACCAATTATTTAAAAAACACGTAAGAGATTTTAAAAAGACAGGGATGATAAAACCTTCCTAAAACTGTTTATGAAAACTCAAACAGGACTAATTTCAAAATATTATTTTTCTAAGTGAAAGAGTTTTACATATAATATCTAGAAGCATTGAGAACCAACACAAATGGATGTTAATGAATTATAATAACAATTTTCAAAGCCTAGATGCTCAGTGGAGTGCCAATGGAAACGTAAAAGGAAAAAAAATAGTAGGTTTTCTTATGTGTCTATTAGAACTACGTTGGCTAAAAATGCAGAGAAAATTATTTAAGGATTTAAGCTCTTAATTATCTTCCATAATTTTGCTTAAGCAACCTGTAGAAACAAGTTTTTAAAAAAGCAATACAATCTACAGACACATAAGAAAGTTTCTCTGCAACTGCTATCCTAGCAACCTGAGTGTAAAAAATCATAGAATCACAAAAAGTCTTTAATAATAAGATTATTATGTTAATCAGTCTCTCTGTTGGTGAGAGAGGAATCACTTTGTCTTGTGTTCCTTTACCCTCTGTTTATTTTTCAGCCTTAATTTTACAACATTTAGTTAGAAACCTGTAAATGCTGCATTCTTACCTTTGCATATTGGAGGTGGGTGGCTCCACTGCCTATTAGCTTGGCACTGAGCTTTGGTTGGTCCTTGCATAACATACCCCGTATTACAGGAAAATGTCACAACATCATTGAAGTTGAAACCATTTCCACTCGTTCTTCCATAAATAGGACTACCAGGGTGACCACAGCTGACGGCTAGCATAGCACCAGTCAGAAAACCCCCAAAAAACAGAACAAGATGTTATCACTTTTCATCATTTATTATGCAATAGATAATCATTATATAATATTATTTTCAAGTTTTGATATTATAAGATACTGTGTACTTTCTATGATGTACCCATGTTCAAGAACTTACTTAAATTTTTAAGTAAACGGAATAGAATTTGACATGGAGTAATAAAAGCAAATGAAGAAAACTGTTCTGAAGAAGTAGGAGAAAAGCAAGCACTAGATTTTCATTATGTATAGTCTGAAATTGAAAGGAAATATTTCACTATCATAGACCCTCAGATATTATTTCTTACAAATTTGTCTTAGTATCAACTCAATATTTTTTCTTTGGGCACTAAATACTTAGTGAAGCTATAAATTTATGATTATTTTTAAAAAAAACACCCAAAAAATCTATGGGCACAGTGGAATTTTTCTTATGTTTATACAAAAACTGACTACAAAAGGTAAAGTTTCTTTTCTGTGCCCACAAAAACCAGATAAAAAAAAGTAGGGAAAATTGGACACAAATTAGTATTCACAAAACGATCCAAAAGCACTTTGTAAACATTTACTTCTACTTTGTAACAAACTGTTGGTAAAAAAAAAAAAAAAAAAAAAGGTTAATCCGCAATTAAAAATAGAAATTAAAACATCACAGAATAAATCAATTAACATTGTGTACTATGACTTGGCATTTCGAGAATTTCTGCTACAAAGATAGAGCTATAGGATATTTAGAGGCAGATTAATTCAGTTTCAATACACTAATTTTACTGAATCTGAAAAACAGTGGTAATTTACTTTAAAGTGCTTAGAGGAATTTTGAATTTTCCTAAAAAAAATACAGCATTTTCTGTTATTACTTAAAGGTCTTTCATGTGATGGGTTGACACACTTATCATGCATAAGACACCTCATTATCAAAGAACAATATTCACTCAAAAGAACCCCAAAACCACAAATCAAAATAACAGCATCTCTGTGAGGAAGAAGTAGAAGAAGAAAAGAAAATATAATTTGGTAAAGAAAAATGTTAATCTTCAGTGTTGACCGTGTACTTCAACAGTATTTAGTTATCTAACTAAAACAGTGAAAGCAAATATACATTAAATATTTCCAAAAGCCACAATGGGTCATAAAAGCATTTTCAAATTTGAGTAATGGCATTCGTAAGTCCTATCACTTTTTCAAGAAGATTCATATCCATAACAGCGGGTATTCAGCAGCCAAAAGATGCAGTGGAAACTTTAAGTGACAACTCTTAACTTCACCTGATAGATAAATCACAGATTTTATGCGGCCACATACTTTTGAGGATCATTCAATCCCAATCTCGTTTGACACAGATATTCCTGTAACATAAATCAGTTTGTGTTGCCATGCTTACTTACGCACACAGGATGGAAGCTGACCAGACCAGTTGTGATCCTGTTGACATATCCTGACAGAAGAGCCAATCAACCGAAAACCAGGACTGCACTGGTAAACAACAGTGTCTCTATATCCGTAATTCTCTCCTATTACTTGTCCGTTGACAATAAGATCTGGGATACCACAGTGACCAGCTGGATTTATTTATAGTAAAGAAAAAGAAAAAAAAATAAAGAAAACAATATGAGTAAATATGCTAGAGAAATTTGAAACAAACCTCCTTAACTAAAACAAAGAAATGCTGAATATCTTTCCAGGTTTTTTATTGACTTAATTCAAAGCTTTATTTTTATTAGCTTGGTGAAAACTGCAGTAATGCATTTGTGTAACTATACACATATAAAAGATTACAAAAAGATGATGCAGCAAAGGGATTAAATGTCATATATTATCAATTTTCCTTTAAAAAATATGAGTAACTTTTTTAATTGTAACATGTAAAAAAATCTATATTATTTATCTTAGTTTTATTTTTTAATGATTAAACAAATAAGGTAACATTAAAGCATCATACATTTAATTAAATAGAAAAATTCCACATAAATAAAAATTAAAATAAATATTATAGATATAAATCCATGTAGGCATTATAAATATAGCCTTCATACAATATTAAAAAATTAACTTGAACCATTTATTGCTGGAATTTGACTCTCTGTACTGTTTTCCATTCTTTTTCTCCTATTGAGGCCAGTGGAATCCCAAAGAGATTAACATCCTTTTGTTGAAGGCAGTCAGCACAATGGCCATCAAATGCTCTGCAATCAAAAATTTTTCCATGCCCAGACCAAATTTTTTACTCTGTATGCTTAAAATATACTATTTTCACTATGAAAGTCAGAAAGAGACTGGTAGTTTAGAGAGAGACTGGGAAAAAAAACCCAAACTATCTGTAGTTACGATTTTTGTAATGAATTCTGAAAAATGGGCATTGTGATTCAGCAAAAAATGTGATAATAGGAAAGTCTTCTAAGAATGGTTGGCTTCATGAAGACATTTGGTAGAGAACTCACTACAAAAGAAGAGTAAGACAAGCAAAAAACCCCGAAAAACTGAGCAGTGTTTCAACTAGTACTTTTTTGAAAAAAAATAAAAAATATTACCAACCACTCAAACTACTCTGCTCTCCTTTTCTTTCTTTCACTTTTCCTCAAGTAACCCCCACAAACAAATCTCCAAAGCACAGGATTGCTAATAAGAAAAGACATTTAGAACCAATATGGTTTGGATTGCTTTTTCCTTTGAAATTTTAAATGCTTCTAATAATCTGATGCATTTTTCTGTATTTTGACTCATTCATTTGGGGCTAGAAACTTCCTATCAAAAAGGATTTAAAATCTTAGATTTTCTTACAACTTGAACTTTGTATTTTATTTCATAGTATGGATCATGATAAAACAATCAGAATTTACAGAATAGGTAGTATATGAACCTCCACATATATTAAATTGATGACTGCAATTTGACTTCTGTGTAGTTAGCAGAAGCCCAAATCTGGTACTGTTCAAGGCTATACTACCCCTTGTTTGTTCCCTCCCTGTTTCCCCCAGTCTTATATAAAAACCAGGCATACATGGAATTTATGTTTTTCTAGGATAAGATGGCATAACACATGTTCAAAAAAATTTTTGTCAGTATTTCTTGATTTTCCAAGAAATTCATAATCCATTCAGCATGTAGTAGACTTTTTTGAACATGCCCCAAAGGAAGTAATCTCCCTATCCTATCGTATTTCTGATTATAAACAGGACTAACCAGATGAGGAATAAAAACTGAGCTCTAAAAGATTAGTTTCTATCAAAAGTGCAACCAGACAGTCTGCATTGCTTCAGACCATGCTCAATGAAATATTTTTCTAGTTGCATTTAATTAAATATATGGCTTGGTTCTTAATTAAGAATTTAGTGTTGCTTTATGGCAGAGTGGAAGCAGAATACTCCATCAGAAAGGTCAATCTCTGTTTCCTGTGCAGAGAGACTAAAACTGATGCAATTCAACATGTGAGGTAACTAAGGTCACGGTGCAGTATCTGCAACTCTGCATAGACTATACAAAACCCATACAACTTCACCAGGTGAAAATTCATTGCAAATCATCTGTATGTCTTGCAGTAAAGTCCCAGTTTTGCTCTAGAAAATTTGAAGTCATTTAAAAATCCCACCCTCTTACCCTACTTCCTTTCATTGTCATAAACCTCTCAGACCCTAGTTTTGCTTGTTTTGACTTTTGACATTTCTTTTTTTTCTTTTCTCTTTTCTTTTCTCTTTCTTTTCTTTTCTTTTCTTTTTTTTCTTTTCTTTTCTTTTCTTTTCTTTTCTTTTCTTTTCTTTTCTTTTCTTTTCTTTTCTTTTCTCTTCTTTTCTTTTCTTCTTTTCTTTTCTTTTCTCTTTTCTTTTCTTTTCTTTTCTTTTCTTTTCTTTTCTTTTCTTTTCTTTTCTTTTCTTTTCTTTTCTTTTTCTTTTTTCTTTTCTTTTTTCTTTTCTTTTCTTTTCTTTTCTTTTTCTTTTTTCTTTTCTTTTTTCTTTTCTTTTCTTTTCTCTTTTTTCTTTTTCTTCTCCTTCCTTCCTCCTCCTTCTTGAATTCCTCCTCCTTCCTCCTGAATTCCTTCCTCCTTCCCTTCCTGAATTCCCTTCCTGAATTCCTTCCTTCCTTCCTTCCTTCCTTCCTTCCTTCCTTCCTTCCTTCCTTCCTGAATTCCTTCCTACTCTTTCAAGGAGAGGGGTAATGGATATTGCTTACCTGAAATTCAGCAAAGTATTCAACACCATTTCCCACAGCCTTTTCCTGCACAAAATGGCAAGATACAGATTGGGTGGGTGATCTTTAAGATGAGTAGGGAATGGGCTAACAGGCTGCACTAAAAGGGTAGTGATCAATGGTTTGCACTCAGGCTGGAAACCTATCACAAGCAGAATTCCATAAGGATCAGTAATGAGCCCCATGATGTCGAATGTCTTCCTAAATGAACTGGATGATGGGATTGAAAGCAGCCTCACCAAGTTTGCTCATGACACCAAACTGGTGGTGAGGCAGATGTGAGAAGGAAGAGACATCTTACAGAGAGACCTGGACAGGCTGGAGGACCAGGAGAGCAAGAACTGTATGAGGTTAACAGAAACATCTGCAAGGTTCTGCCCCTGGGATTGCAGAACCAAAGAGCTCAGAACTGGCCACGATCTGTGAGGCTGGGGAGCAGAGTCACTGAAAGCCACCTGGGGGTTCTGGTGGACAAGAAGCTGACTGTGAGTTAGCAGTGTGTGGCTGCAACTGTGAAAGCAAAATGGATTCTGGGCTGCATCTGCAGAAACATTATTAGGAATGGCAGTGATGGGATCATCCCACTCTACTCAGTGCTTGCCAGGCTGCACATGAAAGATGCAGAAAGATTCAAGCAGACTGCAAAGACAGGCCATGAGAATAATCTCAGGGCTGAAAAACCACTCCTATGAGGAAAGGCTGAAGGTATTATTTCCTGAAAAAGAGAAGGCTCAGGTGAGGGCTCATCACAGTGTTCCAGTACTTAGAGGGTGGCTACAAAAATAATGGAGGCTCTCTCTTCACATGGAGTCACATGGAGAGGATGAGGGGCAACGGGTGCAAGCTGCACTGGGAAAGGTTTCATCATGATGCAAGAATTATTTTGACAGTAAGAACAGGCATTCCCTGGAACAATCTATTCAGGGATGTGATGGGAGTCCATATCACTGGATGTTTTCAAATTGTGACTAAACGGGTTGCTACATAATCCCATTTCAGCTCCCTTTGCCATGAAATGTTGGATCAGATGATTTTTTCGAATTCCCTTCCAACTTCGGCTGTTCTATGATTCTGTTACTTCAAATTCTTCTGTCTTGATTATTTCCTCCCACTCTGTATAACAGTTATATCTTTGGAGAACTAACTATATTGCATGACCAATTGTGAACTTCTAGTAAAGAAAGATATTTTTAAAACAGTAGGGCCTAATCCTATCCCTGTGTAAGATTTCTAAACTGAAAAACAAATAAAACTGAATTAATGAAGAATATTATAAAGCTGTATTATAAAACTGTAGTTCTGTCTTAATGAAATTCTAAATCAATCAGTGACAGTGTTAAGGAAATAAATATAATTTAAAAACAGGAGAGACCACACTTGTGACATATTTTTTTGTCTCAAATTAAAAAAAACCCAAAAAAACTCCTCCCCTCCAAAAAACCCAAACAAAGCAAGCAAACAAACAAACAAACAAAAGACCAAAAAACTTGGGGGTTTGCAGGATTTTTTGCCAGTTTTTACTCTGCTTTCCAGGAGAAGTATAGTGTAACTGAGGGATATAAAAAACCCCATTAAAACCAAACCTAACAAAAAAAGCAGAAAAAACCCTCAAAACCAAAAACAATCCAACCCCGAAAATGATGGGTTCAGCACTATTTTTTTTTTTATTTTCAAATAAAATAATTGAGAACTGTCATGTAGGTGCATGTGGTAAGCAGTTCACTATGTTTGCTATGAAAAGTGCATATAATGGTGTACATAGCTCCTGTTAAGAGAACAATGGAGAACTTTACTGGAGTTTCCACTGATTCATGCAAATGAGTAAATTCCCTAAGATCCAATACAGTTAGGACTCATTAATATTTTTCAGAACATTTATTCTCTGCTTTGTTTTCCCACTTTATTTTACACATCCATAGAGATGTTCTCTGCCAGAGAAAATAAAGACCTCAGCTTATAGTAGTTGTTATCATTACTTCTCCAATACCAAGAGGAATAATAAAAAACCTAGAGGAAGAAAGAAACAAAACACCTCTCAAACCAACAAAAACCTCTATCACTATCAACACCTGTTTTTGGAAAAGCAATTACTATTTAATTTCTCTTCAGTTCTATTCTGGGTTTGTTGCATTTATTTATTTTTCTCAATAATTTAGTAGAATTCTGACATTTAACATTTTTCTATTAGCTACCAAGAAAATAATTCCAAGATGTTCATGATACATTAAGGATATGCTCACATTTATTAGTGTATATTCTGGTGGTTTTTTATGATCAATTCTGATGGTAATTGTTTCTCAGGACTTTCATTTAAACTCTTACTCAAAGGGCTTTGTGACAAATAAGTATATTCTAATATCCTGGTAGTAAATAGCTGGCTTCACATTAAATTAGGATTCTAGACTACTTTAAGCTAAGATAGTCTAGATGTTTTCATGACTGCTTTGTCCATTGTCAATATCTCTATTCTGATGCTGTACTATAAGATCAGTTGTAATTCCATTTTTTCCTATGACATGGATATAAAAGACTTTTGCAGCAGTTCTATGAATCCAGATGAGATCTCTGGGTCTTATTGTAACCTGTAAGTTGCAATACTGAATCACAAGATGCCACTTTTACAAAGACAAAATTACCAAAATTTTTTTGGTGAAAATTAACAAAAAATGTTAAAAGAGACTAAATGTGAAGGTTTTACTGAGTAGCAGATTTGAGAGGGGAAATAAGAAATACAACGTTCTCAATTTCTAGTCTAGCAAAACTTGAGAAGAATAATTGCATGAAACACTATTACAAAACAAAATTAGTCAAAGATTGGGGATGAAGGATATTAATAACCTGTGAGCACCAAATAAATTACCTAATTTGACATGAAATCGAGCTCTAGCAATGAAGAATGAGAATAATTACTTAGTGTCAGAACCTTTGAAACCATAGCTGTAAATGACGTTCCTTTCCTGCAGGTTGTTCTATGAGATGAAAAGAGTAGGAATAAATGAATACAGAATCTTTACATTAAATGGCAAAAACGTGCCTAGGCTTACTTTAGTTGTCAGTAGTGTCAAACATGAGCACAGTAGTGAAACAAATCTACATACCAATGTATTATTGAAAACAGAGATTTATGTTATTTATTATTCAACAACATTAATTAACCTGTCAAGATGACCCCAGCTGAAAAGGGAAGAATTATTTCCTGGCATTTTTTTTTCTTCTTTATAAGGCTTGCATTCCATAAAAAGATATAAGAAGGCACAACCCTGGACAAAACACAGCTTGGGGCATTTCTCTTGCTGTTTTCAGAAGAACCTCATCTTGACAGCTGTTCAAGCTATACTAAAACTGTTCAGGATGAATGGTGAAGTAATTTTAAATCTTTTTTAATCCATGGCCCACAGAGGGAAGTTCTCTGCTGAATTCCTTGAAACAGCTGAATAATTCTTTAAAGATGAAATATCATATACCTAATTTGAAAGTCTAGTTGTTATTATTATACAGTAGAACTGAGGAACAAAGAGAAGCATATGGCTAACTCCAGATATATTATTTCAGTATCACTGGAGACACAGAATCCCTCTTAATTGAAATACCAAGAGTTTAAAAAATATATTTAAAAACAGTGAAGATGAAGAAGTTAGTTGCTTATATATTTTTCTAGGAGTTTCAAGTATGAAAATAGTGGCAGAAAGGCTACACTTCAGAGGTTACATAGACACAGAAACCTTTCAGTGACTGAAAGCTGATTGAGAAAAATATGAAAACTACCAATGATAGATTAATGCACTGAACATTCTTTGCTTACATGGTTGCTTTGCCCCAGATGCTGCCTGCTATTCTTTTACTCCATTGACAGCACTGTTCTTTACACTGCTGATGGATAACTGGTTTTTCTTTTATGAGTAACAAGCTTCCAACAATGACTCATTAGCATTTTAAACAAGTATTTTTGTATGAAAAAAGAGTTGAGTAAAACTAGGATAAATATCCCCCAGCTAATACATCAAAGGTTGTGTCTACATTAGAATTTTGGTTCAGATCTTCCTTCTAACTCTTAAATGTGCTGAGTGGTTTTACTATGAACAAATTAGCTTCCTGTCAGAGCAAGCACATTGAGAAGCTCAACTAGGTGCACAAAACATGTGTTCCATCTCCTTTTTGAGCCAAAGTGTTCAAAATTATTGTCAGATCTTTTTGACAACTTTGAACCATGAGTAACGATGGCATTTAGCCCAGAGGACTCGACCAGATATAGTCCAAGGAAAAGTCTCTGAAACATATGTAATGCAAATGTAGATGATTCAGAATCAATTATTGGTCTTGCGATCTGCTCAGTCAGCTGTATTATCTGTTAACTCAGGCAAAGACACAGTATGCGAAGGAGAAGAGATGAAAGTATTCCTGATATTATTGTTTAGGAAGTGCAAATGTTGACATTTAATGTACACACTAACCTGAACAGCTCTTTACTTCTATCCATCTGCCTTTATTGAAAGCTCCTCCAGTATTAGCCATGTATGGGAACCACACTTCCTTCTGCTTTATCAATCAAATAAACTTCATTCTTCATTTTTGCATTTTAATTCCTATGGATTCTTCATAAAGGTGTTCTCCAAATGAACTCAATTAACATCATTTAATCATGTCACAATAATAACAAAATGTGAGATCTTACAGACCTTTAAAATTTTAATCATATTTCATAATTTTTCTTTATTTGAGATTTAATACTAATATGCAGAACTGAACAAAACTCTTGTTCCAGAAGCTGCTGAGTCTATCCCATATGAAATAGCAGCAATGTCTTTTGGTAAATAAAGGACAGAATAGCAACAGATCTCTTTTATCAGGATGTTTAGATGTCATGAGGAATTGAGAAAGAAGAAGGAAGTAAGAAATAATGGTGTTATACAGCTGAGGTGAAGAGGATAGAGTCACAAGTTCTAGAAACGTGAAAACCTGGAGTAAGCTCACCAATCAAGAAAAAAGAAAAGTGTGCATAAGATACCTTTCCTCTGAGTTTAAGTATTGGTTTAAAATAGCATTTTTTGCTGTTTTTTCATGTAGTTTTCATTGATGAGATGTCTAAACAACTTTTAAAATTATTATCAGTCATGTAACTAGCACAAATGAGAGAAGTTCAGTTAGACACTCCCCAAAGAGAAGTATGGAACTTTGTACATTACATTGACAATTAGTAAGGTCCTAGAAAGAAATCAGAATTCTTTGTAATAATCTAAGAAAAGAGGTGCTCCATTATATATAAGAACTGTATCTAACAGGAAGACTTTTTAAAGCATGCTATACTTTTCTTTGTCAGTTTTACTTTGTTAAGTGTTTTTGACTAAGCTGTCTACAATGTTAACCAAAATAATACATTAAACATTTTAAAAGGCAACAAATATCCTGAAAAAATCCTTTAGGGAAAAAAAAGAAAAGAGGAAAAAGTAGTCCTGATCCTCAAATCATGGTATGTAAAACTAATGTTCTGATAGTGTTTCTCCTTTGACCTAATAAAAAAAAAAAATGAAAATAGAGCTCGTGAGAAAAGGGAAAAAAATTTCAGTGTTACAGAAATCTTACGAAAGGCTTTTCACCATTCATATACTAGTTAATCCTAAAGTTTATCTGAAAGTACTACAGAGTTATTGAAGCAAACCCAATTTACTTCTACTCTAGGAAATGCCCAGTTTACTAAATATCTGATTACAGGCATTAAAATAAATACCAAAAAAAAAATCTAAATTTTTTAAAGTATGATAGTATATGTTTTTATGATCAATTTTATTCTTGACATTAAATTAAATAAAATTAATGTCATAAAAATATAAAATTTGGAATATATTATCAGTGAATACTATAAATATACAAAGTTTTCATGTAAACAGACAAAAGAATAATCACTTTCTTGTTGAATATTTAGGTAGTTTTTCAAGAGGAAAATGTATAACAAAATCACAGCTTTGTCAGTCTCTTTTTATAAGTAGAATATTAAGTAAAAATCTATTCTATGTTTCTGAATGTTTGTCAGGATTTATTACACAGACAGTTTCATTGTTACCAGTACAGAAAAAGATCAAGCATAATAAATTGTGAGAGACAGTTTGTAACCTTGGAGAAACAACTGTCATGATTGTAATCTTTGCCTGTTATTTTATTCTAAAAGTCAAGTGATTTTTTCACAATACAATGTCCTGAAACATTTAGTTTTTTAAACTTTGACAACAGAATTATTCAGAAGCTCTATTCCTATTTGTTTCATTTATTTTTTCAATTTGAACATTGTTTCTTCTCATCAGCTATGGAGAATAAGGACCAAAAAGTCAATTTCCTACTATTATAATGTGATTATTCATGAAGCACTACTTTGTCATTTAGGTATTATTTAAAGAAAAAAAAAGTGAGATTGATAAAGGAAGGCAGTTGTGTTAAGTGTTCTAGTTTTTGTCACAGATTCATTATCCATAAATTATCCATCTTTTAGTAAAAGAAGCCAGAATGAGAAAAGAAAGACAAAAAAGAGCTGTGAAACCTACCCTTATATTTTCACACTATTATGGCTGTCATTAAAATCATGCACTACTGTTCAAAATGTCATGGAATAACATCCAAATAACTTGGATTTTAGTCAATATTTTTGGTGATTTAAAGCTTACCTCAGTTCTAATTCTCATCTATATCTGATTAGGTTCACCACAAACTAGTTTAAAATTCTACTGGAGATATTTAGATTCTTGTTTATTCCACCATTCATACATTTTTAAAATTACACATACCTGGAATTAAAATCAGGCTATCTAACACAACAGTTAAATATAATTACCTCAGTAGCACTAATGAAAAAAAAAATTGCATTTTTAAACAAAATCTTTGAAAAGGGGATTATGTTCTGCAGGAGTTCATCTGAGTGTACTCCCAAGGGCATCTTCAAAACTTAGAACAGAAATACATTGGTAATCACTTCAGTCTAAGAACAACTACATTTTTCAGAAAGTAAAAGTGGAAAGGCTCTAAGGTAAATGATAAAAAAGGTTTACAGTTGAGAGCAGAAAAATTCAAAGGTAGATAGCAAAATTAGATTTTTTCTGACTATTTTTCAGTTATTGAAAACAAATGCCAGAATTTACTGATAAGTTTCACAAAAATTAATTTCTTGAACCATTAAAATATCCACTCTGTAGGTCTTCCTGCTATATTTGATCTCCTTTTCCCCACATTCTAATATTTCTTCAACGCCCCTCATTTCCTCCATTTCCTTTCTGACACCAACTTTCTTAAAAATATTTCTTATTTCTGATTTGTCATTAGCTGAGCTCATCCCTCTATCTTAAGTCTCAAATTCCTTATAGAAGAAACAAGAATTGAACTGAGTTATTCTGAGTCTGCAAGGAGCTTATTCCTGCGCAGTGATGTAACACAGTAGGCAGCGTTGTTGCAAGAGAAATTTTGGCAACCATTTCTCTCTCCCTTTTCTAAATTTGCCCTGTCACTAGCTTTGCTTTGTTTTCATTTTTTTTTTCCCAGCAAGGTATAAATTTTTTGTGTACTATATATGATTTATATTCTAATTTTATGACTAATACTTGTTTTCATGCCGTCTTCAACAATTTGCTGTAATAAACCTTTAAAGATAAGCACTATAAGATTTCCTGTAGTCCTATTAGTCTGACACAATAGCTATGGTTTAGCTTACTGCTTTTCTTCTCTAGTTACATGGTTGTTTTGTTAACTGTTTATTGTTACTGGACATTATTGTGTATGAACTGAATAATAATGAATCTCTTCTGAGAAGCAGGGATCCTCTTTGAAGTTCCAAGTAAACCTGTTATGCAACCTGTTACTATTATTAAATTATATTACAATTCTATTTCTACAGGCAAATGTAGGAGAAATTCAATTAATTCTGTGCTGATCTTCACTTGGCATGAAATTATTTTGGCAAAATTCTTAAATGCAAGTATTTTTCCAAGGTGCTATTCACAAATAGCATGCAATTTATCTGGTTTTAGATTAATGTTTCTCTGAGGAAAATTTTTAAATTTCTCCAATCTTCAACAGCTGTAACTTCTGCAGAAAAAAATCAATAAAAATAAAAACAAACAGGCAAACAAGAAAAAAAGCAGAAAATTTTGATTATGCACATGTTATAGTGTTTCAAAAATTTAGATTTAGATCATCTTGTAATTGCTGGCAATTTAGAAGAAAAAGAATATCAAACATGAAGATTTTTTTCCTTCTCCTCTGTTAAATGGTTTCAATTGTAAAAGTGAAACATAAACAAAACCTCTCTCCCTCTCTGCTGCATGTCAGGGAACATTCCAGCTTCAGACTTGTAGCTTGATAAGCAACACTTTTGCTCATTCATGAGTCATTCACTTAAGTGAGCATTAGCAATTAATGCTGCTTTACAGAAGAAAAATTATTTGGGATGGAAAGTAGTATAAAAAGGTGAATGGCAATCTGTACCAAGCAACAAACCCCTATAATTAATGTATATACTAGTTCAGTTTTCTGAAAGTATCAGTTTATGGATATTCTGTTATATATTCATGCCTCTACAAACAACAAGACGCTATGAGTTATATATTTCATTCTAAATCAGAATACTAAAATACTTTTGATTTCAACTGAAATGAAAATTTTAAATATAGAGTTAAATATAGAGTTAAAACCTATGTCTCTACAGTAAATACAATAACCCAGCTCAAGGTACACATGATAATGAATCAGAAAGAAGCACTGAAATTGTTTCACGTGTTCATTTTATTCATAAATAATTCCGGCATTGGTTTCTGAGTATATTAAATAAGAGAAGATGCCTAATCTTGTACAAGTGAAGGGTCTCAAATTCTGTAAAAAGTGAATAGTGACTTTCTCTCAGAAATAAGGCTGTAGTGGTCCTGTCAAAGTTTCCACAAACTTTTTTTTACTTTCTTCTGTATCTTTCCAAGAATACAGTTTAATTCTGTACCACAACCACTTAGTTCAGATCTACTCTGCAGATATTTTGCATTAGAGCTGATACATATGGAATCAATCTGTCTTGCTTTTTATGTATAGTTCTACTCTAAAGACACATACAAAAATACAGTAACACAGATTGTGCATGTTGTGAAGATATTAAAATTTCTGAAAATAGAAACATGGTTATAATTTGCTGAGAAAAACATGCGACCCAGTGACACACATGCAGAGCTCTCTTCAATGCATCTGCTAATAGAAAATGACAAGCACAACACTTTCCTTACTTTTGTCTCCTAGAGAGAAAGCAAATGGACAAGTCATGACAGTGTTATCCATACCTAAACACCTGGTCTCAATTCCTCTCCAGAGTCCTGATGACAGACATTCCCTCACTGCAGAGCCAACCAGCATGTATCCTGAGTCACAAGTAAATATAGCTGTAGATCCATATGTGATTTGAGTTCCAATCTTATTCCCATTTGGAGGTGTAGGAAGTTCCCCACAGGAAATAACTTCAAGGCAAAAAAAACCAAAACACAAGTGTACAGCTGAGAATCACAAACACACATACAATAATGCCTATCAACCAACAGCACTTATCAACCAGTCAATCAGATAAATAAATTTCACACCTTGAAGTACGTTGTAGAAATCACAGATTAAAAAAACCTGCAAACAAAAACTCTTCCTTCCCTAGAAATTATACTTAAGAGAGGGGGAAGAACAATTAAAATAATTTCTATAAAGTTAAAAAAAACCATTCAGAACATTATTAAATGCTGTTTAATTACCTTGGTTTATCAAGTACTTTCTGCATATTGGAGTATCACAATTGCTATCCATTTTAAAGCAATGTTTCTTTGGAAAGGCACCATTTTGATCTTCTAGGTCAGAATGAAATGCTTACTCTAGCATTCACACATGACATTTTTATAAAGAATGAATGATATTAATGGAATTTCTTGTTATTTATTTACAACTGAAAGCATCTTTTCCATCAAAATAATATTTTTCTTTTCTTTTAATAATTAACGAAAACAATTCATTAGTAGTAAATAAGAGGCTGGAATTAGGTAGCACACTTTATGCCCGGAAGAAAATAAGTCATAATATTTCAAACAAAGCTTCTCAAAACATAGCTGGAAGTAGTTTGTCTTTTAAAGCAAAAAGGGATACAAATACAAATTTAGTATGTTGAATATATATACACAGAGATATCGATACAGACATATACACAGTATATTTAACACTAGCAGAGATGAAATATTGCAATTAACTTTTAAAATTTTTCTGAATTATATATTAGATTTCCAGTTATAAAGAACTCAAAATTAAGGTTAATTTCCAGTATAATTAATCTGTCTCTGAAATTGCATTTTTAAACATTTTCTTTCATATATATTGCCAATAAATTATTAATATATTTTAAGTCACAGTCATCTGGCTTATCTACAGACTTTTTAGACATGTGTGGATTTATACATAAACATGCAGATACACACATTTTTGATAAAGGTACCAAAAGCACAGTTGTATCCCACTCTGTCAGAGCGTATATCACATGATGTTCCAGAAAGAGAAAGAGTTCTGTGGCTTCAAAGTGTAACCAAAACCTCACAGTTTTGAAAAAGAGATGTCAAACTTTTAGTTATTAAAGAGAAATGCTTTTCACAGCATTAGGGGAGGGAAGTACAAGTACAGCTACATCTTTAGTTGGTTTACATTTATGAATATCAATTGATTATTTTTTGGAAAATGAACTATTGCAGGTTATCAGCATACCAGCTAATGGTAGGAATGATGTGGATATGTGCCAATGCACACACATACAGATATGTTCTTGTCACTGAATCTAATGTATTATATTTGTAAATAACAACTTTTACGATACCCAGGAGTCCCAACCTAAAAACACTTTTTCTAATTAACTGTTTTGAATATTTAGTTTATTTCTAATTCACCTAACAAAATATTTTTTCCTGAAATCTCTACAGCAGATGCAGATACAACATGTACTCACTTTGGCAGTAAGGCCGCTCATTTCTCCAACTCCAGGTCCCATTAGCAAGACACTCGATAGATGCTGGTCCCAAACCATAATACCCAGGATCACAGCTGAAAACTACTTTTGTTTTATACTCATAATGTGAACCATTCACTATTCTCCATCTTCCATGTTCCAGGGTAAAAGAATTGATGCTTGGACATGTAACAACTTCCAAAATAACAAAAGCACATAGTTATTAGTGACTTAGTATGGGTAAATTGGGAAAAACTGTACCATTATTAATCAGAAAAAGTACTTTAAACACAGTGATATAATCTTTGAAAACTAAGGCTGTATTTGAAATTGTCTGTGGTTAGCAGGTATGAGTTGTCTCATTTAATTAATAATCATCCAGAAAGAGCAAGGATTGTGCATGCAGAGTGATGCAGTTGGTATAGATAGGAGCTATACCATGGTTGAATTCACTGTAGGTGGACCTTCTGTGACATTTTACATCAGGCACCAGAATCTTTACTAAAATTTTAAGTACATTTAAATGGAGGAATTATTTTTCTGTCCAGGCAAACTCTATGAGATATGACTTATTTGAGAGGATACACATTGGTGACAGATAAAATAATACCCATATCCAAGTTTTTTTTTTCAACAGCTCTATATTTTTGTCTCATTTTTTAATTCTAAGTGTTCTTCCTCCAGAAATGGAACAAAAACATTCTACAACACTAACATAATAAAAATAGTATAAGAAGCATAAAAATTTCTCCTACTTTGTTTTTCTCTATTTTCATTGTTCTTTAGAAAGAGGAAAATGCATGACAGAATGAAATTTTAAGAACACGAAGAAAAAAAGGAGAAAGGGGAATTCCTTGAAAAATACTCCACTGCTAATTTGCTTTCATTTCCAAAATTCATTGGGTGAGATAACCCAAATTCTAATGTGCATGAGACCTTGACATCCCTGCATTGCTCTTACAATCACATGGGTTTTCATATCCCATTTCTAACTGCTGATATCCACTTCGTTTTGGGAGTTAAATGCATTTTCTCTGCAGTGATGTTCCCCCAAGTTTAGATGATGTAGAACTATAATAATGGGATGAATATAAATAATAAGCAGCAGTTTCAAACAATTACCACAGTGGTTTTGCAATTCTGGATAGACAAAAGGGTTTGTTAACAGTATATGAATTGTGCAGCTCTCACTGAAGAGATGAGTTTTGCAGAAAATCTCTGTAACCATTAACTTTGATTTAACTGTAAATTAGTTATTATTTTGATTGTATTCTATAGGCTCTAGCATGTTTATTCTGCTTATGCTGTTAAGTTTCAGCATGTCTTAGTTGCATATACTTCATATATGTATTTCATAATAACTTAATACCAGCAATAATTCATAGATTCAAGTAACCTAAAGATGGAAGTTTAATCCATGTGAAGATTTGTGCCCTGGATAAATAAACAAAATGTACAGACAGGCTTTTACTCACCAGAGACTTTTTACATGTTACTCACCTACGCAGCGAGGTGTTTTATTGTGATTGCTCCAGGTACCATCGGGCTGGCAGACTGCAGTAGTGAGCTCTTTGGCTGATAGCCTGTATCCATCATTGCAAAAATAAGTAACACGGGTGCCAACCAAGTAATCTGTAGTTAATATCCCACCATTTAGTGGAGCTTTAGGAATTCCACAAGATATCGCTGAGTAGAGAGAAAGACAAAGTGTTTAATATCTTTAATGTAAATGTCCACTGACCTCTGAGAGCTTATGCATTGAAAAATCACTAGTCTTAAATTAATAAAAATTAATTTTTAACTCATTAATGTGTGTTTTAAGCATGCAAATAAATTCTCTTAAAATTTTAGGGAATTGAATCCAATTAAGCTTTTGCATTTTGATGGAGGAAGTAAAAAATAAGAACAAGGGTTCATAACTCTGCAGCTAACCATTCAAAATGTGGATGATAATAAAGAAAAGGGAATAGAAAATATCTGGGAAAAAATATGACAATCATAGTTGAATTAGTAAGGCACCAGTCTGAGAAACACAAGTATGGTTTATGTTCAGATTTCTTCCATCAGTTGTACTTTGTGACCTCTGGCACAGCAATAAAATTACCTTTCAACATTTTATTTTTTTCTACCTGGAAAGCAGAAAGAAAATACCCTTTTGAAAATATTGAATCATAGAATCATAAAGTCGTCTGGGGCTAAAGGGGCCTTAAAGATCTAGTTCCAATCCCTCTGAGATGGGCAGGAACATCATTTACGAGATCAGGTTGCTTAAAGCCCAGACCAGTCTGGACGTGAACGTTTCCAGGGATGGGGCATCTACAGCTCCTCTGGGCAACCTGTTCCAGTGCCTCACCACCTTCACAGTAAGGAATTCCCTCCTGATGTGTAATTTGAGCTGATCCTGTTTCATTTTAAAGCCATTCCCACCTATCATATCTCTGCATACCCTTGCAGAAAGTCCCTCTCCAGGTTTCCTGTAGGCTTTTTTTAGTCCTTGTCTTTGTCATCTGTGACTTGGGAAGTGAGACTGAAGCACTTGTCAGCAAAGACTGAGTCAGAACCACTGTTGAGTACCTCAGCTGTCTCCATGTCCCAGGTAACAAGGTCACCTGTATCCTTCTGGAGAGGACCCACAATTTGCCTAGTCTTCATTTAACACCAACGTATCCTTAGAAGCTGTTCTTGTTGCCCTTGACAACCCTGGACAGATTTATTTTATCAAGGCTCTAGCTTTCCTAACTCTATCTGTAGTTGCTTGGACAATTTGTCTGTATTCCTCCCAGGATGCCTGTTCTCACTTCCATCCTCTCTAGTCTTCGTTTTTGCATTTTTTTTTGTCCAAGAGCTCCTTGCTCATCCAGGCAGGTGTCCTGAAGTTTGTACCTGACTTTCTCTTTGACAACATTTCTGAGGATGCAACATTTCTGAGCTTGGAAGAGTTATCCTTTGGCTATTAACCAGTTATCTTGGCCCCCTCTTAAATCTAAGGCTTTATTCCATGGTACTCTACCAAGCAAATCCCTGAAGTGGCCGAATTCTGCTGTTCTGAAGTCAAGGGTAGCTAGCACCCACCCTTCTCACTGCTCTAAGGATTTAGTACTCTATAATTTCACAGTCACTGCACCCTTCAGCTTTACATTCCTCATCAGTCCCTGCTTGTTGCTGAGAAAAAGGTCCAGCATAGCACCACTCCTTGTTGGCTCCTCTGTCTCTTAGACAAGAAAGTTGAAAACTGCAAATAAAAGTATAAGCTATGATTTTATTTCTTTTCTTTAATAAAAATAATCTACCATGAGAGGATCTGGTTCTAAATAATGTTCTGTTTCTGGAATAAAAATAAAAACTACCCCTTTTCCACATTCTAAAACCATATATCTAATGTAGGTCAGATAAAAAAAAAAAAAAAGTGAAAAAAAGGGGCTTAGGTATTTAAGTCTGAAGTACCTTACTTTGAAGTCAAATCTTGAGCCTTAAGAAAGTACCTATCATGCCCACACAGGAAGGTTAATCCTCTCAGACTATGTATAAATACTTGGAAAAAAAAAAGTGCAATCTATTTTTGCCCCTACTGGGAGCTGATCTGACATAAAACTGATCTGCTTCATAAGCAATATAACAACCATGTGGCACAGTACCAAAGCTAATAATCACAGCTAAGACACAGGTAAAGCACCAATCCTATAACAACTTGCAGAAGAGAGGTGTAAAAATCAATACTAAAATATTCGTGCATTACCATAAAAAAACCCTTGCATATAACATGTAAATTCAAGGAAAAGAAATGAAACAAAAAACCAAAAACCACAATACAGACACACTCTGCCGAAAAGATCACAGAAAACTATTTATAATTTGCTATCACCCTGTCTTGGCAACCACAAGAACATATACCTAATGATTGTCACAGTATCTATTTGCAAGTAAAGACAAACACACATTTAGAAGAAAATCAGAAAACCGTGATTAGGAAATGGAAGACCCCAAGAAACTGTAATTGAATTCAAAGGTCTAGAGGGTATGAAGACATGACCT
Organism: Eopsaltria australis; assembly: GCA_034509425.1. Lineage (NCBI taxonomy): Eukaryota > Metazoa > Chordata > Aves > Passeriformes > Petroicidae > Eopsaltria > Eopsaltria australis. The sequence goes on from JAVTVJ010000026.1 coordinate 3,947,653, forward strand.
CAGGGAGATAAAAAGTGACAAGTTAATTAAACAAGAATGTCCATCTTCCACCTTTTACTGAACAGCTGATAAAATTGTACTATTTCTCTTGCCATCACCAAAGAAAGAAGCAATTTCTATGACACTAAAATGAAAACATGTGGCCATATTTATTACTTCTTAAGTTCCTCAATAGCTTGGATTGCAGAATAGGCAAATCTATCCATTCCAAGATCATAACTATATGCTTGTATAACCAAGATATAATCAAATAACACTGTTTACTGCATAACTGGCCTAGCTTCACCTCTTCCTTCAAAAGCACGTTAATAATTATAAGAACTTTTAGACAATTACAAGAGTTACCCAAACAATGTCCACTGTGTTGCATCAGGGCCAGCATTCAGCAGTGCATAAAATTAATATCCACTTGCAAATTATTTGTAACATGTAAACAGCATTGATTACAATTCTAAGCACCAACAAATTCTACAATATTGTTTGTTCATGTAATGCACGTAATTCACATTCTGTCTCTTTTACCAATCAGTAAAATATATATCAGATAAATTCTAGCTGAAACCTGAGATGTTCTATATCTACCATTGAGATTAATTACTCCTTCAGCATTCAAAAATCTCCAGTACTGACTTGATAATTTTTGAGTCATAATATCCATGTTAACAGTCAATCTTGTGACACAAGAAAAATATATCCCTCCCTTAGCCTTAAATTTTTAAGAAACAAGATGCAACTCAGTAATGCTTGATAACAGACTTTTATATAAGCAATAGATGTCCCAAGGATCACCCATTGACATTTTAGTTTACAGCAGTTTTGAGTTGAATTTCACACTTGTAGAAACTTGCACAGAAAAGTTGCCCAGAGAAATTGTGGATGCCCCATCCCTGGAAGTGGTCAAGGCCAAGTTGGATGGGCTTTAAGCAACCTGGGGGACTGAACAGTGTTCCTGCTCATTCCGGAGGGATTGGAACTACATCTTTAGAGTCCCTTCCAAGTAAACCCTTGTATGATTCTACATTTCTACTAAAATTGCCTTTTAGTTAGGGGAAAACATGAGAAAATATCAGGATAAGTTATTGTCATATCAGATATTTTGACAGGAAAAAAATGACAAATAGGAAATATCTAAAATTCCCTAGAAACAGATCTATCACAGAAATGTTTGGTCATTATACGTCAGCTTGGGCAATATTGTTTATCAAACTGAAACATTAAAATCTACTCCTTTTCCACAAACTTCAAAACACAGCTCCAGTTCCAAAGATACATGAAAAACATACACAGACCATGGAAAAGCTTAATTATATTAGTTCTTAAAGAACACCAGTATTTTGAACACTCATCTGAAATTTCAGAAATTATTATTAGACCAAAATGAAGCTCTTAAATATTCTTCACTAAACACGAAAGCACTGGTTTTTGCACATCAGTCTTATTAGCTCCTCTTGAAATACTGTTTCTTAAAAGTACATTTGTTTTTATGAGGTGGAAAAATTTCAGCACAGAAGTATGACCGCGAAATATTTACCTGCTATTCATTTTAAGTCAGAAAACTGATGGCTTACATTAGAAAAGAAAAAAGAAAGTTTCTTAGAGTACATTTTTTGAATAAAAGGATTTACCTTGACAAGCTGGGACTGGAACATCCCAGGAGTAATACCCATATGGAGACTTCCTGCACACAGCAGTGCTTTTCCCAATGAGCCGAAAGCCGCGGTCGCAAGCCCAGCGAACCATGCTGTTGAGCTGTCCACCTGTCTGACTGACAATGAACCCGTGCGGGGGCGACTCTGGGGTGCTGCAGTACAGAGCTTTAAACATAAATATTCAATGAGTAAGATATGCATTGGTTAGAGTTCAGGTAACAATTCTTCAGAAATTCTTGTTGAACTCAGTGGACTCTGATAGGACACTGAGAAACTATTACTAAAAGTTTTGTTTTTTGTACTTGACCAATTGACCAATTTCACAAAATATAAAGGTGATAAAAAAAGAGCTTTATAAGGTCTTTATAAGATTCAGGTTTCAGTAGCCTCCAAAAAGCTAGTGTGATAGCTCACTTTTATAACTGACTATAGCTTTAGGGTTTGGGTTTTCTTTTTACCAACGACTTTTTAAATCAAATAAGCCACTGAACTTTAGTTTATGATGAAATTTATTGCAATTGCATACATTTCAGTAGTATACTTATTTTTGAAAGAAGGAACCAACTTATACATCCTGAACATAATTCTTTTAAAATAGTCCTTTCTTTCTGGTCCTAAAGTTTTTTCATTTAAGTTCTGTGATACACTCAACTGAAGTAAAACCTTTAAAATAGATTTTAATGATATTTATGACTGCCACCATGAATCTGTGGCAATAATACTAAATCTGCTTTTAGTTGTTGATTTATTTAGAACACATTAAGTCTTACAGAAGTCTTATCTAGAGACTCTGAAAAAAAGTCATAACTCATTATGAGAGCAAAAAATACCTCTAAGAGTTACAGTTTTTATAATCTGGAATTATTTATGTGCTTAACAACTCTGACATTAAAAACTGCTTACTTACTATGTTTCCTCTATCTCCCTTGTTCTATGAGTACCAAGTAACTTAGGTTTGGCTATCTTGTCATAGGAGTGGACTGGAAGGCTCTTATAACCTGGGAACCAGTTTAAAATTAATTTTCTTTGCATAAAAGTTTATCTTGGTCTCTGATTAATTTTATTAATGGCTTCTAGCCATAAAGGCTGTTTTCCCTTTTTGTAGGAAAGAAAACTGTGCTGGAAGTTTGTTTCCAAGTGCTTCCTTCACGCTTTGAAGAAACATTGATAACTTGTTATTTATTTTCTCAGGCAAATAGAGAACTGCTGCTTCACTCACTCTTTAAACCTTTCCATGTGTCATGACTTACTTCAGGTCAAGGTTTTTCTCATGTGAAAGCTTCCTCTGACCAAAAAGGAGTCATATGGCTGTTTGTTTGCAACAAATATTTATTAAACATATTAAAGCAAAGAGCAGAATGAGAACTACTGCTGTATCTTTCAGATCACATACTATGAAAATATTTTCTTCCTTACACTATATGTCTCCTGATTTATGCTTTCTTGAAAAAACAAAAATACAGACACCTCTACTTCTTTAGTGTATAAGAAAATATACCAGCATTTTCTGTCTGAAACAAATCGCTAGAAAATATTTCCTGTCTACCTCTCAGCAGTTCTCTCACTGCCTGTAAGGAAAGACTTTGAAGAATCGTCTCTTCTTTCTCTTTTAACAGATCCAACAGGTACTATGGGAAATGAAAACTGGTACCATATATTATTTTATGTCTAGTGAACAGTGAATTTTACCTGACGAATAACAAACATTTTAAGTCTCAGAAAACTGTCCTCTCCTAAAGGGAAAGATGATACTGATACAGTTTCACACTATATATGATCATAATTATTTTTCTTGAATTGTGCAGTAGCCAAAAATTAAGTGCAGATAAACGAAAAAGCACAGCAGAAAGAATTTTATTCTTTATTTCTTTATCCACTTTGTGAAATGAAAAGAGCTTTATGCCAATAGCTTCTCTTATATCTATAGATACTACCCCCAGTACTATTCCTTGTGTGTATTTCATATGTTTGGTCATCATAAAAAATCAAATCAGACTTTGTGCAACTGCTGTAAATTGCAACAAATCTACTTTAGCTTGATTAATTAAAATAATTTTCCAGTAAAATCAATATTATATAGTAATTCTGTAAAAGCAATTTTACTAAAATCTAACTTTGTCAGGTACCATTTCCACACACTATTCACAAGTATGTTAATTTGAATTAATAACACATAAAATGCTGGCTTTTTTACATACTAAAATATGTATATTTTTTAATGTTGTTTGCTGCTTCTGTTGAACCTTAAATTAAAGAGTTCAACCCTTCAGGGTCTCAGATTTTGCCACTTTATAGCTATTCACTCCTTCCTTGTTGCAATGCTTTCCCGTCCCACCCAAATTCTTAATAGTGAATTACATAAAGATCCAGTTAGAAAAACACCCGGGTATGAAGACGCACACAAGTGTAAACAAATGGAAGAGAGAACGAGGAAGCTACTTCTTTTATCTTTAGTACTTGTTTATGTAATTTTAGAACCCTGTCTTTTATTAATTCTCTACAGAACACATCTGTGGGGTTTCTTTTTCCTCACAAGATGAGGGGCATTAGGTTCATACATGTAGAACAGATTGGATTTCCTTTCAGTTTGGTTAATTAAGCATATCAAACCCAGCTTATATTACCCTTTTCACATAAAAAAATGTTCCACATTGAAATTTTGTGCACTTTCTATAAAAAGTCACATTTGCATACCTATATATCTTATCCTGAAACCCTTTTTATTGGTGCCATGATCTGCTGACCATCGGAGAAATACTTCATGGCCATTGCTGGTTATATTTAGAGAAGATGAATAGTCCCCACTGAGAGATATGAGCAATGGGCTATGACTATTTGGTCCTTGGTACAAAGGAAGGGAAAAAAAGACGGAAAAAAGGAGTTACAAAGTTTAAAATAACATATAATAAACCATATGTACACAATTAACATACATGCAAAACATCCTTCAAGCAAATGGCAAATTAATTTGAATTTAAAAATTTAAATTGTGTGTTATAACTGGAAGCTATGTATTTGCTCAAGGCAAAAATTATTTCTAAGTATAACATGCAACACAATTTTAAAATACAATAATCCAGTGGTTATTTTTTGCATAAGAAATCAAAATAATTGCTTGAGATTATTTTATACTGGAAAATTACAATATGCATAAACAATAGTAATTAGACAAAGTATAAAAATACAATTATATAGCCAAGGTATCATCCAAAGTTATGCATCCTATAGTTACCATCGAAAACCTCAAGTATATCGAATTCCTTTTCTGTCTGGAAGAATTCAAAGAACATGCTGATATTATAACCCTTTTCCACAGTAATGGTCCACGCACACATCTGGAGATTTGGGTAGCTGTCAGGATAGCCAGGGCTTAGTATTACTCCAGTTGAATCCAGACGCATTTCATTGGCTGGACAGAGCACTGTGAAACAGAAAAAATGGCAAAAAAAAATCTAAAGCACATATTTCTGTTTCATTGGATTGATAAAATTTTCCTGAGTTTAAAAGAACTGCATTACTCATTCTATTTCCTTAAATTGCGCAACGTGTTGATTTAAAATATGATGAAGGGATTTAATTTTGAATTTATCTGGATTCACTAGGTCTACAAGAATAATAATCTCATTCAATAGAAATAGTTGATATTACCATATTATTGGAAGTTTTTTTAAAATGTGTTTGCTTCATGATATATGAGCAAATGCCTTCAGTATATTCAGAAGCTAACACTGCTAAAGAGGAGCTTTGAAATCTTTTTATATCGACAACTAACTCCTACATGAAAATCAGTTAGTCCTGAGTTACACAAGGAAAATAATAGGATCTTAGTTTTCTCAAGAACACTGGAAATAATATTGTCTCATTAATTACAAAAATCAGGTTTTATGTTGATAAAGTTATTAGACTATGAAGAGAGATAACACAAAAGCAGAGAAAGAGGGAGAAAAAGGGTATTTATCTTCACAAAAAAACTTTGTAAGAATCATAGAATATCTGGGGTGGAAGTGACCTTTGAAGATCATCTAGTCCAACCCTCTGCAAACACTTCTAAACTGAACTTGAAAATATGTATCTGCCAACATATTTTAAAAATATTTGTATCTCAGTTGCAAATTAGCATCCAGTTGTTAAACTTATAAAGTTGTTTCTCAAGTCCTGTGTTTGTTTCAATTACTCAAGAAGAGATTGAATACAACACCTCCACCCCACTTTATAAAACACACATGGCTGGAATCTGGTGCCAAACTACAGTGCTGTGCCAGTTGTGGCACATATCTCAAGAAAATGAACAAAGTAATCCTCTCAGCTTTATACATATATACAGACACATATATTTATATAAAAATGTGTGGCAGGAAGAGCATAACAGTAATCTGGCTGCACTCATTTATTTGCAGCTGGTTTTGCCTTGCAAACTGTCCTTAATTTCAGGATTTTTAGCTAAACATCCCTCAGGAATTTTACTGAGAATTTAAAGACTTGTTTCTGTTAAACAGATTCCCTTGGGAATTGGGTAGCTAAGTTTTATGTGAATCAGAGAAAAAGTATCTGAGATATAGTTAAGTTACCATTAAAGAATTTTCTCAGGGTCCCCTAATCATGGTGCAAAATACAGTTTGAATCTTCTTACTCTGAAATTTTCATTTTATTCTGAAAGTAGAAGCTAATTTAAAGGAAAACTAAGGGTAAAGTTACACAATTTTTATGGACAATACTCTATTTTAACTAAATAAGATTATAAGAATTGGCTAAACTTGGGGAATTTAGTGACTATTTTCATACCTAAAGGAAATCTGAAATAATTTTAAGAAATGCTCATCCAACTGATGCACACCAGAGAAAAACAGAGAAAAAAAAAGTTACATAGTTTTAAATAGTACTAAATGTGATACAAACTAACCTGTAACAATTAAAATTACCAAATAAATCTTAAATATAGTTTGCTTCCATATTTTTCTAAGGAATACCTCATTGTTTCTGTCATACCTTTACTGCAATACATTAGATTCTAAACTAATACATTGTTATAAAAATTCTGCTCAGCAGCACTCTTCAGATTCACTTATGGATTAATTTTGAATGTAGGTATCAATTTAAAGTTGAAAATTAAAGAAAAATTCAATCAAATGTTACTTTACATTGTCTAAAGCATATAACATATGCACAAGGTTAAAGCATCAGGAATTAACACTATTAAGTTCAACAACAAACATATGCTCTACCAAATGAAAAGAATTAGTAAACTAATACTGATGTGAACCAACAGAAGAAATGAGATTTGTCCTTGAAAGTGACTCTTATGTAGTGTCTTATAGTTTATCCATAGACCAAAGTGATATAGTAAAATCATGGAAGACAGAAATTTCTGGCATGTATTTTTGCTGCTTTTAGATTCCACAAAGATCTCTATTCATCTTTCTGTGATCTTCAAACTTAGACATTATATAAATAAATATAAAAGAAAACATGCTGCTGTTCATTCTGGATTGCCAGTTAGACTGGTCATTTTTAACACAATTTGACAAATTCCTTTGCAAGTTTCTTTTTAATTTTCTGAATCTAACTCAGAAGACCACGTTAATTTCATTCTCCTTTAAACAGATGAGCATCAATTTAATATTTATTATTGGAACCACTGTTTAGCTTTCATATCTGACATAAAAGATTAACTACGGTACCCGAAGTCATCATTCCTGAGTTGTTGTCTTGGGTCTTGCATTGAATACAAATATGCCTTCAGCAACACAGCTGAGAGAATGCCTCAGGATCAGCACATATGTCTCTATTTGCCCTATCCAATATTACATCATTTTAACACTTAAAGCAATGCCTGGAGGTAACTATGGTTTTCCACCTATTAAATGCTATAAGTCTGCCAAGTTTGGATATAAATTTAAATTGGGGTGTTGGAAGCTATTTCTAGACACACTTGTACCTAACTAAATGCCTAGATTTTCAGAAATTATCAGTGTTAAAAGTTCTTATGAAGCTTACATTTCAATTTCGTAGACTTACTGCTGTGAATGATTTTGACTTTTGCATAGTTTTGTCCATAAAATCAGGGAAAACAGTTTATTCAGCTGTTATAGTAGACCCTTCCAGCTTTCCAGGAATGGAGGAGAAGACTATATTGATACAAGAATTTTTTTAAACTCTCAGCTGAAAGCTTGGGTGAATAATATAGTAATAATAAATTTCCAAAAATTAATATACTGATGTTCAATTTCCTAACATCTATATTGTACACCATTTTATAACTTTAGAAATTGCTAAGAAACAGTAAAATATCAAAGTTTTGCTTGTAAAACTAGTAGATTTATTTACAATTAATTTACTATTGCCAAATAAATCTTTCATCATGAGTGTTTTATGGATATGTTAATCAATTAAAATTACTGGAGAAGGACATACCAAAACATCAGATTGATAGAAAAAACAGATGGCAGTATTTTCCATATAATACAAATGTAAATCAAATGCATTTACTATGAGTGATTTGGTAAAGCATTTCAATCCTACTGTAGATGTTACAATATTAAGCTCAGGAACAGATAGATCACAAAGGAATATCATAGCAACTAGCAGAATCCAAAATGGCTTTTGTTTACATAAGTTATACTTTTATGAGGTTGTGGTGCTTTGGTTTGTTCTTTTTTCTTCAAAAGACTTTATCATACACGTTTCTAGTGGTAGGTCCTTCCTTATTCTTCCAGATATAAATGGAAGAAATAGTAAGAAAACGTAAACTCATGCCCATCACTGGAACCTCAAAGAGATACCATTTTTTTAATGAAGCATGTGCAAGGCTTATCTTCATTTGCTCCCTAATCAGTTTGGTATGAAAGAAAAATCTCACAGTTCTTTTTTAAATTATGGAAAGATTATCTTCTGGCATAACACATCAAATTTCAGCTTAATAAAGACTGGTTTAAAGCGTGATATTAGTGGCTGGCAGGACTGTAATAATTTTGACCTTAACAATGAGATGGCATTATCTCTCCGTTAACAGTTTTCAATAAGAGAAAAAATGAATAAACACATGCACACACACACACACACACGTACAGAAAACCTGTTTTTTAGAATATATTGAATAAAAATGCAAGTACTTAAAACGACACTGAAAAATTAATTTGTGGATTTGTTCGCTCAGATCCATGCTATGTTAATTTAGCATTTTAAAAAATTTCTATATAAATTTTTCATACTATTACTTTGTAGATAAAATGAAATAGTCTCATTATTTACCAAATTAGACTCCCTGCAAAAAAAAAAAAAAAAGGAATTGTAAAATTATTTTCAGGAAGTAGAGCAGGAGCCCTTTAAACTTGTGAAGTTCATTAAAAGATTACTAATTATTTTGCATTAATATCTGACATATATGAAACAAAACAAAGAGTAATATATTGGGATAAATTGCCAAAAGTCTGAAATCATTTCAGTATGCTGTCTTATGCAAAGAGATGTAGAAGTCATGTAAGGAATCACCAACAAACTGGTCTGGCAGCAGGAAAATAAAGAGAAAAAACCTTGACAAGTAGGTGGTGCTCCATCCATCTGAAGCCTTTCCCCCAGTCGGCATGTCAGAATCTCATTCCCAACCAGTGTAAAGCCTGGCTGACACTGGTACCTTATTATGTCTCCTGCTCAGAAAAGCAAAACAGGGCAAAACACAAACAAAAGAAGCATTAAACAGCAATTAACTGGGACTTTAAGCTTTGAAAACATTATTGATTAATGAAGTTTCTTACCACCATATTATACAATGGGCTAAATGACCTCTGGCATAAACAACTTTGATTAGTCTAAGAAATGTGGTAAATGAGTTTTGTGTTGCACACTGTGCAGCATCTATCACTTTTTTCTCCACATTATTTGTTATATAGTTTGGTAAGTTGTCTGGGTTTGACTGATGCTTATGTGAACCAAAAGTCCACAAAGCTTTAAGCAATATAATTTATAGTATAACCACTGTGGAACCAAATAAAGGTCTAAGATCAAGTCAGTAGTTCATCCAATCCTGAGGGGAAAAAGAATTAAATAGTAAATGGATTTGTTGATGCTATCTAAATGTGGCACACTGAGAATAAGAAATTGTCATTTTTTAATTAACAAACCAAAAATTCATATAGTTTTATGTACCAATAAAAGTAAAAACTTGCATATCCCAGCAGTTCTCTTTGGTCCATATTAGAGAGACAAAAGGAAAAAAAAAAAAAGTAATTTCTCTTTGTGACCTATATAACTAATCATATATTGGTGTATATACTAAAAACAATTTTTTCCTTTCCCATCACATGAACAAAACTAGCTGACCAGACATCTGAAATCAGATTATATAAATCATATTTCTTTGAAATATAGGTGACTAAGTAATATTACTGATATGTCTCAAAAAGTCAGAATGTCATCCCCTTCTCTGATCCTCATAACTTTTACAAATTTGATTTTTCTTTTCAGGTCAAGGAACCTTAATTCTGATATAGAATATACCATTGTCTACATGTTTTCTTATCGATTTTCTTTGTTTGTTTCAGTGTAATACAATGTTTTATATTAAACAGTATGAAAAATGTATTTTGACGTTAAGTCAATTGCGAAGAGTTACTGTAATACTTATATGTAATCTCTGAAACATAGATGGGATTCAGGACACATAGGGAAGAAGAATGATTTCTTTAAAAAATGCATTTTTGAATAAAAATATAAAATATTACAAGTACGATTTCCATTCTGAAAACCTCCCTGTGCACAGCAAGTTTATTTTACAAACAAATGTTGCTTTATTTTTTTTTTTTATATTACCTATTTCGAATTCATCATCCTCAGCTAGAACTTCAGCATTTGGTATATTTCCTGGAGGCTGGCAGACACGAAGCTGATAGGCTATAAAGAGGAACAAAAGACAGTTGACATTCTCAAACATAGTTATCATAGCTATGCAATAACTGATTTAATATCCACATTAGCAAGATAAACATAAAAACTCTATTAATTTATTTTGAAACTTTCAAAACAATCAAAAGAAAGGAAATTAAAACATTGGGAGTTGTGTCTGCATCTCAATTAGTTATTTAGTTTTAGTGGTGAAATGCTCTTCATAAATAAGTAGTTTAGAAGTGGTTGCCAATTTCCTCATTTAAGTGATCCCAGTCAAAAAGCAAAGATTTTTGTATATTTCAATCATTGTTCAGGTTTTGGGGTTCTTTTTGGTTTTTTTTACAATACAATTTTACCATTGAATTCTTCCACTTTTGAAACCTTATAATAAATACAAGTTTTGGAATTCCAAAGATTCTACACAGAGGCAGCATAACTAATATACAGAAGCATTTTGAATGTGAAATTTCCCAATAAATAAACAGTTGTGGAACACAGATCACCTGAAGATAGTCTCAGAGAATAATTCTGCTTTCAAAATTCTCATTTGAAGTTTCACATAAAATGATTTTCTGAGATTTAGCACATGATGCAACAGTCACGCAAAATAATCACGTTAAATAAATAAAAAGATAAGTAGGAAGAGTATGCAGAAGCTATATAGACTGGTTCTTTTTCCCCAGAGATCCAATGAAAATGTGTCCATATTTGGAGACAAACAAAATATGATTTGATCTTAATACAACAAGGACAGAAATCTGGCAAAAAGAAATCACACTGACATATTTTTACCTACAGTAGAGTCTTCCCTGTCTAAAAGTGTACATTCAGGATGAAGTATGCTTGGTTTTAATTAATACTACATTTTCATATAGCATTGTTTTATAGCATTTCTCTTTAGCACAAAAATATCATCTACTTATGGCAGATGACACTTCTGCTTCAGTAATGCACATTCTTCGTTGCTTCATGTTATTAGCTCCTTTAGTACTCTAATTGGTCAAACTTTTGAGAATCACAAACTTTATACCGTAAGTAAGACCTTTTGTTACTAATGAGTCACCCTCAATTTGGTATCTTCCTATTACACTCCTTTTTTTCAATCATGTAATGAAGATCTACTTAAATCAGTGAGTCAGAAAGCCTTAGAATAAAGCAATTTAAAACAAAACACAACAATTAAACATGTAACAGCTGTGCTTTTTGCATCTTAAGAAAAATAATAATAAAAATCACGAACATAATTTAAAATTGATTCAATAAACAAGTCGTATAATTTATCTCAAATGTCTCTCATTTTAGGGTAACAGGAATATCATTAATTTTAATCACAAAATTATTTATTTTAAATAAATTTGACTCCTTGCCTTTATTTGACTTTTTGACTGCCCTGCCTTTATTACTATAATTTTTATGCAGCTGATATGAAGTATTATAGACTCCAGCATACAGAGAGGTTTATTTATCTTGACAACATTAGTCCAAAAATCCTTTCAAGTTTCTTTATAAGCAATCTTTGTGCTGCTTGGTTTGCATCCCTATTACACATTAGGGCCCACACCCGTGGTATGACAATTTTCACAACAAAAGAAACCAGTAAAAGGAGGTCTTTAGAGACACTTTAATGCTAACAAATTACTAGAACAGAAGAAATAGCCTCAAGTTGCTACACATGAAATTGGATAATAGTAAAAATGCATTAACTAAAAGGGTTGCCAGGCACTGGAACAGGCTGTCAAGGGAAGTGGTGGGGTCACCATCTCTGGAGGTATTTAGAAGACATGGAATGTGCTATTTATCAGCCTGGTTTACTGGTAGAATTGGCAGTGTTGGGTTTATAGTTGTACTTGATCTAAAAGGTCTTTTTCAATCTTAAGAATTCCATGATTCCATGAGCATTTTAGCATATGTTTGGCCATATCCTGATATATTAATAGATACCAATACATTTTGATTCATTAATGAATACAAAATGTCATTTTGTCCTTTGCAAGTTGATATATGCAATTAAGACGCCAAGATTTGGAATGGAAATTCTGATCCCCCTCTGCCCAGCCCTGCTGGAATCTCTACTCCATAATCAATTGCTGGTGTGTTTTTTTCATTGTAGGCTTTATGTGGTTTTTTGTTTTGTTTTGCTTAGATTAAAATTCCTTTAATCCCATCAATTCTGTCTATCTGTATTTACCATGGGCTTTAGCAAGTCAAAAAGAAAGTCTAGTCACAAAATTTGACCAGGATCCAGAAAACAGGCTGTAGTCTGTTTGTGTTTCCTAGAATGTTAATCCAACGGGCATTCACAAAACACCAAAAACCACCATTACTCCTCCATCTGTATCCTTGTAATTGTAGCAATGTAAAAGACACTTGGCCACAGAGGGTCTGGATGACTACAAACAGAGGTAGAATTTGGTGAATTAATTCATACACATTTTCATCAGTCAGTATTTAATTCAAGGGCAGATTAATGTTAACTACACTATGTAGTCCATTATCATTGAACTATATAATGTAGTAAATAATATATCACAGGTATAGTTCACTATCATTGGTATCTCTACAAAAACAACACTTTCTTCAAAATATCCAAATGTCAAAAAGAAATTTAATGTCCTCCAAAAACATTAAGGTTTCAAAGGAATTTTGGAAGCATTATAAAAAGTTAAATTTTGGGCACCTTGAACTTTAGGATCTTGATGCTGCCTTCTTCATTCATGTCTCATCATAGTGCAGTCTTTTTAGTTTTGTTTGACTAATAGTAAATTTAATATTTGGCCAAGAAAATAACTTATTTTCATTATTCATGTTAATCTTCCATATGTTTGCATTTCCCTAGTAGTGGTCAATCATATTAATAATAGCAACTCTTAGAAAAAGCAACTGGTTTTTTATCTGCTTTGCCTTCTTCCAGTAACCAGTATAAACAGTGAAAAAGTTTAATTTGTCACACTTACCATGATAACTAAGTACAAAGAAGCCACTGGTAGTAAAGTCACTGTGAAACTTGATCAGAATCTGATTGGAAGTGCTATAGACTGATTCTAATGCAGTGTTGCCACTAAATTGTCCAATTTGAGGGGAAGTTTGGTCTGGTCCATCCCTAAGAAAAAAAACAGAATCAATTTTTTTCTTTTTTTGGTCAAAATAATTTCTCCAAATTTTAAGTGAATAGTGTAAATTTTCCCTAGATTATTCTGAAAGGCATGAGACAACAAAAATAAAACAGACAACAAGGGCTGAAGACCTCTTCATATCCTGTATGGGGACTGGATACTAATTCAACCACCTTTTAAAAGTCAAATTCTTATTTTCTAATAAAAATTGCAGCCAACTCAAAATTACTGAATTTGTGATTGTCTTTTATCTATTTGCCACAACCTCTGATCATATTTGTGTATCTATACTTTCAAATGTGGCTATCAGGAAACAAAGAAAACTAAATAAAACTAATACACGCATCTTAAACTTCTCATAACTCCTTTCTTAATTATTATTTCTCTTGATTGTTGATGAGGTATTATAGCACACCTCTGTATGCTTTTCTTTGTTGACAAACTGAGGAACACTATTATTGTTTTTGATTTCCTGTTCAGTGCTATCTAGAGAGAATGGTCCACTGGAAAAAATGGGTTTGGTGCAACTCAATCATTTCTCCTAGAGAGAACACCAATTTCAAGGAGAAAATAACAAATATATTCTTTTAAATTCATATTTGGTTACAGAGTTTCACATGAAGATTAAATAAATGCCAAAAGTTTTTCCTTACCAGACAGTTATGAAATCATATATTGGCTCTGTTTGGAGGACTGTGAAATTGATGTAGATTCCATTCCCAGGTGGTACTCTCACAAGCCAGAAGCAGTCTTGAAAGTTTGGATACTCATCAGGGTATCCTGGAGAGTATATGGTGCCATTCATTGCAGTTATGTTTCCTCCACACAGAGCTATAAAAAAGACACTTTTTAAAAAAAGACAGTAAATGCTTTTTGCATTCTACTTAGGCTATATGAAAGCCCTACTTGTGAACACATTTGGTACACTATAACTTCATTGCATATGACCATTGCTGGGCAAAGAAAACAGATTTTATTTTGACAGTATTCGTCAAATATAAAACTAAACAAAAAAAATTATGATGTAACAAATACTATCAGAACTGGAATTAAAGACATATATACCTATAGGGTGAAATTCCCTGCAAAACTGAAAATTACTTTTTTAGGGCTTTGTGTAAATCCCAGCTACAAATTAGCAACAAATCACACTAATTGTTTTCATGCATGGTCACAAGAAGATAGACTAAAATTAACACCTGAAAGAAGGCACATACAAGGCTGAGGGATGGGTGAAGAATAGTGGGGAACTTCAAAATTAAAACATTGTGTCAAACAGTATGAATAGTAACTTTGCATTTATGGATATAAATTCTGGTAGACTAAGTAAGAGTCCTCTCTGTAATTCATGTTGAGGAGTACTAATTTTAGACATCATACAGTGCAAGAGCAATCACGCAGATTCTGGACTTTCATAACTATGTATTTCTGGAAAACTATTAGTCCAAAGTGGATGATTTTCTCCATAGAGATTTCAGATGTATGTTGAATATGACACCACTTGCTTATTACAGAAGAGAAATGTTATAGAAGCCTAGTTCTGGAAATGTGAACGAAGTTTAAAACTGTATAATTCATTTTTTTTTGCATACATTTTTTTGCCTACTCCACCCCACAATGTGCAGGGTATGGCAACACAGATTTTCTAAAATATGTTTAAAAATCTCTAACCAGAGCAAGTTGTTGGAAATACAGGTTTGACATATAGGAATTATGCATTGCTTGTATTTAGCAAAAGCAAGTGCTATGGTTTATGCTTATACAATCTGGTGCTAAACCATTGGGTAAGGAGACCTCCATGGTGATACTTCAACAATTCAGACCCAATGGCTTGGGCACTGTTTTTCTTTGGCTTTAACCTTAAAGTCTCAAGGGGGTTTGAGCAATACAGACAGAAATGATTTTGCACCAGGTCTTAAGGGAGTGAAGACATTGTCAGATGACTGTCAGGCAACAAGGTTTCTTGGAAAAGGAGAGGAAACAGAATCCAAACAGACTAAAGCAAGGGTGATGTGGTAAGAAGGGTCAGAGACTGTTAGATGACGCTGAGCACAGGTTAAAGGAATATTAGGTGCAAGATGATGCAAGAAGAGAACAAAACTGTTTAAACAGAAAGCAAGTTTCTGTTTAAGGTATTTCAAAGAAACAGAATCACTCTATTCAATAAATTGTTTTGATTGAGAGACAAAGAAAATACAGCTAGAACTAACTAACAGGAAAAGCTAAGTGTTTAGCAGTCAAGACATGAAGACATTACTATTCTACAGCATCCAGAAAATGGGTGGTGAAACTTAATTATAATGAATTAACTTCTTCCCCTTTCAAAAAAAAAAAAAAAAAAAAAAAAGACAGTGTAGGTGTCATCTCTCTTTTACATGATAAGGCTTCCCCTTCTGAATTCAGTATCAGTTAGGTCTTAATTTAGCTACCACATCCTCCAGAAATTCCTAAGGCTCACTGACTCAAGCAGGAATTTTGAATAATGAGGCTTCTCATTTAAGTATCTAAATTTGGGTATATGGTGCAAAATGCAATGCAAAAATCCAGAAAACAGGGAAGCTTTTCATTTTCTATTTGGGTGGTTGCATTTGGTTTTGGAGCTTATTTGGGGATGGGGTTTTGTTGTGTTGTTGTTGGGAGTTTTTATTTGGGCATTTCTCTCCTACAAGATATTGAGAATCCCATTCTCAATGCTGAGTTTTACCATTCAATATAGAGGGAAGCCAGGCCTTTAAGTGAAGGACTGACCTTCTTTGCCCTGCTGCTTAGAGACAGGCTCCTTTCAGCACAGCTAGGGAAGAGATAAACACTTCTACAGAATAATCAGACACAGTCATTCTGTCTCTTTAAAATTTAAGCTCTGTACAAGTCACACTTCCTTGAACCTGCTGATTTTTTTCAAGAACAAATGAAAAAACAAAAGTAAAAGTCAAAAAAATCCCATTCAGAGAAAACATATGTACAAATGAGCCAGAGCACTGGCTGGAGGACAATTTCACTCTAGACCACCTTTAACATTTCTTTCTAACTGATAAGAAAGAACATAAGTGGCCAGAATTGGTAAATTCAATTTTTGAAGCCTTTTCTCTTAATTCAGTCCAGAGTTTTTATTGCATTGCCTCACCTAGATTAATGTCGGTCTCCACATTCCAGACTTAAAGCCTAACCTTCCAAAAGTAAACTTACTATCTCAGATAAGTTTTCAGAGATTTCATATTACAAAACATTTCAGCTTCTCTGCTAAAATATTAGTGTGCAAAACCGAATACTTCCTTTGCAAAGACCACACTCTAAAAATAGAGGTCTCTGTAAATCAAAAAGCTGAAATGACTTCAGTTAACAGTCTTAGGAAGACTTTCAAATAATGAAGGGTTTATAGGTCACCTGGAACATACCTTCACATCTGGGGAGAGGATGATTCCAATTGCGGCTGATGCCATGAAGACAAGTCAGAGCTGAATTTCCAATTAACGTGTAGCCAGGAAAACACTCAAATGAAATAGTTTGTCCCACAGTAAAGTCATTTCCAATAACAAAACCGTTACGAAATGGTCGAGGATCAGGACAGCTTTGTAGCTGATATGCTGAAATAAATAATAATAATGGTGGAAAAATCAGTAAAATACAAATTCTGATTATCTCAAAAAGAAGAGCTTTTAATTAGAATAAACTTAAAAGTCACGGACAGCCCATATGTTGGAAGCCAAAGTTCCATGATGGTGATGATCAAACAATTGATTTTACACCTGGAGAAGTACAGTGAAACCAGCTATGCTTCTGTGCTGCTAAATTACATTTCTTTTTGCTGTTTGAAGCTACTATACTGAGCTAGATAAAGTGTTTTTCTGATCCAATAGGAGTTGTCAGTTTTTACATTCTAATGTTTAAGGAAAAGGAGAAATAAACGTGTCTATACCTTTATTTGTTTTTCCCAGAAGAATTAAAAGGCTCTATAATGAACTGGAATATCAAACACTTTACGGTGAAAAAGTAAAATACGAAAACAAGGCTCTCTCACACATCTTGGTGATTTTTTCAAAGAAGATTTGAAGCATTGTCTTCTTATTACCAATGTAATAAGAGTACAAATAAGCTGTGCACAGTCCCAAGTATAAGACTATCATGTTGTATATGTTTGCAAGAATCAGTTCCGTCTTATGTGGTTAAAACACAGAACTTTCCAGTGTTTTGACAAATGACAGCATCTCCAAATTTATTACTGTTACTATTAATAGTATATGGTCTTGAGTTTTTACTGTCCTTAGCAGTTTAGGCTACAAATTGACTTTTTCTTTAAAAGCTAATTCTTTTTACAGTGGCTCACTTCCAGAATGTTACACAGAGTTCAAATCAATTTGGACTTGTTACTATTAAAAGAGTAATAGGAGACTGCTCTAAAGTAAAAGCTCTTTAAATCACTCTTAGGTGTTATTCATATAATGAAAACAGGTCTACTTTGAAATACACATTTGACCTTTTTTCACAAACATTGATGATCTGATCCCTTTTAAATGAAAATGCAGTTCTATAAATAGAACTATGATCTTGTGATCACCAGATCAGCATGACCTACTTGGGTACCAAAGAACAAGAACCTTCAGGGAAATGGTGAACTAGGAAATAGAAAGGATTTGGAGATTTTTGGGCTGGCATTAATGTGCACAAGCCTACAATGTAATATAAAACAGTATTTAGATCTATACCTTCCAGAATCCATTACATAAAAGTAAAATCCCAGTATGCTTCCAAAAACTGAATAGAGACGCTTCTTTTGTAAAGGCATGCAATGCAAATTAATATGCCAATCAACTTCAGATATTGGCAATTATCTGCTTGTTGACATTTGATCTGATTTTAAAGAAAATATGCAATTAATTTTCTTTTTTCATCTTAACTTTTTTCATTCTTCTGTTTTATCCCAATGCTTAAAGTTTGGGACTAAAACACATAAAATCTTTCATATTTATTTTTAAGACTCCCCAAACCCCATAAAATCTGTAACACCTTGTTTTCTCATAAGAATGTCCAAATCTCACCTTGATATACAATATGAAATCCTTGTTTGTTCTGTGAGTAATCACTGTGAAAGTATAAGCTGGTTTCATGAGTTGTGCTGAACAGAGAGGCTGGTAGCTGAGGGCCACTTAGTCTCCCAATAACAGTACTAGTTTCTGTAGATCCACTCCTAACTTCTAAGTAATCATGTATGGTCTCCGTTGAGAAATTCAAAAATTGCAAATGGACACCTGAAAAACATTTTCAGTAAATAAACACCACCAGTATCACAACAAGGAAGGAAAATAAAGTGTGTACATCTTACACTGATAATCGCAGGAAATAACCAGGTGGAAATCCATGCGCTACCTGGCAAGTGTCTGTATATTTCCCAGTCCTGATATGTGTGGGGCTGCACACCTATTATCTGCTAGCAAAGTTTAAATTGGACCAGACAGTGAGCAGAAAGGCCTTGGGTCCAGCTCAGGGTATCAGGCAGGCAGAGCCTCTTTTGGTACACCAAGGACTTATGAAAGCAGAGTACATGGGGAATGAGTGCTGCACATCCACATTGTGGTGTAAGATGGTTTTGGTGACAGAAATTTCTGATTATTTGGTTCAGTAAGGAATAGGAAGGCAGCTTACTATCCATTAGTAAGTTATCTCTCCTAACCTAAGGTGATGTATTAAAAAAATTACATGGCATGAGAAGAAAATTCTATGCACTGAATCGTTATAGGGCTCTTAAACATTTTCCTGTTTATAATGTATTTCTATATAAGTTACAACAAAGAAAAAATTGTATTTTGTCTGGATCTATTTCAACTATGGCACGATAATGCAGTAGTTTAATTAGAAAGATGATTGAGTCCTATTGATGTTTCTGGCAAAGACAATCAACACAATTTCATATAAAACTGAAAGTAAAAGATATGTCAGATAAATTATTGAAAGTCATGAATAGTTTTGTAAGTCCTAAACTGTAATACCTAAATAGGGTTTCTCACTGTCTTTTAGAACCTTTCCCTAGATATCATGTAAAGTCTATGAATGATTTTTTGAAGCATGAAACATTTTATATGCAAGTTAGGTGCATAATTAAATTACTGTTACCCTGATAATTTCTGTCTTGCTTTATCTGAAGACAGTCTATAAGTGATAAGAAAGCTTTTTCTTGTAAATGTCATTCCTTGACTTTGTCAGCCTTTCAGATATTTCCTACACAGAGTTATATTCAAACTTTGCTCTTTCTCTATCATGATATTTTGGCCTTTCATTTGATCCTGTGAACCATATGCTTGTCCAAAGTTTAAGCTGTAATTAATAACTGCCAGCTCATGTGACCTTGCTGTCAGTTTTTCCTCTTTCATGAACTTTCTTTGATATAAAAGCAGAAATATATTTTTGCCAATCATCCTGCTCTCTGTATTACACTGTCTTTCTCTTCAAGTTTCTGAACCATATCAATTTTCAAAAGTATTCATCCCTTGCTCCGCCAGTAGCATCTGCCTCTATTTGTCTGAGACTTCAGCTTGGTAGACTGATTTTTTTTCTGTGACTTTTTGCAGTTTGGATACCCTGCCTGAAAGAGTAGTTAACATATTTATATATGCAAATCAGCACAGTGTCATTGGTAGAAACATTACCCCATTAGCTAAGATACAGCGGAGACGCTTATGATCTGTAACTTAGGAAGAAGGACTTCCTAAAAAGAGTTAAACAAGTGAAAGTCTATAGAATGTTCCCATTTGAGTTTTTCTATTTACTACACAGAAGAGTTGAACATACATACCTCCACTAGATCAGAGCCGCAGCATCACTAAAACCAATTTTGGCCGTCACTTCTTCAAATGTCATATTTTTTCTTTTTTTTTACAGTGAAATTTCATTTTAATATTCAATTTAGTTTCAAACATATCGTACTTAGAAAAGGTAAAAAATGCCAAGGATGTTTCCATCTGTGCAGCTTTAGTTTTCTTCTAGAAAACGAAGCCTTTAGTTTTTTTATACATGAACTGGAAAACAGCTCATAAATCCAGTGAACAAACTTCAGTTAGTACAAAGCAGTTCAGAACTATTGATTTTGGTGGAGTTAAACTTACTTATCCAAGAAACTGTTCCCAAAACTTCAGTAGTTGAATCTCCTGCCTAATGGAAGTCAAACTAAATAGTATTTTAATACTGCAAAGTATAAATAAAGTGTAAATAGCAGTCTGAAGAGTTAAGTTAGAATTATTGGACACATAAGCCTGGCAGAATGCAAGCAAAGAAAATGGAGTAAGGAGTCAGTATGGGAAGAGAAACAGGATAGCAGTAAAATGAGGCAAGAGGCAGATGGCAATGTATTTGGGATAGAAACAGCAGGTTCTGCATGCAGTTGGACATACCATTTTATTAAATTTGAAATTTAACCAATATTCCAGATTTTTATTATTTGTTCTTTATTAGAAAATGTCTTTGGAGCCATCTGTCAAAATATCCTGTTCCCTTATAGCTCTGAATATCCTTTTCTCCTGTATATTTGACCCAGGAATAATGCACCTACTACTGCTATTATTTTTTTTTCTTTTTGATAACTTAATGAGTAGAAATTGATTTGGGATTCTAGACAGCATTGTGACTCATAATGAAGCACTACAAACGGTCCCATCAGGCTGTCTAAAAATTCAGGTAGTGGCAGAGTTAAAATGTCAATCCTATTTCTATAAAATGCTGAGACAAAAAAAATCAATTATTGACTGTAATCGTGTGTTTTGAACAAAATGCAAACAAACAAATTGGGTTCAATATAGAAATCCCTATTTTAATAAAATGTATTTCCCTCAGAGAGATTTGGTTAAGTCAATGTTACCGAACGTTAATATTTTTCAGTGTAAACAACCCATGACAGAACAATTGGCTTTCACTTAAATCATAAGTGAACTAGGCTCACAGGATTTCTAAGCAAAAATACCACAGAATTGATCTTAAGAAGAGGAGGGAAAGAATCTGAACACATGTAGAAGAGAACACTATTTGGGATGCCACATTCACTCTGGAAGACCCAGGAATTCTGCATCATCAAGTAAAGAACATGACAGAAGATGGCAAGTATAAAACAGAAAACAAGGAGGCCTGTCTAAGAAACCAGCACATCATTCACCTGGCATATAAAGAAAAAAATCCAAGTGCACCTGCTCCTTAAAAAGTGCCACATGTGTTAAAAAATTAGATAGGACAACTCTACTGGCTAGCTTTGAATAAAGATTTCACAATAAAATATGATTTCACAATAAAATTTGCATATATAAAATATGCAAAGTTGCTCAAGGGGTTAGCCAATGTAATTAAAATGCTGATAATACCTATACAAAATCATTGTGACATAAGAGAAGTTCTAGTGACTTGAAAAAGTCTGAATATATATTCACCTTTAAGACAACAAAGAGGACTTGGGAAATGGCAACTACAGGTTCGCTGCGGTCCTTAGAAAAATTATAGAACTTGTTTATTTGGAGGCAATTTCCAAACATATAAAAAACAAAAATACACTTAAGAGCAGTCAACATGGATTTTCTAACAGAAAATAACAGTTAATCAACCTATATATCCTTCTATTATTAAACTGAAAAAATGGGAAAAGTGTGTATAATATACTTTCACTCTGCTATGGCTTTTGACTCGGTCTGTAACATTCTCATCTGGAAGCTGAACATACATGAGCTTGATGAATGGAAAGGAAGACAGTTAAAAATTAACATAACTTTAAGGCTCCAAGGGTGATAATCAGCCATTCAATGGTTGTCAGCCAGTAACAGCCACAATGCCCTCTGGGTTGCTATGGAAGCTTACACTGGTTTATGTCTTCAGAAGAGAGTAAGAAAACGAGAATGCATCCTCAACAAATGTGTGGAGGATAATAAACTAGGGCTCGTGGAAGATATACTAAACAGCACCATTTTTGTCTGAAGAACACTAAAAAACTTAAGGACTGAGTAAATAAATGCTTCTTAAAGGTTTGCACAAGGAGAGGTACAAAATTCTACATCTGGAGTACAAAATCTTTATCTGTTAAAGGCTAGGAGTTGATTAGGTGAGTAGCAGCCCCAATGAGACGGTTCCACCAGCTGTGGGCTTCATCCAGTGGTACTGACAATTCTACTGTGAGTGGGAAATTTGACAACTTTAAGTGGGAGGTTTCTACACTTCCTTTAAAAAAACATTTCTATGGTGCTGCGAGTTTCACCTAGGATATGCAAAGAAGCTTAATGATAGAATAATTAATTAAAATGTAGCTTTAACTTCTAAATTGACTTGGGGTAAAATATTCATGATAGCTATTTATTTTTGTTGGGTTTATGGCTTCACAAAGAGAGAAATCAATCCTGTAAAGTTATAAAATTGTGCTGAATTTTAATTAAAGAATTCTGTCTTTATCAGAAAATTTTGGCATACATTAAATGAAAATCAAGAATCTTGTAGCTTTTCTATTTTATATCTTTCTTTTAAGATTTTGTTAATTTCTTTAAATGAATTATAATTAATTTTGTTTTTTTGCTAGGATAAAGATTAACAGTATTTCAAAATCTATCTTCAGTGTTTTGCACCCATAAAAAAGCAATTTTAAATCCATAAAAAGACACATACCAAACCCAATAGGCAGTTTTATCGTCCATGTGCAATCCAAACTGCTAGGATAGTTGCCAGGAAACCCCGGACTGAGAATCACTCCACTGAACTCTGTCATGCCACCACCACATTGTGCTAAGAAAAAAAAAATATTTTTCAGAGGAGTGAAATGAGCTAAAAATTAAACCAAAACATTGAAGATCCTTAGAGCATTAATAATATAATAATACCTAGAGTTATAATGTGAAAAATACACAGTCATATCTTGACAATAAATATCAGTAAGAAAGTAATTTACAATTTTATCAACTCTGAATTGAGTAGATTTTAACTTTGGGGATACATGCCCCCAAAATAGAACAGATCACAGAATCACAGAATCATTTTGGTTGGAAAAGACCTCCAACATCATCCAGTCCAATCTCTGACCAATCATCACCTCGCCAACTAGACTATAGCACTATATTCCACATTCAGCCACTTCTTGAACACCCACAGGGATGGTGACTCCACCATATCCCTGGGCAGCCCATTCTGTGAAGAAATGATCTGAAATTCCTGACTACTCCTTCCATAAAGAGATTCTTCCTGATGTCCAACCTGAACCTCCCCAGGTGCATCTTGAGACTGTCCTGTCATCCTGCCAGTGGTTGCCTGGGGGAAGAGCCTGACCCTCACCTGGCTACAGCCTCCATTCAAGGGGGCTGTAGAGAGGGATAAGGTCTCCCCTGAGACTCCTTTCCTCCAGGCTAAACACCACCAGTTCCTTCAGCTGCTCCTCATCTGACTTGTGCTCCAGACCTTCCACCATCTTCACTGCCCTGATGTTTACTCTGCCACCTGTCAACAAGAACTTTCCTTGTGACAGGCAAGCAGCACACATCAGCCTTTAGCAGCACTGAGACAATTGTGCATGTTTGTAAAGGAACATCTGAATAATGTAAGATAATGTATTATAAAAAGACTCTATCCTAAAAGTGTTTCAAGAGGCTTTTTAAAAACTGTATTTGTATTCTGTTGTTCTAAAAATGAGATAAAATAAACAAACAGAAAAGTATACATTCACATACTTTCAGAAATTAAGCCAAATTAATTTCTTAATTTTATTTTTGTTTTGAGGCATGACATCAGTAAATAAAATTATTTAGACTTCCATATTACATTTAAAGATGGTAATTACGATAAATAGAATTTTGTTTAGCAGTTTTGTTGAAGTAAAATTTCTGACATCATTTGAAACACAAGTAAAAATCATTGCTTGCAAAAAAAGGAAAAATATAAGGAAAAAAACAAACCCTCTAAAATTTCAGTCCAGCATCTTTATCTTCAGAATTTACCAAAAGCAGCGCAATTATAATATCAGACTTCCTAACCATATGTTAATGCATACTGACAAAAACTGAAGACTAACTCCTGAAAAAATTCTTACAAGTATCTCAACCTTATTGAATATTTATAAATTCTAAGCTGAGGCAGCTCAGTACCTCATAGGAGGTTTTTAACACCCCACAGGATTAAGAACAGGATTATGTGAGAAGCTCAAGAGGATATATATTAACTGACTTGAAGAAAAGCAAAGCAAAAAAATCTTTAATGAGATCTGCAGCATCCTGCTTTCCGTGCTTTCAAGATTACAAACCCTGATAACTTTTAGTGTTAGAGAACACAAACAAAACAGCATTTCTATGCACTGAAAGGGATTATAACTAGAAGCTTTATATTCCTCACATTTATTCATCATATAAAAAGAGTATATTTAAATGCACTTCAGCAGCTTCATTTTGGTTTCTGACAGGTTATCAGTGCTTTTTCCAATAATATTATGGACATGTAAATAATTTAACTTGAAAAATAATGCATCTTCTGAAATTGGGTAGACATGCTTATGTTGAACTCATTAGAGATGAAAATGTAATGTTACTTCTATTTTAGTATCTTCTACAATTGTCATTACTCTTCTGAGGAAATGAGTCCAAAATAAATTAGCTGTGTTGCAAGGGTCTCTGGAGGTGTCACATGTGATAATGAACTGATGATATGTCTGACTAGAACGTACAGAATCATACCACAGAACAGTTTGGGTTGAAAGGGACAACATGCGTATTTATTTTACTCTTGGACAAAGATTTGACAAAGATTTGCCAACATAAATGTGCAGGAGCCTTTGAAAATCTTTAATTTAATTTGACCATTTTCACATTTAAATAAATTCCTCCAGTTCTCCTAATTCTTTTCACTATATGTGTCTATTTTTTTTTTTTTTTTTTGACTTCTCTGGTTTTCTCATTCTGGCATATTTAAGAAAAATAATGTATGCTGAACATACCTAAACATATTGGAATGGGATAATTCCATCTTCTTACTGGTCCAGGCATACAAGTAATATGTGAATGTCCCTAAAATGACACAATATTTGCTAATTAAAATAAAAAATATACAGTATACAGCACATTAGTATTTCAACAAAAAGAATGTATAATTTAAAACATCATCAAAATACACAAAACCAAAAAGGTATAGTAATTACATTGTACACTGTGAATTGTACCATGCCGTCAATACAGTAGAGAAGACTCTGACTGTTAGCCCATTACAGGATGGTCTCTATGCCATTAATATTAGCTCTTACGGTATAACAGAATGCAGCTGAATTCCATGCATGTTTCAGTATAAACCAAGGGTCTGGAAACTACAGGTCTACCTGAAGCAATGTTTACATAGTATGGATTTACATCATTTGTTGGACATGATAAAGCTATACATATTATATAAATTATGTAAGTGCTGACTTTACATCTTAAATTCATCATAGACACACCCCTTGTGTTGTCCATCAGCCTCATGTAGCTGTAATTGTCTTCCAGAGAAAGCAAACAAAACTGAAAAATTTTAAGAGAAAACTGTACTTGGGATATCTTCCAAAGCCATCTAGTCAGACTGCATAAGTCAGAAAAAATGTATGGAGGGAAGAAGCTTTATATGTGTGTTTGTACAGTCTATGCTCCTAAATTCTTTATTTTCTGTATTTTATATTTTTTTTTATTTCAGGCATTTACTGTGGCTTATCTGTTCACACACTTGTATTTAAGGTGGGAATTCTAGAACAGAAGCAAAAGATATTTCTCAGGGTGTTTCTGAGAGTGACCAGTTAAAAACAGGCAATATAAGAAGAGAACTTCAATAGTCATTCTCAGAGCTGCAATCACAGAACATGTATTTAATCTATTCTTGAAATGCTAGAAATCTGCAGGCATGACTAGGAATTCTATCTTGAAGGTGAAATTAGGATACAGTCTCAAATTCAAACATCAGTTGAAATCTGAAAGCAGACAAGACTGTTTTGTTTATATCACTATAAATAAACTAGGCTTTTTTTTGGTCAAAGAATATAATTCCATTTCTATTTTTGATGCAGCATATATAAACCCAGTATCTAGGTTTTCACAGAATTCTGTAAAATAAATATTTGAAATTGTTAGCATTTTTAAAACTTCATTTAGTTAGTCTGACATCAATATATGCTATAGGTGAGACTAATATTAATGGCATTTTGCTCATTCTGGCATATTTTGTTATTTTGCTCCAAAGGTATCCATAACTCCATTAGCAGTTAATCGTGTGCTGTTACATAGAAATTATTTTCTCCCTTTAAGACTCAGGTAATGTGATAATTTTCTGTCCTTTTGGCTCTCAAAGAGCTAGATAAATGGAAGACTGTGGAATCTGCAGTGTCTTTTTGAGGAGTCTCAAGTAAAAACAATACTCAGTTTTGGATCTGATTCTATGGTACAGCCGTACAAGTTTGAAAATATTTTCAACTTCTTTCCTATAGGCAATCAGGCTCCTACTGGTGATTTACAATCACTGTATTTCCCCTGGATATATCTTTTGCTAATGTAAGGACACTGAAAATTTACCTGGCAAAAATACACCCCTAATGGTATGATAAACATTTTGGAGACCATCCCCCAAGAAACTGATGAAAGAAAACAACTGACACTACCTGATTTATGAAGAAAAGCAATTATTTCTTTCCCTTTGTTTGTTCTTAGTCCCCCTCTCTCCCTCTTTACTCACTTTCTTTTTCCTCTTGTGCATAGAGAACTATTGTTAATTGTTCATCAAGTGATTTTAACTTAATTTTGCTAACACTTCATGGTTCAGCTATAATTATCAAAGATACCAACAATAATAGATAACAACCTATAATCACTAATGCAGAGAAAACACCAAGCCATATACTTTTGATGGAATATTTGGATAGTTTCAAATTTACTATCTGGTAGAAAAGCAAACAGTCCTGTAAAATGTATCACATGTACATAATTCCTGAAGAGTTCAGCATGAATTTTGCACTGACAGACCCAAACAGAACCTTGTTAAAGAACTGAAAGGCACCATTTGAAATTGGAAACTTCGCTCACCTGAAGAGAGTAACCCTGGTCACACTGGAAAGACACCACATCTCCAACCATGTATCTGTCTCCAATTTTGATCCCATTACTTGGGGTCTGTGGTTCAGGACAAGAGTCCAAACCTATAGCTGAGAAAAACAGAGAAGTTTAGTCATTCTAATGAACATAAAATTGGTTTTTAGATTCACATAGAACTATGTGCAGTGCACATAGGCACACTGTGTTGATAAGCTTTTGGGCACCCTTGGGGATCAGCAGTTGTCTGAGGACAAGTAGCATATTGTTTTGGAACAACTGTGTATAAGGAGAAAAAAATCTTCTTTCCTGAGTAAAGGAAAAGGATTGATGTGGTAACAAACATTTCCCAACCTGCACTCTCAGTTCTAAAATTCCACTATCTCCTCACACAGACTCATTCATTTCTACCTCCAGTCTCACTTCTAATTACAGCCTTCATAATTCAGACTGGGAGCACCTCTGCTATCCTTTACCAGCATGTGTTCCAGGGAAGTTGGCCAATTACACCAACTGCAAAACACAGGAAAAACAGTGCAAAGTAAAAGTGTTCTCCTGCATTCCACCCTTCACAGGTCTGACTCAGCTCCTTTATTTATGTACACACACATACACACATAGAATAAATATTTGCATCAGATTTCATCTAATCTGTATGTTTAAAGAAGTATCTATAGAGCTATAACAGTAATATTTTGAATTTCTGATTCTAATGGAAGCTAGTTTGCCAAGACACCACATGCTTTTTTTCATGGTCATCAAAAAGGGGAAGAATTTTTTTTCCTTTCATCTACCCAGGAAGGTCCAGGAATGTAAGAATGTATGTAACATTAAGTATAATCAACCGAATTGCTTTCTTTGCCTATTGTCAGAATTGCACCTTAGTTGTGAAGTCAGGACTGTTACACAACTGGGCATCCATACACAGGATAATAGGGAAATGTTGTACAGGATAATAGGGAAACATCGTGGGATTCAATTATGGCCACCTACTACCTCAGAACATTATCAAAATCTGCATGTTTTAAAACTTACTAATGTAACTGATCACTTCATGTAAGATTCTCACTAAGTAAAAACTACCATTTGAAGACCTAAAATAGTGCATTTTTTACAATATGAAAAATGAAAGCTTACAAAAATTTTTAGCTTTCAAATTCTGTTTTCTGTTCTCAAACTAAAGAACCTGTTTTGAAAATGGATTTAGATTAGCTTTTTACATTTCAGACATCTAGAGTGATCTAGTTCATGTACAAAGCACAAATGCAAAATAACAAGTGTGCTTGGCTTATACAGATGATTGCTTGTAATCTGTTTTGAACAGTTAAACAAAGAACTGGCAATTTCAGTTTCCAATTACTGAACTTTCAGCTGAAATGCGTAGCCCAACCTTGTGAATACTAAGTCCTTACAAAGTGAAATGAGTTCATTTAAAAGCCTTTCTCAGCGTACCTTACGAGCACAAAACACATTCACAAGTATTTATCCTGTTGTTTCTTACTTCAATTAACAAAATAATATTTGGGAAAAAAATGCAGTCTGAACCTCTACAATACATTTCAAGAAACTGAAGCAAATCTTCCCAGCTGAGGACTAGTTCAGAACTTGTGTCTTTGGAGTGTCGTGATATTTACTCAGGTCATAAGTGTATTCATAAATGTATTCATAAACTGCAGTCTGTTCATTATTGATTTATTTGTGGTGCATGAATAGTTTTTAGAACTGCATTATACTACTCTCACAGTAAAATGTGTTGGATTCTTAAACTTTCATAGCCAATGGCAATAAAAAGATATTTTAACACAGGCATTCACTGAAAACATACTTTCAGTATCTTCTAATTTTCAGATAAGAAGAATTGTATATAAAGAAAAAGAAGCTGTTAGTTGCTGTCTTTCCCTTCTCCAGCATCTCCTGTCATGCTTAATACAAAAACCTACCAATGAAATTTTTGATATTACAAAATTTTGTTAGAGAAAATGAGTAATAAATCAAAAATTTTATAGTGGTACAAAACATAAACATTATGGAAGTGTTTAACAAACCATTCTGTGATGTTCTTTTTTGACAATGTTCAGGTGATATAATGTATTTTCAATGGAATATATTTTTGTATGTAAGATATCCAATGGAATATACAAAATGAATGTTATGGATATAATAATTTAAGGATTCAACAGAAAAGTAAAAATATGCTAGAAAAAACATTATAGATAAGAATACCATATAGTTTCAGAGCATGAACACTTAATTCCTTATGCCAAAGTATCATTTATTTGGTGTTAAAATATTTCTTCAACAAATAAAGTTCCTTTTGTTTTCTTTTACTTTTATGTAAGCATTTAGATTTTTTAGAAGCTCAGAAGATAATCCCTAGTAGACAGGACAAAAGCTATTCATGAGGGATGAAAAGAGATATTGGAAATGAAACTGAAGACTTCTTGCAGAAATCTGTTGCTGAAACGGAAAAGTAATAATTTTGACAAATGGGATGCACCTCCCCTCAGACTTGTGTCTCCTAGAATAGGTGAAATAGACTTAGAAGATGGACTAAAAATTGAACAAAACCAATCTTTATGGCAAGCTCACTTGAAAAATGCTTAATATTTAACTCTCACATGTGACTTTGCATGAGAACTGTGCACAGACACTTCAAAGACCAAGACTATTTTAGCTGACTCCTCATGATGTCCTCAGCCAGCATATGCTCCAATGAAATGCAATAAATTCATGGAACACTGACATAAAATCTGGCCATTACTTTCCCTTTACTATCACCATAAACATAATCACAGCCTTTAGAGTAGGAACTGCTGTCTGAGAGTCAGATATGACCAGAACAACTGAAGAGAGTAAACTCTGTTTGTATCTCTTTCTTTCTGTAGAAATTTCTTCACAAATGCATCAGTTTTGTGAGTTCTGGAATCACAAGAAAACATCCTCTTTTTTGTAGAAAAATGCAAGAGACAAAAATCCAAAAGATACATAAAGTACGGTTTCTGTTGTCTTACTTCCTTAGCTTAATTTCCATTATCAAATTCATTATTTAGTCCACTGCAGAATTTTCCACAGTCTCTTTTTGAAAAATAATTGAAGCAGATGGAAAAAAAAAATCATAAAACTTTCACAGGTAATAGAGACTATCTCTTTCTTGGAGAGTAGTGGAGGAGTAAGAGTCATGGATTCAAACAGCTGGTGCCTAGGACTTGAAATCCACACTAAGCAATTAACTATAGGGTTTCAGAACAGCTGACTCCAATTGAACAAATTCCATACTGTATCACGCCATGCTCAGCATATAAACTAAGGGGAAAACTGGCTGGCAACTGCTGCTTGTGAACTGGCTGGGCATCAGTCAGTGCATGGTGAAAACCTGCATTGTGCATTATTTGTTTTTCATATTTTAATTTTATTATTATTATTTGGTTTAGTTATATATTATTTTTTCCCCTTCCTTTTCTCTTTTATTAAACTGTTATAATTTCAACCCACAAATTTGATTTTTTTTCCAAATCTGTTCCCCATCCTACTTGGGAGCCGGGGGAGGGAGTGAGCGAGCAGCTTTACAGTGCTTAGTTGCTGTCTGGATTAAATCACCACAGACTGCATGATGCTTTAATCACATATCTCTATCACTTGTAGAAGAAAAGTTAATTTATCATTTATCTTGTAAAACAGCATGTTTCACTACACTACTGGTTAATTGGGTATCTACTGAGGACATCAGTATTATTTCCTGAATCACAGATTTTCAACATATACTTTGGGTTTATACACTCACACAGAAAACATTACTTTTGTGCAGATTCACACACACATCCCTGTAGAAATCCATACACACATATTTGGCTACTGTTCTTGACAAGAGCCAATACTTTAAATAGTGTATCGTGAATCTTTTCTTTTCTTAAAGGTGGAAGTTGTATACGGGCAGTATATTACACATATTATTTGCACATGTGGGAATACAAAGGTGCATTTGCACTTTCACTGGATTCAGTCTCATTTTAATTCATTTGCATAACTTCCTACCCTTTTTTCTCATCTGAAGTTGTAAGCAGCTGAGAGAGTATCTGCATTTCAAGGAAATGGCAGGATAATTCTACCTATAATTAATGTTTAGTTATAGACAAGTGATCAGGCAGTAATTTTGCAAGGCTGTGTTCTCCAACTGGCTAATCAGACAACCAGAGCATGGGATTTGCATATGGTAAAACTGACAAGAAATAACCACGACACAATTATGCAGATCAGACACCAGAACCAATATAAGCAGAGGGAACCGCACAGCTGGTGATTGCCAGAATTCCTGTCAGTCAGCTGAGACAAAGTCATTCAGACAGAAAGCATGTTTATAATTATAGCTTTTTCCACTGGTGAGATACTCAGCAATAATAAAAACCATTTGAAATAATTCAGTGTTCTCACCAACCTGCGTTTCTTAGTTAAGAAGCACAATTGCTATTTTCAGATTTGTCCTTCTCTTCTCTTTGCCAAGGGTGACTAGTATTTGTGTCCTAAACATACATACTGCATAGTACATATTTTATTGTATTGAGCATAATTTGTAGATTTTGGCAAGGTGTGGTGGGGTGTGGAGCTGCAAGGGTGGCATCTGTGGGAAGAGACCAGGTCTGCACTGGACACAATGGATTAGGCTTGTCACATGAGCATACCTGCATTTATTTCTGTCTGCTGTAGGTTCAGAAAAGTTATTTAGAGCGCAAAAGCAACTTGAGGATGATAACAAGATAAACTAAATTTCACAGTCCTTATAGTACAGTTTTCAGGCCTGAATTTGCTCATTTGGATTTAAATGAGGATTTTTTAAATGACTGTGAAGCTACGGTATGCAGCTCATTAAGTGCAATAGGACTAAATATTCCTCTATTGTATAGTTTCAGTAGAACTGATATCTGGAACCAGCAAGTGCTCTTTGTTAATTGAACATTTCTGAATTACCTGTATACTCAAGGTGAAATCCAGCAGCTGAAACACTGATATCAGACTGAAAATTGAGGTACAGATTATTTGATGTGCTGTTTAAAAGTGGAGGTATGGTTGTTCCTGAAAAGAGAATTAAAAATATTATTGAAATGCCCAGAAAGTGAAATAAATGCACATGTAAGTGTGTGTTTGTCTGTGTGTGTGTAAACAGAGTTAAGGAGGGAAAAAGAGAAAGGGGAGAGGGGGTGAGAGGGTAGGAGCAGGAGATAGGTCACATAATCAATTCCACAATATTCTGTCATCATGGATGCTATCAAATACCTGTCCCTATAAAAGTTTTATTACATTTTCAGTGCACCGCAATATCAGAGACAAGAACGATAGACAAGGAAAGGCTAATATAAATTTATATTATTTGCTTTTACCCAAGAAAGAAGAAATATTCACTAGGATTTTTTTAAAAGCAAGAGCAAATCCTGTCACCAGAATGATTCTAAACATAACAGTCACATATATCAAGCAGATCTGAAAATATGTTACAGGACTGTTCTTAGAAATGTGATGGACTATTATTTGTGTTTCAGCACAAGGCAATATGATCGCCTCTGATCTCTTGGTATACACATGTATTTAGCATAATGAAAGAAAACAAAAGAAAACAAGAAAAACTAAGGCTGTCTCAAAAACTACAAACTGTTTCATTTGCCTAAAATAAGGATAAAGAATGCATCCTTTTGTCATGTGCAATATCAAGAGGTACCTATTTTTGAGGTCTGTATTTCTAGACCCTGCTATGAGTGTGAGAAAAAAATTGGATTAAGAGAAGTCTGGTTTGGAAGCCTCTGAGTGTTATTTCACTTCAACATTTTAAAATATACAGGTTTATGAAAGTCTGCTAAGTGATGACTAATTAAAACAGAAATAATACTACCTGTGGCTAATTATAGGAGAAACAAACATACATACTATGCTCAAGCATGCTTACACACATAGAAAGAGCTGTGTGTTTACAGCAAAGAGTTGAATCTGTGAACCATTTACTGTAAAATATTCTCAGTCACCTGAATAACTTCCAAGCCTTGGAGCATTATTGTCAGCACCATCATAAAAGTCTAAGGAATCCCAGTTGTGTTCTGTGGCAAAACTCACTACTTGCACCTATGAAGAAAAATATAAGGTAAAGAACATAAACTTCTTCCCCTCTGTATTGAAGCTCAAAGATGATTCTAAATTGTAGCCTATGTAGCTTTCAGTCATGAAAAGTTGTCTTGCTCTCCTTGTCAAAGAGATGGAAAATCATCATTAAGTGAATAAAATGGCAACTGTTTTTTATTTGATTGCCAATTTGAACTATAAATCCTGTAGCCCTTAGTGACAACCACGTATTACCTCTGTCAAGAGTCACAGAGCCATGAAAATCAGATTGGTATAGAATATTATTCTCTTGTTTGGAGGACATTGAGAAAGATGAAACATGGTGTTTTCAATTACTGCAGTTCTTTTCTCTCTGGTTTCTCCAGGACTAAACTAGACCCACATCAAGGCATGATGTTTCATCTATTTTGCCATTTTAAATTCTGCCTCCAGGTAACAGAAAACTGCTGTGTTTGGTTACCTTCATCACCAACCCATCTCCTGAGGAGGAGCAGTCACTAGCATGCTACAAACAAAAGGCAGAATAGTCACTTCATTTCTTCCAGAGGTGACAACATTCTTCCACTCATAGGGAGATGCAAAGTGGTCAGGAGATAAACTGCAAGAGAGAGGCTTAACCTGTTCTCATATAGTGAACTCATACCTTAAAAAGTAGAGAAATACCAGATTCTTGTTCCTGCTTACTAGGAGAGAGGTTCTGGTACTAGCTTTTTGTTTGTTTTAACTGTTTACTGAAAAGCTTTAAAGAGTGACAGAGGCATGATGAAACCCCCACCACCCTCAGAAAGGGATGCCTTAGTCATTAAGTTAGAGAATAATGCTTCTTTTGCCTCAATTATTCTTCCTTTTTTTAAATTTTTTTCTTTTTTTCCAAAATGGAATAGTTTTAGTAGAAGAAATAAACACCAGTTCCAATAAAACCAAGTAATGGAGTAATTTTTCTGTGTGAAATACATGACTTAGACCTTGTTCTACATAAAATGAATGTTCAATTTGGCTACATATTTCTTGCATGGGTGCCTTAAATACGGTACCTATTTGTGTAGGAATAGGTCAGATACTATAGCCAAAGGATTTCTTTTTCTTAAGTGAAGCAGTGAAGAGGCTCTGACTGTTAGCATGCTTCAGATACTTGGAGACAATAAATAAATCTTTTTTTTTTTTTTTTATTACAACTCTGGAGCAAAAGAATATCACAAAGATTAAACAGCTAAATTGAAATCAAAGTTAGTAATTTAATCACCTCATTAACGATTCTGAAAAATGCAACGTGTGATAAGAGACAAGTGCTTCCAAAAAGCAACAGTGATGGCCTAAGTGAGGATGACAGTTATTGCCTAATTTAAAACTTCTGAACTATCTTCTTAGTATAAGAAATCCACAGAACAAAGTATCCTAACTGTCAGCTGTCCTAGTCAACTGTTTAAATCGAGTAGTTTCCCTCAAAATCAATCTCAAAACTGATTTAGGCTATTAAATATCATTGAAAGCTCTGTAACGAAATTTATTAAAAAGCTTTAATAAACTGTCAACATTTTTTTCTGATTTTCATTTTTAAGTCTTTACCTACATAAGCTGAGCTCTTTATTTATTCATTTTCTACAGCAGTTATATTTTGAACTAGGATAGACACAGGAAACTTGTTATCATGATTTTTTGATGTGAGTTTTGCTAGGAATTTGTTCAGACGATGCTTAGAAGTCCTAATTTATTAAATTCAACTGCCTGTGCAATAACCAGATTCCTGTCAGTTTCTTTAGTGAACTCTAGAGATATGCATGACTAAGCTTAATGGATACTTTCCCACTGTGTGTCTTATGAAGTTCTTAATCTACATAAGTAAAAGAGAACTCAGAAACTATTTTAAAGAATAAATTCCCATCTCATGTTGAAACACACTGAAGCATCTTTACATCTGAGTGAACTTCCATAAATATAAACAGCAGAGTTTCTATGAGAACATATTTAACTCGTCCTTGAAAGCAACACACTTAATTTTGCTGTGTTAAAGGAGATATGTAAACTTGGGGAGAGCAAAAAAGAATTCCTAGGAAGGCTCTCTATTTCCCTTGGCTTATAATGAATCATTGATTTATTGAAATAAGTTTTGAGGTTACAGTGATTTTCTTCTAAGTAAAAGGCTACAAGTGCATCTTTTAAGATTTTTTTAAAACCTTATAACTTTTAATCACTGCATAATTGAAAAGATGTGCAATAAAGTCCATTTTCAGTATCATTAATGAGATAGAAATCTGTACAGATAAATGATCTTTTCACCTTTTGCATCATGAAAAACAGTTTTAAATATGAAAATAGCAAGCAAATAGCAAGTACACTTACTTGAATCCCAGCTCCCTCTGGTACTGTGATCTTCCACACACAATTCAGATTGTTGTCATAAGGCTCAGGATAACCAGGAGATAAAATGGTCCCTTTGCGCTTTGTTAAAATACCACCACAGGGCACTGAAAGGAAATGCATGAGGCAAGAAAAGAAGTATGAAGCTTTGTAAGTAACAAGACTTATTACAAAAGCTTATACTTTGGCTGAAAACTTTTAAAATTGATATTACATTGAAATACATGTATATATATGCCTCAGGAAAATAAAATTTTATATCTCAAAACTCTTCTTTTAACTGACCAAAAAAGGAATTGAAGAAAATTAGAATTATGTCAGTTTCCTACCTGACAGAATCGTGCTAATATTCTCCTAATTTATTTGACCTTTACAAAGTGAAATCCATTCCATTGTCTCCTAGAAATCTTACAAAAATAAAGCACTTCTTAAGGCTTAGATTGAAGTTTGAAAAGTTATGTATTCTATAAGTATAAAGATAAAAAGTGTCACAAAAGGAAACATTCTTTCTTAATATTACTCCTCTAAATAACTAATAACACCAGTCTCAACTCCTTGACTGCTTTCTGCTTGTGTGAATTATTCCATCACAGTCTGTGGATCAATTGCATCAGTAAAGAATTTGCAAGATCCTTGCAAGACTACATTCATCATATCTGTGTCCACGGATTAATAAAAGTGTTATGCATGAAACAGGACAAACACATTAAGTACCAACAAGTTTCTTTTGAATGTTCAACTTGAATACATCTTGTCTGTATCATTAGAGGCTCTAACAGAGACAAAGAATATTACAGCTTAATCTGCATACAGATAGTCTGTTGGTATTTTAGAAGCTGAAGGAAAAGATTGATGAGATGGTTTATCAAGTCCATTAGAAGCTAATGTATCACTTCTATGCAACACCACTAAGTTCTGAAGGGATTTCAGGAGCTGCAAATACGAGGATTTAGAAAACAGATAGGATGCAACTTATCTTAATAATAAATATTGTAGCTACATAATGCATGGCATAAAATTGATAGAATCTGTTTGGAGCTACATGGATAAATAAAAAGCTAGTGTCACTTACAATGTTTAAACAATTACTCATAAAAGGATGAACAGGAATGGTTGATGCCAGGCTGCACCTTGAGTGTTGTGCTAATTCTTGCCTCACTACAAGAAAGACCTTGAGGTGCTGAAGAAAGTCCAGAGAGGGGCAATAAAATTGGTGAAGGCTCTAGAGAGTACATCGTGTGAGAACTGGCTGAGGGAGCTGGGGCTGTTCAGCCTGGAGTAAAGAAGGCTCAAGGAGACCTTATCACTCTACAATCTGAAAGGAGGTTGTTGGGGTTGGCCTCTTCTATGCAACAAGCGATAAGGCAAGAGGACACTGCCTCAGGCTGTGCCAGGGGAGGTTCTGATTGGACATCAGGTGAAGATTTTCACAGGAAGGGGGGGTTAAGCATTCAAATGGGCTGACCAGGGAAGTGGTGGAGTAACCATCCCTTTAAATGTCCAAGAGAAGACTGATGTGGCACTCAGTGCTGTGCTGTAGATGACATGATGGTGTTTGATCAAAGGGTGAACTCAATGATCTTGGATGTCTTCTTTGACCTTAATGATTCTACAATTCAATGATTCTATGTCTATTATCTGAATATGTAATATTAAAACATTGCCTAGAATTAAGGCAATTTAATGTGGTCATGTCTACCACTTCGATTACTAAACTGATTTAATATAATGCAATTTTCACCTCATATGTATTTTATGACCTTTATCGACACAGGAATTTTCACACAGAATGTGATCTGTAAGCCTTCCTCAGTTTAGCTTGTCTAGAGACAGATATCTTTCTCTTCCATAGATTAAATCATGTCTTAAAATATCAATAATATATTGTCATCAGAGTCCAAAAGAATGACTTCAACACTTTATCAAGCTGTTGTATCTGAAAAAACAAAGGGAATATAATTCAAGGAGAAAAGTAGCACAATTCTACTGATTAAACTGTAATCTATAAGACTAAATGAGATTCAGCTATATACTTCACCTTCCTACTGATACAGAAATTGTGGTTCTATTGCTATGTCTGAAAGTCTAAATCAACATTATTATTGTTTAAAACTTGGTTAATAATATTTTATCAATATTACCCCACTGATATTTAGCCTTGATCTCTATCAGGATTTTGGTATTTTGGAGATAATATTTTAGTGTACTAAAAACCATTCAGACTCTACCAGTCATCATCAGCTGGTTAACATGGCAGATGACACATCAGCCTAATGAAAATATGTTCTTTGTTTACTTTTCATCTACTCACCTAAACCTCTGTTTATGTACTCTGCTGGAGTCAGTATCATAATGCCATTTCTGCAATGGGTTATATTATTTTTTATAAAAAAATTTTGTTCCCTATCAGGAAAACTAAAGTGAGGAATTTCATTACAATTACTAGATTTCCAGTTGGTTCAAGTCAGTTTATAAATATCAATGGATGCACATTAATTTAAAAATTTAATTTTGAGAATTTAAGCTTGCAGGACTAGAACAAGAAAAAGCATGTTTTCTGATCTGAAAAGCTACTGGCCTTTTCCTGGCAAGCAACTAAATATTAATGCAACTTTTTCTAAACCCTTAATACAGTAGTGTTCTTCTCATTAGATATCTGCAGCATACAAGCATCTTAGTCATGTAAGAAGTCAGGGCACAAACTAATAGTTCTGATTCTTGATCAAAGAGGGACAGCCAGGAACTTCCAGGGATGTTAATGCAAGAGAAGCTATCACATAAATTATTGCAGCAGAGCATGCTCATGAAATTTGTGAAAGTTCACAGCAAGGTTAGAATAGAAATAGAATAGAAAGGTTGGAATAGAAAGGAGAATAAAACTTAGCCTTGAAAAGAAACGAGAGTAAATTGAAGAACAAGCAAGAATAAAATACTATACCAATGACAAATAATAAACACATTCAGCTACACTTTAAGCAGTAATTAGTAGTATTAAACAGCCTAAGGAACTCACCAACACATGTAGGGAGTGAATCATTCCATTGTGCCAATGCATTTGGTACTGTATCACATCTAATTGCTGTTGACCCATGGAGGATATAGCCTGGATTGCACTCAAAAAGAACCAGTGAACCAACTGCAAATTCATTTCCAATCCTTTTTCCAAATCTTGGTTCAGGCACAGAGCTACACTGTGTTGCACTTGTTCTTGGAACCGCTGTGAACATACAAACAATTGTGGATTCTTAGTTTTACATTTGGTGAGGGAATACAGATATTGAACCACAAATATTTATAATGTCTGGAAGAAACTTTCAGCTATTTCCCAGTTGAGAACATCTCCATAATCCCCAAATGAATCTTCATAATAGAGATTGCTCACTTTTGATGTCTGAGTTACTATTTAGGAGAGCCTAGCACTGATATCCTTGCCAAGATTGGAAGTAATGCATAAAATCCGTGTGGAAACCTTTCTAAAATGACACTTGGAAGAAATACTACCGTAAGATACTCAACTAATACAGGGTTTCAAAATAACATTTTGTGTCAGATATTTACATTTATTCATGTGGATTTCTAAATGTGTATTCTGACTGTCAGATGAGGATTTATATGCAATGAAAGAATGAGTTGCAGTTGCAAGTGTTGGTATATAAAAATTTCCCATTTGACCCATAAAAAGGCAAATAATGTAAATCAAGAAAAGCATCTTAATAACAGTAAGAATATTTTTAACCCACAGGTAATAAAATTTACAGCTATTCACATTTAAATTGAGAGATAAACCAGCCAGAGCACCCAGATGGATCTAACATTTGTCAATCAGATTAGCAAACAGAAACAGCAGCTTTGTATAACTGTCTTCTTAAATTTGGAACCCCTCTTATGCTTCTAAAGTATCTGATCTCAGCTTTAAAATACAGATAAAAGAATAGTTTCAAACATTTTTCAAAACATGCAGAAGTAGTGACACTTGTTCTACTGTTAAAAGGCTATTACTTTCCTCTTCTTTCTCAGTCTGTTTCTCTCTGAAGATTTACAAACTATGATGAACAGAATAAATGCACACATTTTTCTAGGTTGTCTCACCTTGATAAACGAAATGAAATCCTTTAGCTGTTATTGGTCCAACTGAGGTAAATCTGACAGTGATCTGGTTCCCCGAACTCAA
Organism: Eopsaltria australis; assembly: GCA_034509425.1. NCBI lineage: Eukaryota > Metazoa > Chordata > Aves > Passeriformes > Petroicidae > Eopsaltria > Eopsaltria australis. Next base: position 3,987,959 of record JAVTVJ010000026.1, read on the forward strand.
TGGAAGCGATTCACCTACTCAAACAGTGAAAATACAAAGCTATCATGGCCACTTTTTCTAAAGAAAGCATCTTTGCAGCTACAAATAATACTGTCCAAATCCTGTTCTGCTTCATTAAACTTTGCAAGATATATGCACTTTTAATATTTTATGTTGACAGTATTATGTCATTCTAGAAAAGGGGTGTTAAAACTCATCTCAATTTCCAGGAATATTTGATGTTTTTTTCTTTTACCAAAACCAAACAAATAATCCCATCCCCACCTCCCCCCCCCCCCAAAAAAAAAAGAAATAAAACCCAAACCAAATCAACAAACTTAACGATGACAACAAAAACAAGAACCACAAATACCCACACCACAACACACACTCCCCAAAAATAACACAGAAAACAAAAATGAAAGAAGACAAAACCCCAAAAAAACCCCAACAAAAATCCCAACCCTCTTATCTCTTTAAATAGACTCAACACATAACTATTCTATTTAATTTTACTTTGGTACAAATATGCCTTGCTTTCCCTTTAAAATATCTACTACTTATTTCAAATTACTCACTAGAAAAAGCCAGAGGCACTGAGTATGAAGTCCTAAATACCCACAATATTAGATAAATATCAAATGATAATTTAAAAAAAAAAAAATTTTTTGTCATTTCATTCATCAATGCTAAGATTTTGAAGTGTTTAGTTCAAAATGTGGATTTCATCTATTTGCCTGAGATGAATTTAAGCAAGCATGAAAATCCCTTTTTTCCTCTTTTTTTTGGACTACACATTTTTTCTAGGCTCATAAACAAAAGTAACTAATGATATTCTGACAGTTCTATTAAATAATACCTGAATGAGATCCTGAGAGAGAGGATAATAAAGATGACTGTAGAGCTGGGCCATCGTACACTTCAACGACGTCATGGAGTGATGTCTGGAAAAACACAAACTGGCCAAAAACAACTGACCAAATAGAAAGGAAAAGAAGGGAGAGGCACCAGTAGCCAAGACAAAAAACAAAACCAAAGCCAAGCACAGGGAATAGAATAAGAAAGGGGCAGGGGTGGGGGGGGAAGAGAGAACAAAATATTCATTAATGTATGGTTTTAAAAATATCTAACTCAGCTGTCCTGGTGGTGAATGTAGGTTATTTTTCATACTATTACATCAGTAAAAGGACAAAAATACATCTAAAAGAGATGATGAAGATACAGAAGCCATACATATGCTTATAATCATTAAAAGATTCTAGTAATTAGGGAACAAAACAATTTTTCTGCTGTTGAATTATTTTCTCCTTTCAAATTCTGTGCCCTCCCCCACCCAACAAGCTTCTAAGTTCTCAGTGCAATTCTCTCCTTTATAATTCCAGGCATATTATTACAGACTGTGCTTTATTAATTAATTTTGTTGATAACCCTCTGTATCTTTTACTTACCTTGGAATATTTCATTTTTTTAAGAATATTAACATTCAATAGATCTTTGCTTTTGTGAAATACATGAGCAACTGACTGACAGCAACAAACACTTTTCAGAATACATCTATTGAACCACAAAAATCTTTATTTTTGAAGTTATTCTAGTAGAGCAACTCAATGCAAGACTTATTTTTGCACTTAAGTTCAAAGGTTTGCACAGCCCATTTGAATCACAGGTGTTTTCACTTTCAATACAAATAATCAATAGAAAGAAAATAAATGTTTGGGTTAGTTCTAACCCTAGTACCTAGAAAACATTTATATCCAACACTACAAGCAGTGGAGAGGAAAATAACTTAGGAACTATACATGTATAAAGGTGGAAGCAGTCAGATATTTTTAGGTACTGGAACACCGAAAAAGAGAAATTGAAGGAATTCTTGTTCATTATCCAGGTTAGACATTTTGGAATAAATACTCCAATATGTTGCTACTAGGTTCTATTTGTCTGCCAAAAGTTCTGCAGTAACTTCATTTGGTTGGTTTAGTAATCGGAATGAAGTTCTCACCTCCAATTCTTTTAAATATTTAGTCACCCTTAAAGCTTTAAATATAGTATATTAAAACTGCATTGTCTTCAAATTGTTGACTTTTGACTGATTTTTTTTAAAAAGGCAGTTCCATGTTCCTTACTCATGATCTTATCATATACTCGTTTCAGTTTTTAAAAGCCTCATTTTGAAGGAAAAGATGTTATATTTATGAAAAATTGATACAAAGTTTTCCTGAGACACTTCCAAAGATTCTTGTCCATTTTTAGGTGGAACTATAAGTGAGATGCTGAATTATCTTCATAATTTCTCCTTCAATCTCCAGAAAATTAATCACTGATGCTTTTAATAGTTCTGCTTATTTTCAAAATAATATTTATCTGGATTCAAGTCTTCTCTTTGGTGTTGCTAAAGACAACAAACAAGATTTTAATCCAGCTAATGGTTTCTGTCACATTTTTACTTTTATTAAATCTTTTTTCATACTCAATGAATTTCATTTTGCCACTGAGACAAGAACAGTTCCTTGTGACTTCCACTGCTATTTCCCATTTTTAATTAAGTTTTAAACACTGTATGGAAAATTCAGGCAAGAGCTGAGGCTCCCATAACAAGCAGATATAACTGCTATCAAGAGTTGTATCCTGAGAAAACTGTAAAAATGGAATTGTTAAGCTATATTTTTATTTTAATGAATTATTATAAAATATTTACCTACAATTTTACCATATAGTGAGACAAATTCCAATGTCTATTTGTAGTATGGTTTGTAAGTATTTCAATATTGGTTTTGCCTCTAGCTTTGTCCTGCCAACCCTTCTGTCTAAAATTGTTAACACTGAAGAAAGTGAGCTAATACATAACTTAAAATTAGTCACTTTGGAAAGAGAAAGGTCCACATACCATTTTTGGTAACTTTTTTTTACTATCATTTGTGAATTTATTAATAAAAAAAAGACAAAAATATGAGAACATAACCAAAAGTTTTCATTGACTTGAGGTAAAATATATTTAGAAGAGATTTGAGGTGGCTGAGATATCAAAAGAAGAGACAAAGAGGATTTACTGCCAGAAAGGGGTTAACATGGAACAGCAGAAAGCTCAACTAAGGGGTTTTGAGCCCTTTTGATCAATTTACAGGAGTCAAGCTGCTTTCTCAAATTAAGCAGGAATATGCTGCAGCCACTAGGGAAGAAATAATCTTGATCCTGTTCCTTCTTTTCTGTGCCAGGATACTTTCTTTTATTAATTAAACTGCAAAATGTTAACATTTATAGTGACTGATACCTGGCCAGCTGACATTATGTCACTAGAAAGGAAATCCTAATTATTAGAAAAATAATAGGTCATTATTCCTGTGTTCTCTGGTGCTCATTGTTTTCTACTCCATTTGGCATGTGTTCATTCTTTTATTTCCTAATGTTTAAAAATAATTTTCTTAAAATTAAATGATAACCAAATTTTTGAATATTTGAATATTGAAGCCAATATTTGAAGTCAATGCAAAAATACCTTCTAAATTAACAAAAGTTGATAAAATATAATGTAAGTATCCAGTATAGTCTGCCCTTAGAAAACAAATAATTGAAAACTATTATCCAGTTCAAATAAAGATCAAACCACTTCAACTGAAGAATTTGGGTGTGATTTCTTTTTTTTAATGATGGATGGATAAGCATTCTCATTCTTAATAATTTGCTATACCCTCTCAACTATCATGAAATACTGAAGGTCACCTGTCCAAATCTGACATCTAAAGTTGGGCCACAAATTATTTCTGAATTTAGGCTCATCTTGGCCTTCAATGCTTTGTAGCAACACTATTAAAAAATAAAATATATTTTTCCCTGTGTTTTGTGGTTTAATATTTTAATTACATTTTTAGATGTCTTTTATTTTACAAGATCAACAATGCAAGGTTTTTCAAAAAAGATTTTCTCTTGAAATTTTGATAGTTACTAATTTATGCATTTCTTCAAAAAATAAACAAAATACATTTCTAAGGGGTTTTTTATACAATTCCATTTGTGTGATTTTTTTAAATGTCAAAATTCCAGGTAAACTGTAATGTTAATACTGACAATAATTTAAGACAGTGAGGGAATCCATTAATTCAAAAGATGCCAGCACAAGCAAGCTCCCTTTTAAACAGGCAACAGCTAGATGATTAGACTTTCCATGCTTCTAAATATCTAGATGTTTCTATGGCCTTCATCACTGTAACATCTGGACACTTTCAATGAGTTTGGAAAGCATCTTACAACAGATGGAATTGGCTAAGAATAGTTTGCTAGTTAAAAATTTCATCAAAGAAATTTTAGTTCAATTTTTAGAGTAAGAAATAAACATGTATAGTGTTTACATCTGCCTGTTAAAAACAAAATAATTTAAATAGTATTAGATTATGAACAGTATTCTCAATATAATTCCTATCACAAAATTAGAAAATAATTGAGACTAGAAGCCTTCACCAATTATCTAGTACAGTCCTTTTGCAGACAGGATGGCCATTTAGAGCAGATTGCTCTGGCCCATGTATAATCAGGTTTTGAATATGTATGGGGAGGGAGATCCCACAACCTCTTTAGCAACCTGACCCAGCATCCTGCCTCCCTTACAATTTTTGTCCTTTTCCTTGCCTTGCCTTTGCCTTTCTTTCCCTTGGCTGAACAGTGCCAACTTTCTACATTTAATCATCTTGATCATCTTCAAAATTTGCAGGTGACCCAGGACTATTTGCTCTATCACCTTCCCAGGTACAGAGGTGAGACCAACTGGCTTATAGTTCCCTCAATCCTTGTCCTTGCTTTCCTCCAAGGTAGTTGTTGTTGTTGTTGTTTTTTTCCAGACCTTAGGAACCTCCCTCAGCTGCCATGACCTTTCAAGGGTAACTGACCTCAGTTTGTCTAAGTGCTCCCTTACCTAGTCCTCCTCTAAGTCATCCTTATTCTAGACTTTTCTGCTGGTCTCAGGGTTCTGGGACTATTGAAGATTGGTTTACTGGTAAAGACTGTAGTTAAGAAGGCATCTATTAATTCATGTTTCTCTGAACCATTTTTCTTCAGAGACTTCACCCCAGATTCAATTCCAGATGGATTTTGACTTTCCTAACCCCATCTTTTCAGTGTATTTCAAGTGTTTTTATTCCTCCTTGAACAGCTGACCCTGCTTCAACCTCTTGAATTTTTCTTTTTTTTATGTTCAAGTTTTATCAGTGGCTCCTTGTTCATCTGTGCAGGGTCTTTGCCACCTTTTTTTGACAGTCTGATCATTGGCAAGGACCATTTCTTTCTTGAAGTGGTGATCCCTGAAAATAAAATGTATTCCCTGGATTTCTCATCTCTCCAGGGCCATGTACAACCATCTTCCAAAAGAGACGCTAGGATTGCTCACATTTCTGACTGTGTTGGGTTTGACAGAGATAGAGCTCATTTTTCTTTAGTAGCCCTCAGTGTTGTGCTTTGCATTGGTAGCTGGAAGGGTGTTGATAACACACCAGTGCTAACAGGGGGCTGGGAGTGGCAAGATCCTGGGAGGGGACACAACCAGGACAGCTGACTCAAATTAACCAAAGAGATGTTCCATGCCTTTTGATGGCAGCAAAGATATAAAAGCTACGGGAGAGAGGAGGAGTGAGGGAGTGTTTATTATCCTACAACGTTTGCCTCCTGGAGCAGCCACTATGCGTGCTGAGGCCTTGCCTCGTGGGAAGTGTCCAAACGTTGCTCTAGGATGGGAAGTAGAGATTAACTTTTCCCTTTGCTTATGCGCACACAAACTTTTGCTTTTCTTTTTTTGCTTTAAACCTGCTAGTTGTTTTCCATCCTATTCTCCCTCCCTTTTTCAGCTGGGAAGGGGACTGATAGAGTGGCTTGGTGGGCACCTGACATCCAGCCATGGTCAACCCACTACACTGATCCAGTAAAGAATTAAATCCAACTCAAAATTCAAACCTTTACAGATAGCATATAATTGCCAGTAATGCTAGTACTAATCAAGTAGTATTTACACAGATAAAATACATTTATTTTATATATTATGCCAGCTATTGGATCTGAAGAAATGCTCGTAATAATTTATACGGATAACGATGATATAAGATGATAAAATAATTCTTCACCCTGGGTTTTCCCTTCTTAGGGATATTTTGTGTGCCTAATGATTTATTGAAATTAGAAAGCTTTAGTGTAAAATCAAGTCCATTACTTCTGTAATTCACTTGCCTTTAAGAAAATACCATAAGGATTAACATGGCGTAAGCATTGTTATTACAGAAACTGAAATGTGCAATTCATATAAGCCCGGCTGGTGAGGCTCCAGGTATTTGTTTAAAGGTTGAATCAGCATTTATAACCATGGGTCTTAAAAAGTGACAAAGGAAAATTAAAATCAGCCCTATTAACTATAATAGGACCCAAATTAACTTTACAGTTGTTAATACATGTATAAGTCTCCAATCAGAGTCTGTTTCAATCTAGAAAGACACACATGAACTATATCAGGGTTATTATTTTCTACAGTAACTTCACTATTTCTATTCCACAAAATTAGTTTGAAGAACTGAGCAAAATCCCAACAAACAAAAGACCCAGATAAATTAACTAATTTGTTATGAATGATAATTTTAAATTGTACTTGAAAACATTAGTTTAGATAATTAAATATATTTAAAACAGGTTCTAACTGTGAATGAAAAATTAAGGTGTTCAGGTATCTAACAGTTGTGGTATAAAATAGGTCTATTTCTAGAGCTAGAGATCCTTCTCAGAATTTGAGGTTACTCTGTAGAAGTTAGGTTCTCAGAGTTTCAAATAAAATTTCTGTCACCAGCCTAAATATTTCTGAAAGAGAACTTTGTTCACAATTTGAACAAATAAAATATGAAAATTTTATTTCACAGTGGAAAAAACTTATAAAAATCTGTTTCTACGTCTGGTCCACTGATGATATGCTATCTTTGCTTATGATTTAGATTTTATTTTTTTTCCTATGAACTCCTATAAAGAAACTACAATACCATATTTAATTCTCTTTTGAGAAAGAAAGAAAGGAAGAGGAAGAAGTCCACACTTTAGAGAAACTTCTTTAAAAACCAAAGAAATCTCTCACTAGAGAAATCGTCTCTATGGTGATTAGGGACAAGAAGTGTGCATTAGGAAAGAAGAAATGCAAATTTCTCATGCATCTTAACTCCCAAGTCTGGAGTGGTGGTTCATGGTCAGTCAACCAAATGATAAACAACAATGGAGAAAATCTATGCTTTAAATAAACAGGACTCAGGCACAACTCCAGGAAGCAGGAAGCTACTGTGTGAGGTTTTCTCTCAATGAGGACTCAGCAAGTCTTTATGGTTGACCATATTAGTGTCATCAATCAAATGATCAACTGATAGGAAAAAGCCTTGTGCCCATTCTCATAAGAGAGAAATTCTTCACAAAATAGATACCTGCATGAAGAGTTGACTACACTAATATGAGGACAATCTCTTTCAACCAGTTTTCTTTGCAGAAGTTACAGATTTTTTTTTTTTTTTTTTTTTGGTGAGAAACAGGACATTGTTTAAATTTTTCACTTCTACGGCTTCCTTTGGACGTCACTTTCAAGATACCTCGAACCAGCCATGCAGCAGCCTTGAAAAAGATAAAATGCATAAATGAATAGCAGAATATCTGCATCTGGAAATATTTTAAACTTAAGGTCCATCAATTATTTATATGAAGTAGCTCTGCATTCATTAACTGCAAGACAAGAGTTTTGCATAACATAGTTTAATCATGGAAATTATATTTAATAAACTCAGAGATCTACTTAAAAGGCTTATTATGACACTTTGCTGTCTTAATCTATGACAAAAGCAGAAAAATTTCTTTTACTATAACTTTAAAAAGGTCAGTCTACCTTTATATCTGCCCCTCCTACTGGAACACAGCCTTTCTTTTTAAATTACTCCCTTCATTTAAGTATTTAGCTTCATAACAAACAGCAAATAAGAAAAAAAATTATGAAATTTTTCTTTGTATTTAGGATGAACCAGAAATATGCTGTGATGCATTGAACTAGAAATACAAATGACAGATTGACTCATTATTTTAAAAGTAACTTACGCAGACATCAAATAAATAGGTATTTACCACCTTCTGCTGAAAAATATCCAGTAAAACTGCAAGATAATTTGAGTGTTTGTTGGGCTTTTTGAAGAGAAGCTGTCCAATAATCTCTGAGAAGGTTTTTGAAGGAAAAAATTGAAAGACGACACCCAAAAGAGATGATCTTACAGGATTCATGGATAGGAATATTGCTCTCAGTAAGGAAACCTAAATTAATTTTACCAGCTCACATAAAAGAATTAGAAGATCTGATCTTTTACTGTTCAGTGTAATACTTCAGTTTGACATAACACTATGTCTGAGTTAGCACTGCCACTATCACTTCTAAATGAAAATAGTAGCAGAGGTGTCATTCTTAAAAAATGTTTCTCCTCTTCCACTTCCAAACATTTGGTTGTCTGCCAGTTACTGTTAATACATTCAGTCTACTCTGTGTCTGTAACAGTAATCTTTAGTGATATCAGATTTCTCTGTAATGGTTGACACTTCTTATCATATGCCATAACAGAAAAATTATTAATTGTTTGTGAATACAAAGTAGAGTCCCTGCTAATAGTATCCCGTTGGGTAAATCCTGATTCATTTCAAAGCAAATAACAGAATAAAACAGTTGTCTAGTGTTCCTGATCTTGGAAGAAGTAAAAATTAATTCCAGCTGTATGAGCCTCTTGGGTGCACTGTGGACTAGATGCCAAAATAAGGCTAGAAAGGGGTTTATGTGTAAACCATTGGAAGGGATATTCTTACTGGCATGAGTTAAGAGCAAAGAGGTGCTGAGTGACTGAGCAATGAAACTAAATGAAGTTGATATATTAATATTACAAAAAATAATCAGAGATAAAAATGAAGAGAATAATTATATAACTGAAAAGCTGCCAAAGCTGTCAACAGGTAAAAGGAACCCCTCCATTTATATATATATATATATATATATATATATCACACATAAACATATATACCTATATACATTTTCTGTAGCAACTGAACTATTGATTAGTTATAGAAACTTTGCACAAGTTTCCCAGGGTACAAGATAAACCTACAAAAGTCCTAAAATATAACAGAATTCTATTTCACTATCATATATATAGCACAAATTTACTGTTATTAGAAATTTAATATGAGTGATCAACATAAAAGTCATGGAGGTTTTCCAAACCACACACAGATGTGCCAGCTAACTGTTCTTGAATAGGGTGAATTAATTTGAATTTATACTAGTTCTTCTCAATGTATGTGACTTACATTACTGTCTAGTCCTTAATCTCTGTGGAGACTCTCCTTAAAGTCTGTAGAAAAAGCCTTTACTGAATTATCTGCTTTTCATCAAGAGTTATTGGTATTCCTTTGGCAGTCTCACCTGAAGATGTCAAATGGAATCTTACATTTCCTGGCATGACATCCAGATGATTAGGGTGAAAAAGGCAGAATAAATTATTCTCTCTGAAAACAAGGAAGAGGTAAGGAAGGACAAGAAAGAGTTCTGGTTCTTAAAGCTCTCACGTGCCATTTTCCTCCCACAGACAAAGGTGAAGAAAATAGCTGTTCCATTCCATGATCTCAAAAAACTAGAGCACACAGATCTAGACCGAGCTGCAAGCCATCCTCTGCTGTTCTTCCTTTATTATAGTTCTATAAAGGAAATGTTGAGCAGAAACATGATGATTTGTCCTTTCTCCTGTTACTGTATTTCTGCATTCTCAGCCTCAGAGAGGAAGAGGGAGATGGGATCTGCTCTATTTCATGTTTGAGAGAAGGAAATATTTATCTGAATGCATGAAAAGACAATAAGAATATGTTTGGGGACAGAAGATGGGGCAGTTATTAACACTAGAAGTTCAGCATGAGGAAGTGATGTGAAACTGCACAGAAAAAAGCTTATATGCATATTTCCCCACAAATGGGGATAATTCCACATAAAATGTGATATTTATGACTTTTCTTGGAGCTGGAAGAGGACTGAACTCTCCTAATTACCACATTTCCTGCTTTCTTCTAAAATCAGTAGTTTTACTATATAAAATATCATTCTCCTCTGCCTTCAAATCTCTGCCTTCCTTTCTTCTTCTCCCTTTCTGCAGCTCACATCCCTCTCTCCTGGCCTGAATCACCATGCATACAATGTAAAGCTCTTTCACAATCTTCAACAACACAATAGTAGAGGAAAAACAGCTAAAACAGTATTTTTTATTTTTTGCTGGTCATGTGATTTTATATTATATTATTAATTACGCAGTATATATTTTTGCAATAGTTTAAAAATTACTAGCATGTATATCTTCTATCTATTACAGAACCCCAAAGGAAGCATCAAACCATACAACTTTCTTTTCTCTATATTGATTTGTTTTGATTTTACTCAACTGAAATTCAAACATCTATTATTATCATTTGTTTAAACAGGTAACATAGACTTATTTATCCCTACGGACAAAAAAATTATCTTACCATTTTAACTCTTTTAATACTCTTCAGATTTATTATTTTATATCTGAGATGTTGAATTTATCTCATTTTGCCTAACCTATCTAAAAAAGTAGATAGTTTTTTTCACCTAATTACTCAACATTTTTGCTAAGTGGAAGGACTGTGTGTCCTGGTTTTAGCCAGGACAGGGTTAAATTTTGCAGTAGCCAGGAGGGGGCATGGCCAGGACAGGAGGTTTTTCTTTACCACCTCACTCTCATTGCTGGGGGTAGGGGGAGGGAAGGCTCTTTAAGGAGAAGGGGTTCTTCAGGTCCAGCAAGCCTGGCAGAGAGAGCCATCTGGTACTGTCTGTTATCATCTGGCTTTTTTTTCCACGTGAATTGCTTCTTTTCTTATGCCCTCTGTCAATAATATTGTTTCTGTTACTGATCTTATTCTTCTCTCCTTGCTGTTTACAGTAAATTGTTCTTATCTCAAACCATGATCTTTTGTGCCTCCAGTTCTTATCTCCAGTCACCCACAACAGGGAAGGGGGATTGGGCAGCAAGTGGCAGTATGGTTTCAGTGGGAGCACTAAATTGGACTAAATTGCCCAAATCACGACACTGTGAAATTTGCTTCACTTACTATTTTCCTTTTTTTTTTTTTTAATTTTTGAAGGAATGTCAGTCTCAATGTCTTGCATGAAAAATACACCCCTCATATGTTGCTAATGTTGTTTCTAAACTAGGGAAAGAGGGTTGAAGTGACAATACAGCTGAAGTAGAACAGTTTGACAAAAAAAATATAGATGGCCCTAGGCAGCAATTATATTTTATTTAATAGACTGAGAGTGAGTTAACCTGGAGCACTGACTAGAGTGAGAATTAGAAATTTAATCTGAATAAAAGCAGCATGGAGAAGCCTACTGATAAATTAGGCAATATATTGCTTGATGTAAAAGTACTTTAGTTTCAAAACACCCTACTGAAACACTTTAATGAAGGTGTGCAGACATTTTCCTATATTATGTCAGTCCTACACGTAGGCTTTCTTAAAAACTAAAGTAGGTCTTTGGTCACTAGTATGTTTTTTTAATTAGATACTTTTAGATACTATATAACACCACATTTTAGATCTATGATAATGCCTAACTGATCCATCAGTGATTAATGTTATAAACCTAAATAAAAACAGAAGAATGAGAGAATTATGTTTCACATCTATTTTGGCCAGGCTGTGTTTTCTGAGATTATTTCTACCAAGGCAGTAGTCAAAGCTGCAGACCTGGCTGCTAATTTGAAATTAATTGTTTTGTACAGTTTAAGCTTCAAATCTACTCTGAGGGGAATAGCAAGGGAGACAAAATTATGTGTTCACTTCTTGGAAAGTCCATCAGTGAGCAATACAGTAGTGAGTAAAAAAAAATTTGGAAGTATAATTAATTCTATTATTTTTCTTCTTCTAAATAAAAGACAATTCTTTACTGTTATGATGTGCAAGTACTCAGGATTCTCTGAAAGGGACAAGACAAGTAGGTGGCATGCTTTTCATTGGGCTTGGTAATTGTGACTTAAAGAAGTTTTTTTCAGTCTCTTGCAAAATAGTGTGCGAACAGGAAAAGAATATAAGACTGTGCAACCAACAACTACTGACATTTACTTTAAGCTGAAGAAGCTGCTACTCAGATAATAACATTCTGAGACCAGTTGTGCACATAGCATAATCCATCACTTCATTGGTCCATTTTATTGAGAAAAGTGAGTGGAAGAGGTTAGACAAGGCAGAAATTAGGAGGCCATTGCCCTGCTACTACAAAGGTGTTCTGAACCCCACAAATGTGAAGATCTTGTTAATCTTGAATATGAATAGCATTTTCCAATCCTGCTTCATTGTGTTCTGATGCAATTGCTTATATGCTTTGAGAAAACAAATCTGAATCACACTTTCATAGCATCTGACTGTCTAAACAAGATTTTCTGAAAAGAAAGAAGAGTATGCTGGTAAAAGTAAAACATCTGAATTTTGTTAATTGCTAATTTTTCTATTACAATCTTGTCAGAAATAGTTCATGCCTCAAACACTATTAAGTTTTGCTCATCATAACCAAAACTGTACAAAGAAACTACAACCAAAGAAGCTTCCCTGAAGATACCTGCCTGGACTTTGGACTGAAACCAAGCTGCTGTTTAGATAAAGGGAAGCCCATTGTTCAGTTATCTCAGGCTGAGGAGAAGGTTGGCATCCACAAAAGGCCAAGGCTGCGGCCAAGTTTGGGTGGGGGTAGAGCAGAGCTCACAGGAGCCAGGTTTACATGGACACCCCCCAGCTGAGGGGAGAGGAGGTTTTGGGTATGGCATAACCTCTGCTCAGAGGCAATGAACGCCCATCCTCTGGCCCAGCTGTGGCACCCCCCAGCCCCACAGGCCTCATCCATGGGACTTTCACAATCCATCAAAGACCCCCCAAAGTGCCAGGCCTTGCTCTATGGGACTGCATGTGATGCAAAAGGTCCAGAGTCTGCTGTGTGAGACTGCCCCCCTCCCCAGGGGGACATGCCTGGCCGTAGCTGCCTGGCTCGAGGGTTTATAAACCCATTCGATTCCAGGCTTTTTGGGGGAACTTTCACCACCAAGAAGAGCAGCTGGAGAGGATCAACAGACCATCGTTGGGATACACGATGGTGATATTTTCTTTATTCTGTCCCTGTTTCTCTCTGTCCTCCCCACCTATTTCTTATATCTTTCTTTCACGTTTACTGTCAAATAAAACCTTTACTATTGTCACTGGTATATGGTCTCGTTTGCACCTTAGTTCGGGCAGGGGTATTTCTAGGAATCTTAATAACTAGATCCTAACATTTTATCAACTGGATCATAACAAGTCTCTGAACTGAAGGAGAAAGGAAACACCTGCAACTTTTTCTTCTTTTCCTGTGGATCTTAACAGTAGCCTGTATACAACAAAAGGAATATCCAAAGAGATAACAGACCAAGAAAAAAAAATTCTGTTCATGCCTCTTGTAATGGTAATAACAAAATCATTCATAAAACTATTATCTATAAAGACACAAATTATATGTAGTTCAATTTAACTGCATTTTTCAAACTCCCCCATTATGATTCTGAGAAGAACTAACTTTTTAATGTAAGAAAATTATTTAAAAAAAATGTAGCAAGGGAACGTGAAATTGGCTAATGAAGTATTTAAATAAGGTGCTCAAATTTGAAGGCTGGTCTTCCCTTGATAAATTTGTGTTAAGTCTCCCTCTAACGCTCATGGAGAGACCACAGGGAGATTGACCTCTTAAGTAATATCCATAACAGAAGGAATAAAAAATTTAAACTCTGGAGTAAAAATAATAATAATAATAATAATACAATAATAGAACAGTATTAAGCCAAAATAAAAAAAGAACCTTATCAAGATAGGAGGTTTAATTCAAGCCATACTATTAATTATGTAATAAGGGTTCTAGATTTAATGGCAAAGTCACTTTGAAAAAACTGTGTTTCTTCAATTACCTCTCAGCTAATTTAGAGCTACTAATTAGAAGTACAACAGCTTTCTGCATATGATAATTATCTTTTATCATCCTACTAGTAAATGTTATTGTTTAGATCAGATGATAATCAGTTCATTCATCTGAAACAAATTATCACTCCAGTTTACTGAATCATGTAGATGAAATTAATATTTAAGTAATTATTTTTCTTTTCATTAGTGCACAAACCAAAAGGATCTCCCAGTGGAACACTAAAACAAAAACAAACAAAAAAACCCCCAAAAAACCAAAACAAACAAACAAAAAATTATATAACGAAAACCCATGAAAGGAAAAAGTGAAAATATTCCAGCCATTTGATAGCAGTAAATAGGAGAAACAGGACTTCATCAATATGATCCCTATAGTAAACATAACCACTTATCAGTTTCCAGTCTGGCAACAGATGTGTTGCCAGTCTGGCTGAGTCTATAATTGAAATTTGAAGTCAAAACCTAGGGAGTGTTTCAAGACCTAAATGAGCAACTTTTGTGGTTTTGGAGAAAGTAAATCTTGCATAACAATCAGCTTGTCATTTTAGGATCCACAGACCTTTATAGGAAATGGGAATGCAAGAAAGGAGGATGAGAACAGGAGGAGCAGATGGCTTGGAGAAATAAAATTTGACTTGGTGATTCAGTAATGAGAAACCTCACAAAACACAGTTTTTTTAGAACTCTATTTCTGATTATAACTGTATTATAACTTTTAAACAGTGCAAGTGGGTGTTTACCATCACATGAATTTCAAAATGACAGATCTGTCCCAGCCTTAAGTATTAAAGCAAAAAGCAGAGTATTCCATCCAATGTTACATTCAATACAGACACTGTTAGAGTGGAATTTGAGGTGTGATAGTCACAAGAGACCCACATCACTCTGTCATCATCCCAAACATTTACAAAAACTGGACTGATGTGAAACAGGTGCCTTATCAAAGCAGTGCTCTTGCATAGGTGGCACCCCATGTCAATAACAAAGTTTTTATTTGCCTTTTTCTTCTCCTGCAACATTCATATAATCAGTTAGAGCTGGGCAACTCTCATTAGCCGAGTGTTGGTTTCGGGGAGTCTTTACCCTTTCAAATATAGGTATATGCATATGAATACATGTATGTGTATGTATCCATACATATGTATATACACTACTTTCCCTACCCTTCCCATTCCTTATTTCACTATCCATCCCTTGTAATCATCAAATTATATGGTCCTCCTCCAATTTCCTGTTTTACTGATATACCCTAGGTGCCACCTCTCAGAAACAATAGGAGTTATCCTTCAATTGTTTCCATGATGACCTCCAAAACCAGAAATTCAACATCTTCACTAAGTAACAACTCAAAGCAATTTCCTCTCACCAAATAGCCATATTTTGACAGTCTTTTAATGACTTCCCAAAATACAATTCAAGTTCTAAATTCTTATAAAGAGGTGGGATTTTTTTTTTTTTGCCACAGAATATGTGCTACTACTCAACTTCCAAGTTTGTTTTTTCCCCCTTAGAGAATTTATTCACATTTTCCTGAAATTCACTCATGTTATCAGAGTAGATGCAATTCACCTCTATCTAAAATTCAACTAGAAAATTTATTTTAAAATGACAATAAATAAACAGCTGGATACAAACAGCCAATGGCTAACACCCCCCTCTCCTTTTTTTCCCAGTAAAACAGAATGTTCAGGGATTCTCTTTTTATGCATGTGGAATAATCAGCCAGTTCTACAGTCAGGAATACATATGGAAAAAACACAAAGCAAAATACAGTGAAGATTGCAAAGACTTTTTATTTGTTTTCTAAACAAAGGAAATTAAATAGAAATCACTGAGAGGAGTCCAGAATCTTAGAAGTTTGTATCTGTGTATAAAGTGGTGAACACAAATATTTGAGTCAATTCAGATGGTCTTACTTGAGAGAGAATTGGCTTATATCCAAATGAATATAACGAAGAGGAAAAGTGAGAAATTTGGATTACAGCTATGTAAACAGGGCCTAACAGTGAACCACTTTACAAGCAGAAGATGTTTTGTAAAAGAAATTTTTGCAGTTCCTTGATCCTAGTCTGATCCTAATGAGCTCCTTCCCTGACATACATCAGAATATTTCAGGATGGAAACTTGGCCATGGTCACACTGACTTCTCATGGTTTCCCTGTCCAGGTCTCTCTGTCTCTTACTGCCAGTAAGTGAAACGTATCGGGTAGTAGGCATTTTTGCATTTGTTCTATTAGGATGATTTTCCTATTGATTTTTGGAGGTACAAAATAGGAAAACGCAGTGGAGGGAGAGAAACATAGCAAAAAACCCCAAACCACCAAAACCAAAAAACCACAAACCCCAAGAGAAAGAAAGGCCTGGTCCCCACAACTGGTTAGGCTTGAAGACTGAGAAAGCAGCTTTTTTACTCACGCAGAGATTAACATTAAAAATAACACCTTCATTATTAATATAATCTTATGATAAGATTACCTAATAAATGGAGACGCAAGATTTTGTTTCTGTCCTGCCAAAGTACTGCAATCTTGTCCTAAGAAGTAAAAACCTAACAGAAAACAGAATTGTTCAGAAAATATGCTACCATTCAGTCTCCTCCTTGGGACAGTAACATGTATTGGAAAGCATGTAAGTGATGCTTGTAATGCAGTCTTTCCTCAGATATTTGGAATAACCAGAAACCCAGACTAATTTCAGCTATTTTAATAACAGCTCTTCCTGTGAACGAGATTTGATGATTAAATATTTGGAGCAGCTGGAGTCACATTGCTTAGAAAATGAAAGAAAAGGAAAAAATCTTTAGAAATCTTTCATCAATTCAATCACATTACAGTCAAATTATTTTACTTATTGAGAAACTGTGAATTTCTTTGAAGACCACAGATGTGGTTTTATCATTCAACTTTGGACTTAGGCCATTAAAAAGACAGCTATGGTGCCATTTGTTTATAGTCAAACTCAATAGTTTAAGCTATTTTGCAGTCTATATTTAATTGGTCATTATTATATTCAAACACATCATTAATATTTGAGCCAAAACTAATCATTTGTATTGAAAAATTCTAAAAACAGCAGTGAAAAAGTGCCTTCAAATCATATGACGCAACTAAATTCTTCAAATTTCATCTCAAAAATACATTGAATAGTTTGAGATCCTTTAAATGTCACCCTATGGTGACTTTTTATTGGCATCTGCTCACTTGGCAAGCATGTTAAGCACTGAACCAATGAATTAAATACTCCCCAGCTGTGAGTTTGAGTACATAACACCATCTAGTCCTTCCTCTCAGAACCTAGGAGATTCATAGTTTAGTGGAAGGTGATGCTAAATGACCTTCTGGTACTTCTGTAATTTATATCATTAGCATCTCAATGACACAAACTTGTCCTTGAATTAGAAAAGCAAACCAGAAGTTGACAGTTATACAACTAATGCTCACCTCTATTCTTCAAAAAATCTTAGACTGCAAGCTCCAGCTATTCTATGGAAAGCCTGCAGCACAGTAAACCATGTACACTTGAAATTATGATAGAAAACATATTCACTATCTACCAGGTATGTTTGATATACAACATTTTGCTACTGGACTATTCATATTTAAGTAAAAATAGTTAGTATCATTACCCTGTGTTTGAAATACAATGGAAAATAAAAATATTTGGCACAACCTTGTTAATGGTGGCAAAATATTCTTCAAAGGAATAAATTCTTACATTAAATAATAAATAATTTCAGAGTTTGCATACATAACCTAAATTTTTGTACTATAACTATTTTTGTACCAAGTTCTGAAAATATTTATATTTTAAACAGCACTTTTAGGTACATATATTATAAATTCTGGAGAAGAGAATACTTAATACTCACTAAAGTCCCTCCCAAAACCACAACAAAAAATATTTCCAGCATATAATCAATCCTGCCTTTCATTTTCCTTTTTCAGGTGGAAACATAAATCCATTAGGTGTTCATTCTGAAGAATGAACATGGCCATAGGCCATGGCTTCCTGTACCTGTAGAAAAACTAACATAATGCAGTCCATCACCTGAAACTCTTTATAAGTATGTGTCCCACTACACTTCAAGGAGAGATATTATTGTCAAATATACACTTAATAATGAGACACATATTTTGTTCACCTCCACCATTAGGTTTAAAACATTTGAAGGTGAGGAATCACTAAGAATAACTTGAATTTGAATCATCTACTCTCAAGCCACTAAACAATTGCTCAGTGAAACATATCTGAAATTGCCAGCTTTACCATGCATGCATAAGATAAAATAATGAAGTTATGTGTGTGCAGTGTGATTGCAGGATGGATGGAGATCACATATGCAGCAATGTGCTCTAATTAATTTAATCCATGGTAGCTGCCAGAACAAATATAATAAAACATGGTAGTTCTGTTTCTTTTACATTACAAATAAATTATGTTCTTTCAAAAATTGCAGGTAGATGTTTTAGATGGGTTCAGTCACACTGTGGGAATATGTATCTCTGTTGATTAGAGCAAGGATCTGAATGTCTCAGATTAGCTATCTATTTCATTAGGCATACAACTAAAACAAGAGGAAATGTATTTCAGCATAGGATTCAATTACATGTATACACACCTTTTTACTTTGCATGCAAGCCTAAAATTTATGTGCACATAAATCTGCAGTGTTTAAGGGTAGCTCTTCAAGACTAGGTACATTCACATATTTAGATCATCCCCACTTGGATTATACAAATTAAAACACAAATCCTGTCACTGTATCTGACTCCAAAACTCCAGAATTTACACTTATGCATGAAGATTTTTTTTTTCATTAAAATTTTCATGTCCATTTAGGATGCAGAAGATAGACATCCTAGCTTTTTATTTCTGGCTCAACACCAGTACATTCTTTTCTTGCTAAATTGTGCAGAATACAATGAGTCAGATTCTACCTATTTTCATTGTATTCATTATATAGCTATACAATCTTCTTACAGGAAGAAATGAACCATGCCTTTCTAGGGTTAGTCTTATGAATTGTAAATTTCAGAAAAATTGTCCGTTTATCATATTTAATCAAAATAATAGTGGAAAATAAATTCATACTCAGTCATTCAATGCACATTGAATGAACATTGAGAATATTCAATTTCTATTGTGGTAGGAAGGTGCATTAATTTGTTTCAAGCACAATGCACACAACCTACATATGTTTCTGGCTCTACGCAACCTGACTCCACGCAACTCTCTTCAGTGCTCTTCATTAACTCTCAAAATTAAATTTAAGAAAGAGTCAAATGAAAAGACATATGCCTACCATGTTAAGTCCACTCAGTGAATTTTCAAATCAAAACAATATTCAGGCAATGAGCTAAATTAACATAATGCAGCATTTACACTAACGTTATGAATATTTCCATACTGATGATACATCATTAAAAAGAATTGCTCCAGCAATTGTAATTAAATATTACATATAAATACTCCCTTTATTAAGCTTATTATCTTTATGATGAAAAGTACTTCTGTGTCTGCCTGATATCTTTGCATAACGATCTCTCAGTTCTGGCCAGGGTTTCTAAAGTCTATCATAGATGAAACTCCTGCTTATGTACTTTTGAATGAAGCTTAGTTAGCTGACTGGAGAAAACTGAAGATAAGAACTGCCATAAACTTTTTAATGCTGAGCTCTTGATGTTCAGTTTCAAGAATTTACTAAGAATCATTCTAATATTTTCAGATATTAGTACAAGATCCTTTGAAAATATTGCAGTAACAGAACAGTGTTAAGAGAAAAGACAATATGGCAACAGAGTTAAAAGAATGCCAAGAAAAAAGGATAAGGTGTGCGTTTTCTATCATCTATTACTTATACAGCATGTACTTCTTCCTATTGTTAACAATAAATATTTGTATGTACATCCTCATTATTCTGTGATGTTCACTCTATACTTTAGAAAACTGAGCAAACAAACCAGAAAACTGAATTACTCAACTAAATTTTATTTCATTACATTTCTGGATTAAGTGATACATGTTTTCAAAATATTTTTAGTTTTTATATGAACTGCTCTGTGATAGTCACTTTCTATGTTTTTATGCAAAGAATTTGTGAACAAATACAAAAAAAAGAAGATTTTTTTCTTACAAAAACAGTTTTATGGTTACACTAAAAAAGGTAAATAAATAAATGGCCCCTTTTCTTGGAAGTAATTTTGATTTGAAGTCATTCTCTTTTTGGGAAGGAAAGGTGAGCTGACTACTTTTTATAAAATACATAGTACAAGCTGGATCACTGTCTCTTTCTTCTGAAATTAGAGTCTTGAACCTTTATACAGCTGGACACTCAAGTATTTGGAGCAGTCTTTGTGGTTTCGCTCCATCTTGTTGACAAGTAATCATTGTTTGAACAGTGCAGTCTCACAGACTTTGAAGTGGTTGCTTGTATAAAAAGAGGGTAGGAGCAGAATCAGATTCCTGCCTATGGCATCATTTTGATATTTCAGATCATATTCTTTCATTTCTATCTCCCCTTCAGCAAAGTATTGTTTAATTCAATAATTGTTTAGTTTATGTTTAAAAATATTGATGCTAGCTATTCAGCCAGACATTTCCATCCATTTTAATTTAAGATGGAGAGTTAAACCTCCACATTTTAGAAATGTCAGTCCATATGCATCTGCCACATTTCTTAAATTATATTAAGATGTACATAGCAGTGATGATGGATTCAAGTTATTAAAGCAAATGTTATACCGCAATTCAGCTAAGTATTATCATAAATACAATTTAGTTCTCACTCCCTCTTGATGTGAGGTTTTCATTTGGCACATCCTGCTCCTTATGATCTGTCCTTGCCTATCTTTTTCTTTCCAAATGTAAACTGAGTTTGAAATCAAATCAAACAGTACTGAAATAACTTTACTGTGACACGACTGTAAAGGTGTCTAACAGTTGTAGATGCATTGAGCTGTCTAACAGAAAACACATGTTGACACCATTGTTTGCTCAGGGTGAATTTTCACTGGTGGAATAAAATCCATAGGTTAACCTTCCAGTAATTGGCAAAAAAACATATTTTTTCAAGGATATTATTAATAATAATAATAACAATAATCCCAAAGTTCAGCTGTTTGGTTCTATTCTTTCTTTTCTTCTTTCCTTCTATTTGCCAAAATGGAATAACTCAGGTCTATCTCCTAGAAATTCAAGACAAGACATAAGCAAAAGCTGAAAAAGGCATAAATGTGTCTGTGAATATAAGCCAGTTATTCAGGAGTTGAAGAGAATAGTGGAACTAAATTTCCCTGTTTACAGTAAGCAAACTGGATCTACTTTCATTGCAAAATTCTAAGAAATCTTGTCCCAAAGTATCACTCTTATCAATAAAATTTTTATATATTTTTTTAAATTTGTACTTTCCTGTAGAAGTAAAGCAAATGTTTCCATGGAAATTAGACGTTTTCCCAATTAATTTTTTGCTTCTCAGTAGGAAAAAATAATTCTGATTTAAATTTCATATTTTTTGATGGCAACTGAGAAAATATATTTATTTTCTAATAGCATAGATCAAAGACACACTTACATACCTTACCGTGTATGTTCAATCTATCTTTTTGCACTAATAAAACAGAAAGCCATTTCCTGAGGCCATCTGATATAAAATCTATTTTACTGTTAAAATATTAATTTTTAAAGAAGTATAGAGGACACCATTATTCAGGGCACAGCAAATTAGGTCATGTCCATCAGGGAAAAAAAAAAATCTCAAACATCTGCATTTTAATTGTAACCACAGCTGTATTTCAGGATTGAACAATTAACAATCATTACACCACTTTAAAACATTAGTGGGAAAGTGTCAAAGAAGCTGAGTCTTCCATGTTTACAAAAGATTTTGCCTGTGGCACACTGTGTGCTTTTGTGAATCATTTATCTTGTAGCTTAAACCTGTCATGGTATGAAATATTGCAACTGTGATTCTGCATGACAGAATAATGAAACACTGGGAAAAAGTCCACAATGAAATGACTTTTCCACAGAATTTTTGACTTGAGAACCTGAGAAGCTGCAGATGAAATAGGTTTTCTTTTCAGTCCATCAAAAAGTAATCCAGGCCAATGAGTTCCCTTCTACACACTGAATATGTTATTATACTGTTTGAGGTTTTTGTCTATATTGACCAGGTTTTCACTCCTTTTTTCCTCAAACTGTTCTCTGTTATAAGTTCTCATATACTGTATTGAATGCCAAAAACAGTTCGTGAAGAGTTTCCATTCAGCAAATATTTGACTGCTGTATTTCACATTGAAAGTTGGAGCCATAGAGAAGATTACAGATTTGTTGCTGTTTTCTTTAGGAATATTACTTTAAATTATCTTATGTCAGCAGCTTTGCTGGAGTACCCCTTCATTCTCAAAGAGGTTATTTTGAATCTTTTTTTGTTGTGAATAATCTCTGTCAAATCTACATGATGTGATGCATAGTACCAAGTGAATTGAATATGAAATCCAATGTTTTTTTCCACAAAGGCCAGATGTGTTTATGACCATCTTTTCAGAGAGTTATTCCTACATACCAAGAATTGCAAGTGGAGACTCTTAATGCAACGTCTTCCATCAGGACCTAAAACAACAGAGTTACAGGAACAAAGGTCCTGCTTACTAAAATTGATCTGAAAGACCTCAGCATTGCAATTTTATGGCTATTCTTCTCTGAAACCGTACTTAAATATATTTAGATGAGTGAGAGATAAAAGCTATTAGATAAACACATTCATTACTCATACTGCAACATTTCAGACCGAGACAAATAATTACATTGAATGTAAAAAAGCATCAGTTAAATCAATTGTCAAAATTACTTTGCCTTTCCTAATGGTTTTTACTGGAATACTTTTAGTAATGATAGATTACAGAAAGAGCCCAGGTCAGGAAAAAATCTATACTAACAACTAAAAAAAATTGTACATCAGTGTACAGTTCAAAGAAAGATTCAGATTTTAAAATGTGAGCTTTTGGGTGCAAGGCATTCTGCTTTCTATTACTGTAGAAGTATCACTGGGACAAAAGAAGTTAAAATGGAAATATCTCTTTTGGTGCTTGTTTCAATGTGTCATGTCATCCTCATTTTGAGTGGTTATCACCAGATATGCTTTTTACCTTTCTCTTTCAACACACTTGTGTTTTCTGCATGCACAAAAGTGGATCAAATATGATCCATTATACATTCTATTATTGTGTATATAATTCTGTACATTAGTTCAGGTACCTGAACTAATTGTCAAAATACACTATTTAAATACAAGAAAAAAAGTAAAGGTCTATCCCAAGGTAGGACAGACAAAAAGTTTAGATATTCTACCACATTTATTCCACAGTATGTCACTGAATCCTTGTATGCTAAGGTTAGGCACATCTAAGCCATTTTTTGCATCAGCATTTTTTTGTCTAATCATGGTGAAAGAGTCAGAATTCCTTAATACTATTACTATCATGCTTAGTGTGTAACAAAACAAGCAGTTCTCAAATTAATCCAAATAACTCTGCAGAGTAGTGAGATTTTTCCCCATTTCCAAGTGTTGTTTTGGGAAATCTGGTTTATTTCTGGAAATCACAATTCAGAATGTCAAAAATATGAATTACAAAGAATTAACACTTTGAATCCTTTATCGTAGTAATTTTAAGGCTTTACATGTTGACATCTTTCAAAAACTAAGAAGCATCACTATACCGATATCAAATCAGTAACTTCAGATTTGATAAAAAACAGGAGGATATAAACTTTACACTTTACCTAAAAACAATTAGCTGTGTCAAAAGCACATGCTTCTAACTGCTAGAAATACATCGAGAATTGTGTAACTGGGTTTAATTTTTTTCTTTATACTTTTGGAATAAGAAGACATCAACATGACTTAGGAGACAATACTTTTTAAAAATCTATTTATTTGGTAGCACCTCTACACTATAGACAAGAACAAGCTAATTGGATATTAAGGGAGTTCGGATATCATGAGTATGGCAGATGGACACACAGCAGCTGAAGCACTGCTTGTAATTTTGCTAAGATGCTTGCACAATCAACATGAAGGAAGGTCAATAAATACCCATCCCTATCCCCAGGCACCTGTTATTTGACAAAATGAAACATAAGCTGTGGGTCAGAATGAAGTCCTGCTTATCCAAGCATAAATACAAAGCATGGATATTTAAAGCTTAAATGATACCCAATACGTGGCATACTCCTTACCAAGAAGTCAAAGTGACCAAAAAACCATCAACTGTTACCATAGACACTGCTCAATAATAAAGTGAGATAAAATAATCCAGAAATTCAGGAAGATAAAACTGTCTTTGTATGGGACAGAAGACACCATTAAAATATTCATCTAGTCAACAGAAAAAAATGTAATTATGGAAGTGAAGTTTTGATGGAAGTTCAGAGAATCTAGAAAACCCAAGCAGACACAAGCTGCTGTAATTTCATTTGTCAACAAAGACCATGCCATTGCCTCATGATGCAGAGAAAACAAGGGTTAAAAAAGCAACAGCACCAAATATTTAACATAAACCTTGCTTCCCCGGCTTACATAGACTTACTGGAGCTATGCTTCACTTTCTAGAGCATAGGCATGTGACCTTGGGTGAAAAGAAACCTGAAGTGGTACCACTAAAATATTTGGTTAGCATCACAGTAATATTCTAAGTTACATGTTAGTTATCACAGTGAAAAAAAAATATTGAACATGAACTTCAAAACATATAGGCAAATATAAGTGTTTTGAGAAAATAATGCACTATAAAATAATACAAGTGTTAATAGAAGTATCAGCTTAAAAGAGCTCACATTAATCTTTTTAATGAAAAAGCAACCACACAAATCATCCAGAATTGTTGAAAGTATCCAAGCAACAGAAAGGTATGAATGAGACCAGACCTACTTACCAAATTCCTTAGGAACAGTGATAGAGTAAATACAGTTGTGACCAACACTATAATTCTTGGGGTAGTTTGGTGATAATACAGTCCCTTCAGAACCTGTTGATCGGCTTCCACAGGGTGCTAGAGAGTGAGGATAATCAGTTTTAAAAAATGTAATATCATTTAAAAAATCAGTTTAAATTGATTTGTTGCATGTTGGTATAGGCTATTACAGGAAATTTTATTACACTTCTACACTGGATTAAATTTGTACATCCTGTGACATACTGAGTATGTCCAATTTTCTCATATATCAAAGGAGAATTTATGGCACTCTGCAGTTTTCCAGATCAATTATTTTTTTCTTTACAATTTATAAACCATCTTAATAAAAATAATGATTTGGTTTATATGCAGTATGCTATTATTTACAGCATACAAAACTATTATTCATTTATATGATGCTTTATACTATGATAAGAGCATAGATTATATAGCCCTTCTGCACACTAGTAAATTCTTACTTACACCAATACACTCATAATGAAAAATAATGTCTACACCTACTGAAATAAGAAAGTCAGGATTTCTTGACTGAACATGATGTACCTCTTACTTATATCTCAATTATTTATAACTTCATAAAGTTATAAGCACATACTTTTCTTTATCACAGAAATATCATGTTGACTCTACCACAGCTGTAATCTTTGATAAAATGGCAGATAGATACAAATGTTTTTTATCACAATAAAGTGTTTTTTCTAAGGTTGACAACAAAACTTAGTATTTGGCATTATTCAAAAATGTCAAGCAAGAAACAGTGTTATTTCTTCTTTTTTTTTTTTCATCAGATGTGCAGGTGCGTATATACAAAACATTATTCAATATTAGTGGTTTCCTATGTCTATTACCTGCTTGTCACACAGACTTCATAATTTAGGGCTTTAATTTAGATTTAACCCTAATTTATTTTCAAGATTATGGCATCCCTTTAGAATAACTTTTCACTTTTGGACTATGAAATATTTTTAATGAGTTTAGTGTTAACTTATCTATTTAACAAATTTCCTGTTAAGACATGAATTTATAAATGAAGTAGTACTCAATGTTTCATTTGATAAACACATCTGGGGTTTTTTTGTGGCATTCTCTCAAAATATTAGTACTTCATGATTTATATTAAGTAAGAAAAATATGGTTTTCTTACTATAATTCCAGAAGGCTTTATCCCAGTACGTGTCATACTAAATACAAGATATTTATTAGTGGAGCTACAAATCATATATTTTAACACTGTTTTTAGTTAATTCACACAAAACTTTTGGTGGAGTATACCATGAAAAGAACACATCTTTAAAAGGTAGCAAGTTAAGGCCCCATCACTTTGAGAAGAGATTTCTGCAATTTGCATTAGCATGGATTCCCTTCAGTATGGTGTAAATTCAGAGTTGGACAGACGGTGTACCTGAAACAGGAGCAGATGGCACCTCTTGCTCGTTTGCACACACACTTTGGAAATTATTTAATGGGTTGGTGTGAAAGTCACAGTATTTGAAATATGCCAACAGAAGGGTTTTGACTTTTGCTTGTGCACACGTGTATGCATGCGGCAGATGTGGCACAGAGATCAGAGCTCAGCAAAGGACCCAGGTCAGGATGAGGTTTTGGTGATCTCAGTACAGCGGATGGGTACACGCCCTGGCACACGGAGCAAGCACTGACTATCACATGTACACAGAATATTGCCCTCTGTGGCTAAAAGAGCACTCTCAGTGCCTTCCCTCAATCCACCACCAAGTGAAATATTAGAAATTCATGATTTCTTGTGAAAATATATTTAGATAATAGAACTATTGGGACTTTTCCCAAGGAGTAGTAAGTGTCTTGGCTGAGCCTCATTTGCAGAGACTCATTTTCCATTAGTTACTGGAAAAACACAAAGTAAAAAACCTTCACTATTTTCATGTGGCAAATATTTGTAATAAGAAAAGATCTTCTTTCCAGCTTGTAAATACTTAAGATTTTCTATTCCAGATTTTGAGTGAAACAGAAGTGAATATGAAAGAATAGAAGCAACAAACGCATTAAAATAAGAGAAATAAGATTGCGAAAAAAACTTATCCCAAACTCCATTTCCCTCTTTACTGTTTGTCAGTTGAATAATTAAGCTACAAAGACCAATACTACTGTCCCAATCTAGCACTCCTACCATTATTACACCTTCCTAATCAGCAGATATAAACAATGTGCAAATTTAAGGTAAAACTACAGTTCCACTAAAGTCAATGTCATTGACACAAATTTCACCCTCAATGAAACTTGAAGTGATAGTACACAAAAGCAAAACTTAAAATAAAATTAAGAGCTAAATACAGTACTCAGCATATAGTGGACCTTTATCTATAAAGAAAAACAAAGACTTTTTTATATCCTGATTATTTTTTATTCTTACAGGTTATGCAATTAGTAAAGGCATTCTCTTAATTGTAAAAAAGGGTCCTTTCGCTAGTATGCTTAAACCAGAGCAAAATATATTTACATACTTATAGATCTAGACAAAATATGTCATGATACTTACAAATATCATGACAAAATATGTCAGGATACTTTCAAGGTAGTATAAAGTCACAAAATAATTTCACTGAAAAATGCTTATAGATCTCTAAATGTCATTAAACCCAAAAATATTTTCAAGTACAAAAAAAAATTCTAGCACCTTCAAAAATCTGAGAGTTCTCATTAATACTTAAGTATGGTTAAAATAACTACCAAGTTTCTAAAAGGTGAAGATAATACCATTTTCTTTTACAGTTGATACTTAAAATGTTTATATGACACTTTGTCTGCAACATCTAAACATTTTTCCCACACACTGAATTCCCTGATAGCAACATACATCTGCACTAGATTTATAATGGGGATAAATATGTTCACAAAAGAGAAGCTGGCATTTATCTGTTCACACAAGGGGAGAAGAGACACAGTATGACCCTGAAGCAGGATTTCCAGTGAGGACCTTCTAGGTGTGAAGTCTTTCAGTGAGAGTTGTCTGCAGTCTTTGCTACAATGTGCTCAGTACAGATTGGAGTTAGACATGAACTATTTGTCACTCTGGCATATGCAAAAGATGATCAGCAGCAAGAATATAATACCTGTGTTAAGTATTTCTTTCCTTGAATTTCTTTCCTTGGTCTTCTCATTCTGGGCTTTTTCACTTGGCCCTTTCTGAGTTTACCTTTTCCCTTATTCTGTCCCTTATTTTCCAGCTGCTTCTGTAATGACTCTTTATCGTCACAAGAATTCACATTCCTGGGTCTCAAAAACAACTAGCATAAAGGGAAGTTGGTTCAAGATGTAAGCATCCAGTTGACCTTTACAAGCTGAGAAAATGTTAAATTTTGTAAATCATTTGGTACTAAATCATTTACCTCTTATAGCAGCCAGATGGTTCTCCAAGACATTCATGAATGTATCAGGGTGGAGGAAGAAGTTTGCTTAAAGAGTTCACTGACTGTATCTCCTTCCTTACATTTTGGGAAATCTTTAATTTAAAATGCCAAAAAGTTTTAAGAAGAAGAGATTTTACCCTGACTATCACTGAACATTAATGCTCAGAAATCAAAGATAGACATAAAACCATAGCTACAGTGAACTGAAAACATTACCTTAATGCAAACATATATTTTTTCCTCCAGAAAACAGCTAGCATCACATTGTTTGGATAGATGTAAAAGTTCTACTACTACTATGCTAGCCAATGACTTCCATTTATGCTTAATTCAGCTAAATAGGTCTCATTGCCTTTGTTTCAGTTTTACAGTGCAAGGATTTATTTAGTTTCCTTATGAATACAAAATCAAAGACTCGTAAGTTGTGAAAAATCTCATCTAACTATTATGCCCTGCATTGAAAAGTCTACGTATAGTCAAAATCTAGCAAAACCATCACGCCCACAAATATAAATTGTTAAAACAAACAAGCAAACAAAAAAATGCAACAAAAGCTGAGAACTATTCTCCTGGGAATGTAAAACATCCTTCAGAAAATCAACCAACCAACCAATCAGCAGAAATAAAAAACAAAACCAACCTTCAGGAGGCAACTGATCTTTTCTAATGTAATTCTCCAATAGTATTTAATTATTTTAATAATATTTGCTTAGGCTCTGAAATACTGTATTCCCTTATGTATTTATTTATGCTGCAGCTTATTCTAGTTTATTCATCAAAATGTTATGCAGTATGCTATCCTTGTCCTGCTTTCCAGGGTCAGCACTGGAGCAATGGTGGGAGGGCAAGGGACTTGACCACGGTAAGAATATGATCAGTGTGTTGATGCATTGCTCACTATTGCCTTGAAACATTTTTAGAACTAACGGCAAAAAGCTCCAGTGTGTGCTGAACTTCAGTGGCATCTTGCCTTGTAAAATAGCATTCCCCGTAGCCCTTGACAAACCCTATCACAAAAACAACTAAATATCACCCATTCTGTATGTAAATTGGCAAGCATTTTATCTGGAAAATTATCCACCTTGATCATTAGTATTCACGTACCTTTGTCAAAGAAACACATTCTACATCATTATGGCAGTGTATTAGTAAATAGAAAATGCAATATAAAATGCATTACCATCAAAGTGACACCTTTTCTCAAATTTCAGAGTTGTAAAAGAAATGTAGTTGAAAACCGCAGAGGGAAAATCACCCAACAGAACAACAGCTTCTCGGAATCTATGCCTAACTATTGCTATAAAGTAAAATTTTCTGTGCCTCCAGCACAATACAGTGTTAAAAGCCCCAGTCATGTGCTTATTGCTCATATGTTTTTCATCAGGCCTTTGCAGTTTAACCAAAAGAAAGAATGCACAAGGTGAAAGTTTAGCAAGAAAAAAGTGAAGAATGGACTACCTAAGTATGAGAATCAGTTTCTTAATATTTTTTTAAAAATTAATACTTCTGCTATCAAACATTTTTTAATGCAGCTTTAAGTTTTTTATGCTTACTCTTGCTTTCAGATCACCTACTTTCTAGCTCCTACAGCTAAGAGCTAATATAATTTAACTCTATTTGCAGATTTAAGTGCCATATTGCACCATCCATTTTTAAGCAGCAGCTCTCAATGGAATCAATGGGGAATACTGCTTAAAAATGAATGGCACAATATAGCTTTATGTCATGCAGATAAATTTGATTACACAGCTACAAATACAATCAAAAAATAAGAACAACTGTGCATACAGTCTGGAAAGGGAGGGGAAAAATTACTTGAAGAACTGGTAATGGGGTACTGACTTTTTATCTAACAGGTCACTGTATCAAAATTCAGTCTAAGATACCTAATATTCAATTAATCTAAATGACTAGGTTCAGAAAAATAATTACTTAGGGACATGATTTATGTTTATAAAATTTAATATATAATTGTGGTTTAACCCAGATGGAAACTAAACACCACATAGTTCTGCTTGCTCATCTCTCCCTGTGGGGGAGTGAGAGAATTGAAAGGGTGAAAGCAGAAATTGTAAAGGAAAGGAAAATAACAGAAAAATATAACTCACAAAAGACAAGTAACACAAATGAAAACACTTGTTCATCATCAAGCAAGCAATACCTTGCTAGTTACTGATCAGTGCCCCCAGGCCAACTTTCCCCCTACATTATTGCTGAACATGATGCCGTAAGGTACAGAATGTCCCTCTGGACATTTGGGAGCAGCAGTCCCAGCTGTGTTGCTTCCCAGCTTCTTGAGCCCCTCCAGCCTATTCACTGGTGGGATGGTATGAGGAGCAGCAAAGGCCTTGACTCTGTGTAAACACTGCTCAGCAGTAAGGAAAACCCCCTGGTATCATCAAAAACAGCAAAAATCCAAAACAGGTCCTACTAGCTACTGAGAAGAAAATGAACTGTACACCAGTCCAAACTTCCATATATACTAAACCATTGGATGCTCTTTCTCTGAGTCTCACATAATACAATATGATTCTATTTATCCTTTGTAGTCCAGTTATGAGATTTTCAGTTGCAATGATTTCTTGTAGTGATTATAGGTAAAAAGAAAACAAATACAGTGATTGATATATCACCATCTAGATATAAAATAATTTTAATGTAAAGGACATTTAACATATAAAAATGGGAGACATTTATTTTAAAGTTCTAAATTAAAGGTATATTTGTTATGGATATCAGTCTGTTTATATGAAGCTTAGGAAGAACCTAAAGCTGCTTTGACAATACAATGACTATGTAAAAGACAATCTGATATAGAAATGCATGTTTTAGCTGCTACTTGGAAAAGCAGAAATACATTAGAAATAAAATTACACCAAAAAATACAGAGACAGAGACAGTGCAACATCATAATGCTAAAAAGAATTATGAAAGACAAAAATATAATGAAGAATACAGGAGATTTCCATACTATTGTCCCTTCAGTCTTCACAACAGAATTTAACCATGCAATCAAAACTGATGTAAAAAATGAGAGAAACTCAGGCCAATATATGTAGAAGTATTTGAATGTGGTTAGTTAAAACAAAGGCCAGCAGAAGTTGGTAACTTAGAAATTTACTAAAGCAGGCCCTGAATCATTAACAGAAAACGGGGAAATGATGGCATTATCTAAAAACAAACAAAACCCCCAAACAAAACCATAACCAAAAAAACACCACATACCAAAAACCCCCCCAAACAGAGAAATTCTAAGCAGCAACTTAAAAAAAGTATTAGTGTACACAGAAATGCAAGCTCAAAAGCAGCTAGCAACTGTTGCAGAAAAACTTAACAGATCAACGATAGATTCTGAGTTTTAATGAAACACTGCTGTAGAGAAAGATTTATCTAAACTAGGCTTTAATGTAGACATAGAAGGTATCATTTCTGTCCCATTTAAGAGCAGTAAAGTCTCAGCAAAAACATAATTTCAAGTTTTTGTCATTAAAGTTATATTTTCATATTAGCACAAAGTTTGGAAACACTGTGGGGGGGGTAAGTCTCCAAAAGAGAAGAATGAGAACATGGGCAGTCTGATCACTTTTTGAAGATGTGGTAGATTGAGATAAAGATTTGAGAAATAATTGTCAGCAATTCTAGTATAATAAATTAATTTTAGATTTTCTCATAAATGCTTTTGGGAAGTTATTGAATTTCTGTGTGATTCCTGGAAGAAAGAGAGATATAAATATCTGTCACAATGGGTTAAGGATATCAAAGTAGACAAGAGACAGTATTTATTATAATTGGTTATGGATCTAGCCATATAAATTGATTCTAAGATGACAATATTGCTCAATATTCTTGGTGCTGGCAGTGCTAAATCCACAAACAAACTGCTACAGTGTGAAGGGGTATTTCATATTTTCTAGAAGCGGAACTCACAAAGAAAAAAAAGATTATGAATAAAAAACTACTAAATGGGAGAACACCTAAAGGCAATTCTTAAAAAAAAAACCAAAAAACCCCAAGAACCTAAACCTATTTTTGAAGTTTTCTAACATATGTATAATCAATAAAACATGTCTTGTAAGGAGAAAATCGAAGTGATCAGAATCTGTATAGCAGATAATTAGCAGAGAAACATAAGTAGATACATTTTAAGAAGCACATTTCAAGAGGGAAGTACCTCTTTTAAATAAAGAGAAGCAGCAGAAAATTTAGCAGAGCTTTTGATGTTAATACATAAGGTTTATATAAATACATAAAATGCAATTAAACACACTATAAAATTGTTTCTATGTAAATTTATTTAACAGTCCATAAACTCTTATCACCAAAGCCAAATAAGCCAAATAACTTTGAATATTTCTGTTTCTTGCAACCTTTTAAACAAAACTAGATGTTTTTCTGAAGTACAAAAAGCAGGTTTTATACAACTGATTATGAGATACACTTCTATATTCAGGGGAAACCTGACTTTAGAAACAGTGTTTGCTCTCAATTTACTGATCAATTATAAATCTCAATTATATTACTTTCTCCTTAAGGAACTGTGATGCACAGAGTTTTTGAAAAGTCTTCAAAAACTAGTTTTCTCAAGTGCTGAAACTATGTGTTGCTTAAAATTAGTTTACTAAATTTACTCATTTTAGCCAAGTGTAAGAAAAGTGTGAAATTAATCTTTTTAACAGAAACTGAGATTTAGCAGAAGGTCAAAATCCTACATTTTTAGTTTTGTCGAAAGGGTTCACACTTGATACATCTTTCATAATATTGACTACTATTCAAATATCCAAAATATTATCAGTTTGCAAAATAATTTCATCCTTATTTATTTTTCCTATATTTTTTGAACAATTGCAATTAGCTGGAAATTAGACATATTTCACTTTCAGCCCTGAGTAAATTCAAGTACATTTTAGATGAGCAGTAAAGTGAACAACCATAAGCACAAAATCCTGTGCTCATATTTGAATTGTCAAACTCTAGAGAGAATATTAAAGGAAATTTGAAGAGTCAGATTTCCAATCTTATAACACAAAATCTAATTCTATATAAAGATTCAATTTTTAAATGTCAGGCTAGAGCTACACATAATGAATTATTTATTACCAAGGCCTGTGGCATGTAAATTTCAAAATATTCCATAGAATAATCACATACCAAACAAATATGGTTAATATATTAGTAATTAATAAACAAAATGAAAAATAACCAGATTAATATTAGTCTTCAATTTTAGGAATTTTTAAATCCCTGTTTAACAGATGCATTTTGAATCTAAAATAGCTAAATTGCAGACAATTATTATTCTTAATTCTTCATTTTTCTGCTAATACTGTAAGAAATAGCTTTCTGAAAGAAAGCTTTCTTCAACAGAGAGCAGTGGATTAAATTGATTTCCAGTGTGGCATAGTCTGCTAGAATCTTAAGTGATGTTTAATGCATTAATATTTTTCTTAACTTTTGAAGGAATTGTGCGCAGCTGATGAAAACTTCTTGTGTTGCTTGCCTCTAGAACAAGGGGTGGGATCTGAGTTCTCCCTGTCTTGGTGCTCCCATGAGAGCTGGAGGATGCTGAGGTTTCTCCTCTTATTCCTGTTTCTCACTGCTCCAGTTGATAAAACCATTAGAATGCCCTGTGATACCTTCCCAGGAGTTTTTCACTGCAGAAACACCCACTTAATAAGGTCGTGTTCTTTCATTTAAGTAATGTTTTGTTTTCTTTTGCCAATAAAACTGAGTTAAAGTAGCAGGCCCTGAGAATGGAGCCACCAAATAGACGAAAATGCTTTCTAACATCCTTTGTGCTAGAATAAAGATCTTTGCAGTGAAACAGTCTCTGCTTATAATAAATGGAGGTGGAATAGGTCTCTGCACTCAGCCTGTGCCTCTGCACAGCTTCTTTCCTTTGAAAGGGCACACCAGTGTTATAGTTTCCATAGCTGAAAAAAGTAACTAAATAAAAGTTTAAACATGCTTTTCAAGTCAACTGTCTGCAGCAAAGACTTGACATGATATTTAAGGAACTTCCGAGGGAAAACGAACAATCATTTTAAAACAATTTAACTGCCAACATGCTAAATGAATAAAAAAGAAGAGAAAAAGAAAATTGGCAGTCTTCTGGGGAAGACTGTTTCAGAGTCTTTCAAGTATATTAAGATAAGAAGAGGAAAAGAGCATTATATGACAGATGTGTAGAAGTAAAAATAAATCAGAGATTAACAAAGCTTAACACATTTTAGCTACAATAGGGGAATTGAGAGATTGATGCATCAGAAAGTATGAATCAAAAATGTGTAAGGATTTACAGATCTCTTTACAAGAAATAATCATCCCTTCCAATAAGAAACTTCCTTTTTAAATTTTTTTCTGTTTGAAGGTCATATAGCCTACTTATTACTCATTTATTCATCTGTGCACTCTTCATATCTAAATGATATTTCATTACTTATTTGGTTTAAGAATAATTCCTATTATGTGATGAAGAGCATGATGACGCCTTCTAAGCAGAAGTAGTAAAATGTGTGAGGGTGAAAATTAAAATTATGACCTTAAAACTCAGTAACTTTACGAGTTCATTTCAAACTTCACAGAACAAGGAACTGTCTTATTGCTACAGAGCTCATAAGTGGTATCAACTCCTGAATCCTGTTTTGGTTATAGGACTTACACTATTTTAGGGCTGAGGAGGCTGCAATAAGTGTATTGCCTATTCAAACCCCCTTGACATTGTTGTATAATGCCTGCTTGAATCTCTCCAGAATGTTCTTTTACCCAAATGAGTTTTTAAGCACTAGCAGTGAATCACAGCTGGTACAAAGAATAAGCTTTTTCTTGAATCATCTGCAAATATTATTACAATATTAGAATGAAGCTTTAAGTTTCTAAATGATGATCACTTTGTTTCCAAGTGATTTTAAATATTTTGAGTGTGTGTGCATCAGCAGTTTAAAAGGAAACTGCAGGAACAGTTAATGACTGTAATTTTAAATTGTGATCTGACAGTTAATAATAAATTCACTGAGGTCATTGTAATCCACTCAATCTCACTTTCTTTTCTATCACTGCTGTTTAGATCTGCAACACAGACTTCGAAATTAACTTTAAAAAGACAGAAATCCCCACTTTTCAAACTCAGACTAAAGACAATGAAAAAGAAGGAAGAAAAAAAGACTGATACAATACACTATCCATAATCAGAGACACAGTCAGATTCGAAATAAATAAAACTAATCAAGTAAGTTAGGAACAGGAACTCCAGAAACACAGGAAAGAAAAGTAGGGACAGAAAGAACAATAAAACAGAACAACAGTTAAAGTAACTGGTCAATGAACACAAACACCAATTGAAAATCTAAAATAAAATAATACAGAATTGGCATTTAAAACCTGCAGAAGACAATGAAAGAAAAATATCCATTAAACTTTTGTGTCTGGGAAAGTTTCACACATGTCACTGGGATCTCTACTGATCATCAGCTCAGCAAATCAGCAACTTATTTACTACATTTCAAATCACCAAGCTGAAGTTTGTACAATGTACAGATCTATTTCTCAGTCTTAAATTTTAATTCCATTTCTCAAAAATTTAAGACTGCTTTATTTCCTTGTCATGAGGACTACATTTAAAAACTCCAATTCTATTTTTCCTTGAACTATGAGAAACAGACCCCCCTATATCTGTAGGCAAGAAGCAAATATGACTTTCATGTTATATTTATTTTTTCGTTAACACTGCATCATCAGAGTATATCTCATGGCTTGGATGCTCTGTGAGGAAAAAAATCCTTAAATATCATTCTGATAGAATTTTGCTAATTTGCAAAAGACCAGTAATAATGATTTCAAGGTAATTTATCTTGGACTGTAGCATCTCTCTTACAAGGACAGACTGAGGGAACTGGGCTTGTTCTGCCTTTCGAAGAGATGAATGAGAGGGGACCACATCAATGTCTATCTGTATCTGAAGGAAGGGTGTCAGAGGATGGACCCAGGCTCTTCTTGGTGGTGCCAAGCAATAGGACAAGAGGCAATGGGCAGAAACTGGTTCACAGGAAGTTCCACCTGAACACGAGGAAGAACTTCTTTCTGTGCCGTGACCACGCACTGGAATAGATTGCCCACAGATCTTCTAGAGTCTTGTTGATCGGAGATATTCAAGAACCATCTAGACACAATCCTGTGCCATGTGCTCTGGGATGAGCCTGCTTGAGCAGGGAGGTTGGACTAGGTGATCCACTGTGATCCCCTCCAACATTACCCATTCTGTGATTCTCTGATACTTCACACCCAAAATTTAATTATCATCACATGTGTATACTTAGGGTTATTTCTTCTAAAAGCATTTTATCTGCTCTTAGCAGAAGTGAAATTGATGTACCTTCTACTCGGTGGATTTGACTCTAGATATGATTATACCATATAATTTTGTGATAATATTAAGTTTGTCATCTCAATTTTATGTTAATTTGTCTTGGACAGCACAATTCTTAAGAAAAATATGTATGGAATCTTTGTGGTACCCTTCCTTTATTGATTTTTTCTAGATAACTTAAAACTGGACATCAACAACTTTCAATTCGTACCTTGTAATCAAATATTATCCTAATACATTGTATTGCTTTTCCCTTAAAAGATAATCTTTTTTTCATGGAACACTGCCAAACATCTTTAAAAATTCAGTGATATGGTATCAACTGTCTTCAATTTCATTCATATGCTTGTTGAGCTCTAAGACATCCCAAAAAGATCTTTATTCTTCTTCAAAAATTCTATTGATTTTTCTTCAGCATGTTGAACAATGTGTCTCCTAGTTCTACTTTTTTTTGACCTTTTTTTTTTTTTTTTTTTTTTTTTAATAATCTCCAACAATTTTCTAACTGTGGAAATTGGCCAACTGCTCATCAAGGAAGATTTCTGACAGGTTCATCACCTCCCACGGCATCGACAGAAAGGCTAACTTAACCTCAAGGTCAGCATTTGTACTTCAAACATTTACCTATCTCTTTCAGAACTACACAGAAAAGACTGCCTTATCCTAGCAACTTGCTATGGTTCTGTTTATTGATTTTCCTTATTTTGACTTGGTTCCTTCAAGCCAAAGGAATGGTACCGATGCACTACACCTCTCCTGTTATCCCAATAAGGTAATATAAGAAATACAACATAATATAAAAGTAACTTCTTTTTTCTTCCTTCCCTTCAATAACATTGTCCTTGAATGTATTTCTGGCCTTGACCTGCTGTCAACTCTTTAATAAGTTTCCTACTTTTTAAATCTTTGCAAAACTGTAGTACTGGTTCAATTAGGTTTTAAAAATTTTTCCCAAACCCTGTTGGCCACACTTTCTACTATCTTCTTTTGAACAGGATTTTGTTCATCCTGAAATATATTTCCTAATTTCTAATTTCTATAATAATGGTGTTGTTTCATCACCATTTTTGGTGATCCATTTAGATATTGATTCTGATTGGTAATACTCTAAGATGGTGTTTTTATATGATTCCAGGACACCAGTAAATACTTACATTTTGCAGTTGTCTTCAAATCTATTTCAATGAGCTTCCTTAGTTTCATATTACTTCCCATACAAAGTAAAAAAAAAAAAAAAATTTTCCTCTTCCTTTCCTCCCAGTGTACACAATTTGAATGCATTGTAGACACTTCAGATACATTTTGAGCATATTATTGTCACATTTACTCCCATTGAGAAAATCTGCTCTGCTTTAGGCCAGCTGTTTCTCTATTAATTTCAAACTTCTATCTTATGCTGAAATAAAAGATGCTAACTGAATCACCAGCACCTGAACTGAAGATAATTAAAATACTAATGAAATTAATGTTCTCTGGCCTTATATTACTTACATTTACACTCAACTTTAAATATAAATATAGCTTAATGTCTAAAAATATCTTGTATTAAAAATTCACCCACAAACCAAAGCAATGTACTAGCTAGCATATCACCTAAGTAAAGCTTTAAACTACCATCTAAGTCAGTGACAGGTTAACAAAATAACAGAAACATATAAAATGTGCAGTACAACACAGAAGAAATTGTATCCTTTTAGCTTCATAGCAACAAAATAATTTCTGCAATAGATGGAATACACAACTGTATATTGCATGGTGTTGTAATGCTTTATATTAACTTAACACACAATCACTCTTTATGGTATAAAAGAGAAATACATCATGAAAAGGTTCCAGCAAAAACCTCAAAACTAGGAGTAAAGTTTAGTTGTGGAAGACACTATTCCTTCAAAAGAGTGTAACATCAGAAAACAAATCTGTAACACAAGCAGCTTCTGAGTTAAATGTCAAGAAACATGAGATCTAAAAGAGGGAGCTATCCTCCTTAAGCTGGATAATGCCCTTGCCTACCATTCCTAAAGTATGTTGGCATAACGCTGTATGTAGCCCAGTCAAGAAGCAAAACAAAAAAAACAAATAGAATTCAATTTTAAAACAATGCAGTCTCTTAACTGCAGATATTTTTATTGCCCAGAACTACCCATCCCCCAGTGTCCACTGTGACAGACAACATGAAGATGACAAAACTTGTGCAAACAATGAAATATGAGTCTTATGGATATAACCACCAGCATATTCCACATAATAAATCTTCTTCCAGTTCATTACTGAGGGCTTATTAGACAAGTGAGGACGTTCCAACCACTGCCTGAGGTTAAGTTAGAAATATACATATTTGTCAGCTATAGGCAGTGCAGATGACTGGATCAGTTTCTTTAATTCTACTTATTAATTAATTGATTTACCATAATTATTAACTGATACAACATAATCCTGTCCCAATTCAGTGTCTTGCAGTCTTTGGAAAAAATATTTGCTTCTCTGTGTGACTAGATGGTAGGGATACATTTTTCCTTCTAAGAACACAATACCCTGAAGTTAGCTTGTCTGTTTGAAAAAATCTTCAAAGAAAAATATGCACCTGGGGTGCCTACACTAAATACCAGAACAAGCACATATTTATGTAAACTACTGCTAAAAACTGTTTTTATCTCCACCTCAAAATACAAGAGGAAAGAATTTTTTTTAAGGTAAATGTTTTTTCAGTCTTTTACTAGAAAATTTACATATTCAAAGCAAA
Source organism: Eopsaltria australis (assembly GCA_034509425.1). Classification (NCBI taxonomy): domain Eukaryota; kingdom Metazoa; phylum Chordata; class Aves; order Passeriformes; family Petroicidae; genus Eopsaltria; species Eopsaltria australis. The sequence goes on from JAVTVJ010000026.1 coordinate 4,027,430, forward strand.
CAAAGAAGTGTCAGTTTTTAATAGTCTAAAGTAGAAAAAAGATCACATAATTTATTCTGTATTTTCATTGGTGCTTTCTGTATATTTTATTACCAAACAAATTAGAAACTCTGTCAGTTAATTTAATATTTTATAATTTACATGTTACTTTCAAAAATATTAAAGTTGACTGCTACACTTTCCGTGGTAATTCATGATGTTGCTTCAAACTAACAGTTGCATATAAGGAATCTTATTTTATATTATGGCTTGAATAGATATGCTTGATTTCAAATAATTTATTTATAGTAAAGGAAGTAAAAAAATTAAAGCTGAAAAAACCTCCAATTTTATATAGCTTAAAATATTTCTCCTTCTTTTTAATGTTTTCTTCATTAAACTGCACCCAAAATTTGGATGCAGATTTAGTGCAACAGAAGAAGAAGTGCCTGGTTTTATGATGCACTCCACTTAACTAATCCCTAAAATTCGTTGGGAATTAGAATTCTTTGGCAGCTGATTTTAATAAGATCATTGTAATTAACAACTTTCTTCATTTCTAATACTTTATTTACCATTATATGACATTATTACTTATTAAATGAGAGCTTGGAGTAATTACACACAACATTTATTATTCAGTGGACTTTGTACAGCCATATTATGAATTCCAAATGTACATGCCAAAGGTCAGACAGAGTAATGCTTGCTGTGGATATAAGCATGTGTCTGTATTTATTTTTGTTTCCCTATCTTTCTAGAATTATCAATATTTATAGTTAATTCCAGTAAATTTTTCAAACCTTTTCTGATATGAAGAGAATATCTTTAAGAAAAGTTGAGCTTTTAACTCAATCACATTTAAAAAAAAATGGTGGAGTTTTCAGCAAAATACCAGCTGTCTGCATAGGCATAAAGAAAGATACTAATTTTCCTTCCTATTTACAAATCTATTTGTGTATTTTACAGCAAAAAAATAAAAAAATCCGTTGCATGTCTTCAGAAAAAATGAGACTACTGTGTCCCAGAAGTATATACTGGTAACTCAATCTCTCGTCAGTTACTGATCCACTATGTGGAAGCTAGATTTTCTCATTTTGGCTTCCTGACTTGATAGTTCTTGGTGTACAGTGGTCTCCTTTCCATGGAGGAAGAATAATGAGTGTGTTCACACAGAAAAGGATCTGTAGTGTGAAGTGTATAGGTTAAGATACACTCAGACTTTGATGCCTACTCCTTTACTTTACTCAGAAATCTAACTGCTAAATTTTAACACGTACGTCCCTCCAAAAGAGTTTGTTGTATACTTTTAGCTCAAACAGCAGCACTGCTTCCACACAGTACAGTCAGATATTTCACTAGATCTGGTATTTCCTATGTTGCTGCTCTAAGTCATATCCTGCTGAAAGCAGATTAAATCCTGTTAATGCAGTCCAGATGCAAATGGAAAAATATACCTTCTTAACAAGATCTTTGAATGCCCATTGATGACCTTTTAAGAAGCTTGTCTCTCTCCACTGACTATATGGAAGGAAAGCTTGGAATGGTAAAGCAATGAACATAAATTTGTGAAAAATGGGAAGTGGAAGCTTGAGAACAAAAATTAAGTATTCAGAAGATAGCTCAATAACAATAAAATATAATCCTTTATCATTTTTTCAAAATACCTTTAATCCATTTTTGAAGTTTGGCTATTAAGAGTTAACCTTTCAGAGTATTCAGAATTTAAATGGCATTTTTGTATTAAAAAAATCCTAGTTGATTTCAATTCTACTTCTAAGTACTCAGGTCATTGTTGAGGTGATTCTACAAAACAAACATGTTTTTCTGGGCAAAGGAAGTGAGAAATGCTTTGTATGTAGTCAATATATGACAATTTAAAGTATGCTGCTTAATTGGTTAAACTGACCATTACTTTGGAACTATAAAACACAGAGCATCTTATTAACATTCAGCTTCATTAACTGCAGGAATATTCTGCCTTTTGCAGTTGCCCAACTCATTCGTCACTCAAATTTTGAAATCTATTTAAATAGTAGCTCTCAATATGGCCAGTATGTAAAAAGTACATAAAAATGTGACCTATAAAGCCTCTCATTAAGTAATCAATGTTGAATGATTTATGAAAAAGTTCTTAGCATTTCCTATATTACAAAACACTAAGCAGTAAGATGATGCTATTCTGTGCATATCTGTCTTCTCTCCTAAAAGTTTTCAGATATAAACCTGATCAGAGCTGCCTCAAATAGCCATAATAGGTTAATACAGATCAAAAGAAACCAAAATAATATGCTGAATTCGTTTTGCTACTAAATTAAAAAGTGAATAAATCACAGGCATAGGCATATTCTCATAGACAGTTATGAAAATATTGGCTGTTGTTAGATATATCTTAGAGATGGAGTTATTTTGAAGCCTGGATTCAAATATTTCCAGAGATTCAACAACATACTGTAATGAAATGTAGTAAAATGTTTTAGTGATCAATAAATTATTTCTTCTGGTAGGAACAAGGTTTTTGCATTCAGTTATTAATATGATTTCCCATTACTGTGCTTTTTGCTACTCTGTAAATAATTGTTGTTTGCTACCAAAAATTTTAATTTACCTATAGTTGCTGAAGTTAAGAGAAATCATTAATCATTGTCTCTGTCATACTAAAAATGCACCCACATACATTCACTACATCCCGCTCTTAACACCCATAGTGAAATACCAAACACCTTAGCATATTAGCCTAGATAATCTTAGCAACTGTTCAATTTTTTTTTCTTGTAACCAATTAACTAACTAAACCCCCCATATACCCTGAGGTGGTATTTTATACCACATTTCATTGCAACTCTATCAGTTTCAATGCAGTTGCAAAAATACAAACTGCAGAATGGAGAAATCTGATTCCTACTATGCAAATTTTATTGTGTAGGTGAGACGGGTTTTCAGGAGCTAAATTCAGCTCTCAAACTGTTTCTGCCAGCTCTCTAACTGAAAGCTAATTAACTGATATCATCTTTCTTACATCTATATAAAAGTTCTGTTTTTCTTGAGGTAAATCACACAAAAGTGGAAAGCACTGATAACGTGGTCAAAACATACTGTAATATATCACAGCAACATAACTACAAAGCTCCATTGACTCTTAACTGGAGGAAAAAGCAATATAAGGAAAACAAGTGAAAGCATCTATACTGTGCCATCATATCCTAAAGAAGTATGGGGTTCATCCTCTTTGAAATAAGGCCTTGTTCATCCAGGAAAGAGAATGGTCCAGATAGAATCAGAGACAGCCTTTTTTTACAATAAAATTAACTTTTCCCCATTTATTACAGTGACAGTACTTCCCAGCAAAAAACCCTCCCTTTACTGAACGTTACAACAGACAGCACTGGAAGATTGCTACGTAGATTATAAGTGACACAATTATTGCACCCATAAAGTATTTTTTTATCTTTCATTACCAATCAAAAAGACCTTTCAAAAGAAGGGAATCTTTTCCCTTTGTACACAACAACCTTCCTCACCAACTCCTCTCTAAAAAACAACATTCATCCCTCATTTTAAAATGAGGAAAAATATTTGACTTCTATTGCAGAGAGTTTAGAAGTTTGAACACACTTCCAAACATTTTCAAGGGCCAGTGTCCCAATTTGATACCGTTGAGTTTTGGAATTCAGTACTATGATGGTTTTGGTAGATATGAAAATACTGAACTTCTTCAGACGTTTTTGGATATTCTTTAGGTTTGAGAATTTTTCTTTTGGTTGTGCTGGTATTCAGCCATCCACTTTGCAATTGAAGTTTAAGTACACAAGGAAGAAAATCCATATTCTGTTTAAAATATACATTTATTCAACTTGGAAATGGATTTAACATTATTTTGTCTTCAAATTGTGAAAAAGAATGGAAAGTAACATGATAATTGGATTTTATTTTAACTTATGAAGGAAATGCTAGTTTTCTCATATTAGTACCTGCATACATGGGAGAAGTTTTGTGCTCAATCTTACAGAATATGTGATTTTTCAAAAAGTTAAAATTGCATGTGGCTATCAATTTCTTTTAAGAAATCAGTAAAATAAAACTTGAATATTTTCTTAGAGTTTAAATCTAAAAATGCTGATGCTTGAGACAGTCAATGGTCATACAACTGAAGTTAGAAGAATCTTGAAATGAGCAGACTTCATATCTGTAAAAGTTTGAATAATTAAGATCTTTCCTGCATTTCAAGGCTTAATTTTTCTACAGACTACATTCCCAAGAATTTAAATGTTGTAATGTGGTATATGCAAAATATATCACGTATGTATTCAAAACCAGTAGTAACAAAAAGAAAAAAACATATATTATGACATCCAAAGTATTTAAATACATATATACAGTATATATCTCTATCCTCTGCTGTAAATTAATTCAAGAGCATGCTGACATGGAGAATGACATTACTAAGCTCTATTCACAATAATAACACTATTTATCCAATGTTAATAAACACTGGAATCAATAGTTTCCTGAGTCGTCACACATGTATTTTATTACATATACCATTGAAAAGGGTTTTCTCCTGAAAGAGAATATTATTAAAAACACTTCTAATTTTTCACCTGTTTCTTCCCTATTACAAAGCAAGAGTAATGGCAATGGCAATTAAAATAAATGAAAAACTGTTGTTACCATGACAGCTGGGCAGGGCTCTGTTCCATCCAGGCCTTCCATCATCTCCCATGATACACGTGAGTGTAGAGTACCCTTGAAGAACATATCCTGCATCGCAGTAATACGTAACAGTGGAACCCAGTTTATAATCCATTCCAAGTCTTGTTCCATTCATTATATTTCCAGGATCAAAACAAGACTCACGAAGTTTTGCTGTAGGGGAAACAAATGTGGATAAAATTTTAAATATAATCTAAAATGAGTAAATACTATGTATAAATATAATCTAAATATTTCATAGAGTTCTCTTGAGGCCTTCTCTGAGACCCTGTGTAACCTGTTTTTTTTTAAAGAAGACTTTCCATCAAATGTTTTCTATCCATTTTAACAACTGTAAAAATGACTGTATAATGACAGAAACTATGTCTCCTGTCCTTTTTCAGAGATAATTCCTATAATGTTCTGCTTTTTTTTAGAATTCATTGTGATCAATGATAAATTTATTATTACTATTAATTAGATTAAGTTAGGTATATGGACATTTTTCCAGTAGATAAGGCACATCCTAGTTTTAAAATCTGTGGTAAATGGAGGAAATCAATATGAACAATTTGTTGCAAAATAGGAAGTAAACAAGCAAGAATTTCTTCAAAATTAAGAAACTTCAAATGAGGTTTCTATAGGTATATGATATAATGATATATTTTCATATACATATTTATACCTCAGTGGAGGAAAAAATATAAAAATATTCTCTAAATGCATCAGTGCATCTCATTTTTTATCATTCATAACTATTTTTTTCAAAATACTGAAATCAATTCAAACATGTGCATATACTGTTATATTGTCTTCCCTCTCACTTCTATAATGTGAAAACCAATGTCCAGTAACACACTGCACAAAAATAAATACTCAACACTTCTAATTAACAATATTATTATGCAGAAGGTGAGAAAAGTAAAATATTTAGGAAAAAAAATGTAATTTTCTTTAAAGAAAAAAGAGTTAATGTATTATTTAGAAGCTGGAGAAAAGCAGATGATTTTGTGTTGTGTAGGATGGAGTCTGCAATAATATATTTTATCAAGCAGAAGATGGAAATTTCAGATTTTCTTTAACATTTAAGGTTGTTGTGGAGAAAATCAATAGGGAACACTTCTTAATTTTCTGCAAGACCAGCACCAGCTTTCAAATACATCAAAAAAAGCACTTATTTACCAGGTATATTTGCACTGTGGAACTTTCTGCTACAGGTAGGTATGGTTGCCAAAAGACTACATGAGCTTTGACCTTCCTGGAAGGCTTTTTAAGAGTTTTAAATAAAAATACACTTTATCTGATTCTGTCAGTACCTAAACTGAAGTTTCTGAAAAATTACAGATAAGCAGGAACAATTATTATTTATTTGACTTTTATGTAGTTTGGCCACACATAAACTATTGGTCACAACAAGAGCCAAGCTAATGAACTAAGTACATCCCTTAAGGCCACTTTTATGTTGCAGCATTTCTGAGAGGAGATAAATAATTACATTGTGTTTACATTTGAAGAAGGAAACAGAATAATTCTTTTGAAATTTCAATTTCACATTTGAAAGAACGCGAAGATGTCCTTATGTGCTTAAAAATTTATCATGATTTGTGTATATAATCTACAGAGCATGGTTCTGATCTGAAAAACAACACAATAACAAATAAAAATTACATCTTTAAACATTAAGAACAGCTACTAGATATTCATATTGATTCATATAGGTAGCTGTAGTGTGGTGTCTAAAACTTATTTAACACTCATTAAGAAATTTGGATGGACAATGAAAAGTCAAAAGATGTACTTTACTAGAAAGTCTATAAGATATCACACAAATATTAATAATTATTATGAAAACTAACCAAACTTTCATTTGAGGAATCTAGCAGGTCTTAGGGCAAATTTAAAGTTCTTTCAAGCCCAAACTATTAAATTTAGGGGGAAAAAGGATAATTTAATTTAGGATTATAACTAATAATTTAGAAAACAATACACCATGATTTTCCCTCTTATTGAACCAATATTGATATAACTGTATTAGTTCATAATTGCTATTGTGAGATTATCATCCTTGAGTTTATGACAAAAATAACTCAAAATGTTTCATAATTCTAAAAGGTACACAGATAAAGCAGATATTAGTACTAAATGAAAAAAAAAAAAAAGAGAAAAAAAAATAATCTATTATGGCTGGTGCATAAATCCAAAAATTGAAAAAAGAATGATCTGTCACAGCACAAATTATCTCAAGGGAAAAAATACAGCCCTGTAATTTTCTTGTCCCCAAAATTATAGTTGTGACAGGCTCCTGAAATTGCTGACTAAACAGTAACAATGTCACTATAGAAATACAGCTTCTTCATACAATTCTGAAAAATAAAGCCTGAAATACTAAGCACCTTAAAAATACTTATGCAAATCTGAAGGAACTGCTAAGTGAACTTGCAAAAAAGTTAGTAGAATATACAATGTATGAAGAATAAATCAAATGTGGCAAAAGGATTCTTCAGATCTGGCTGAGTACCAGTGGAAAAAAAGAGCAAGTAAGAGGACTGTTTCAGCAAATTTGTAAGTGTTCCCAGGAGACAGAAGGGAAAGTTCTTCACCACAGGCGTCACGTTGCTCCAACTGAGCAACTCAAGACATTGACTACCCCTATAGGCCTTCCCCTTTTTTTCCCAAGAACATTAGTATCATTAAGCTAAAAACACGTAAGGGCAGTGACAGATTTAAGAGAACATCAGAGAAAATCTTGTAATATTCTAAAGACTTTTTTCTATAGAAGCATTTTAAAAATTATTTTCTGTCATAGGTAGGCAGGAAATATTTTTTTTTTCATTAGGCAGTTCAGGTTTGGGTTACAGTAACATCACACTCTTAGCTGTGCATACCAGGTGTCAATTCCTTTTATACATAATAAAATTTTGCAGCAAGCTTCAAACAAACCAGTGTTTACTTCTCTGATAACACTGTCACACTGCTGCATCAAGTAAGGCTCTGAAATACAGGCTGAAAACAGTGACACATGCTGTTTCGATCTCAAGATCAACAAGGAAATCTCTGTTGAATAACACAGAATAATGATGTCAAAATCCTCCTGAAAACTATTATCTCAGTGCATGGAAAAAAATACTGAAAGCCAAGAGAAGCAGAACGTCCAGAATGTGGTGACTTACCAGTCCATCCCTAAGTCTCAAAGAGAATAAAGCCATAATAAACTTGTTGGAGATGATATTACAGATATACAAAACTATAGCAAGCATTCCATAATTATTCTCAAGAGTACTTAATAAAACTAATAAGCTTTTCCTCCATTATAACACAGAAATGAAGTGAGGGAGAGAGAATGGGAATAAAACTCAAGCAGAGCCATGGTTACAGATCAGACCTGGAACACGAGCTAGTCTGGGATTTGGATCTGAAAAATGTGGCCCACCAATGAAGTATAATTTGATGACACTGTCACTTAAAATAGGATTAGCATGCAGAACTGCATCAGTTACAATTTGTATGAAAAATTTAAGTCCATCAAATAAAAAAAAATTAGGTTGAAAGAGATGTAGTACAACTCCCATGCAAATCAGGGCCAATTTGATTAGATTATTTAGGCATTTGTACAGTCCAGTTATAATTTTAAAGGATTCCAATGACACCATCTAAGGGCAAGCAGTTCCAGTGTTTGACTAACTTCAGAGCGATTTTTTATTAATATGTAATGGAAATTTCTCTTATTTCAGGTGGTGTCCACTAGCTCTCAGCTTATCACTATGAGCACCTGAGAAGACTTTGGCTCTGCATTTTCAACACTCCTTTGCAACACTCCCTCCTTAGGCAGCTGGAGCAAACCTAGATGGGAGAGCTGACCCCAAATCAACAAAGCTGGACCATACCATATGGTATGAGCTCCATATCATATGATGCCATGCCAGCATATAAATCTGGCGGAAGAAGAAGGAAGGGAGGGGAATATTTGAAGCCATGCATTTGTCTTCCCTAGTCACCATTACATGTGATGGAGCCCTGCTTTGCTGGGGATGGCTGAACATCTGCCTGCCCATGGGAAGTGGTAAAGGAATTCCTTATTTCACTCTGCACAGATCTTGATTTCCATATTAAACTGCCTTTATCTCAACACATGAGTTTTCTCACTTTTATTCTTTCCCACATCCTGCTGGAAACTGGAGCAGCCATTTTCCTGGAAAACCACACTTTTGTGATTTTTTTTCCTTGCAACTCACATTCCCATGTCTCTTGATTGAGGATTGAGGTCGATATTCTATCTCACTTTCTCATGTTCTCTCCATGTCCAGTTTATCCACTGATTGTCCCTCTCTGATTTCTCAGGTCTTTACTGCCAATTAGGTGACATTTGGTGTGCTCTGTAAAAACTTACAGCATGTGGATCATTTGCACTGGACTTCTTTATCTTTGGGTAACTGCTCAGTATCCAGGTCATCACAAATCACCTGCAGCATGGCTAATTCCTTTGAGTACTGGATACCTGTCCTCATGGTGATCCATTTCCCTGAACTGATTGTAACATCTTAGAAGAGACACCTTTTCCTCAACCTGGAGGGAGTCACCTTTAGAAGCTGAGGGCTTGTGCCCCATTTTCAATCAGTTTGTCAATGCCTCCTTCCCTAGAAAGGGATCCTGGGTGCTGGACTTTACCCTCTAATTCCAAATGACTGAACCTATTAACCCAGCATTGGAGCAGCCGAAGTGACTGCTGATTGTATGGTCACTGACTTGTTTATGAGTTTCTCCTCTTCCTCCTCCTCTTGTGATAGCCCTTTGGAGCAGCCCTCTTCTTCCACTTCCTACTCCTTTCCCTTCTTACTTGGAGTTTCTTTCCTTACCAAAGAAGCTGATGTTTGCATCCAATATTCCTGTTTGTGTGTAGGGGTGACTGATACCAGCATGGGTTGTTCCTCTGGTTCAACTGCAAGGCCTATCACAGCAGCTGGAGTAGCCAGAATTCCCGTTGTTTTGTTGTCAGATCCAGAGATCTCTTCTGCTCGAGGATAGTGAATTATGTTGACTAGGGCTTGGCAGGCCTGGGCCAGGTCCCAGCACATTGCAATGATTTGTGTCTCTCTGGAATCGCAAGTGTGACAAGATACTTTTCGCAAATATTTTACTGAGTTTTCAGCATTCAGCATTGTTCAGGGCTGAACTACCAAAACACTGGCAGTGCCCACTCTCCTTGGTACTTGCCCATAGTATCTCATGCACCCTGTAACTTGTAGCAATCCAGCTTCAGGGCAGATCGGGCAGTATTCCTGAATAATTGTTTAACCTTAAACAAAACCTGAAACACATGCAGGAGACATAGCAATATGAATACACTGGTTTGAACATCTCAAGGATATTCAAAACTTTCAAGAGCTATTGAAATTAGCCTGGAGGAGAAGTAAAAGGTGAAGGTGAAAGAAAAGGTGAAGGAGTGGGGCAAGTTTTCACCCTTATCTGCCCCATAGATTGGCTCTCTGAGGAGGAAAGATAAAGGTACTGATTATTAATAGTTTTCAAGAGGTGGTTCCCTAAAAGTACAGGTATGACAACAATACTGAGCAAAAATACAAGATTAGTCTCACAAATAGGGTTTTTTATCATATCTTAAACCAGTGTTATGCAGTCCATCAAAATTAAATCCTTAATCCAGTTCCCAGAGGTAACAAAAGAATAACATATAGAGAAAGTAAGTTGTTACATAATCCAATTCTCAGAACAAGCACAACTACTTTGACTCCAAATAAATCAACATTGTGAGCAGTGACTATTAAACTAACATAATGGATGATTAAAACAAATTTGTTTTAACACACTCTGGTCAGACCTGCAGTCAACTCATCAAAAAGGACTGTTGAGTTTTACCCCCAACCAGCAACTAAGGGCCACACAACTGCTCACTCAGTGGGATCCAGTGATATGAGGGAAAGATCTGGAAAGGTTAAATTGAGGTAATCTGTGGATTGAAATAAGAATGGTTTAATAGTTTAAATGAAATTAATAATAATAACAATAATACAAACAATAATAAATCATAATAGAAAGGAAAATTTAAAAAAAGAGACCAACATAAAACCCCAGAAAAACAAGTTATGTAAATGAAAAACAATTGCTCACGAACAACCGACTGATGCCCAGTCAGCACCTAAGTAGTCTCCCCCAAGCCAGAATATCACGCTGGAAAGCTGGGGTCAGCTGTTGTAGCTGTGTTCCCTCTCAGCTTCTTGTGCTTCCCCAGACTCCTCACCAGCAAAGCAGCATGAGAAGCTAAGTCCTTGACATTGACTAAGTACTGGTCAGCGGTGACCAAAAAAGCATATTTCCCACATTATTCTTATCCTAAAACCAAAATACAGCTCTATACCAGCTGCTACAAAGAAAAATAACTCAGATGAAACCAGAACACTTTGTTCAGGACTCCTGTCAGCCTGATTCTATAACCTCGTAAGATTCTTTGAGTAGCACTGACATATCCGTCCAAACTGATGTTGCCCACGAATTTGCTCTGTCCCATCATAAAAGTTGTTAACAAAGAGAATACTGGTTGCACTACTAACCACAATTAATAGTAGCCCAGAGTCTCAGCTCAGCAGTCGATTTTCCATGTTATTTATAGAATAACAGAACAGAACCACAGAATCATATAGGCTGGAAAAGACCTCTAAGATCATTGAGCCCATCTGTAAGCCCAGCACTGCCAAATCCACCACCAAACCATGTCCCTCAGTGCCTACATGTCTTTTAAATACTTCCAGGGATGCCACTTCCCTGGCAGCCTGTTCAGTGATTGACAAATCCTCTCATGAAGAATCCCTTTCCTAAAATTCAATCTAAATCTTGTCTGGTGTAACTTAAGCTCATTTCCTCTTGTTCCAGTGCTTGTTATTTGTGAGAAGAGGCTAACCCTCCCATCACTACAATCTCCTCTCAGGCAGTTGTAGAGTATGAAAGGTCTCCCTCCTTTTCTCCAGACTAAACAACCCAGCACCCTCAGCAACTCCTCGTAAGACTTGTGCTCTGGACCCCTAACCAGCTCCATTGTCCTCTGCCCAAGCTTCAGCACCTCAACAGCTTTCCTGCAGTGAGGAGCCCAAAACTGAGCACAGGATTCTGTGATTGGCCATATAGTAAGAGTCCTTATGATGCACCTAAGCTAAGCAGTGCAGAGGAACATTTATCAGAAACTCCCAGTAAAATGGGATAATTCACAAAGCAAGCTGATCATCAGCTTAAGGGATTTTGAGCTATTCAGATTTCATAATCCTCAAAACTTTTATGTGAATTGAAATAATTGCTACTGTTCATGTCTCTTTTTTTTTTTTTTTTTTTTTTTTTTAAGATGACATTGAAATGCATCGTTCAGTTATTCTGAGAAAAGCAGGAGATATAACCCTCTCAAGTGACCGGGGAAAATTAGGATTAGGTTGATTTCATTTTCCAACTTCCCTCACATATACACACATAAACACATACCTGCATCCTCCCATTACTTAGACTTTCAGTCCCTTTAAAAATGTGCTGAGAGCTACAACATTTTTCTGGCATCGTGACTCCTTGAAGTAGAGAAAGACATCTTAGTGGCACACATGGTCCGTCAGTAATGTTAGAAATAGTATTCTGCCTTGATTACAAAGTGTCCCATCCCTCTGTTAAAGGATTCTTTTTGATAGTTTTCTCAGACGAAAATAAAATGCAAGCACGGCAATATTATATTTGAGAACTGTTTATTGACAAAAAAAAAAAGGTAAGTGTTCCTACTGAAGGGGGACAGAAAAGAGAACAAAGGAAAAGAAAGACTGAGAAAGAAACAGAAGACGGGGACAGATCGTCACCGCTGTACCCCGAGCGCCCCCTTAGCGTGCTCAGCAGATGGAGCGTGTGCTGCAAGCTGGATGTGTCTGCGCGGCGGCTGGGCGCGGCTTGCAAACAGCAGCGGGCTGTGTCTCTGCCGTCGGTGAGGAACAGGCTGCCGTGGCCATGGGCGAGATTTGCAAACAGCAGCGGGCTGTGTGTCTCTGCCGTCGGTGAGGAACAGGCTGCCGTGGCCATGGGCGCGCTCCTGCAGCACCTCCAGGCTCTCAGGGCGGGCGGTGGCAGCGGCTCCGTCGGGGAGCAGCGGAGCCCTGGGGTGCAGTGGGGCCGAGCTGCCTGGGGGAGGCGGCGGAGCAGGGGCGGGAGGTGACGCTCCAGGCGAGTCCCGCTCTCTCCAAGAAACCCCAAAAACGCGGCCCGCAGTTGCGTTGCAGTTAATTGCGTTTGTGTGCTAAGGCTCCTCCCCCAGCCCGATTTCCCGGACATCCAGTCTCCTGCCCCTACGGCCAGGAGGGTCTCTCCCAGCCTGGTACTGGAGGCTTTCTCTGCCTTGCTCGGGTGCCGGGCGAAGCCTCCCCTGGGACAAGGCTCCCTGCACGTGTACAGCCTCCAGAGTAACTTTTCACCTCATGTATAACACATGGTGAGGCATAAATAAAAATCAGATTGGTACCTCTCACAAAGTACAGCAGCTCACTTTGTTTAAATCTAGATCAACAGTTCGAAAATACTGTCTCCCTAATAAATATCCTTGCTGGATAGGAAAATCCCTTTGATTCCATGAGACAAGACTTCGCTCAACAGCACAGAAGAAAAAGATTTGCCTCATTAAAAATTATTTCTTTTCTTGTTCTTCAGAAGTTCTGTGACCCTGAATCACTTCCTATAGCACTTCCATCTGCATTTATTATTCTTCAATTTAGTTGGAAAGAAGAAATATATCTAAGTGAACTGAAACACTTCTTACCTCTGGGCTCACCATCAATGTGGTTGAGACCTACTTTTAACTTTTCAGGACTAACTCATACTATGGAGACAACTTCCTTGACATCTGTAGAATCCAATGACTGTAGGAAAGTATAAGGAAGCTTCATGGGCTTTACAAAGCAATAAATACATTATTCTTTCCCTTCTATTACTAATTGCTCTCAGAATAAATGAAGAAGAAAATGAGAGCAAAGAGGTCCATACCACCCCTGTTTTCTTTTTGGTTGTCTTTACAGTATATTTTCATATTCATTTAATAGCAAATATTTCTGTTTCTCAAGCCATGCAGAGGCAGTTATGGAAGTTCCTAGTGTTTATATATTTTGCAAGTTTATATTTTCTTATTTACTGTGCTATGACTCAGACAGATCTGAGACAGGTGGACAGCTCTACTGTGGTCTCATATAAAAGTCTAGCCAAAATATTTTTTTTATTTTCAAGATTGGACTCCTATATTGTAGCATGTAATTTCATTTTACAGGACCTCAAATGCACCTAAATCAACATGACCTGCTATGTAAAATAAAAATAAATTAAATTCTAGACAAAACACATTCTTTATGCTGTTAAATTATGCCACTGCATCATTCTTTTTGAAACCTGTAAACTGCGGTCTCCTATTTTTTCAAAGAATTATAAACTCAGAATTACTTAGGTTGGAAGGATGAAAGATCACTTAGCTCCAAATGCTCCTGCCATGAGCAAGACCACTAGACCAGGTTGCTCAGAGCTCCATCCATCCTGGTTTTGAACACCTCCAGGAATGGGGAATTCACAACCTCTCTGGGCATCTTCTTCTAGTGCCTCACCACCCTCACAACAAAGAATTTCTCCTTAATATCTAATCTAAAACTACCCTCATTCAGCTTCAGGCCATTCCCCCTTGTCCTGTCACTACAGGCTGCCCAGCCTTCTTGTAAGCCTGCTTCACACACTGCAAGGAATCCTGCATTCAACATTACAGGTTGTATTGGGTCTGACTGGGGTAAAGTTCCCAGCCCTTACACTGCTGTGCTTTGCTTTGGTAGCTGGTGTTGATAACAGAGCAGTGTTTTGGCTACTGCCAAGCTGTGCTGTCCCTCTGACATTCCTTCCCCCACTGAAGGGGATGGGGGTGGGCAAGATCCTGGGAGGGGACACCAGCAGGCCAGCTGAGCCCAGTCAGCCAAAGGGATATTCCATACCATATGACATCATCTCAGGTATATAAGGGAAGGAAGAGAGGAGGAGGAGGAGGAGGCACTCAGGGCTGGTCCATGTTTGCCTCCTTGAACTACCGTGACGTGTGCTGAAGCCCTGCTTCCCAGAAAGTGTCCGGACATCGCTGCTGATGGGAAGTAGAGATTGATTGTTTTCCCTTCTGCTCTTGCGCGCACAACTCTCCCCTTGCTTGTTCTATTTTTCCCTGCTGTAATAAAACTGCCTTTTCTTACCCTGATAGTCTTTTTCAATATTATCCTCTCCCCTCTCCCAGTGGGAGAGGGAGTGATAGAGTGACTGAGTGGGCACCTGGCACCTAGCTGGGGTCAACCCATGACACAGGCAAACAAAATCATGCTAGAAACTTTATTTTAAGTTAACTGTCTTATAACATTATACTTGTGTGAATAGATTATTCACATCATCATATTCTCAGTCAAAACAAAAATATTACCAGGCAGCAAACAATGAGAAATTAAAACAAAATTTGCACTCATGTATTGAACTTTACAAATAGATAAGTAAAATAATTTTATTTACCTTTGTACTCCAGGTGGAATCCAGTAAAACTAACAGATCCATCACTCCGAAAAGCCAGATGCATGGTATTTGAACTGCTCTCTATCCTCTCTGGCAGTTTGCTGTCTTGAAAGCTCCCAATCAATGGGCTATTACTGTCTGGCCCATCATAGATATAAAGAAAATCATAATTTGGTTCTATACTGAAGCTAGAGAACAAGAAACAAAAGAGAAATGTCAGATGGACATTTGCCTAACATTTTCACTCCTACTAGCTTAAACTTGAAATTTACTATCACTGTTTTAGTAAAAGAAAAAACATTCCTTCACTGTCAGAAAAAAATGGTTTGTAGATTTGTTTTATTAGCAAACACAGAAATACTATATCTTTTCATGCCTTAGAAACAACAATTTCCTGCTAGCCAAAAGAAAAAAGGAAAGCTTTTTGTATAGAGAAGAAAATTAATAATATATTTCTAATGGTTTAGAAAAATAAACAACCTAGGTCTATTGGAACCCTTGGCAGAAATGCTTTATGATATAATGCACTCAGCTTTCAGCCAGACTAAACATTTTCACACAGCCAGAGGATGATCATCCCATACCTCTGACAGCAAGAAGCATTTTGCCTATGATGAGTGTAAGAAAAAGGTTTATAAAAAAGGTAGTCAGTAAAAGAATGAAAATCCAAACTATGTTGTCTCTACTTGACAGTAGCTCCTGACTGAAATAAATATAGGCATTGAAGACCTGACAGGGTTCCTTTTTTAACTTCAGGATTATTTCAAAAAAATTTCCTCACAAAAGAAATTCAAAAGTAAAAAGTCAACAGCTTTGATTATTAAAGTGCCATATTTGTCTTGAGTTTAAAAGGATTAGCTGGAGTAAGTTCCACTCAAAAGACTATTCAACAGTACTTAGTGGAGTATTCAGTGTTTTTCACTGTAGATCAGTCTGTGTGTCATAAATGAGACAACTCTCAGTAAAGATGCAATCTACTTTGACCAATTCTAAGCTTATGAGTTTCTATCAAAGAATCATAGCAACTGACCATATTTTGAGATTTTTTTAACTTGGCAGTATTTGGGGTCTATAAGTTGTTCATAGTATTTGGAGTCTGCAAAGTATTTTTTTTTATTCGAAGATGGAAGATCTCATATCTGAGTGTAGAATATAAAGAGCAGAATATTCTTAAATATATTGAGCTCATGGTACTTAACCAAATCAATAAAAGAAGTGCTAGTACACAATAGAAAGTTTCCTTACCAACTCACAACATTCTGAAATCACCAACAGAGTAGTTATATTGTTAATTATGTAAATATAATTATGTGATTTATTTCCTTAGAATGAATTCACAAAATACATACTGTATCACTGAGCACCAAGAACAGACAGCTATATAACCTACCTCTCTAAAAAAGTCATCACATTAGTACTGGCCAGAACAATAGAGACACTATTATAGAACACTCAGCATAAGAACTTAAATTTGATGGGACATTTCAAGTACCATTATTACCTTTTCAGTGACGTTTCCCAGTTGGGATGCATAATTTTCACACATAAGAGATATATTAATGTACATCATGTGTTACGTACAGTGCAGATAGCAGAAGTTCCTTTGTGAATTCAATTAATCTCAATTTACTCTTGTACTGTGATAAAAGAAAATTCTAGAACAATTCCATTTAATAGCCAGAACATCAGGAAGTATCTTGAGTATTCTGAAATTATATGGACTAATAAAATTAAATTTAAAGACTAGTTTTGAAATTTTGCCTAAGTAGCAGGTGTCACATACAAATAGATGAATCAATAGTTTTCATCATTTAAGACCATCCTGGGTTGCAGACATTTCACTGAGTTACTCCATGCTGCCTTCTCAGGAACTGAATCTTAGTTAAATTGAGCACCATCCATCTCAACATTGGCCAGTGTAAACAGAGCGATTTTAAGGAAACAGCAATGAGTTTCCAAGTTCCACCTGTATGTTTATTGACGACTGATGTATTCATTGTAACTTTTAACAAAGATGACCATTACTAATGATAGTCATATTACAGAGATCTGAACAATTGCCAATAATAAAGTTATAAACATGACTTTAAAAATTAAAATAGCAGCTTACCTGATAAATGCTAACGATATAACATAATCACTATTAACAGTGATAGTCCAGTCACAATCTCTGCTGTGGGGATAAGGATGAGGGAAGTTTGGTGAAAGTATAAAACCTGAGGAGCCAGTCAGGTTTCCTCCACAGGGAGCTGTGAATAAAAATAGATTGAACTTCAGGAAAGAAGGTAAAGAGACAAAGAAGCAAGTAACAGCAATCTGTTCACTGACATTTAGTATCCTCCAAAAGTTTAACAAGTGAGGTATTTACAAAGCTTTAATAGAAACAAACAAAAATATATATTCACATTTTGCCTTAGACAAATACTGATATTACTGTGTGAAACACTTGGTTTTGAAATCTGTGTCCGTTTGCTTGCATAACATCATTTCAAGGCTTTTCTGAATATACTGTGAACTTGAAAAATGCTCTGGCTATAGACAAAAAAACTTGACTGAATAAGCTTTCATCTTTCTATTTCTTGTTAAAGGCATTCTAAAAGAACCTCCTTAGGCTGGGAAATATGATACTTACATTGATAATGCAAATATCTGCCTTTTCACCAGATAACACTGACTAGTAATTCAGATAAAGATGGATATTAAATTTTAAAATATTCAAGTAATTGCAGTTTTCAAACTCAGAGATAAATTAAAAAGTTGCTAGGTGAAGTTCCATTGCAATTTTTCTGTCTTCAAAAAGTTAAAATTTGTATTGTTTCTAATTAAAAGCATCTGCCATTGAACGTTCCTTTGTCACAATTACAAAATTAGTATAATTAAATGATTACAAAACAATACACATCTGTTAATTGTAGAAGAATTCACTGTAACTTTTTGTAACTTTTTTGGAGTAAAAGTTCATGTAAAAAAGGAACTGTGGGGTTGTATGGAATGTAAAGGCTGCTCATCAGCTGGAACTAATGTTCTTCAGTATAACTCTGTACATTCCTCTTTTCAAGCACTTTAATGGTTCAGGTTGCACTATCTGCATATTCTAGCAATGAAAATGTAAAGCATACCAAAGAGGATATTTAGGTTATTCAGTGTAATCAGGCTTCGCTGAAATGACCACTAAACTGTATGAGTCTGCTGATACTTTTGAAGTACTCTAAACTGGCATATAATGATACAAGGAAGTTAAACACTATGTCCTTATTCCAGACTAAATTCTGCCAATGTCTGCATTCATGATACTTTCCTGAGGTCTTGATTTAGTTTAGTTCTCTGTTAGTTCATTGATAGAATATTTTCATATTAGTAACTTCTTTCTTATATGCTTATTCTTTCTTTACGCACATCAGCTGTTACCTTTGCTGCTTACAGTGTTTCCATTTAATACTTCCCAAGGTCTCTTGATAATCAAAAAGGGAACAAATGGGAGGTACATTATGCTAGACAGCCACTATATGTTTTATTTCAAGGTATGCCATGAACAGCAGTAGAAAATGATAATAATAAACATAATCTTCAAGTCTGCAAAATATCTCCCAGATAGAATTTTCTTCAGATAGAATGGTTTCAGATTATTTTAATTTTCAGTTCATAAGAGAGTAAGTTGAGAATGTTGACTTCATCTAATGAAAAATATTATTAGATGGTGTTTCCTTTTCCAGTTTACTGTCTTCTCTAAACTTATTCATAGACTTCTTTCTCAGTGTGTTTTAATTAAATTCTTATATGTTTCAGAATCTGTAGTTTTCTGAATTTAATGTGTAGAAAGTTATTATTGCCATGACCTTACTTTTAACTGAGGACAGACCATTTAAAACAAAGTTTAAAGAACACCTTTCATAGTATTAGGCATAAGAGGTAGGACTGAACAAATATAAAGAGCCCATCTAGAAAGAAAGGCAAATGTCAAAACACTATGAAAAGTATATATTTTTATGTGTTACATAGTAAAAACTATATGTGGGTTATGTGAGCCTCTCTTTATAAACCTCTGTGTAGACACAGTGATAAGCAAGCACTGATCCTTACTGTCTCTGTGTTGATCTCAGCATTCATTTTTTCCATGTAAGGAAGTATAGGTTAGGGTGTTCTTTATTTAAAATCTACCTAGTTTCTCTAGGAGGCAACAAAATCTTATTCCACAGCTTTCCGGCTTTTATTTATTTATTTATTTATTGAATAATTTCTTAAGAAAGTAAACAGAATGTTTGGTTTAATTTACTTTTTCTTTCCTTTTTTTTTAAAATACATATTAAACATAGAATCATAGAATGGTTTGAGTTTGAATGGAACTTCAAATATCATCTAGCTGAACACTTCTGTGATGACCAGGGACATCTTCAACTAGATCAGGTTTCTCAGAACCTTATCCAATTAGACCTAGAGTGTTTCCAGGGATGGGGTAAACACACACACACCTCTCTGGGCAACCCGCTTCAGTGCTTCATCACTCTAACTGTAAAAAAAATTATCTTTTACATTTAAATAATCATAAAGAAATATGAAAAAAACTTCTGAAATCTTACTTCATATTAGTTTCATATAGATCATTTTGAGGAAAGCACCACTGGAATTAACTGTTTATATATATAAATATGAAAAACAAGACTTTGCCGGAAACAAAACAGTAGAAACAAGCAAAAGCAAGCCACAAGAAAAAAAAAAAGACCTATGAATTTCTGAAGAAAGTCTGAAACTTCTGGGAGACAGTCTATACTTCCCCTAAATTTATAGTTAACCTGAATCCTAAAATGTCTTCTTGCATGCCAGAATTTTTAATTTCATCCCTGAGAAAACTAAGCAAACAAAATCACTGAAGATTCTGGTATCTAAGCAAGATTGGATCCAGAAAATCTTTGGAATGCAAAACATGTAGCTATTTTGTGCAGCACAGGCATAAGCCAAAGGACTGTCCTTTGGCAGAGACATGCTCTCAAATGTATAGTTTTTCAGAATGCCTTTAGTATAGAAGAATTTCTAATTGCTATCTTTCATTCAAATACATGAATCATTATTTAATTCTTTTCTGTTTTCCCATTGCCACTACCTTTGAAATGAATTTCTTAAAATTTTGCCAGGCAACACTAAGGGAATAAAAAAAAAAACCAAGGCACTCCCACAGGTAAGAACAATTAAAAAGTACATTTACCTAATTTTGAGCATTAATAATTAGGAGGTTTGAAAAGACACTTTGACATGTAAAGAACTAATAAAATAGATCTAGAACATGGTATAACTATACACATTAGGAATTATTCCTGCCTCTTATCCTTTCATTTGTTTTTTTCTAAAACTTCGATAAACCGTGATGATGTTGAAGTTATGTGTAGGGTAAGTATTGTACAGTTTGGATTTACAGGCATGGAAGCAACATTAATGAATATATTACAAGGTGTGAGAAAAAAATCAATGAACTTCAGGGTGTACTGATCTACAACACACAGTTTTGAAACCGCTTAGCTCCAAGGCAGGGTTTGCACACTCTAGTCTATTAGCAGTTCATATGCCCCAAGAATGTCTAATTATAGGAAATCAATAGAGGATACCTTCATGCTTGATATTTGGACAAATAAATCATCATAATAAGCATTCTTGCTACTCTGTGTACAGTAGGTGTTTTGCATGAAGTGTGGAACTTACCAGTATTACATAAATGGATGCATGCAGCTAAAAAACAAGTTTATGCATATTTAATATGTGCTACAGACAGAAAGTCAAGCACCTACATTTAATCTACTTTGTAATATCATCAACTCACTATTGATAGTGATTAAAACTGCTAATACTGCTTTATAATAGGGTAATTAATTTTCAGTTGAGACACATATTTTAAAAACAGCAATATCAAATAAGGCTGGCATGATAAAAGAATATTTTAACTATAGGGCCCAGAGCCCTAGAATTCCTTTTACTTTTTCACTTAGACATCTACAGATGTTCAGTTACCATTACTATAAAATGCATAGAAGAATTCTTTTCGCATAGAAGAATTATAAGAGATGAGCAATAAAATAATTCTTTACTGCATTCTTCCAGAAAATAGTCTAGACAGTTCTTGTCTGCGAGCCCATACACTCACACTACACAGGAAGGCATAGTAAGGAGAGTAAGAACAGAGAAAATAATACTTTAACACATTAAGTAGAATAGCCAAGACACCAAGTCAGCACTGTAGTGTTTGCAAACACGTCTGTAGATATCCATGAACAGAATATATGGTGTGTGTGCACACATATGCAAGTAGAATGTAGATTTTACTTGTAAGAGCTAAGGTCAAGTTAAGTTTATTGAAGGAAAGAAAGTGTGTGAAAGCTGTATGGTGCTCCTTGCAGTTGTAATCTCTTGCAAGTTCCTCCCTGCAATGTTTGTCCAAGGATAGACTACCTTTTTCTGTGTCAGATCACCAAATTACAAATAAGATGGCCTTGAGAGGGAAAGAGTAAGTACCATTATACTAAAAAACTACAGAGGAAGGGTTTTGGTTATGGCTATCAGAGGCTGATGTAAAATAATTTTTAAGATGTGCAGTACATGTATTTTCTTTAAACAAGTTCCTAGAACTATGTGATTCATTGCATAAAGATTTTTATTTTCAGGAAAGCATTATTTAATTTTTTTCTGCATACCTATACAGACTGGTGGGTTTGGCTGCCAGAAGTACCGATTTTCTACCTGAATGCAGGTTATTCTCTCATCTCCTTGAAGGATATAGCCAGGGTCACACTGAAAAATGACAGTGTCTCCAGGTTCTCTTCCATCACCATTTCTAGTTCCATTCATGGGGACACCAGGATCACGACAGGCAGTGGCTACAGAACCTAGAAGCAAAGTGAAAAAAATATAAATAAATTTTTGTAAAAAACAGCTTTTCAATCAATTTTTTTCCATTTTGTTACATTTTTTCTAATCAGGAAGCTCTGCAAATTCAAGATTTTCTTAATCACTTAAAGACTGTTGAGAAATCATCCAACAATCTGCTGCTTTTATATTATTAATTTTTGCTACCTCCCTTAGTTATTAAAAGTGCCTTATTTTTCTTTTAGTTTTTTTGTTTTTAATTCTGTGAAGCACTGCAGTATATAAAAGGGAAAGGAGGACTTTTAACTTAGAGCAATTTTTAATATGAATAAAATTAAAAGCAGGTTAAAGTCTTCAGGTTTTCCAGTTAAAGTATGCTTGCACACATCTTCAATTCTCCACAATTCTATAGTTCATAAATAAATGTATAGTGTAACATTTAGCTGTGACTTTGGAAGTGAATTTCATTGATCACTCATATATCTACCCTTGCACATGACCTATCTACAGCACTAGACTTTTGTAGTAATAATAAATCACTACAAAAAATACACATGGATTTAGTCTGAGAGAGGGTACAGCTATATGTAATGTGTAAGTATGGATTATTGCTAAGATAAAATACAATCACAATGACTACAAAAAAAGTATAAAAAAATTAAAGTTCTTTTCCTCATATTGAACATATTCTGTTCAACATAATAAATATATTGTGCACAAAAATACATAAGCTTAAGCAAAAAGTAAATACATCAATATTTATTTAAGTAAATCTTATTTCCTACCAACATTATAGGACTGAAACATGTTATATTGTTACAAATAAATACCAAATGTCAGACTTGCTGTGGAACAAGTCCCACTGAGCTCAGCAATCTGTGTAACATAAACACAAAGTGGCAGTACTGAGATTTAATTCAGATGCCCTCTTTCTGGGGAGGTAATACCAGCAGACAGCAATCTATTAATCCAAAATGTGTGCGGGTTTTGCATTTACAATGTTTTTGAAGAGAAAATTTTGGTCTAAATATTTCATTTCTCAAAAAAAACTCTCCAAGTACATTTCTTTCCAAGACGTCCTTAATAAAAAATATAATTGCCTCTATAAAGTTATTGGGATTTTTATGGCTATTTTTACACATAGGAGGTATTGATTATAGGGAAAAAAATCCCCACAAATAAATCCTCACAAACAATCAAGTATGAACATAAGTAAGGGGAAAAATTCCCTTCTTTGTTCTCAAAGATTAAATAAATATTTCCTATAAGTGTTTTATAATAAGTTGAAGTTTTTTTTATTGTCATGCAATTTTTTAAAACTTTTGCTTTAGACACTACCATGACTTCTGGTTGTATCTTTAAATATGCTGCTGGATTTAAATTTAAAAATATTACTAAAATATGAAATTACTAAATTCACTGCACTGTACTAGCAGGTCTTGCAAAAGTTGCATGCAAGAGAATAAGATACTGGAGCTAGATTATACTTGAATAAAATTTCATCAAATATGAAAAGGTTCAAAAGGTTCTTAATGCAGGTCAGAACTAAAAGAAAAAATCCTTAAGGTAAACTTAGATGGAAGCAAGTAGCAAACCCAGTCATATATTAATGTGCATTTCTCCCTGTTGAGAACACGGGATGCACTGTATCTTTTGATTGGTGGTGGCCAGTCAGAGCAGTCCATATTGGAGAGAAACTGCCTTCTGCCCACTTTAATATTACCTGCCTTGAATTTTGCCATAAGCAAGAAAAACACTTCTCTGCTTTATCTAAAATAGCAATTCCAGAAGAATGGGGGCTGTTCCTTACTCAGAATTTGTAATCAATCTTGACAGCCCAAAGAGAGAAAAATGTTGGTATAAAAATTGTTATTGTCTGTACATCATGTTACTCTTACTAGATTGCATCATTCTGCAAAAAAATTGGATGCGGCTGAAAAAGACATCAAGGGGCCACACAGGAATTTCTGATACAATATGTTTGGGTTTTTTAATCACTTAGTAATATTTATGTAAATTAATTTTATAATATGAGATCTGTGTGCCAGACTTAAAACCTTACCCTTATTTGCCCTGTGTAGCAGTCATCTTGCATGCTTGCACGCTTGCTCAACCCACCTCCTGGTCTTTTGGCTTTGTAGCCAAATTGGTGAAGCATGGATTGGATAAGTGAAGTATGAAATGGGTGGAAAACAGGTTGGTGTGCCAGGTTCAAAGAGTGTCCATGATCCAAAACCTAGGCAGGAGCTGATTAGCAGCAGTGTCCCTCAGGAATGGTTGTTGACTTCAATATTCATTAAAGACGGGGACAATGAGACAAAGTTAGCTTTTGGCAAGTTTACAGACACTGGATGATCAGTTGATGTGCTCTAGTGCAGGGATGCTATTTGGGGAGGTCTCAGTAGGCTGGAGAAAAAGCCTGAGAGAAACTTCATGAGGTTCAAAAAAGAAAATGCATCTGGGACAAATGAATCTCAAGAAACAATTTACCAGAAAGCAGCTACATAGAAAAGGAACAGAGAAGACAAAAGCTCTTCTAGGAAGTATGAGTGCAGCAAAAGCACAAACATAGCAATCAGAAGATGCAACAAGCAAAACTCCAGCTGTACAAAAGATAACACTGGTTCACTTCAAGTGTGGTCAAACAACATTTTATTTTCTTTTTTTACAGAGGGGTTATCTATTTGACTGGTTTTTGACCAGGCAATTGGACTAGAGGTCTCCAGAGGTACTTTCCAACTTAAACTGTTCCAGGAATATTTTTAAACTTTGCAAATTCACACTAAATACACACAGACGTAATTTAAAAATATAAGTACTGCTTTAAGACTGATTTTTGCATTATGACATTAGAATGCAAAAGAGAGCTTCTCTGCTTCCACAATCTCATCGTCTGGGTTTTAGACTTTTAAGCAGATGATTTCTAGAAGTATAATTCTCGTTTTTTTCAGAGTTTTGTCAGCATTTTGCAAGGCTCTGTTAAAAGTATGAAATCTAACTAAAGGATTTATGAACTGGTTTGACAGACTAGGTGAGCTTCTCAATAGGCTGGTAAAAATGTATTCATTCTTAATTAACAGGATGCAAGCAAGGGAAAGAATTCAGCATGTCATTAAAAGTACTGAATATACTTTGGTTTATCAGAAATAAATAATCATTTATTAGGTTAGATTTGCCAAAAATCTGAGGGAAATTTTGCTTCTGTATTCTCTGTAAAGTGCTACGTAAAGGAAGAGAGAAAAAAGACCCTTCATAATATTGCTATTAAATGATATGTGATTTGTTTATTCACATAGTTGCATGACACTATCCTCAATATCATCATCAGGATAATAAATCAGTGATGAGTTCTTAGTGAAAGCACACTGTAGAGCTACAAAGCTATTAACTTGGAGCACTTAGTACAATTTTTCTCACAGCCTTTGAGGATGTGATAGGGTAAAAATAGGTAATAGCCTGAGATAGGTATGCACACTGGAAAATTCAAATATATATACAAGATTTTGAAACCTCTTTTGCTTTAAACTTTTATATCATATAACAATCTGCATTTTTTTCTTGCTGTTGTTGAAAGCAAGAACTCCAGTGTTTTGTCTCTTTCACCTGCATTTCAACATATACACATACCTCTACAGAGCATTTCAACAACTAGAACTGACAAATTTAGATACAAAATTTCAACTGTTATTTTACTTTGGTGATAATTTTAAATGGTGTTAAAGGCTTATTCATTTAAATGATGGTAGAATTTCATGTATTTATATACATGTTTATTTGATTGTTTTTCTTGCATGTTACCATACTTTGTGGTGGGAATAAGTGAACAGTACAGAATTCCTAAAAATGACCATTTCCCTACTATTTATTTTTTTCCTGTCTAATTCATTTTAAAGAGAATAAACCAGGACAAGGTATCCAGAGTTCCACAACCACAGTGAGATTAAAGCATAAATAAATTATTCCTTCATGGTATTTCTGAAAACCACATATCTTGCTTTGTAAGCACATGTCTAAATTCAACTTGCTTAATTAGGAGTGGGATTAATTTAACTTAATCTTGGCCATGCAAAAGTTAGGTGTCTTATTAATAAGCTTATTTCCCAGATTCCCTCTACAATCAGTATCACAAGGGAGAAACTTTTACTTAAGCTTGGCACTAAACATTCTCATGCACTGGAACAGAAGGAAACAGATGATTTTTTTTCCATTGAGACAGAAATGCTGTATTAATAGATTAGACTAAATATGTAATCTCTATTTTAAGAATAAATCTATTTTTAAATTCTGTTTTTACTTGCTTGTTGTCATATGTTTACCTCAAAAAGGAGGTGGAGTTTTTTTTAATAAATAAATTTGTCAGAATAAGAATCCTCAAATACATAAATACCATTTTTTGAGGGAAAAAATAAAGAAATAGTTATGTAAGAAAGAGACTGGAGAAAGAATATCTCAGATCTGTATGTAATTATAGAATTAATGCATTTCTGGAGAGTTAACATATATTACCCATATATTCTAACTGAATTTCTTAATCACAGATTTCTGTCATGTCTGCTGTAGTCATAAGGGAATTTTTTTCATGTGCCTGACTCTAGCCCATCATCACTACTGTGAAAAGCTGTGTATGTTTGCAGTTTTTTATTTCAGAGGGGTTATCTGTGTGTTCTGCCCTGCATTCTCAACTCTGTTTGCCTCTTTAACTTGTTTATTTTTCTAATATTTCTTTTCATTACCTACCTTCAGCCTATTTTTAAATGTCAATACTGTTTATGAATTGTATATTCCAGTATGAGAAGTGGGGGGCTTTTCCTTGTTGTTTATTCAGGCACCTCAATCATTGCCTTCATCATTCCCCATGAAAATTTTTGGAGTAAGCAAAAATTCTGGGAATCATGAAGTCCCTGATGTATTTGATAGTTTACCTGCAATGCAATGTTGAAAGCCTTCTGCAAAATAAATTGAGTGGGTTATCACAATTCCCCATAAGCTCATGTATAAGCATGAAAGTTCTTTGTGACGTATTAGAGTTGATAAAGTAAGAAAAGACTACCTCATGTTTAATTATATTACAATAACTGGAAACTCAGAGTTTAGGAAATATTGTCTTGAATAACTAGTAAGCTGTGATTTGTGAATGTAATCCATTAAATTCCTATTAAAACATTTTTTATGGGAAATAGACAAACCTCAGATGTGTCTGTTACCTAATACATGCAGCATAACAGGTGCAAGAGTGACTCTGTGTGTAGCATAAACCAGTGAGTGACCATCTGAGAGCTTTTTTTCCCTAATGAAGATAGAGAAATGCAGAAACTTATTTTATTTCTTCTCTTGGCACTGCTAGTTTAATCACACTGCAATCATTGAAACCATTTGGGTTAGATAAAGAATTAAGAGACACTTCTTGATGAAGAATTCCAGGATAGGGGTGAATGCAGCTCATGCTCAAACTGTTCAGTAGGTGAGAGATTAGTGAACATATTAGACACACAGAGCTTGTGTGTCTCTCTACATGGTCAGAGTGACAGAAAGTGTTTCAATGTCGTTATTACACACTTCTGAGCTGAGTATGTTTGTAAAATAAAACTCCAGATTGTGTTTTGGTTTGCAATGGGGCATGGTTTTGTAGCAGATGAATTGTTTTCATTTGGATGAGGCTGAATTTGAAGATACAGTACTGAACTATGGTAGAATGACTCAGAACTAAGAATATCTCTGAACAGTGTTGCCAGCAGTGGTTCAGCACCAGCTGTTTCAATCCATGCATCAGCTCCTCTTAGTTCTTCTGTGTGATGTGCTAACACAGAAATAACTAAAGGACCCACAAGTGAGACTTAATATCTCAGACATCCATATAACCATATTCTCTAATTTAGATTTTAAATATGAGATCACCAATCTTCCAGAAAACAAGTGCCACTGCAAAGACAGAAGTATTTACTCTGGAAAGTTGCTTATCTTACACAATTCCTGCTAGGTGACTTGAAGGAAGTGGGGCAGAATCTTGTTTAGAATCTTGGCAGCCAAGCCATTTTCTGCAAAAAATTCAGTCCTGTTCCCACCACAACTTGTTTGAATTTTTACTAAGAATGTCCATATAAGCAGATTCATATGTTCTAAGCAGTGGAGATGAGGAATTATCCTAAATCATCTCTTTACAAGCTGTGCAATGCTGTGCAAATGCTCCTATAGAGTCACAGAAGCCATTAAACCAGCATTCAATCATACCCAGAAAAGATGTAAACACAGATCTGTCTACAAGGGTCCTTTATGTGGGGTATAAAAACATTCTGATACATCTTTTTAATAATAAGGCACAAAAGTATATTTAATCCATAAATCAGATAATTAAATATTCTAAATTGATTATTCCTGCTTCAAAAGCAGCAAGTTACTGCCAGGGTCAAAAAGTTTCTGATAGTTCATAAGCCCAGGCAATTTAATAGGTGTCTGAAATGTCCTAAAAGGAGAGCTCTATTTTCATGCAGGAAAGATAGCTTGAAACATGGCATTAAAAGTGGGACAAGGTTATAATAGACTCCACTGATGCTGAAAACAATATAATAAATGTCTTGGGATTTCTTGGTATTAACAGTGATTTCTAAATTTAATGTTCAAATGCCTGCCAAGTCAAATATAAGTAAAGAATCTGAATCTCAAACCTAGAGAATTAAGGAAAAAAGAAACCTTTTTTTCTTTTTTTTTTTTTCCTTTTATTCTTTGGTTTTTTTCTTTCCCCAGAGCACATAATCAGGTCAGCAGCTTCAAGCCTTCCAAATTCCAAGCCCTTCATAACACACATCATGTCAAAAATATTATTATAAACTTATTTAAACCAACATATTCTTCCCAACTCCTATCACTTTAAATAAAGGCTTTGTAGTATTGCTGGTCTTTCAAACTCACATCAGCCTGAACCAATCCTGACAGACTGCACCTTCAAAATTCCAGCTGTCTCAGAACCCACATAATACCTTTACCCGTACGGACACTGCAGTCTCCCTGAATCTTTAATGCTGTTTGAGAACCAGGTCAGCCTGGTATTTGCTATCTCAAATCCAACCTTCTATACAACTTTTCCTGAAAAAGAAAGAATAAATTATCTACAGCGTTTTCATTGTCTTCTACCAACAGAAGCACTGCTGATAGCATTTCTTTAATCTATTTTTAACTTTTCTTTCTGCTGTAGATCTAACAGAGATTTAGAAGCATAGTCATTGTAATTCCTAAGTAAATTCTAACCACAGGCTCCATTTGTTGATTTTGCATGACTTCATGGATTCTATCTAAGTTTTTGAGTTATTGTTCAAAGATTAAAATGGGAAAATACTAAGAATAAATTACAGAATCAGAATTTGATTTGGAACAACGCTTCCCTTCAATGAAGAAGTTTAACATCATGCACAACCAGGGTTTTCTAGGTAGTACAGGCAGGTCTCTGTGTTAAGGAAACTTCCCCATCCAACTGTCCTGGACCAAATCTGGCAGTCGCATTGGTACAACCAAAGCTTTGCCAAGGCTCCTTCACAGCTATACACCCCACGCTCACATGGTCAGAACAAGTTTCCTCACCAGCTTGACCCCGTTTCACACATCAACTGAACTTGTTTTAAAATTCTTGTTGACACTGTAATCTGGTATAATATCCTTTTTTTCCCCAGTATTCGCCTGCATAAAATGCACATGCCCTCTATGCTACTGAACTAAGTGATGACAGCTACTAAGAAGTTATTGTTATTTACAGACTTGTGATAGGAATGACATTTTTTGTCATTGAAAGACATAAATGGTCATTCCTTTTACTCATATCTTCTACTTAAAAGAAAGGCAACAGCAGATAGAAGGAAACAAATCTATTAAATGGTTTCTTTCTTTTAAGCCTTTTGTTGCTAAAAACAAAGCAAACCAACCCCCACACCCAAAATCCAATTAAAAAAAATCCCAAAATCAAACAAGAAAACACTCACCCACACCACCTCCTGTAAACCTAAAACAAAACCACTGAACTGAATTTACAAGTGTGGACATCCACAGATATTTCTGATAGGAAAGTAGTCCTTCTGAAATCTCTAAATCCAAACGATTCCAAAGTTGAAAGAAACCAGCAAACCAGAGTGCAAAAATATTTTAGATTAAAAGCTCTTTCTGCTATGGAGTAGATACAAGGAAGAATAAATCTTATGTCAGTGACTTCAGAAAAGTGAAAAAGTTATGTTAGGAAGTGATCCCTATACCAGCAGTGGTAGGAAACAGCATTCTGAGAAAGAAACTAGTAAAATTCCCCATAAGCATTTGCAAATCATCTTCAGGGTAAATGTGTCAGAAGTAGTGATCTTTGTTACTGGAAAGCTGAAGAAAAGAAAAAACCAAAAATACAGGAGGGTTTTCAGCATGAGAATAATCTTCCTAAAAGTGAGTGTGGCTAATAGGTCTGTCTTTGAACAAAAGAAATCTCACCAAGAAAAAGCCAAGAAGACAACAATGAAAACAACCAAAAAAAAAAAAAAGAAAAAAATTGAACACAAAACATTTAGAAGACACTGTGACTATAAATCATAAATATAGAAAGCTGACTTGTAAGCATTTAATCATCACAGCAATCAATGTAAGCAATATGATGCATTATATTTCTAGACTGGAAATTAATATTGTCAGACTTAAGTCATGCAAGCAGGTATCTGCCTTAAGTGTTCTAGGCTTTTTCTATAGTGTATAGAGGCAACTAACTCCAAAAGGCTATTCACACAGTCTTAAAATAAGGAGAAACAGCTGCAGTTTGACAGTAAATCCAAGCATTTTAAGGCATAACCTGTTATATAAGAAACTGCTGTCACATGATATAAAACACTGCTAGAGCATCTATTTACAGAAACTTCCCAATACTCAAAAAATATTTACAGTTTAGCTTTGCACTGGCTGCCTTACAATGCTCAAAAAATGCTCTATGCTGTGTGATGTTTAATTAGTCAGAAATGTGAATGCACTGTGAGATGAGCAGCATGTGTTCTGTAATGCTGAGTGATTCAGTAGCACAGCTATTATTGGTGAAATAACGGCCTACAAAAGATGAACACAGACCCTTCCTTCCTGCATAAAAGATAAATGGTACCTGAAATGTTAAAGTTAGCAGAGAGAAAACTTCCCTGTAATACCAGATTCAAAGGCCGTTGAAATCTGTGGAAAGAATCTGATAAACTTCAGTAGGATGTGATCTTACCCACTTCCAATATTAAAGTGATGAAAAGTATTATTATAAACACAAACATACAATTATTATCAGCAAATGTTTTACATTTTAGTGTTCTTACTCAACTACTTTCAGTTCTCCATCTTTTTTTCACAGCTACTTCTTTCATCTTGGTGACATGAAGCAATGTCAGCTGATGAAAATGTTTCACTCTGCCTAATATTTTGGTCTGACCCTGAGATATACAGCTCATGTCTCTGACAAATGCATGCTTGTTCCCTTCTCTTTCTCCTTCACTTTCTTGAAGGTCTGTTTTCTATTTTGTGCAGAATTAACTGTTAAAAAAAATTACTGCTGATTTAATTGGTAGTTTTTCAGCATGTACTGGGCTCTTCATGCTCTGTCTGACTGCTGAGAGAAAATAAGCTGTAACAGGTATTTCCTGTTTGCATATTGCTTCTGGCTTGTTGTCAACTTTTCACTCTTCTTTAGGGATAGACCTCTGACATCTGTTCTATAGCTTCATTATTCACATGCCATTTAGTCATGTTTAAAAATCCTCATATTTTAATCTTACTTTTGAATCACCAGAGGTTCTTATTTTCCTTTTACACATATATACAAAGTCTTAGAAATATTCTGCTTTATTATACATCTTTTGCTACTTCGATTTTCAGGATTTGTGGGCTCTATTTTCTATCATGTTACTTCATTGTAGTCTCAAAGAAGACTGCAGAAACTGAAAAGCTGTAATATTTAAATTAAGAGATATTGTTGTGGTCATTCCCAGAGGTCCAACACAAAAATGAAAGACATAAAAACACATAAAAGAGACAAAAGACATATTAGACCAAAATTTTGCTTTGCCTAATGATAACATTTGAAGTAATTCATTTCTTTGTGTACATTAGATGTATAAAAGAAGCTATACTTTCACTAGCCCTAGATAATTGGTGGAAAGCAGTGAAGAACAATCCAGTTGAGTTTCCTTATTTTATATGAAATTCATCATTTTCACTTCTTCCTCTCAGATTAATGCACAATTGTGTTAAATTAAAAAAATTATCCCTGTCAACTGTAAAAATTCTCCAGTATTCCTTAGTTCAGCATAAAATAAATAATTTATTGCCCCTTCTACTCTGGTCTTGTGAGACCCCAGATGTAGTATTGCATACAACTCTGTGGTCCCCAGCAAAGAAAGAACCTCAGCCTGTTGGAGTGAGCCCAGAGGAGGTCACCAAGATACTTAGAGGGAAAGGACACCTCTCCTGTGAGGAAACGCTGAGAGAATTGGGATTGTTCTGTCTGGAAAAGAGAAGGCTACAGGGAGTCCTAGTTGTGCACTTCCAGTACATGAAGGAAGCCTACATGAAACACAGACTTTTGACATGTAGTGGCAGGGCAAGGGTCAAACTGAACCAGAGTAGGTTTACATTACGTTTCAGGAAGAAATTCTTTACTATGAGGGTGGTGAGGTGCTGGAACAGGCTGCCCAGAGAAACTGTGGGTGATCCATAGCTGGCAGTGTTCAGGCTGAATGGAGCTCTGAGCAACCTATTCTAGGGAAAGGTGTCCCTGCCCATGGCAAGTGGGGTGGAGGGTTGGATCTAGATGGTCTTTAAGGTCCTTTTCAACCCAGACCATTCTATGATGCTGTCATTATTTTCTTACAGAAGGAGATAAAGAATGTTTAAACCACCAAAATAGTTCCACTATTTCAGATATAAATAACCACCTGGGTATTTTTTCTCCACAAAAAAGGTGAGCTAACAAAAATAAACAAAATATTGACACAACGGGCAAGAGAAATCTCATTGTGAAACCATTTCCCTTCAGATCCTCTAAATTTTACAAAAATAATAACAACCTCTATGCCTTTTAAAGGATTGTTCTGGGCAGCCCTAGATAGAAACAATTCTAGTATTACCTGCTGTAATGCATAATGCTAATTAAATAATAATTTTCTTTCTACTTTTTATATAATATTTCAGCTTCTTTAGGTTTTCCCTTCTACCCTTCCCCTTTTAATTGGTGAAGGATGCTATGTCTTTTGTATTTCCAGATAAAAACTGTTTTTCTGGTTATATTGGATGTCTTATAGAGGAGTAAAATACAAATTATACCATGTTATGAATGGTGAAAACTTCCACTCATTAAATGACAGATGCAAAATTGTGTAAGAACAGTTGATAAAATGAAATAAAAAATTGTAAGGAACTAATAGGAAGGTTAATCCATTTTTGGAAACTTTTTTTTTTGTTTAAAGGATAAGAATATAATAGAGAGGAAAATAAAGCATTCAAGGTCTTAAAAGGGTTTGAACACAAAGTATCTGTTGTCATTGAATAACATTCCTCTTGAGGTAAAACGGCCGATAATCCAGTTAAATACTCTTACCCAATTTCAAGAAATGGCATGAGGAAAGTAAAAGCAGATACCTCCCTTGTGTGAGCTTTCTGTTTGTTAATTACAGTGTAGCTAGAGTATGAAGACACCATCTGTTTCACTCAGACATTACCTACTCAAAGAAAGTACATGAATACTTGAAACAAAGTTGCAAAGAACTGTCCTTCTCTTTCCTTCATCTCCTCAAATACTCTTCATTATTGGTTAGTGAAATATGTCCATAGAGCAACAGTGTTATTCAGGTTGTGCAGCTATTTGCACATTACTTTTTAAATCTTAATTTAGGAAAAAAAAATCTCTGTTATTCTTCTGAGACTATACATCCAAACTGTGCCACATCAATTATTTGAGTAGGATAACTGATTTTGAGAGTCTGGACTGAAGAGTAAGAGAAATGTTGAGGCAGTAAAACTTCATGGATCCTTTAAAGTGTCATTAGAACTCATGAGACTGCAACAGCATGGAGAAACAAATAAAAATCCTCTCAGATAAATTTGTAAAACCTCTTTTCACATAAATCACTGCATCACTAGCTGTTTTATAACTTTACTCCCATGTACCATCCATTTTTCCTTGTAACTCCATTGTTATTCTGCATCAATCTATTTTTCCACTCGTCTTAAATGACTGCCTAAACAAGTTCAATGCATATTGGTCTCCCTCTCTGGCTTCAACATTAAATACAGGAGCATGTCTGAGAATGGAAACATGTAAGAATCTCTCAAAGAGGTTCTGGAAGGGGGTAAGGTTGTAAATGGCAAAAATACCTTGGAGCCAAGGGATTAAAATCTCTATTCATGGTTTCAAAAATAAGCTGATGGAGCAGAAACACTCACTACAAATAAAATATCTTTCACTTTGTACTCTCATTTACATAATTCATTCTTCCTTCAGATTACTGTATGCACATAAATGTATTTGTCATGCACATAGAAAGAAGGAGAGTAGGGGAAAACAAGGGCTAATACAACTACCAAGCACAGGAAGCACAGTGAGGTAAATAGTGTTAATACTAAGAGTCTCTGTGTCAACCCATGTTAGGAATGTTGCTACTGCTACACAAAATTGTATTAGACTAGATCTTGCTAATCTTGAAAAAAATATATATATAAATTTCACTGACCAGAGGAAAAAGAAGGTCAAAATGGACCTGGCTCAATGATTTCTTCTGTTTCAGCAATAAAATGTCTAAAGGGATTTAATAACAGTTAGGCAACTGTTTAGATTTGTCATCCTGCTGCCTGTAATAAGATGATATAGCACTAGAAGGCAAAAAGGAGAAGGACATTGCTGTTCCTGTAGAGGTCTTTTCTGTTCATCCTATACAACCACAATAAAAATGAAAACTCCCCACAGATGTCTTTGAGAGCAGAAACTCGTACTGATTAGGAAAGGATAGAGATTTTAACATGCCTACAATCACGTCCTTTGTAAAAAACACTACTCATAATTATAAGCATTATGGCACTGCCCCAGCTGCCCTTGAGAATCAAAACTAGCAAAGAACATGGTATTTTATTGGTTTTGTTTATTCATTTCTTTAGGATAAAAATAAAGCTTTACAACCAATCTTTAAGTCTGTGCCAATTCTTTCCCTGAAAACAACAGAAATGTTGTCACAGATTTCAAGCACAACAACTATCTCTGAGTGAACTACCTTATAAAATAAAATTTAAAATTAAATTAATCAACTTACTTGAAAACTGTATGGCGAATCCAGATTTACTGATATAAAAATCTGTGTCAAACTGGATAGTTACTATGTTGAGTGTACTGTGAATGCCTTCAGGAATAAGAGAGCCACTGATTTCTTTGAGCAGCATCTCATTCTCAGGTGGACCATCCCAAACTCGAAGAATGTCATGTGATGCCTCAGTATCAAAAGCAAGAAATTGGAGGCTGAAAGAACACCATTATTTAATTGTCAACTTTAATATTACTCAATGACATAACTGTAACAGTAAAAATAAACAACAGAAAAAGAACAAAAAAAATTTAACTTCAAAAGGTAATTTTCTATAGTGTTTCACACATTTATCTTTGAACGCATGAAAGCCCAATACTAAAATGAATTTGAAAGAAAAAAAACTTAGTATATTTGAATTTGTCCACCATAAAGTAATGCATTACTTTAGCCATTCAACTGATCTATACAACTAATCTATACAACTGAAAAGAGTTTCAGTTTTTCTAAGACAGTATTATATATCACATTACCATCAAATCAAGTTAACTAAAAAGAAAATGCAGGTTGTGTTGCTTTGCATTTCTTTTTATTGTAGTCTTTAACTAAAGAGTTCTGCTGCCCTCAGCATTTCACAAAATTATAACCATCTTTAAAGCTCAGCGTTTTTTGGATAATGCTTATTGAAAAATCAACAGTTTTAACTCAAACCTAAAATGCCAAAACCAGTGACTTGCATCTTAAGTTTTAAGCACAAAATCCCTTTTTTTTTTCCTCCACTCTAGAGGTAAGATTTGGTTATTATAGTCAAAAACATTTGTTAAAATTGTAAGATTCATTTTCAGTACCTGACAATATTTCCTGGGTCTACTTCAATCACCCACATGCAGCGCAGATTGTTGTCATAGGGAAAAGGATAGCCAGGAGACAAGATTCTTCCTGATGACTCTCCTTTAAACCGTCCTCCACATTCAGCTAAAAAAATCATCATCATGGAATTATCTTCCAGCTAATCATCTGAGCAATCAATTTATACATCTACTCTTTTGTTGAACAAGTAAAACAACTAAACTGACCATATGCCATAATATTGTAAAACAACATATAAGGACTGCATTTCACCCCTTGATTCACCTACTTACTCAATCCCAATTTCCTCTAAATGAAGATGAAAAAGAAAGCTACTATAATATTTAAGTGTTGTCTTCTTTTCACTCTCCTCAGGGAATAATTGAGCCTGTAGGTAGCTGCAAAACTTATAAAGGTATAGTAATATTGTAAATAAACAGGAGTGACAAAAATACAAAATAACTTTATATCTCTTCATATCTTGTTTAATTTTATTTAATCTATTTCATATAAACATATTAATTTTTTCTAGCTTACTGGTACTTATATATAAGTAAAAATACTAGTTTTACAATGCCTTTCTGATTAAACTGTCTTTTTAAGTTGATTATTTGCTGACATTAACTAGATTTGTAAGTATTAGGACTTTGAGGATGCACAAATGTTTAAGAATAACTGTCTTTTTTAACGTAAAAAGGCAACACCAGTCAGGTACACTTAGATGAGATCTATGCAAGGAGATCTATAAATTCCTATGTAAATAGATTTGTGCACATATGAGATCATATCAGATTATATACATCAGATTTTACATAGATCTAACAATCCTAACAATTTTTTTTCCTTTCTTGCATTTAAAAAAAATAAGTAAAGAAAGAAAAAAATAGAAGAGTGTAATACCAATACATGATGGCAGAGGATAGTCCCATGCCCTTCTCTCCCCAGTCATACACTTCAGAAGGCTGCTTCCATGGAGTGTGTAACCTGGATTGCATCCATAAATGATAGTACTTCCAGCAAAATGGCCTTGGTCACTGATTTTATATCCAAACTGTGGCACACCAGGGTCCTCACAGTGTGACAGCTCAAAACCTGTGCGAGGAAAAAAAAGTTGTATTTACAAAATCAAGCAGATAAATACATGAATGAAATTCAGATTTCCTGTTTTTCAGTGGAAATCAATAATTTTCAAAGTACATATAACAACATCTTTAGGATTTCTTCTCTGTTTTTAAGCAGTTTAAGTAGTATAACTGCCTATACATCTTTCTTAGAGCATGACCAAGCTGTGTCATAAATTCAATTTTCCTAAGAGTTCAATTAAAGACAGAAAAAAATCCATTATCATTATCAATAAGTTTTAAAATGTTATAAATTATAAACTGGCAGCTAAAGGGACTATCCACTTACTTGTGAATAGACATTTAAAGGCTCATAAACAAAGCCTAAGAGCAGATTTCTCTTTATTTTGCATAGTAACAACAGCAGCACAATAGCACCTGTGGCACCAAAGAAAAACTGCTATTTTCAACAATCCCTACTGTAATTTTTTGTTCAGTAGTTTGTAAATTTAACAACTACATGCAAGAATCAATGATAATAATGATATAGAGAATTCAAGCCAAACAACTTGGACATTTTTGAGACTTAAGTGATGTGAAGCAAGAAGAAAACAAAATAACAGTGCATTATGTGGAAACAGGGTGGTTATACTGACATATGGGGAAACATAAA
The DNA here is from genome assembly GCA_034509425.1 of Eopsaltria australis. Taxonomy (NCBI): domain Eukaryota; kingdom Metazoa; phylum Chordata; class Aves; order Passeriformes; family Petroicidae; genus Eopsaltria; species Eopsaltria australis. The sequence continues at coordinate 4,065,355 of JAVTVJ010000026.1, forward strand.
CTGCAATTTGGGAGAAAAATTTTCTATTCCAAATCAATTTTCTGTTATTAACTGAGAAACAACTCAAAACCTCACTTTATTCAAAGCCAAATAATTTTACCAATATCATGTGGCTTAGGATGTCTGTAGGCAAAAAAAAAAGAGACTGTATCAGATTTCTATTCCTGTACATAGGTAAAATGGGAGGAAATGAAGGGATTTCCTCCCATATTCACACAGTCACACAGTATCTGTCCATCTGGTCAACAATTGGTAACCTTTCACAGATGCTTCTCAGATGCTACATTACTCTTCTTGATTGAAAAAAATGTTCTTTGTTTTATTTTACAGGTAAAATGCTTGTAAATGTTGGATAAGGCTGCTCATATAAGGAAAAAAGGTGTGTCAAATGCTGTATCTTTCTGTTTCTTCCCTCAGCTCATTTCATATGTGGCTGAACATGTCTTGCCTTTTGAAGAGTCCCCACAACCTCTGAGCTGAACTTTTCTCATTCGTAAACTACTGTTTCTTAGTACAGTGTGTGCTGCAGAAGCTCTGAAAGACATTAAAGTGAGTTCCAGATAAAGAACCATTTTTGATAATGCTGATCTGAACATTTATTGACCAGTTAGAATTTCCTGTCTTCTAAGAAAACTTCTGAACACACTGTGAAAAGAAGTTCAAATCTGTCTTGGTCCCTGAGGTGTCCTCATTTCCAGACAGCCTCCTTACAGACACAGAACCAAAGTCATCTTTTTAACTGATCATCTCCCTTTTGAGGGTGAACATGTAACCCCATTGCCTAACCATGGGAACTAGCAGCATTTTTGCTGCCCTGTGTGTGACCAGAGTAGGCAGAGGGTGTGGTGCCTCAGCCAGGACATGGTGGGGCAGTTTGTGTGGGATGGCACACAGGGAGAGCACCTCTTTGAAAGGTGAAGCTTCCACTGGCCCAGTAGAGAGACTTGAACTCCTCATAACCTAGCAAAGGGGCACTGGTTTTTGACCATCTGCACAGCTCAAGGGTGCCCATCCAACCTGACCCTCAAGGCAGATCGGTGGCACTCCTCTGAACAAAGGCTGCAGCTCTGACTGTGGGGTCTGCACCATCTCTCCTGGCTCATGGATCCCAGACAGAGCTCAGACTGAGCTCTTCCTTGTATCCAACTTAAATGTGCCCTCTTTCAGTTTAAGGCCAGTACCTCACGTCCTATTACCACATATCCTTGTAAAGAGTCCCTCTCCATCTTTCTTGTAGGCTCCCTTTAGGCACTAGAAGGTCCTATAAGGTCTCCCCAGAGCGTTCTTTGTTCCAGGCTGAACAGCCTCAACTCTCTCTCTCTTTCTTCATAGGAGAGATGCTCCAGGCCTCTCATCATCTTTGTGGCCTCCATCTGGACTTTTTTTCTTCCAATTGTACCACTATCAGTATAAGATGATTCATCACTGTTCAGGCTAAGAATTCTTCAGGCTAGGAACGTGTACTCTAATATGAATGTCTCAAAAGACAGGAAATGTTATTGATAAGGTTCAAGTGCTGGGCTTGGATGTACTTATATAAATATGAAATATTAAATACCCTGACACATAGTAACACAGAACTGAAAGTTCTATCTTTAATCATAGGGTACAGTTCTATTCTATCACATGCTATTACAGAGTATAATTATGCAACTTTCACCTGAAAAATAATTACATAGTCTTGTATTATCTTGAAATATTTTCCTTTCATTCTGCAAGAATTATGTTATTTTTTATTAGAATCAGTTTTGAAAACATTATCTCAAGTTTTTAAATGAACAATTTTTGAACAGGTGAAAAAAGAATGATTTGAGCACGAGGACAAAAAGAAGATGTTGATAGCTATATTGCAGAATTACCTTATAACACTGTCCTGCTTGATGACAATTAGTTCTACATAAGAATTCAGTTATGATGAAAAAATTATACACTAAAAAGGTCATATACACTACATATCAGTAGTCATGTCTACAATTTTCAGAACCTGACACCTGGTAAAGTAGATGTATATAGCTTCTTCCATATACCCTCTAAGCCAGAGATCAAAAACACTTTTTCCTCTCCTCAACTTTGTAGTTAAGTCCATATATATGTTTTTGTTAGGAACCTTTATCATTTTGGTTCCAAATTGGATTATTCTAAACAATAAACCAAGCTCATAAACAAAAGGAAAGTAACTACCAGAGATGAGTCTTAAGAAGGAGAATTTCCTTTTCTTATGAGTTATCTTCATGAAGCAATGTTTTTTGGTTGCATTTTTTAAACTACTCCCCTGCTTCAATATTTTTATGTGCTAAAACAATTAACCAAAACTTACCCTGTTTTTGCTTATGCTTTCCAAAATTGAAAAATTACTGTCTAGAAAAATGATAGTGAATTATGTACCAGATTAAAGAAATCACTGTCAAAGCCAGGTTTCAGTATGCTATGTGTTTTGGGTTTTTTAAAGTACAGCAATTAAAGTATACAATTTTGATGAGTGATTTGCTGTTAATTTCTTCCATAATTGTCATTTAACTGCATTTTCATCTTATGAGTGAAGAATTTTCATTCCTTTGAAAGCATAAATCTATTCCTACTGTTTTCTCAAATACTTACTGGTATACACAAGCTGAAAACCTTCATCAGTGCCCTCTATGTCCGAGTTAAATTCCAACCATAAATGATTTGAAGTGCTACTTAGTGTCAAGCCTCTTAATGATGCCCCAGTATATGCTCCCAGCAGGTGAGCGGTGTTGTCTTTGCCGTCATAGATCTATAAAAAAATGTGAGTTTTACAGTTATGAAGGAAGATATATTTTACTTGCAAAACAATTCTGTACATCTGCCTTAAGAGGAAGAACAGCTCTTTCAGGAGAGATCTATTGCCAGTCAACCTGAAGTACTATTTAGATACACCATTTGCCTCTCTTGACTTAGGTTTGGTGATTTTTCAAATGCAGTTTAAAATATGTCAATTCGTTTTTTACATAACAATGGAAGGGGCAGAGGTGCCATATCAGCTCAGGTTTTTTTAGATCTCTGTGTTTTCTCTTTCACTCTAAGTATTGTAATGCTGATCACAACCCATCAGCAAATACTTATAGTGTGTATCTGCCCCAAGTCTGAGGTGGCATAACAGAAAATCTCAGATATCCCCAACTTCGGCTTCTTAAATAAACCTGTGGTAGCTTTTTATCTTGTGAAGACAGGTTAAAATATAACTGTGAAGTAAAAGGAGACTAGGAAATAAATTTAACAACTGCTTCTGTAAGTTGCTTCTGTAATCTATATGTAAATCGTAGTACAGTGTTTTTATTTATTTTTCTTCAAGTGTTGTTGTTTTCTATCAGAAATACTAAATATGTATCTATAAATATAAATACTATCAGAATACTAAATATGTAGAACAATCTTCTAATCTGGTTGCTTTAAAACACCACAGGTTGTTGTATTCCTGTAATTTCTAAAAAAAACCCCTATAATTTAATGATAATTGCTCACCCAAACTTTTTTCCTGTAGGATTTATTTAGTGACATCTGTAATAACTAAAACTTTGATTGAAGTGGTTTATGAAAAATTTCATTTGTAAATCAGTAAATTGACACGTGAATAATTTTCAAATTACAATAAAGGGAAATTATAAAGCCTTATTAAAATATACAGAATTGTCTGCAGTTCTAAATTCTATTTTAATTCTATTAATTACAAATGTAATTAAAGTATGCATTTTCAGACAGGAATCTTCATTAGAATGAAACAAAAAACAATACACCAGCAATAGCAGTAAGGCAACAAAGTAAATGTGAAGCATTATGGTGCCTGTTCCCCATCTGTAAGAATGAGTTACACACCTAATTTCTGTTTTCCAGAAATCCTTATGTCTCTAGTAATAGCAAAGACTTTACATTTAATGATATGCTTAAATAAAACAAATAAGTGTCTTCTAGGTATCTGTAATGAGTAAATAATTGTACAGGACTTTACGATGCACAACAAGATGATTTGACATAACTCCTTGGTTTTTACGGATGCAGCAAATAAATTCCAAGCAAATTTAAATTTAAAAGCCAATGCCCTCATATGGACTAAAAGTAAGAAATCAGAGAGGAAAAAAATGCAATTAATGCATATCAACTAAAAAATAATTTCAAAACATATACATAGCAGTATTAAAACAGATGTCTTATTTTTTTAGAGCTCCTTTAAAACTATACTGAGTTCAGTAATCAAGCCAGAAAAAAAAATTCCAAAACTAACCCCCAAACAAGAAAACCAAAACCAAACAAAAAAACCCACTTAACCCAGAAAATTTATTCTGAAATGCACTTAGTTTTGTTTTAGTGACTGAAAGGAAAATACCCATTTCAGGATAATTACTGCTATCCAGCAGAGATATTTACATCATGAAAGACTTAAACAAAACCCAGCTGGAATCCACTTATAATTAATAATAACCAAGGATTCAGGATTTATTTTATTTTTAAAAACTATGTAAGAGTAAACCATTTCCTACTACCTGTGTTTTGCTAATACTTAACCAAAGGAAGCTGGTAATAAGTTATACTAACTATTCTCAATGCCTCACCAAAACTTCGAAATAACCATGCCATGATAACAATTTTCTTCATGTTAGAATTTCCCCACAGACACTTTTTTGCCAATTTTGTTAGATGTCCTACCATATTAAACCTTTCACATTAGTCCAGTGGCATCTCTCATTAGTTAATACTCATTCTATTTCATGGGCTAACTAGCTGTCACTCTGTATAATATTTTTAAGCCTATTTAATTTCTATGAAGGAACAGAATTTAAAGTATCTAACACTTCTGAAACTGATTCATTTGAGTAGGAGAACTGCATTTGACTGAGGCAGGATTGTGATTCATTTGAACACTAAATTGAATTATTTTTTTCTTTTGATAGCTCTTTCAGACATTCAAAGTACCCCTCTTTTTAAGATGCTGGGAACTCCCTTAGGACAATAAATGAATGCATGTTTTGTAGTGTAACTCTCAATTTAGGTCACATTTTTGTTTCTCTGCCACATATGAGTTAATAGGAAAAAAAATGGAAATTTATAGAATCACTTAAATGATACAATTTAGCTTGCCAATAAAGAGATAATAGAGTCCTCTGAGATTTGCAGAACCAATGTTTTCTTTCTAACCTTGTTAAATTAGGTGGGAGCTAAATATTTTGAATGAGTTAGTAATTCAGCTTCTTCATTTTTTTGGAAAGCAATATTATATGTGAATAAAGGTAGCACAATTAGCTTATTTTTAATATACGGATATACTTTCTTATGGGCCTTGCAAGCACGTATAGATTTAAGTCACTTTGGTGCTAAATGTAAGTCCAAGAATAATCATTATAAAAATATTATTTGGTTAAACATATTTTCTTAAAAGTTATCCTGTAACATTAATTCAAAGATAATTGATTCATGACTGGATAATGTCTGTACATGCCAGTAACAAACTATTCAGAAAACAGAGGTCCATTTTTATTAGGTATTTAACGGCTCAATTTTTTAAATTATTATGTCATAAAGAAAAAAAAGGCACAGAAAATTGTGTTAATGTTCTTCATATCATAAAAATATGTTGAAATGTTATAGGGAAGGATGCTAATAGTGAACACTCTACCAAAATATTTGAACTAATAGATGTTATATTCAATTTTTAAAGGAAGTGGTGTTTGCATTTACAGTTAGAGGGCAAATAAAACTTGCTAATCTTTTAAGCGACTCCATTATCAACAAATTTTAAAAGGAAATTAATGCCCTTTTTTCCGCTAATTTATTTAACTATACAAAATTTTAGCAAGGAAGTACCATAAGTGAATGTATAAAATTTATGCATTTTAATCAAGCTATTTTTGAGATTTTCCATTGAAACATAAAAGGCATATGGATATGAAGATCTGTTCCTTTATAAAGAAATAACATAAAATCAGCAGCTCAGAACTGAGGCTGTCAACGCCCTGTCAAATGTATATCACATGTGAATAGAAGCACTAATATAAAGACAGAAAAGGGTCCATATGTTTGGGGGGGGGGGGGGGGTTTGTCCCCTTCATTTCTTACCTTTTACTCAGTCTTATATTCAGGATGATATTGCTCAAAGTATTATTATTATAAACAAGAAGATTCTTAAGAAACAAATTAGCAAAAAGGTCCAAACATCACATCCCTTCAAAGTCTTTGCCCAAAACCCTCAAAAACTGAATCATGTGCACACATTTAAAATCTGGCCCACAGAGGAGACAATGAACAAATGCAGTAAAACTGAATCCTCTATATTTGGCAGGAGCAGAAACAGTGCTGAGCCAAGCACAGCCAGAGAACCCTGAGTGCCAGTTCTGTTTGCTGACACGCTGTTACCTGCCTGTTGCTGCAGTGAGTGCTTTAGTAAAAGGAAAAAGAAAGATTGATTCATTACATTATTAAAAAAATTCTTAAATAATTTTTTTCCACATAAGTGTAATATCATCTACCTCATTAGTTCTCACACTACATAAAGCCAAGCACATAGTCTACCACAACAGAGAAAAAAGATGCCCAGAGACAAATGATGTTATTTTTCCATCTCAGTCCTTTTCATACTTGATGTTCCTCTCTCTTTTTCTTTAGGTTTACTTACTGAAATCTGTCTGCAGAATTTTTGGAGATGGCTTGTTTTTTTATTTAAATGTTACCAGAAAACTCCCCTTTAATTAGTACCATGCATAGGTACATTTTTATTTATGCTGAAATCCACTGAAAATAAAGAAAATGATCATATTAGCCTTGTCCAAGTTTCAATTTTAATAAAAGTGCCTTTTTTCCCTGTAAATTAAAAGGCATATTAAAATATCTTTGACATAAACAAATTTTAACACAAATAACACATTCACCACTATCAATGGGCTATTCAGGCAAGCAGAACAATGGTAACTCTGTTCTTTCTGTGTATATCTCAAGGACTAGCTTACAGCTAGCAGAGACTAGAGAGTTTACGAGCAAAATTGGTGGATGGAGATAAAAGCAGGGAAAAAAACAGGTAGAAATATTTCCATACTTTGGAAAAATGCATTATTTATCTTCGCCTCCCACATAGGTAGTTTACTCTAAAATATTGAATTCTTGAAATATAGTGCACAGACTCAGTTATCAGTAAAATTGCAAAGAAGGAAGCAAGGGTTACAGAGTTTCTGAGATTAATATTAAACTGATTGGCATGTAGTGATTGTACAGATCCTAAATTCTTCATATGTCTTCATATAACTTTCATAAATATTAAAACAAGATGTGGCACTTTCAAGGGCAGGTTATATCCCTACACAAAAAAAATGCAGAGATATTTATATATTTCTTACAGTTTCTAATAAAACCCAAAAAGAGCTGCACCATTAATGTAAGCAGCCAGAGCAGTTACATTGAAAAGAGCACAAGAGAATTGCATACTAAATGAAGCAAATGAAAAACAAATTATATGCCCTGAAACCTCTGTTCTATACCAGTTCAGCACTGAAAAAAGGGAACTCCTCCTTCTCTGCCCGTGGAGTAATAGTAAGGGTGGTGATTTACTTGTGTTAAATATGCAGTTCCTCTCTAAGGCTGCATTCCCAGTACAGCTGTTTCATTGTTTGAATCACAGTGCTTGTCAGATATAAACGTCATCCATGGTCAATTAACTCACGTGTCAAGCAGCAGACCTCATGACTTTATTAAAGAATCTGTCAGAATTTTATTAGAATACTCAGTCTATCCAGACTTTGAATGGAATTTTAGCTGCGTATGTCTAGTAATCTAAAAATCCTAGCTGCAATAAAAATAACACAAAGTACATTACTAACTTCTTTGTCAGCACTTTCATCTCTAATATCGGATGAAAAGAGATGGATTATCCAAGAAAAGTTTGCTGCTGAAAACCTGAGCTTTAACCATGAAATATTATGGAGTTGCTTCATTTGTGTTTGGGGGAAGGAAGACCTCTCGAGAAGCTGGTGTTTTAAGTATCTTGATTTTAAAATGGTGTTTGCCATACTCTCCCTAGTTCACAGCTGACGGGGAACTCTGTGTTCACTGTGTGTCACTTGGCTATTTTCTGTAAGATAGGATGATTGTTTTTTTCTCTGAAGTTCCTTTCAGTTACAAAGTAGTGATACATATTAGGTTAAAGGCATTTTTTTGACTATTAATTATTCATTTTAAACTAAAGTATAACCCTAATATCCTATTCCTGCAGCCAAATGCTTATTCTTCACAATCTGCAAAACAGGCAAATTAGGCAGTACATTCCCTTTTTCAGAGTGGAATAAGATCATAGAAAGGGATCAACAGACAACTTCAGAACTGATTCTGGGAGAAAAGTTTTGGAATGTGTGGCTGCTTATATATTTCCTGAAAAAAATTTCTTTATCAAATGAATACATGAAAAAAGATTGTGATAGAATTAAGATATTTTTTGCGAATTTCATCTAAGAAAGGAGGCAGGAAAAGACATGACGGATTCCACAGATATTTCTTCCTACAATTGTAAAGGCCGAGTGCCTCTGTCTTGCTATGGTGTCAGATAGACTGAAAAAAGTCTATCATAAAAAATCATAATTAAGAATACCTCTTATAGATTGTTTTGGATTTTTTTTAATAGATTGGAACTTCAGCTCCCTATTATAATTCAAGGCTGCTGATGTGAAAAACAAACACTCTAATTATACAACACTAGTTTCGTTTTAAAAACACTCCTGCAATATACAGCAAATATTTCTGCCACTGACATTTAGAGCTGAGTGGTGGCCTTCCTCTGTTTATAATTAATTTTGCATTACTCTTAATTTCACATTAATTGAGTAGCAGTATTAAAGCAGAATTTTCTTTAAGTCTCTGAGGTGAGATTCTCTGGTTAAACATCTGAAGTGCATATGGTTCAAATGGCACTTGAAAGGTTGCAAATGATTAGATCTTTTCAAATATGTACATTAAATGATTAGGAAAGCAAAAGAAGAAAAAAGTTGAATTGCTTTACGTTTATATCCATTTATATTTATCTAACTGTACGTAACTGTAGCTTCCTTCCTACAGTGGTATGACTTTTAAATTAAGATAATAGAGTTGAATGGTTTCAACCTTAAAAATATTGAGAAAAAATCATCCATATGCTTTTATTGGTTAACAGTTACTTAAACAACTGGTTTGGTTGGTTCATTGGTGGTTTTGAGGTTTTTTTCCATACTATTTACATGTTAATAAACACTAAACAGCTTCCAAATTAAATCTTTCAAAATTAATTAATGTAACAATTAAAGGGCATCTACTTGGTTCTCAAATAAGCAACAAGTTTAATATAAAATAAACACACCTTCTGGGTATCTAGTAGCTTTTGGTTTATTTTTCTTTGCTTATGTTTTGCTTGAGACGAGCATAATTTTTTTTTATTTAAAACCCTTTGATTTTTTTTTTCTTTTTGATGTCTGATTTCATTTTACATTAGTTGTTAGGTCTGCTTATACTTTAGGTATAATTAGCCCCTTTTGGAAATGCTTATATCTGACAACTAATGACAGAAATCCCACCCTAATGCACAGATGGCTACAGTTAGATGAAACCAACCCCAGTATGAATCACAGTTGTTTCTTAGAAATATGTATTTTCATAATCCTTCTCATTTAATAAGTACATGGAAGAATAGGGCAGAAAAACTTTTTAAAATCAAACATGATTGGCATGGTACCTCTTGTTCCTTCGATTTCACAGAGGCAAATTTAATTAAACTACACATTCTGAGCAATTGGACAATTATTTAATCACGGATATCTAATTGCATTGGTGTGCTATTGCAGATGGCATGTGCAAAAAAGACACCCTGATCAACATCAGCTTTAAATGTGTAGTTGGCTAAGTAATACATGCATCTGGAACTATAATTTTTGGAGTACAGTAATAAAATCTGAAATAAAATATAAACAAATCAAAGACAGGGTGAAATCACACCATAAAACCCTGATCTGTTCTAGTATCCTTCTTTCCTCTTTGTTGTTGTTTGTTTTTTTTTTTCAATGCAAAGATTCTATTCACATGCAATTGCTCTGATTACCATTTTGCAGATGTTAAATATCACACCAGATTAAAGTCATTTAAAGTATAAAACTTATGTACAAAAGGCAGTATATAGACTGTGTTAAAGTTATGGGTGTTGTGTTTTATTATATTTAGATCACAGCTCAAGTTATGAAGATAATGCAGAAGTAAACAAATCAAAATATGTAATTGGTGAATATTTAATACTAAAAATAGAACATAAATAACCATTAAGGCAACATTTATTTCACTATTTCAACCTCTTTTTTAAACTATCTCTGGCCAAAAAAATATCTGTTAAAGAACAGATTATGGGGGACCTGAGGGTACCTAATATTTACCTTTTTAAAATGGAACCAGTTTAGAAACATAATTTGTAAGAGATTCCTTATATCCACTTACCTGATACTGTACTACTTCAGACAGATAAACCTCAATGATGTGAGGTACTACAAGTTCAGAAATAACAAATAAGTTACATGATTACATACCTTAAGAACATCTCCTTGGGCTAAGTGAAATGTTCTGGCAGAAATATTGATTCCTTTCCCTGCTTGTACCTGAATGCTATAAATACATTCATGGTTGTTTTCATAGTTAAGAGGATAATTGGGGGACAATAAGATTCCTTCATTATTTGTCGTGGAGGCTCCACATTCAGCTGAAATTAAAAAAATATGTTAAGGCATTTTTTAATAGAATATATACATATTTTTAGTAATGTTGATAATGGTAATGTTAATGTAACCTAGTTCAACATTATTAATGCTATTAATATCTAAAATCTAGTTTTATGTATATGATCATGACTGTGATTGGAGGATACAAGAATATTTCTAAATTGCAATACTTAAATAAAAGTATATCAAAAAAACATACTGACTTCACATTTCATAATCATATTGTTTTAAAGGATCTTCCTTGAATTTTGTTGATTTTGTTTTAATTTCTCTAATGCTGGAATTCATAAAGACATGCAAATTAAATGAAAGTAAGAGAATTCTATATATGCGTATTTATTTATATACATATGCACGTGAATAAATGTATACATGTGCAAGTGCATACATTCTCACATAGATTAATGAAAAAAAGATTTTTTTTTTTCCTCTGGTATTATTTAACCAAGATAAGCAACATAATCAATTAAATTACAGTAGGAAAATAATTATGTTATATTTATGAGATAAATATAGAGAAAAAACAATTTCAATAACAAAAAAAGAAGAAAAAGCAAAACTCCCCAGGGGAAAAAATAGTTAATTAAATATTTTCAAGTAATACTGTGATTATTTAAAGAAGCAAACATTATAATTCAAGGTTTTGGTAATTCATTTAATTACCCAAAAATATCTAGAAACATAAACAGTTGTGGCAATGCTTCATTAGGCATTATTAACTAACTTTCTTTTCCTATCATATATTGGACTATATATATAATTATAATTAAGTAATTGTTAGCATTTAGTTACCACATATTTTAAATAGAAACCTAGAAACTATTACAAATCTTTGCTTCCCTTTTTATTTATTCTTGAAAGCTGGCCATTACAGTGCAAGTACAAGAGCATTTCCTCTCTTTTTAACAGATCTAGATTAATTTTAAATTTAACTGTAACACTACATTTTCTGGGTTTATGTTTGTTTTCAGGATTATTTCAATATTCTTGTCACTTATTTTACCCAGTCTCATGAGAATGTATCTTCTTTATTTTAGCCAGGGAAGTTATTTGATTTATAATTTCACAGAATATGTAATGTTGTTCTGCAAAACTATGTGGTAATCTTAATGGTTTGAAAAGATGTTTAGGCAAACATCTTATGGTGTCTATTCTAAAAGATTTTATTTTTTTATTAACCTAATTATAATTCCCACCCCAGGCTCATTTGAACATTCGGGATATTGAAACATATATTTTGTATATGAAATTCAGACATCAATGACAAAAAAACCCCAACTTGATAAGCTACCCTTTCTGTATGCAGCTATAGCAGACATTGCAGAGAAAGCCAAACCAGGCACAGATCAAAGAACAAATGCTTGATGACTACATCTCATTCAGCAATATAGGACAAGTACCCAGATAATTCAGGTGGTATTATTTTGTCCTGGAACAGCTGGATGCACACAATCTAGGCAAAAGTGGAAAACCTTCTACTCCACATGATCACATCTATCCTTTTATTGCACTCTCAAATAGATGGGTATTTGCTATTTCAAAGATGCAGAGGTCACTTTGAATTGCAACTGAAAGGAGTAAGATGATCATTATTTCAGGATTGTGAGACCTCTTTTCCCATTCCAGAGAGATATAAAAGCCAAAAGGCACAAGGTAATTATGGTATTAAGTTGATCCAACAACTCGGGGCTATGTCAGAACTATAATTCAAAACAATTTTTTAAAATCTGAACACAGCAGTAAGTTAACTGTTAGGGCATTTTTAACTAGTGTTTTAGAATCATGCTCAATTTTCTTTTAAAAAGAAGGATGTCATCATGTTTCCTGTCATCATATTTATCAATATGATTTTCTGAATTTAGAGAGAGAATATTGTGTTCCAAGTTGTGGATGCTCCATCCCTGGAACTGTCCAAAGTCAGGTTGAATAAGGCTTGAGCAACATGATTGAGTCAAAAAAGTTCCTCCCTGTGGCAAACAGATCTTCAAGACTCCTTCCAACCAAACAATTCTGTAATTCTTTTTTCTTGTGTTAGCAGACAAGAAAGCTAGTTTAGTTACAGCAGCCTCAAAAATCACAGTGTAATAAAATTTCTCCCATAGTATTACCACAGTTCTATGGAGGCACACAGTCCAGCCTACAACAGTTGCTTCCTTTGTACACTTCTGGCTTAAAAAACCACAACAGAACAACCAACCACAAAGCATCAAACACACGCTCAGACAAAAATGGGAGTTAGGAGTATATTTCAGAACAAGTGCTAAAGCAAACTGGGAAAGTCCACAATTAATATTGTAAGGCATTCCACTCTACAGCACATATAGTTCTATCTGACAATCTCCACTCCTATCTATAAACCTGAACAGGAAGTTACGTTGTTTAAAATAACATGGAACTCCATGGGACTTACACTTTCTTTCTATTCTCTGATGTTAATACTAGAGCAAAGATAAAAAGAGGCCATAATAATTCTATTTACAGTTAAGTGCTGAGTAAAAAAGTGTCAGGAAAAAGCAATGTAAATGGAGTTCTTAAGTATAAAATAAATCCAAATATTAAATATATGCAATTTTTTCAATATGTTTGGAAAATAATTTTAACAGGCATTACAGTGAGTGAAAGATAAAAAGAGACTTAAGAGGCAAACCAGGATAAAATTAAGGGAATACGTGTAAATAAGGAAACATAGAAGAGAGAAAAGAGGTGACAAAACAGTACTTCAGAAGTAAAGGAAAAATTACTGCGGATCAAAGAGTCTGTAACCATTCTTAAAAGCATACTTACAGCTGATTTTGGAAAAATATTTCTTTACTGTATTAATGTTTCATTTTAGTAATATTCCCTGTTAAACAGAGATAAAAATCTGGCTGCTTTAATTAAATGTTTTGGGTTTTTAAAAAAATTCTACTTGTTTCAGCTGGAGCATAGGACCTACCCTACACACCTTTCTTGTATGAAAAAAAGTAGGAAAAATATTCCACATCCAGATATATTTTCAAAAAGACTCTAATCCAGCCTAATATAAAGTATAAGGATATAATAGTAAGCGAATTACTGAAGTGAATTACTGTTTCTAGACTTTGGCAGAAATAATAGATTTATTTCAGTATTAGAAAGGAAAATAAACAGAAACCTCAAAGGAAAAATAGTGAAAAGTAAAAACTTCTACAAGATAATTATAATAAAAGGCTGTTATGCTTTTGGCTATGAATGTGTGTTCATTGCACCTTTCCATAATAAAACAGATGAATTCTAACTGCTGTTTATTAGTGGATTTAAATTCTCTAAGCAAGTGAAATGTCATTGTGGTTGTCACCAAGAAATGAAATGCATCCATTTGGGTAACTTAACCATTTGAACACAATGTTCAATGAATTGAATGGCTTTAAAAAAAAAATGCAATATTTCTCAAAATTTAGCTGATTAAATTCTTGCCATAAACAATTATCAATCAATAACTCACAATGTGCTCCTATAGATGAAAACTCAGGCAGAGTGAAATTATTTTCTTCAATACAATCCCTTAGAATCAAAAGAAAAGAGCTACACCTAGCAGTTCAGTGTTTTGAAAAGATGGTGTCCTGATTAGGAGACTGTGTATTGCAACAGCTTGACTGGGCAAGTAAGCAGAAGCATTCTAAAAAGGATTTTATCTCTAAAAACTTTGTATTAGATCGTAAATCAACAGTTACTTCAGAAACTGTGTCTAAATTCAGTGCTCAACTCAGGGTTTCTTATAAAGCTGTTTGTCTTCAGACATTCTTCCTCTTCAACTGAAGGCTGGCAGAAACCAGAAAACAGACTCTTGTCAAAACAAGGCAGGAAAAAAGACGATAACACAAAAATTCTGAAAGGATTAAGCTGTTACTAAAGCTTTCTTTCTGTGAATAGCATGAGTCATAAGGTTATCACAAGTTTTCAAGGCAGTTTATATATTCTGACAGGTTAAATACAGAGAACCCTGTACTGATGAAAAAAGTCAAAAGAACATTGTCTTCTTCAATCATTAAGAATAGAGGGGTTTCCTCTTATTTTAGATTGCTTCAAAATACAAGACTTCCTTTCATATAGACAAAAATTATTAAAGGATTTTCTTATGTGTCTGCTAGGAATACAGGTATCCACTTCCTAGTTGATCTGAACACCAAAAGATTCATGTGGCTGTTTGTGCATTAAACTTATTTTCAATATACTTTGCAAATACTTTTTTGGTTGTTTTATGACTACATTATTTATCTTATAATAAAAGACAGTATTTCCTGGTCTGGGAAGATCCTGAATTTATTACCTAAAAATAATTTTACAGAAAGATGATATTTCTAAGTCAATGCCCAAATGGCCAAATGGTCAATGGCCAACTATGAAAGAAATCTTTCTTAGAAAGAATTACTTACTTATTAATATTATTTTTCATAACTGATCACTCCAGCTGACAAGAATGGGTAGGAGTCCCATATATTTTAAATAATATGCTCCAGCATTGCAATCAATCAAAGAGGGATGAAGAAATAGCATGACAAATGAGCTTCTGCATTAACATTAACAAGGCAAATTGTATTAAAAAACCCACATTCTATATCAGGAGAATTTAAAGTACCAATGTACATGATTTTCCTTTAAACTAACTTAATATTCTTATTAAAAACCCCACCAACACCAACAAAAATATCCTAAAACATGAACAATCAGAAAAACCCCTCCACAAAATAAATCAGAAACTGCTGGAACTGTTGGAACTTAGTAAAAATTTCCACATGGGGAACTGGAACAGTTAAAACTTGATGTAAAATATTAAAATACATAAGGAATATTAAGAAACTTCTTATCATAATGCTATTATAGTATCATATGTTGAGGCCTCAATGACTGTATTTTGCTTTTTTCAGGAATCCTATCCCTGAAGAAAATAGCAGATATACAACATATTCACACATTGTAGAAGAAATATTTAAGGGAATAAATTTACTTCTGATGAACAGAAGAAAGTTTAGGATTCATTTGTTCTGAGATGAATCAATGACATTTACAAGTGGATATGACAGTCCTTAAACTCACAATTCATGCTGCCTGAACATTCCACATATTAAAAGAAATCTCAAAACTAGCAAATGGACATTTTTTTCAAGCAAAATATATTAAAAGTGATTTTTACCTTAAATGCTTTGTATGCACAGAAATGGATAGAGCTATGCAGATGGAGCAAGATTAATGGTATATAGAATAAGATGCGCAGAGGGTAGCTAATGGCTCTCCTGCTAATAAGGGAATTTACTACAGATATATCTGTGGTAGAACCTTCCCTTCCTTGGGTCCATATTTATGCATATCCAGTCAACAGTGAATATATTTTTTCTCTCATACAATGGAACCTTTCAGACATTTCTGAAATGTTGGTTCTTGGTGTTCTTTGAAAAGCACCTTAACTACAGCTTGGCAAAGAAGCTACGTCAGTGAACACCTTGGCAAAATTGTCTACCAACAAAAATACATGTACAATATTATCTGAAAAGTATGCAACATGACAGAAATTAATGAGTTCGCCTGTAGATTTTTTTATGCCTTTCTGTTGGCTTTTTCTAATTTTAAAGGGGCATAGTTCATTAGAAATCTGTAAGTCCAGAATTAGAGACTGTTTAGGACCTGAGAAGAATGAACAGAAAAAGCGAAAGTAGCACAGAAGAAAAAAGTTTTAAAGTCAATGTCTTCCAGTGAGGTTTAGCAGTCTGGAAAGAAACCATGGCCCCTAATGGGGGTCCTAAGAAATGGCCCTGAGAAAGTCAAAGGAAAAGACTTGACATGGTTGGGAAGCTATGAAGACACAAATTATTTTACACAGACATAGAAACAATTAGGGTCTATAAATTCAGACCAGAGAGTTCTAATGAAAGGTAATACAATTTGGCTGTTGGACAGCCTTATAAGGAATGAAAAAAACAAACTGAAAAAGGGCAGGGAAGAGAGAAAAAAAAAGGAAGTAAGAAATCCTGGTATAAAAGAGACAACTTTCTACATATCACTGAAAAGAAAAGCAATTCCAAGAAAGAAATATGTGTGCTGAATATGAACGCTGCATTTGGTTATCATTTGAACGTAGCATGAAAATAAATCATGAAACTAAGGAGTGACAGTGTTCTAACAGATCTTTAATCATCTTCATTCCATTATTGATTATAAGAAAAGTTTAATTTTATCTATGTCACTATTTTTCCCTTTAAAGCAATCATAATTGCTCTTGTTTGTTCCTATCTGTAACAGAGTGACAGGAAAATTCTTGTAAGCTGTCTATGGCATTGAAAATTATAAAGAGAGCTAGGCAAAGACATCTGAACTCCAGATGCATCAGAACATTTCAGAGGCACTACAACCCTATGAAAATAATTCCATATTCATAGACTTAAGACAATTTCTCTGCTCTGTATTACAAACTGGAGACAAACTCCTAGCATATTGAGGAAAATGTTGATTCCTTAGGACCACCCAGAGCTTAGAGATTGCTTTTATAGAAAGTCAAGTGTAAACAAGTATTCATACTTACTGTAGGTACTTTTTTAATACTGTAGGTATTTTGTTTTCACTGTCCATGGAAAAGTTCAAAGCATGAAATTTAAGGATTATGCAATCTTTTCTGTCATCATTAGATACACCTATTGGATACACCCATGTTGGCTGTGTTGTAGTTAATTCATAGTAACTCATACAGAGTGTGATTTAGGTTTGTTAGCCAACACAAAGTGGATAACACACCAGAGTTTCAGCTACCATCAAACAGTGCTTGCCCTGTGAGTGACTACAGACATCTACCCCGAGAAGTGCTGCATCATATGGTGAACAGAAAAATGGAAAATCTTTATGCTTTTTTAGAAAAATCTTATTATAATTTTTTTCCAGCACATCAAACCCTACTGAATTGAGATAATACCATCAATTGAGAAACTCAGCTTTAAAAATTCAGTAAAAATATATTTGTTTGCTACTTGAACATTAACTTTCATTTTAATAATTTCTAATTTCAAAATTTCATTTCTTAAGTCTTCAGTAAAAAATCTACATAGATTGAAAAATGACATTAATTAATAAATAATCACTTATCCATCTTCTAAATAAGAAAAGGAAAGACAGCTTCTAATTTTTTGGCAAATTATTTGGTTTAGAATTTATTATGATTGACTACTCTGTTTCAAGACCCAACACATTGGTCTTCATTGTATCCAGAAAGGGATGCTTGCCCTTCCACCAAACTGATTCTACTTTATCTGTCTTCCTAGCATTTTATTCTCGTGTTGACAAGCTGAACATAAATATTGTGAGCAGTAGTTTCTTCCCAATTGATGTTGTGTGTATTTGAAAGTGCACATTATACCAGAAGCATTAAGTCTCATTAAGCATTTTTACAAAAAAATTCCAAACATGAGCAACAGTAAGAGTACCTAAAATTTGAGTCCAATATAAGTGGTCAACAGGAATTTCTACTCTTGTCTTGTTTGAATTTCATTATTATGACACATAAATTAAGCACAAGATTGACAATGGCTGGATACTTTTAGGGGGAAAATTGCTAATTAAGCTATTCTAGTTGAAACTATCTTTTATTGTCAAAAGTATGGAGAAAACATGTTGACTAGAAAAGAATTTATTCTTTGTGTTACTGCTTTTCTCTTTTCCCCCAGCAAACAAATATAAACAGTATTTTTCTATGTCATGAAAGTTATATAGCATTTTTTTTAATATTTATGCTGCTGTGGAAGTTTCTTTTTGCTGGTAATTTACCAATTCATTTTCAGTATATTAACACTTCCAGAAATTTATCACTGAAATTTAACCTGTCTTCTTGACTGTGCACACATTCATTACTATTCTTATGGTTAAAAATTCATCAAGCCCAACACAAAAATAACTTTTATTCATCCGTTACTCTGACTCAGCTTCCAAACCATCTTTTCTGTAGGTACATATATAAATGTTGCTATTGCATAAGCTAAATTCATAATTTTCCTTATACTGAGGAAAGCATAGGAGTGGATTGGACCTAAAAATTTGGATACAATAACTAACAACAAATAAGGGGAAACACATAATCAATCCATAGTAACTCTGCAATCAACATCTGAAATACATTTGTGTTTTACTAACATACAATTTAGTATGAAAAAATAAAATATTTTAAATTCACATTGATACAGATGTTTTCATGTATAAACCTTTCCATGTAGTACATACTCTTAAAAAAATTTCAGCAATATATACTCTTAAATAAAAATAATGCAGACACTTAAGTTTTAACAATTCGCAACAGGACGGAAAACCAAATAATTTAGGAAGAATTCAGCTCAGTCAACATTCTTTAGCCATTTAAAGCTAAATTTCTAGTCAAAGCTACATCTATAGGCTGCCTCTGCAGTGAGTGGAGGGTGCTAGGTAGGAATCATCAGAAAGTGTTTCTTCTCAGTTATTTTACTTGTAATTTAAAAAACAGAATAACTGTTCTAAAGATATTCTGGGGATATGATTCTTACATGGGATGTCCAGGTTGACTGTACTCCTATAAATGGATCTAGTTTTATGAAAGAAATCTCTTCTAAGTGCTCTAACTATGATTTTATAAAACTGGTATCACTTGGAAGCTTGCATTGAAAAAAAAAATCAATTACCTGACATCTGAACTGGTAAATGCTGATTTAAATTTATACCCAGTTTTCCTAACCTATTAATCCAAATAAGAAGAAAAAGCATTGTGCCCTCATTTTGAATTGCTTTGAAGTGTGGACTATGAAGTCCACTTATAATACTAAATATATTTTAAAAAGGTTAAAAAAAATGACTAAGGAGATATGGAGAATATGAGAGTACATTAAAAGAGGTGTTACCATGCATTTCCATGCTGTAAATCTGCAAGTCCATGGACAATGACTACACATACAAGCAAATGAAAGCAGCTGACCACGTACCCACACACCTTGGCAGAGGTGCACTCCATACTCGTCGTCCACCACCAAGACAAATAACCTCTGAGGCTCCTTCTAAACGATATCCAGATGAACAGGAGAATGTCAGAATATCTCCAACTCCAAAATTAAATCCTACTCTGTTACCAAATTGTGGGATCCCAGGATCTTCACAAGGTTCAAGATTATACTCTAAAAACAAGAGGAAGTCAGCTTGTGTGAGAAGATGTTCTCTACCAGTCACATATGTACCCTTGCAGTCTAGTAGTTTCTGTGTATGTCCACCTGAATATCAATACAGGCATCAGATTTTAAAATAAAATTATTGTATGAATGTTGAATTGATAATTGTACTATGTCGAAAAGTCAGGCAAATTAATGCATTCACAGTGTTTTAAAGATGCATAACACAACATGATCTATCATTCTTGTAGGAGCGGTAAAATCCAGTAAATAAAACAAATTAAAATAATGGCACAACAAAAACTAAATAGTTGACACTTGAGTTCATCTGGAATTTCAGTAAATGAAATTAGACTAGTTCTGTTTCCTCTGCTCACATGACAATGTGTCTTACAGTTTACTGCCATCTTATTTATCATGTAGCACAAATGTGCCCTTTGCCTCTATATAGACACAGAGATTCACTTGCTTTGAAATTATTGTGCTTAGGAAACAATTTATATAATATAATTTTTCAATATATATTCATCAAAGTAATTTCAATTTTTTCTTTATATAAGATGCAGAAAAAACCCCAAAATAGCAACTTTTTCAGCAACCAGATATTACAGATCGTTCCTTACCAGAGAAAGAAATATTAAATCCTTCATATGATATTGAAAAATCTGAAATAAACCGCAACTGAGCCCTGAAATTTCCATAGAGACCAGCATTAATGGGTGAAGGAAGCTCTGAGCCAGTCAGACGTGCCAATGGCTGCGTGAAACTGCCATTCTCTGTTATCAGTAAGTAGTCATGATGATCCTCCAAATGAAACGTGTAGAAGGTGAACTGCACACCTATTAGAAAAAGTAGAATTAGATTATCATATCACCCTGTTAACATCCAT
Source organism: Eopsaltria australis (assembly GCA_034509425.1). NCBI lineage: Eukaryota > Metazoa > Chordata > Aves > Passeriformes > Petroicidae > Eopsaltria > Eopsaltria australis. The sequence continues at coordinate 4,086,093 of JAVTVJ010000026.1, forward strand.
GTAACTAAGACAAGGTAAAAATTCATGCATCACATTATGAATCATCATTTGGAAAATGAACATAATCCAATTTTTCTAAAAATGAGTATCTGTCCTGATTTTAGAATTAAAATATCTTTGCAGCAGGTCTTATTTTGACACCATTTTAAACTTTTGCCTTCAGCTGCAAAATATGGACATCTGATTTATAGAATTTAAAGATATATGCTTACATTTTTGTGTACAATCCAATGATCCACTATGTATATTCAAAACTACAGTTAATGGCAGAATAAAAAATGTAAACCTTATTTCTTACAATCACCAGTATCCTTGAATAGCAGCAGTGAAAGGAAAGATTATAAAATATATGATATTAAATTCTAATGGTGTGTAGAGTAGCAGCACCAAATCCACACAAAAAAAGGGAAGGTCTCCTAATAAGATGTGACATACACCAACAGTACAATTTTTTTGCCAATCATCATATATAAATCACATCTCTAGAAAGGCAGTCATCTCCTGGAACACAATAGCAATAAAAAGACTTAAAGATCAACACAGACAATTAAATCACTTCTACATTTTAACTAAGGGTTAGCCCATGATCTTTCAGTAGAATGCACAGAAAACCAAGAAAAATAAACAGAAGAATCCATGGGCTAGCTTAAGTGATTACAGATACCTCTAGTGAAACACTGTTTTCAGTTTTATCATGGAAGTTAGAAACTAATGATTCAGTCTCTTCAAATGTATCTAATGATGTAATACTTAGGATGATCCATTCATGTGATTGCAGATAACACAATAGATGAAGATTAATGACCTTTGGGTACTCTTATGGCCAGCAGATTTTTAATAGTAGACATATTTTAATCAAAAGGCAAAGAAATAGCCCTCCTGCCTACAGACCCAACACTGCATCACTTGCCCTACCCTTGCCACCACCAGCCCCAAATTTCCTAAAAAGGGTAATAAAATCCAAGCTAGATATACTCTGCTTGACTCAGCTGTCTAAAAATAGAAACATTGTGCCCTTCAGGTGTTGTAGGTTACCTTTTCTAGACCTCACATGCAGCTTTAGAAGCTCTCAGTACAATTTCCTGTTACTGTTTTTGGTTTTGTTGTTGTTTTTTTATAATATTCCTGAGGTTTTCTGAATAGCATTACACATTTATATTAATGCAACTCAATTACACCTAAGAAATACAGCGTGTATGGGTATCTGGAATGCAAGGACAATTGGTTTAAAAACCCAGTAAAGGACTTCTCAGTACAGGAAACAAAGACAAGAAATGAGACAAGTAATGAATGGTATACACACACACATAAGCTTTAATGAGCAGGATTAAATGGAGGTACAAATAAAGACCAGAATTCTTATGTTTCTGCTGGATGATAAATTAAATGTATCACTGAAATCTTAAAGTAGTTAAATCAGAACTTAGGAATTGATAATGTGGGAAAGAATTTTATCCTGGGTGTCATGAAAATTAGAAATTTGCTGTGGAGTACTTGAGGGAATTTGTGAAATTAGGTAAAACTGGAGAAGACATTTTTGTTTTAAATGGTAGTCAGAGACCTCAAAACTATTTGTGAGATGTTTTGGGCCAAAGGAAGATAAGGGAAGAGATCATGTTCAGTAAGAGTGAAAAGGGTGTGGGAAAAGAGAGATGGCTAAGGCTCTAATGCCTGCACCCAACCAGTGCAGCCAGTTCTCTATTATTTTAAAACTCTATTCCTGACTACTGTGTCAATGTGTCTTCTGTCCAGAGTGTGAGCACATGGGTGACCATTAGTGAACACTAGTATGGACTGTCTGGGGAGCAGGATGAGATCAGGGGACAACTGGAAAAAGGGCCATTGGTCACAGACCAGGCAGCACCTAGTAGGAGTAGAATCTGGAGTCCAGCTCCCGGGTCAGAATATGGAAGGTTGGAGGAGCACATGCAGGTGCATGTGTGTGTCACTTCTAACAAACTCCTTTTTCCCTCAACCTGGATGGAGAAATACGATTTGGTTGCCTGTTGTGTGTATGTCTGTTTCAATGCTGCTGTGTTTCTATGTGGGCCAATAAGACACTTGCCTCTGTCCTTGTTAATCTGTGTGACCAACCATTTATATTGGCATCTTTGGAGTACATGCTTGATCTTGCCATCAGCTGGACATACAGATGGGAGCAGTCAGAGAAAAAACCTGGACCTTGGAGACCTCTATCTTTTACTTCCCTTTAAAGAGACTGAAGAACCATTCAGCTTTTTCAAGTAGATACCTCCATCTCTTCTTAAAACTCTGTGCACAGGACATACTCCCTCTGGATCCAGAAAAACACATCCTTCCTTACTTACTATCAAGGATATAGAAATTACTGGAGGGGATTTTATTTTATGCTTATTATAAAAAATAACCCAAAATACATATTCTGGCATTTAAAAATTATGAATTTACTACTTACATAAGCAAAGCCATTCATCTATGTTGATCATCCTTTTTATTCTCCCAGTTTGTGTGAAAATAAATTGGCAAAAATCATACATAGAATTCTGGAACTGAGATTTGGTTGCATATCTTTTGAACTAATGTACATAAATTTAGCTTTGTAATTAATAAATTCTTAAATGTCTGGGTTTTTTTTTAACTTACTCCATATAGGACACAGCATTGATTTGACATGAAAAGAGCTTTTAAAAAATCCCATGTGATATATATACAGAATAAGACCAAAATTCACCTCATATTTGTTGCATCTACTGCACTCCAAATTAATTTTGGCCCTTTTTATGCATGCATGTATACTGAAAAACAAAATCCAATATGTCAAAGAAAATTTTATGGTAGTAACCCAAAATAATGAAATTCCTGTGAATCACAGCTGAGCTTCACTGAGTATTGTTCAAACATCAGACTCAAGGTTTAACTCAAGGGAATGTTTCAATCAATTTTCCAGATTGCCATGACACTTCTTAGCAAAACCCCAAGGTATATTCCAGCAGTAACTGTACAATTTCGTTTTCTTCAGAAAATATTCTAATCACATTAATATATGCTGTGTGACAGATTGTGTCTTCTGGGGAAGAATTTTAAAAGATATGTTCAGGTAGATTCCTTCTCATTCTGCCTCACATGTGCCTTTCTTTATAAGGGGAATATTTAAAATCTGAAATGAAGATTGGAAGACATAACAGTGTAAAATGTCACTTCTCTATGTTACAATACAGACTGTTGGGGGATGGGTTAATTAACTGATCTCATAAGGGATCTTTTATACATACCACTGATATTCCATGAATTTCATTTCACCATAAATTGCATTCTAATCACAGACAAAATGCAGTAATTATTGCCAACAGGTGTTTCCTTTTCATAACAGTAATTAATAGATGTATTAGCTATATTTAAAAAAAATGTTTCATTATCTAGTTAACATTTTTTTGAAAAACTGAAAGAAAATTATATCAAATTGTAATGGACACTCAAAAATCATAATGCTGGTCCACAAGAACACAAATGAAAAATTAATTCTAAAACTTTAAATAAAATTGAAGAGTAAAATTAAAAACACATATATTTATATTTTAATATTGTTAGTCAAAACAGTATATACAAACACAGAAACTGCTTTTCCTAGCAATACAACATATACAGACATAAAATATACATAATAAATAAATCTATGATTTTAATTATCTGTTAGCATGTAATACTAGTATGAAGTTGTAACAAAAAGATGTGTGTATAAGAAAGTACCTCACAGTGTTCTGGAGCTACAAGTTATATACTTTTTCTTGGCAGTCTGAGATAAAACTACAAAACTTTGTGGGGAAAAAAACCCAAAATAGTCTAAGGTAAAAATCATCTCACAAGTTAGTAGCCAGTAGAAGATACTCTTTGAGTTACTGAAGTTGAAATTATACTAGCCATGAAATACAGCAGAAAATGAGATATCCAGAACAACGTTTATTTCTCCCTCTCATTAAAATAACCCATTTATGTGTATGGGATTAATTTTTCTAAATGGTAACTATGTAAAAATTAGTCACTCAGTCTCCCCACAGACACTTTGTGTGGGGACTATATTAACCCCCTGAACATTAGATGATAAACAGGTGCCCTCAGAGGATAGTTCATATCATTTGCTTTAGATACCTTTTCAAGGTGCAATGACTCATATCCTGAAGATATATGCATTTTTCCATTAAATACAGCAGTGTCCTAATTGACTAGCTCACTGTGACATAGAACTTTACTGTTAGAAATTTAAATTAAGTGAGCCTGTGACTTATTGTCATAAAAGGAAAGATATCTTCCTCATGCAGTACAACAGAAAGAGCTTAAAGAATTAAGTCTTTTGCCTACAAGTATAAAGTATGAGGCTTTCATACACTATTTCCTACTCAGAGCAAATACCCACTCTACAATTTTTTCCAGCAGCTTTTTGAGCAGCATAAATCAAAATGTCCAAGTCAAATTGTGACATTGCATTCATATTTAATGTTTTTCCTTAATAAAATTTCCATACAATAGTATAAAACCTACAGAATCATAGGTCATTTAGGTTGGAAAAGACCTCTAAAATCATGGAGTCCAACCACTAATCAAGCACTGCCAAGTCCACCACTAAACCATGTCCTTAAGTGCCACATTTATGTGTTTTTAAAATAGCTCTAGGGATGTCACTTGCCTGGGCAGCTTGTTTCAATGCTTGATAACTCCTTCCATGAAGAAATCTTCTCCTAATGTCCAATCTTTGGACATGCTCCAGCACCTCAACATACTGAGGGGCCCAGAACTGGATACAGGACCACCAGTGCTGAGTACAGAGATCCAATCACTGCCCTGGTCCTGCTGGCCACACCATTTCTGATACAGACCAGGATGCCACTGGTCTTTTTGGCCACCTGGGCTCACTGCTGGATCATGTTCAGCTGCTGTCAACCAGCACCCTCAGGCCTTTTTCCACTGAGCAGCTTTCCAGCCACTCTGCCCCAAGACTGTAACATTGCATGACATTGAATCAAACAAGAATGTGAGTCTATAAATATGTTTGCATATATGTATCAGTGTATATGTGCTTATAAATATCCTTATTTGTACTATTATGTCTTCCCCTGTATATTTTATTTCTGCAAATTTGTTTTCTCAGGACTCTCATTATATGTGGTGGGTTAACAACCTCATGTAAAATGTTATGACATTGAGAATTCCAGCTTTTATTTATCCCAACTTTTAAGTACTTCTCTAGCTGAGGTTTTAAGAAGAAACATAAATCACAAAAGAGCTACTTCTTTTTCTAAAAAAGAAAAGAAAAAAACGCACAACCAGAGCCTCCCAAGTACTTTTCTTCACAATTCCATTTTTAATGTAAGAAAAATGAGTGTTGATAAAATGTCTTCCAAGAATCCTGAAAAATCTGGCTTAATCTGACCTCATTTTTACTGTAGAACTCACATCACTTTCTGTCATGTATTACTCCATGAAGCTAAACTCTCTGCTATTCCATCTCTGCTACTTGCCTTCAATTCTCAGATTATAAAGCTTGTGCTGTTATCCAATGGCTTCTCAGACAGAGTGCAAGATAAATGACTACAGGCCTAACAGCTTCTTTACACTTTCTATTAGTCTTTCTTGCTTATCCAGAAAAAAAAAAAAAGATGCACAGTCCCTTTTATTCCCACAACTCTAAAAGCCATGTATCATACCTGGAGGTAACAAGGGCAAATTTAGCATGTGATGTAGCAGCAGTGAGGTCAGGAGGCTTTTCCACTGAGGATATTTAGAATCAAATTACATTGACACAAAGACATCACTTGGTAATAAGAGAGACTATGGAACAGCTGGAGCAATAATTTTGAGAGATACACTTTGCCACTTTAACGCTTTAAGGAGTTTTAAATGGGACAACCAGTCAGAGTGATTTAACATCTGGATGAGGAACTATCCCACTATTTGTACAAAATAGAATAAGGGGATCACAGATCAGCACGATTCTCTGTATCTGAAGTCTTATTTTTATGTTGTCAATAACTCTTTCTTAGAGGAATACATCATCAGCACACTTTGTCACATTTTTCATGCCCTCACAGGAAACATTGATGAAATTCAGAATTGAACTTGTCTTCCTTCTCCCTTTCATCTCTTTTTCTGTATTCTTTCCAGTGTTACAATATAATTCTCCTTTTTGTGTTCTTACCAGCTTACCCTCTTTGTGTCCAATTACTCTTATGACATCTCTGTCTCCGTCCCTGAACATTAAATCTTATACCTCTCTAGCTCTTTCCACCCATAGTACAAGAGTAATATGCAGTCACTCCCATATTTAATATAAAATACTGACAAAAACCTAAAACTATGATCCATCTTGTCTAGTACCAAAACCTTTCATTTGAAAGCAACTAGGACACATTATTTCTAGGAAACTTTGCTACCTGGAAATACCAGCTTCTATTTGTGTCCTAAGCATTATATAACCTCTCAGAAAAGAGTTAAAATCAGTATTACATCTTTTTACTGAAATCTACCTTCAAGAAATAGCCACATCTTCCCTAAAAGCCTCCTGTCCTTCAGCTTCTGTGATCAGTCATTATATTATTCTTTCTCATTGACTTTTCATTCTGTGAGAAGTATAAGTGCCTAGTCCACTTCTGAAATTCTAGGAGTTGGTACAAGAAAATTAAACAAATCCAAAAATCAGCAATTCAAATCCAAGTGCTTTGGTGGTAACCTAGGTCTACTTGTAGAGCAGAGAATACTGGACTTGTGTATTAAAAAAAAAAAAAAAAGGTGGAAAAAGATAAAAATATTTATTTACCTTTTCCATGGGTGACATCCACAGTCCATGTGCAATTCAGTGAATTTGGATATAGATCAGGGTAACCTGGGGATAAAATTGTTCCACTAGGTCCTCTAACATCTCCACCACATAAAGCTAGAAACAAAGATTAAATTAAATTACAGCTTGAATAAATGCAAAACACAAAAATTTAGTCATTACAACACTGGCAAAAATTTATAGTTCAATGATTTTCTATTCCAGGGTTTATGAAATACAACATTAATCAAGTAATTTTTAGTAAGGAAGAGTCTTGCATGTTAGAATTATCATATATCAATAACCGTTATTAAAATTCAGTACCAAGTTATTACATCAGAGTTCTCTGAATATAGATTACTTCAGAAGGGCATACATTATAAAACAAATAAGTAGTTTTATTTTTTTCCTCAAGGTTAAAAGCATCTATTCCTTTTATTTTCCTTAGCTTAATTATATACATTGCCAAAATTATTTTGTAGAAGTATTTTAGAATAAAGAAAAACAGTGAACTGCTGTCACCAGTTTCAGGTCAAATAATCTAGACCATTCTACTAGAGTTGATTGCAGTTCTCCATAAGAGCAATCCTTCCAAAGTAATTAACACAAATTCTTTAGCAGATGTTAAAGGTCTTGAAAGGCAGGTTTTCAGAGAGGTAAATGGCAGCTACTTGTCTGTAACTCCAGTCGATACAAATATCAAACATTCTTCTTGTTTATAAGCTGTCCCTCACCTATTTCTTGCTCATGTCTGTGCTTCCTGCCTCTGCTGCCACAGCAATGAGGGTGAGGGAAGGAGCCTGTCACAGGTTGGAGGAGCAATGCCTCTTTCTAAGGGCTGCTGCCCCACCTGCACTAGCTGGCTGAACCTGCTCCTGCCCCTCCTGTAACATCAGTAGCAAGTCTAATGCAGAACTCAGCAGTGTGACTTATAAAGGGGGGAGAAGTTTGGCCTTTCAGTATGTGCTCAAACATCTACATACCCCAGGAGAAAGGTGCTGTGGGTAATTGGCTGTATCATGCTGTTTCTTCTGCTGTGTCTTGATATTTATGCTACTTACGGCAATTTCTACTATACAGTAATGGAGTAAAGGAAGGAACTTATACCCATTATTCCTTTTAATGTCACATATTTGAGAATGACTATATTGACATGCCACAATTTTCTGCTTGTAGATGTAAATTCATAACTGCTTTGAGGACACAGCAGACAGAGAATCAAGAGAATATCCAGAATGTACCTTCAATGTCACTCTGTACCTAAGCAGACATTTGTTTCAATGAAATACATGCATTTTCTAGACCTTTCAGCAGCACCATGGAATGTTTTCATAAATATCAGGTTTTTTTTATAATGAGGTTATGGCACTGAGTACCATCACTGTGTTCAGGGCACTAAAAGAAGTATACATTTAATACACTTTTTTGATAAGTCAGAAATAGAATTTCATCCTGTATCCTAGGATGAAGACTTCCCTATCTTGCCTAGCTAAAATTTGTTTGACCATTCTAACTAACTATATTTCTGTTTTAAACATGCTTACTTGTCTGGATAGCCTCATGATTGCTTTGTATGTGCTATTTCTCCTGCCAACTTTCTAGCCTTTGTTGGCCTAGTTGCAAGATGGAAATTTGAAAATCCAGTACCATAGGCTGAAATAAGATATTCTAGGATCACAATTGCCCAATCTCTTCATTGTTGCCACAGGCAAATAACCTCCTTCCATATTAATTTTCCTCCTCACTTCTCTGATGAAGAGACAGTGAAGGCAAATACTGCCCCTTATCATCTGATCTTGCTATATTTAGACATTAGCAAAACACAATCAGGGCTGTGACAGCATGTTATTGGAGCTCCTGATGGTAACTATCTACTTCATCCATTAAATAAAAAAATACAGTCAGTTTTTATAATCATGGGATGTAGACCAAACAAATAATATATTTTACAGGGAGTGTTTGGAAAATCTTCCAGGAATGCAAAAAAGTGACAAAACATCTATGGCATGCCATCAGGCCCTCAGTGTAACTCTATGAAGGCTAGCAGATGGCAGAAAAAAGCATCAGGGGACCAGCCTTTTAGAAAATAAAGCCAAGCTGACAAATCTGAAATAGTAGATGTGCAACTGGCCCTGATAAGATGGCTAACAGCCCAAGCATGTAATATCACCACTAACATCTGACTTTGAAAAACAGAGTGCAAAGGAAAAATAGGAGCACATAAAAATAACAGCAAAGGGTAAACACACATATTTCCAAATTCTACCTTTCTTTATCTGATTATACAGATTCTACCTTTCATTTTATCTGTTTATACAGAGATGGAAGCTAGGAAAGAGTAAAAGCAGAATGAATACTTGAGGAAATAACTGAAGCACTATTTTTTATTCCTAATGTGGAAAATGGAATATTATATTAACATATTAATTAAAAATTTCTTTTTTTGTGCAGTCAGAGAAGCTGAATCATGACATGCCTGCATTACTGTTTTCCAAATAGTGAGAATCAAAATAAAAAGAAAATTTAAAAAAACCCCTAAACTAAACACAAAACAACAGCAACAACAACAAGAACAAAAAGCAAAGACAACAAAATAGAAAAGTGACTGTATGAAGTGCAGATAGGTACCTGGAAGTATAGTATAGAGTACCTCTACAACACTGTGGTGATCAGAAATGATGAAGCAATTTAAGAAGAAAGTTTTCGATAACAATGAATGAAGATTCCAATTTAATAGTGGAGTTTTGTGACTACATCAGATGTTCAGCTGTAATAAATTCTTACACTATTGGGTTAATTACTTGCACTTTCTTTTGTTGCAACTGCATTCATTTTGTTCAGTAACACGACCAATCACAAAAAAAAAAAAAAAAAAAAAAGTGACAGCAAGCAAGCCTGGCTTAGAAAATGGTCCAATATATATTTTTGAAATAATTTTTGGCCCAAACAATTTCAGAACCTTTAGTTAGGCTCCTCATGTCTCACTGGGAGACATGCAGGCCATGCTTCATCCCTAAAATACATGAATAATTGTAATAAAAACACTTGACTTCTGTCATTCATAGCAAAGTTCCACTTCAGGCCACATTTCATGCTACTATAAAACTGTTATAGGAACTCAGTCTTTCAATACTAGAAATAGCCTTGTAATTTCCAGCTTAAATTTATTCATAGTCTATTTTTACCCATTTGATCTTCTGCTAAACTGTCGTTATGTTCTATTCCCTCTTGGGGTCTCGCTTGGGAAGGCTAGCAAAACACATAAGAATCTATGATTTTGGACCAGTAAAAAGACAGGTTTTTAATCTACTTCAATAAGATGTTTTCCATCTCTATGACCCCTGCATTAACAGTTGCAAGTATTTAGCTGGCTTGTCACAGCAGCTATGCTACAGAAACATATTTCTAGGACACTTCACATTAGATTATGACATGTTTGTTCATGTTTGTTTATTTTTTCCATTTTATTCTCACATGCCCTCTGTTCTGGTTTTAACATATATTTTACTGTAAAAGTCAGTTTGTATATTCTCTTCCTGCTGGGGTCATCCTGTATAGCTGGCTTAACACTTATTCACAGAAAACCCTCTTAAATTTTGCTTTTTATAAACTCAACAACTACTAATTATGTTTCTTGCCACCTGAAGTCTACAAATACAATTTCCTATCTATTTAAAATTAATTTGTTTTGATGTAACATAAGTCAGTCTCAGAGTTATGAAGAGTATAGCAATGTGAAATGTCAAGACATCTGGATATGAGAGGAAGAGGGTCCCCATATCCAAAAAGGACAGAAAATTTGAAGAAAATGTATGAGTTATTTAGTAAATCAGAAGAAAATAATACATATATATATAAATAGATACAGATATCTATAAATGTATTTTTCAATGTATTCAACATAGAGTGTTCACTAGTAATTCACTTAAAAATACCCCAGTATTTTACTTTTTTAGCCTGGTTGGAGATGGTGACATATGTGAAATTAGCATTTTTTCACATTTTCAAATAGTATTACCTATTATTTTCTCATGTAAAGATTTTTCAAGGGTCTAGCCATAGATGACCAACTACAACACATAACATACAATGATGTATCTCAATTTTTTCAGGAAAGATAAAATACTCTTAAGAAGAAAAGCTTCCAGAAAAAACCCAACATTTTTCCATAAGTTCAGTTTGTTGTAAATACAAAGAATTGAAAACTATTTGGTTTTCAGAGGTAATGGGAAAAGAAAACACATTTGTAATTGATTAGTAATAACAATTAGCTTTAGATTTTAAACATAATCCAAGAAGACTAATAATATATGCTAGTTTAGAAAGAACGGCAGAGAAAAAAAAGAGAAAAATCTATTTATATGGAAATATGTTTGTGTATATATAAGTCTAAATACAAATATATATGTGCACAAACACACAGAGGCCTCATTACATTCATTTGCTTAATTGACTCTAACTTCCAACTAAAAATGTAATTCTGAAATGATTTTCATTTATTGTGTAATTGGATAATAAAAGTGGCATATAAAATAGAGTTTAAAATAATTGAAACAGTGAATTAGAGTTTGAATCTTATATAATGTGCTTCATAGACCAAGAAACTTCAGCATTTGTCTTCCCTAATTATAGAAAATGTAATGTATCTTCAAATAGGGTGTAGTTCAGTAGGGGTAAATAAATTAAGAATATGGACATCAAGTTAACATATTCAGCTTCAAGAAAGAAACCTTGGACTTGAGTTATATTACACAAGAGATTAATTTAATATAAACTAGTCTAGCCTAGATTACTCACAATATAAACTTGCATTTTGACCTTCTCATTTAAATCGAAAACAGACCAGACATGCTCTCCATTTCCAATTCTGCCCTCTACCACACTGAGTATTTAAAGCAGGTTTTTTAACAGCTGTGTTTTAATGGAATTATTATTTTAATTTTAGAGATGTCAGCAGAAAGGACAGAACACCTCTGCATTATTCCCTGAATATGTTCCTCATGTACTGCATAAGTTAAATTTGCTAATTCATTTGGACATCTAGGGGTTTCTAATGTAAACATTAAAGGTTTTTTATCTTGCTTGAGTTATTTTCATTCTATTTATTAATTTTCTTAAGTAAATGAAGATCAGATGGAATGACAATATTTATTTTTAATTCAAATAATGAGTAAGAATTATCAATTAGCATTCAATTTCATGTTATGATGAAGGGAATAAAGAGCACTTTACACTCTTAACTAGATATCTAACTTTTAAATTCATTTTCCTGTAATTTTTGATGGGGTTACTACAATAATTGGTATACTGGGTAGAATAGGGTTCCTTACATATGTTCAAAGCTTAAAAGCAAAATTCTCTTCTAGTATTCATATAGAAAGGACATTATAAGACATAATTTGGTTTTTTTAGTTAAGCACTGGGTGGTGATTACATTTAAGAAATTCAGGGCTTTTCAGATATATAGGCAAACAGTGAATCATATGTAGTTAGTAGATGGGAATGGTATAAATGTAATACAAGCAGCATTTCCTCAGCAAAGCTCATAACCATCTATTTTAGCTCCTTTTTTGTGATGTTTATCTGTGCAACATCAAACACATCATGAAAAATTTAGTTTACACTCCTTCAAAGAATAGAATTTCAGTCAACACCATGTTCTACTTTGAGGAGGAACCTGCTTTAAGAAGTCTAGATTTTTTCCTTTCATAGTCACTTCTCCGAACAGCATGCACTCGTGAGTTGCCATGATTTGCACAATTATCATGGTCTGTCTTCAGATCACTACATGATGTAATTATAAAAAAAGAGATGCAATTATCAAAAAAGGACTCGTGTCCTCAGAAAACATCAGAGTAACGTTCTGAATGTGCAGTAATAGTGACTGATGTTTATATTAGTGGTATGATTAATACAAGCCCATATTTTCTTTATGCGAAGAACAGCCCATTTAGAAAATGCCCTTTTTTCCCCGGGGTGCAAGGACTCTGGATTGTTCTAAAAAACATTCCACCAGAGAAGAACTTCAGCAATGAAATTAAAATTATATCAACCATAAACTGATTAAATTTAGTAGAAAAATGTACTCAATCCTACCTTTACAGCATATTTATTGAATGGACAATTGCCATTTAGCAATGTGCTCTGGAGAAAAAGAAATTTCATTTACCTAATGAACTGTATGCTAGTTCAGCATCTTTAAAAAGAAATTTATCACAATATGTAATTTTATTTCACAACAGAGCACAGTATTTATAGGGAGTGTGCTTATACTGTTTGTTTTACATGGTTACTATCTAATGCCTATCACCATGAGAAAACACATCTTAGTTTTATGGTCTATTCAGCAAAATATAGTCCCCCTGACTGCAAACTGTGGGAACCCTGCAATTCTTAATTGCAAGAACCTGAGATGTAGAATCTTTTAGAAAATGGGCCTGCAGAATTACAGAGGGCCATTTCCAGCAAAGTGATTATTCATGCCCCTTTCTACTACCACAGACTTTGAGTATTATCATATACTGACACTTTCAACTTACTGAAATACAAAAACCCAAAACATTTCATAACTAAATAATCTGAAGGCCAAGGAAGTCCCTACTATTTTCTAAAGAAAGTAATTCCCCCAAGACAGTAATGCTGTGGGAATGTATAGTCCTCCGTGTGGCAAATCACACGATTCAGTGAGCTTCTTCATCAGTCTTCATTCACATTTTTCTTTCAAAATGAGTGTCCTGAGACACTAAAAACTAGAAAAATACAATATCATGTACATTCTGTAGCTCACAGAAGCTCAGGAGACTTTCTCTGGTTAAATATTACCCTAGAATTAAATGGTTGTTTTATTCCTAAACACATTTTTAACATCAAAAACACGTACCACAATCCAAGGAGAGGAATTTTTTTAAGAAGTAAACTTCTCAGATAATGTAACTGAATGAACATTACAATCTGCTTTCTTAATATTACACATAATTGATATGACCCCAACTGGGAAAACATTAAAATTAACAATTCAAATTATTTGAAAATATATAATTAAATATTTTCATATTTAATGATATTGTGGAGACCTGTTACTCGATCCCACTTTTGCCTGGCTTAATAATCACCAGATATAACGTGGCCCTAATAAATTCCCACAAGGGTTGACAGGTGTCAAGTTCTGGTAACTCTAGTAAGAGTGATGATCATGAAACAGGAGAAAATGCAGTTTTTGAGTCAGGTACAAATGAACATCATGTTTTATATGTCAGCAATCTGTGTCCACAGATGGATACCCAAACACAAATATTTTTAGGCTGTAATAAGTGCTTTACAACCAGATATACATAACATTTGCAATAAGTTGGCTCACAGTTACATAAATTCAGATAGACATACCTTCAGTAATCTGTAGGATTAAATAACTACATATCATTCTCTGCTTTTATGATTATATGTCTCATCACAGATATATATGACATTTGTTTCCTCCAACTCATTTTGACTAATAACAGTTTGGCAAAACTTGTATATTTTAAAGTACTCTGTATTAAATCTATTCATCCTTACCATCACAAGTTGGGAGTGGGTGACTCCACCAGTGATTTTTTTCACATAGTAAAGGCTCCTCATGACTCAGCCTATAGCCTGGATCACAGCTAAATGAGACAGTGGAACCTATAGAGAAGTCATGTCCATAACGACGTCCATGCACTGGGATGCCAGGATCCAAGCAAGAGTAAGTATTAACAGTTACACCTAGATTAAAAAAAAAAAAAAAGGAAAAGAAAATAGTTAAATAAAGAACCTATAGATTTTTAAAAATTAATTTAAGTAATTAGTTGTGATGTGAGTTGAGGTGAAGGCTTCATTATCACACATTTACAATGAATTGTCTTCTCTCTATTCTTCTCTGTGTTACCATTTTAAGATACTATGGACCACAACTTGAATCCTGCCACTGTTGCAAAGAAAAAAATGAGAAGTATCCCATAATTTACAGGATAGTTAGTTTGATCCTGTCTCAGTAACATCAAATGATTTTGTACCTGATGCTGATATTAAAAAGCTTTGATGATCACTCAAAATTCTGATTTTCAGCCTTTCTTTTTTCCTGATCAAAATTTGTTAGTATCACTGAATTTGTTTTAATTTCTTTTGATACTGATATTTTAAATATTTATATGGATCAATTATTTACACAAATCACACTTACACCTAGTGTTATTTGATATGTAAGACATTGAGAAGATTAAGAATAGCAGAAAAGAGTAAAGAGAAGTTGACTTGATAAAGGAATTTCAATGTGTGCTAAAAATTAAAACCTTCTAGATTATTTCCCAGTGAGATATTCATATCTAAAGCTCATATAAAGAAGTTCATTATAAAATAGTAATGAAAAAACCCAACCCTCTATGAATAATACTGAAGTTAGCAAATTATTAGAAGTATTCAGTGCAAGATTTTTTATGGGTGCCATTCCTTTTATTCTTACACAGAAGTAGTAAAAAATCCTTCCTTACAAAGAAATTCAGTGTGCAAAGATATAATTAGCATAAAAGTTAAGAACATATGAAAGATCTTAGCTTTCAATACAATATTGGAAGGGAGAAGAAATGATGAATAGTTGAATAGGAGACTAGTGATCCTTATTATTAGTATTCCCAAAAAGAAAAATAGAATTGGATTGTACTGGATAATATGAGAAACCAGTAAGAATTAAGCAGAAATAAAATTAATACTAGACTGCAGTGTATGAACGGGGGCTATTAAACAGAAAAAAAAGTACTAAAAATTGTTTCTTTTTTGTATAAATGGTAAGAATATGTATTTTCCATGCTCTCTGATAGTATAAATTTGGCTTTTATTCTCCACTAGTGTAGAGAACGGTGAGGTGGGAATCAATTTTACAAAATATGGGATTTTATAATGAAATTCAAGAATTTATTTGTAAAGAAATTTCAGATTTAATTTCCAACTTTATTTAATTGAAACTGTTTATTATTTGTGATAACTGCAGATTTCCTCTCTTTGGGGTTCACATTCCCAAAGTGTAATTTCTACCATTAACATTATTCAGTACTTCTGCAAATTTAGTGGTCTCTGCTGACAATCTTAATCTAGTTTTCCTGATTTGTTAAGATAGCCTTCTTTCAAACTTCAGAATGGATGAGAACTTAACAAAATCATCACTTGTTCATAATGCAGAAGATGATGCAAATGGAAGTTTGTGGGTGAATCCTAGTACACTTAATAATTTTGGTATAATAACAGGTTTTTTTTTTTAATAAACAGCCTGAACTTAACATTCACTGGAGTTCAAATCAATCCAAATTTTATCTGGCAACATCAACTCCATTCATATTGTTTTTAATATCCTTATAGTGGTGAGGAATAGTGAAAGTTGTAAAAAAAAAGTAAAAAATTAAGAACATTTGAGAATATTCTGGTGGTAATGCCAACAATAGAAGTACAAACAATGTGCTTATGACCTTTACTAAGCAAATAAGATAGTGATTGCAGTAAAAATATTATTTCTCATATAAGTAGGAATTATTACAACAGAAGTTATATTTAGAAAGACAAAAGGTAGATTGAATTATAATATTTCAACATAGGAATTTTAATAATTCATAAAGTACAAAATGTTACAGATGCTTTCTGCAGCACAGTTTCTATGACTATAATAAGGACAAAAGAGTATTTATATGTCAGAAAAAAATCATATAGGCAGGTTTTTGGAACCCTGAAAATCCTCCACCTTCAGTTAGAGCTGCAGATACATCAATCAGAACACTAATACAGTTATTTTCTTAGATTTTCATCATCATCCTGATCTCGTGCTGTTTTACACCCACAAAAATGCATTGTACAAAATATAAGAATATTAAGACATAAAAGCAGCCTCCAGAAGAAAGACATTTGGTTCTCGTTCTCATCTTTTGATTCTTAAAGCACAGAGCAGTACATCAATGACATTAAATATAAATAAAATCAGTGGTCATGCCTTTTGCAGTCTAACGTTACTAAATCTTTCTCAGATTGGGAAATAACAGGAATTTACCCAAGATGACATATGTACATGACTAAGGTGAGCATTGAGGAGGAGAAGAAATCAAATAATACAACACAGAGTTACTTACTTTCATAGTGAATTTTGAATCCGTTGTTAGAACGACTGTTATCAGTTGTAAAGAGAAGATACATGAAATTGCTACTGCTAAACAGAAACTGTGGGACTTGTGTACCATTGTAAGATCCCAGAAGTGGAGATAATAGGTTTGGTCCATCATGAACTTCCAAAACATCATAATTGAGTTCAGTCTGAAATCTGGAATTGCAGAAACACACAGAGGCATTTAAAAAAATTCAATAAACCCATACTTTTAAACTATGAACCTTTCCTGATATTTTTTCTTCACAAATCTATTTTTCAATATCAATGCAATAACATTAATTATCCTATATAATTTATACAGTAAAAAAATTTCAGGTTAGTTCCTTAGAAAAATGAGAAATAAATTTAAACTCCTTGAGCTGGTTTGTATAGCAGGAAACAAAAGCCAGAAACAGTTTGTTAATAAAGACTAATATTACTTGCATATGCTATTTTATAACACAAAATTCTATTTCTTTTTTGAATAATTAATCAAATTATATGGAGGGTGTGTTGAAGCATTTGGCAGAAATATCATCAAGGTACTTTGTATCATCAAGGGCTCGTACATTTGAGTTCCTACCTTACGATCTTCTATAAGCAGGGATAGAATTACTTGACTCTTGACTCCAGTGGCTTAATGCCAGCTGAGACACAGTCTAAAGCAGTGACAGAAGTTATGGGAAAAAAACCCACAACTAAAAATCCTTTCTAGAAAGCACTAGAAAATAAAATGCCTGTTTAAATACAGCATGTGTGCTCTCCCTGGCAAGGAAAAGCTGAGTGTGATAGTGCTGCTAGATATCTCCTGGCTTGTCTTGTTTTAGATGGTATCAGCAATTCCAAACAGCTGTTTGGTATTTTGACAGTGGTTTATCTCTTTCTTGCTATGACAGGCTTTAGATCAATCACCACTTTATAATGGATTCTGATGGATTACTGAAAAACCTTTTCAGAATTAAAAAGCAACAATTAACAGCAGGATCTTACAAGGACCCCTAGATAGTCTTAATTCTTGCCCTGATTTACTTAAGACACCTAATTCAGCTTTGTGAAATCCACTCAAAGAACTGCGTGAGTAAAGCCAATGTACTGAGCAACTCGATATTTCAGTATTTATGTCCCATGAGTCTGAGGCTAAAGATCTAAAGGAGTCTGGCAAAAGACAAGAAGACAAATTAAACCTACAAAACATGTGTTTTCTTTTATTGATGTTCTGCTCCCACTAAATAATGTATAAAAGAGCACAGAACTAAAGTAACAGGGAGTTACAGAAATGAAGTGTGATAATCCTAGAAGCAGGAAAACTGAAAATTTTGGGTTTTGTCAGTTCCCACATGAACTCACAATGCTGCTGAAAAGCTACTAGGCAATAAATTGCTCTTTCCAATACTTTCTTTTTTTTTCCCAGCAATCCATACAACACAGCAGAAATCTTGGAAACAGATCATTTAGTCTTGCTCAGCTTTCTTAGCACCTACATCAAAGCATGCTTGAGACAGAAGGCGAAAAAAGCCATGAATCTTGTAAATGTAATGCAACTATCAGGCCACTCAAGTCAAGTTGAAATTAGGGTGAATCTCCAAAGACATAAAGGAAATCCTCTCAAAACTACTATATGGACCACCACAAACAACAGAAAAATATGAAGATTAAAAAAATCAATAATCACCCATGAAAGAAAATGTAAGAACCATTTTTAAGTGAGATGAATTAAAACAAATTTGAAGAGGGGATTATGTTCAATGCTTTTGCTTGGTCATTTGGCTCAAAAACTGGTCAATTTAAATTTAATGTATAAATCTCATGCTTATATCAGTTTTTCCTTCAACATCTTTTCTCTTGACATTCAATGTATCTGCTACATTTACATACTTTTTTCTTTCTGGTGTGAGAAAACAGTAGGGGCTTTCAGGAAATGGAATAAGAAATACCCTGTGCTCATGGACCTTTCCAATGTTCCTTCCTACTTAACTGATCACTATTGTTGAATTAACCTGGATGTCTTCATTGCTATGTGATGTCTAATCTCATGGAGGACTCACAAGCAGACAGGAGTGAAACAAGTTTTAACACAGGAGATGCCACATACAGTTTTTTTAAAAGGCCTTATTTGAATAGATAAAGGTGCCTGAATATTTGTAACACACATCTTTGTTTCTAAGAGACACCCTTATCAACTCAATGCAGTGTCAGGATTTCCTGCTGCACAGTATATGCTCAATAGACAATCGTGACGAGTACTCCAATCAGTACTTTGCTATCAGCGTCTCTCACATTTAAATACTCATAATTAGGCTTCATGATAAACACTTCATTACAATGAAGAATGGCATTGCCATTTCTCACTTCTGTCGTTTCAATTGAGCCTAAAAAGATACTGATTTATAACAAAATATCAACAGATTATCTACCTTAGTTATGCTTGTAGAACAGGAATAAACTTTTCAAAAAATACATGCGCAATCATATAAGAATTTATGGAAAAGTTATTTTTTGCATGCCAAAAGCACAAAAGTTAATAGTTATTTTTATTTGCTTTGTCTGTAGATCTCCTTTTCTCATGTCTCTGTCTCCTTAGCACAGGAACACTTTAGCAAACAGTCATGGAATGGAGTACCTTGCTCCTATCCAATGTTGTGAGAGAAGATATAGGAAGATAGGAAGATTAAAAGGAAACTACCCTGCAAGTGGGAAACTTAGAAAACCAAAAATTATTTAAAAGTTATAGACATGTACTATAAATATTTTTCCCTGACCAAGAAATTAAAAATCTTTCAAATAACCACTTATATTGTGAAAGTTTAGGTATTTGTACCAATAAAGGCTAGAAAAAGTATGTGTGTTTTTCAGGACAAAGTTGAAAGGCAAAATATGAAGGGTCTTTTTAATAGCATAGGAATGTCATTTGGCTACAGTTTTAAAATTGTGTATTTCAAAAATAATTATCCTTTTTTCATAAGAAGGTGCAGCTGAAAATTTGCAAGCAGAAGCAGCAGAACAAGGGTAGCCAAGACTAAAATTAGTCTTCAATAAGCTAATGTATTAATTACTTAGAAAGCAAATTTAAACCGTGTGAAAAATAATAGTCTAAGTAAAAAATATAACAGTAGTTTAGAAAATGTTTTCTTTCATTACACTATAAAGTTTTATTTCATCATTTGATTTACAGAATAACTTCTTCTTTGCTCCAGACATGTAACTATATATATCTCAGTGCATCTGTGTGAACATACATAGATGTATTTTTGAGTGTACTTCTGCACACAGATACATAAGAGTACACGTTCATCTGCGAGTAGGGCCCCTCTGGATTGCTGCATCTGAGCAATATGCATAGCAGACCAATTCCTGACAAGTGACAAGAGTGTCAAAAATGAGCAGCAACAGGAAAAAAAAAGTGTCATAAAGAGGACAGAAGCTTTCTCTGTGATCCAAAGATACAACATTTTGTTCTTTTTGATCTTACTTACAAGAGTAATGGAGGTTGTGCAATTTTATGTCAAGGCATTAATTTATTACCAACCAAAAATATATGCAAGAGAGTGTCAGATTTAGTAAAACTCAGGTGCAAAGAAAGACAGTGCAGCTAGCATTGTATTTTGCAAATATAAAAGCAAATGCTTTTTACTTTGAAATGACTGTCCACATCAAATGTGTAGTTTAAATGAACTGCTGAATTAATAAGCAATTATTTGAAATTATAATTTTCTTTTCAAAAACTTAACAGAAGTTTAAGCAGGAGGAAGTTAATGAATTTTTATTGTATTCCAATTGGCAAAAATATGGTAAATCATTATTTTAAGTGATATATGAGTGATTTTGGAAGCTTTGGAAACTTTCATGTGATGGTAAGGATAGAAAATAACTTTGAAGTGCACATATTAACCGTCCTTTGATTGCTTATATTTTCCCATGAACACTTAATTATGGTGTTAACTATAGTACTAAAAAAAGGTTTTAAAATCTTATCACAATGACAAATTTTGCGAAGAGATTATGAATTTCATCCCTTGCTAAAAACAACTTTTTAATTGCATTAAAATGAAGAAATACCTTCTTTTAAGTCAAGTGTTGGTGGGCCTAATCAAAACATGCAGCATAAATATCAAATGAAAAGTATTTGTATGATATTTGTACACTATAATTTTGATCATCAATGGCACTTTTTACTGGATTGTCAGCTATTTTTTTTAATATTTACATTAAAAATCATCTAAAACATAAGAAGACTAGCATTATTGCATTTTTTTGTCTTGATTTCTGATAAAGAGTTCAAAATAAATGCTAAAATCTTGCTACTATGAGAAATGTAAGGTGCTCAGCACATTTCAATCCATTGAATCAGAAAGGGACCTTAGTAGCAGATTCCAGTCTAGGAAAAGTGGAATGCTATAGTAATTTGGGGACACTGGAACTCCATCCTGAGAGCACACAGTCCTTTCACAATAGCTCAGCTGATATGATAATTACATATTCAGAGTGGAGAAAATTAGGACTGCAGTTAATTTAGTTTTCAGAGCTGATTCAGATTTTCAGAGTTGAAGATTATGTGATTTTGAGAGAAAAAAATAGAACTTAGCAATTATAATTCATCATAGCAATATAGTTACAAGCAAATGAAACAGACAGCATTTTTTGCTGGGCCAGACAGGCTTAAATACAGGCAAGAGGGTAGAAATTTCAAAAGCTTTTCAGCACATCCAAGTAGAAATTACACTGAAGATAATAACTATGCTCTGAAGGAGTCTCCAAAAGTCCTACGTGATAATACAATTGCTTGATTATAGAGATAATGCAAATTAATGTTATGATAAAGCTAATAATTCCTGCTTCTTGGTAAAAACTAGAAAACATTAAATAAGAAAAACATTAGCCAAGACCTTTCGAATGTAATTTTGATAGAGTGTCCAGGTTCAGCTTCTATCACCCACTCACAATTCAAGGAATCTTTATAATACCCTGGCCAGCCTGGAGAGAGGATTACTCCACTTGGAGATGAAAAATGCCCACCACATGGAGCTAAAAATGAAACAAAGAGAAATGTAAATAATAAAGATTTATTAGATGCAATTCATATTTATCCGTTTCAATATAGGACAATTAGGATGAACAAATATTGAAAATCCAGTTGCAGGAAGATGCAATCACTTCAAAGCTGACAGGCTCTGTGGTGCTCAGAATTAGATGGAGAGAACTGAATTAAGACCTTAAAAACATGAAACAAACTGTTCAATAATTCTGAAAAAGATTTTTTCCTACTATATTCTTATGTGTATAGTACATTTTCTGCACTAAAGAACATAAAACATAGTCTCTACAAAGTGACATTACTTTTGGTTTTAATTGTGGGCAGAGAGACTTGAAAAACTTGCTAAAGTTTCAGCTGAGTATAAAGCTAGAAATCAGTGGACTGTTATTTTAATTTTGACATCCCTGAATCCACTTCCATACCACGTACATTTTACTTGGCATGCAGGCAGTT
Organism: Eopsaltria australis; assembly: GCA_034509425.1. Classification (NCBI taxonomy): domain Eukaryota; kingdom Metazoa; phylum Chordata; class Aves; order Passeriformes; family Petroicidae; genus Eopsaltria; species Eopsaltria australis. The sequence goes on from JAVTVJ010000026.1 coordinate 4,108,506, forward strand.
CAAATTCCTCATTCATGACAAAGACATACTTACCATTCTTACAAGACTAGTTGATATTTTTGAGTCAGAAAATATATATAAATATTACATTATGTACTTCTGCAAGCAGTACTCATGTAGAGGGGAAAGATCACCAGCATCAACCTTCTCAACAGTTTGCCTTATCCATCCCAGGATGCCACTGACCTTCTTTGCATCAAGGACACATGTTTAACTTGGTGTCCACCAGGACACCCAGGGCCTTTTCCATTTAGACAGAGAGCAGAAGCATGTTACTTTGCAGGAAGAGATAGCTGTACCATGGAGTTTCATAACACCATTGTTCCAGTGGCCTTTACGCATACAAGGCTACTCCAAAAAAAAACCCAAATAATCAGCTATGTGTCACAGCTAGCTATGTTTATCACTGTATATTGCAAAGAAGTTGGAAAGGTCTTACTGTACTGTTGACATAATTGCAAATAGGTTTGGGTTTTTTTCTTTTAGGACATAATGCTCCATCTTTCCCTTACTGTGTAGGGAAAAGAAAGGGTTTCTAGAAGTTATAGAGTTCAGAATTCAGTATGTTGCAAAAACTTCTAAATGCAGATGTATTCTTCTTTTTATACTCACTGATGGATTTAAAACGGGCATTTCTCACCTTTTATCTTAGAATCTCTTTTCCATACTACCTTCAGTAAACAGTACCAGTCAAACAATAAGGTATTTAAACTCTTATTTACCTCAACAACCAGAAGGTTAACTCTACAGCATTCATAATCCCTATATTTTATTGTATATAAGTACTTTTAAATTTTCATAATACATATGGAGCCTATAAACTACAAAATATATTGACAAGAATAGGAGCCAGATGGCCTTATTATGAGCCAGTACACACCTATAATTAGAATACAGAATAAATAAACTTGTACAAAGTTCCATATTCTCACCAAATTTTCATGACAAAGATTGGATTTAGAATACAAAAAGCTCCAAACTTCTATTAGAAACTATTCCTATGAAAAGTGCATTAAAAATAATGCACACTGTAAGACTGCCTAAATTTGGAATAGATTCTTGATTTTATTTAGGAGTGTTGTGCTGCTGATTTTCCTTAAAGAAAATGTTTCTTATCTGTCCTCTGATTATGGCTCTTGCAGATAAATATTTAATGGATTTTTTAAATTTGATTTTCACCATTACATGCTGATTTCCTAAACCCGGGAGTACTTCCCTACAGAATAGCTGAGCTACCAGGCTTATCTTAAAGAGCCTTGTATTTTAGAAAATAAAACTCTCCAGTCATCATGCCAAAGGATTGTTTCCCTAACCTTTTTCACACTGATTTTAATCCCCTGTTCTTTCTTATAGTCCTATTTGATGGTTGCCTGAACATACTCAGTTCATACCCAATGTTCATGTGTTCAAAATGAAACTCTAGAAATATAACACAACTAGAGGAGGTCATCAAGCAGAATCTCTTTATCAAACGCAGGCCTATGCCAAATAGTAAAAGGCAATCTCAGTCTTATCTAAGAATTCTCACAAAGTTATTTGTATTTATTTCTTTGTATAGCAAGGTGCAGGGTTGAAACACGAAATTTCCGTATGTGAGCATGAAAAAAGACTTTAGGATACCAGGCTATTCACAGAATCACTAAACATCTTGTAGATTCATAGTTTTCAAAATGTTTTTTTGTAGAGCTTATCACTAATGCTACAGAATGGCAGAATATTAAGCCTTATAGGAGTCACGCAGGACAACCAAGGTTAGAGCTCCAGCATGGGTACAACAGTACAATATTAGAAGAGATTATGGGAAAATCCTCCATATAACCTTCACATAGGAAAGATGAAAGGCATAAGAATAGCAATCCCAAATTCAAAATCATTAGAGAGCAGCAAAAGTAGGACCCTTCCACTGAAGAAAAGAAGCTAGGAACCAGGTATGATCCCTTGTACACACACATACACAGAGTTAGTGCCTTCACAGAATGATCCAACTCCACTTGAGAAAGTTGAACAGGACTGGATTGGTTACAGGAAAGGGATCTGGTGACAACCAAATGACTGACTGAGCTGAAAGAGAATCCTGGGCCATGGGCAGGACGAGAAGGAAGTCCTAGTAGAAGCTAGCCAGGATTGCCCTGAAAAATGAGTACATTGACCCTGTTCGTCTGCACCAGATTATTAAGTAGCTCCCTCCCGTATACTGTAATTTCTGATATTTGTGATGTGTAAGGAAAACTGCACAGCAGTCACATTCCCAGTCAGTATGTGGAGCTTATGCCTTTGACTTGATATACATGACATTGAAATTATGAGGTATATGTAGAGCTTATATCAAACAACTCTGTTTTACAGACAAATGTGTACACAGCCAATAAAACTTCTGAACACCCTAACAGACCAAATTAAATTCTTAATCTAAAAACATTTGCACTTGCCTTCCAATTTTTTCATAAATTAAAAAAATATATCTAATTCTACAGCTGAAAAAACCATCTAATTCAAATATACCTGTGTCTCAAACTTTAGGATTGCAATATATGTTCCACTCAGAGTCTCAGACACCTATGGATCAAATTATCATTGTGCATGGACTGACACTTAAAAATATTCCCGGTAATTTAAGATCTTAATGTAACATTGAAAATGCAAACTTATATTTTATTAGCATTGTTGTACAAATCCATGAACCTTATAATAAAGAAAAGGTATTATAGCCCATCTTGTTTAGTGAAATTGACACACTTTATATCTAAGAAACAATAATCATTCATCACAGAAAGTAAACATGGATGCAAAGCATATTATAAGTGGTCACACTAATGTATTAAAATTGTTAAAATTTTGTCAGGAAGGCAGTTACATAGTGAAAATAAGAACTAAACTTTTGTTTAAAATAAAAACAACAAACTAGAGATTATATTATCATTGATTAAAAAGTTTTTTTTAATCATTACAAACAGCTGAATTAATTTTTTCCCTTTAGGTACTAAGATCTTAGAATACAGACAAGTAATGAAGCAACGATTACATTTCAGTGTCAATTAGTATAAACAAGTCCAAGGAAATAGGTATAACACTGTGGTTTTAGGTTGCAACGTACGGAAATACTTAATTTCTATGAAAAGGAAAGTCAATTGCTAAGAGAATCTTCCCCAGCCTAGAGTCACTGTGGGTAGAAGAAACACAAGAACTGCAACAGAGAGCGAAAATATCTTGGTTTTAAATACCATAGCCAAAGACCTAAAAAGAGATCAACATCTTCATTCTAATCTAATACTGTATCAGCACTAACAGAAGCTTTGTGCTATTCATTTGCAAAAATCTCAATTCAGTTGGTGACAATTTGAAATGCATTACCTCAAGTTCTCCTGAATTGGAAAGAAATATTATACATACCTCCACACTTTGGAATAGGTCCACTCCACATTACTTTTCCATCCATTAGCATGCAAGTAATTGTTTCAGTTCCTTGTGTTTTAATAAATCCTTCTTCACATATAACCGAAATTGAACTGCCCAGCTGAAAGTTGTCACCAAAACGCCGAGCGTTGATTGGCACTCCAGGATCTGGGCACTCGTTATGTCCAAATGCTTTTTAAGAGAAAAAAATAAAAGTGGGAGAGGACATAGAACTCTTCCTAGGAAGATGACATTATTAAGATTTTGTTCACTAGTGAGAACAAACAATTTATATCAGGAAACAAAGGGAAAAATAAGAAAAAAAACTTGCTCAACAGCAGAAAATGCAAAACAGGATAAATGCTTAAAATATGAAGTTATACCAGCATGGATCTCAGCTTGAACAGCTTGTTGCTGGCAGATCTCAGCGACGGCTAAATTCCCCTTTTCCAACAACACTCATCCTATTTAAGGTTAAAGTGGGACAGAATGTTCCTTTAGAAGGGCAGGACAAGCATCTACATATGATACAAAAACTTTACTCATTTTTTGTATATGTAATTCAGCATCACACCATTTGAGCCGTACAGACCTTCATGGGCTTGATTTTACCATAACTTGTTGTGTTTCCTGTATTGAGAGCTGGTGAACAGTGACAAAAAGGGTTATGTTGGAAAAAGAAAGAAAACTTGAAACTTTAAGCATTTCAAGTTTAGGTCTGGGTAAATCGAAAAAATTATTTTCCCTCTGTATGTGTAGACACAATGACAAAAACTGTTCATGTCTTTTACTAGAGAATATACCTTACTTTTGGAGAAGAAAGATCATCTTCCTAACAAAAATGAGAAAAGTCACATTTTAGCATTATCATTAAATGATTTGTAGTGGTTATTTATTGCATTTTGTTATTTTATTGATGAAGAATTCTGCACATACATCTTATATTTCTTAAAATGTTGATTTTTCAGTGAGAACAAATATCCACCTTCCTCACGTATGATGACTGCAAATTGTATCTTCATGAATATATTTACATGTGGAGACAACAGAAAGGACTAAGTTCTAAAAAGATGATTTTCACTTTTCCTTTTCCCTGCAGTTTTACTGATGTGTCTGCTAGACAAAACATATACAAATCCCCTCACGAATTTTTTAAAATAAGTGATATCTCAATAATTTGCAGAAATATTTCTCAGATGTTCCATTACAGAGGTATTTTAAATCATAGTAAGACAAGAGAAAGCATTTATTTATTGACATTTTGACTTGGGCAATGCCATACATATTGGGAATGAAAATAGTGCCTTCATTTAATAATTGTCTACCATGCAAAAATGGCATTAAAAGTGGTGCAATTCCATACTTTTTCAGAGGAGTTAAAAAACTTTTCCAACTCTTTATTCACAGTCATCACTTTTAGGGAAAGCATTGATTGTCTGTTCTTCTTACTACTTTCAGACAACCCAGAGATAGATTTTCAATATTGTTATCTATAAATGTAGATAAATGTTGACTCCAGGTTTAGCTTGCTTGTGTGTGACACCAGTTTATTAAGGCTGAAAAATCAATTCATTGCTCTATATTTCAGCTCAGGAACTGCTGCCACTGGTGCTCCTATGTGATCAATTTTACTGCATAGAATGACTTTGGGAGGCAAGATAATGAAAGACAATCTGATCCACCAAAAGCAGTCACTCTCTTTGCCTAGCCTGGCTACAGTTGCATTACTTAAATGAGCAAAATTCCATCTGCTGATACTTCCAAAAAGCTTCATGGTGGAGCTATAATATTAAATAATAGACTTAGGCTGAAAAGAAAAAGAACATATGGGCATATCATTAATTAATATTTTACTAATCATCAATAATTCAAGAAAACCATAGAAAAGCTCCTTATGAACTATAATATGTAAAGAGGAGATCCTGTTTTCCTGGCATTTAACCTCATCAACTACCATGACTGTACAGGTATATTAAGCAATATCTGGAAGAATGCCAGGAAATATAACCACAGATCAGGGCAATGGTGATATTCTGCTATTAACTCAGAAGGATATTAAAATATGCATTTTGCATTAAAAAACCAAAACAAATAAACAAGCAAAAAGACCAGAAGGGAAGGCACTGCAGAGATCTCATGAGATAGGAAGGCAGGTATGTAGCTAATCACAACTCATCTTGTCTAAAGCCAGCTTTGAAAGGTCCTTCAAACAGGACTAGGAAGGAGCAGTCCACTGGCGCAGTTGATTGTTGTGGTGGATTGCCCTAACAAGAGTTTTAGCTGGTAAGTGCAGCAATAGCCCTGAAGTAAAGGTAGCACTTTCAAAAGAAAATGTCAGAGAAAAAACAGAAGTTAAGAGAATATTAAATAACAACAATATATTTCATACAAAAACTATTGTGAAAGACTATTCAAAGCAATGTAAACAAGTGGCAGCTTATTCAGTACCATCACATGTAAACTCATACTTCTTTCTAGTACACACTTCGAAGAATTCTAGCTTGAGAAGTACTGAGACTGAAAAAGTCCTAACAGGAGCAACTGGCAGGAAAAACATGCTGTGATGAACATACTCTACCACAGCAATAAACCACACTCAATCAGTCTTTAGATATAAACCCATCATCTGGGATTTTCCATGTCTTGGTCCACTGAGCTGAAATGACTCATGTAATTAGGCTGATGTCAGAGGCCCATAGTTTGACCTTTGTCAGGCTGCTATGTCATTCATAAGGTTTTTGCTAGCACAATTAAAAAGCTGTAATGAAAACAGTAACAAAAAATATCTACATAACTAGAAACAGCAGGTCTAAGCTTATTCAAAGATATTTGCCCAGCACTTCCTATACCCCAATCAATGAGGAACAGCTCAAAGAAGTCCATCAGCTGGCATAAATCAAGCAATCTGGAAGTTGCTCTCTACCTCAAAATACTCATCCACCTCAGCCCAAAGGAAGGTTAGCATGACTCTGGTTTGCAGAATGCCTGCCCATGGAGGTCCTGGCAACTTTTGAGTCTTCTCTCAAAAGCATTAACTCCTTTGTCATGGGAAGTAAATACACATTCTGTGTCACTTGGCTCCAGCGGTCACACAGCACTTTAGGTGTGCATTTTGTCTGGTCCAACTTAAGCTAGGAAATCTATACTGAAGGAAAGAGACTACATAAATTTATAGCTTGTAATTTATGTGACTACATTCAAGACTCTGTCTAGCTCTGTTGTCCATAACTAAACAAAGATATATATATAAAGTGGGAAGCATTCATAAAGGAGTCACAAATATGATAAAAGGTTCACGCTTTCTCTTGAACTGAGTAGTTCAATGCATATAGCTTATTATAGGCAAGATTAGGGGATAACTGACTATATAAATATCTTCACAGGCACCAGAAATATCATTAACAGCTCTTGGGTTTGGGATATAAAGGGGAAACAAGGAATTGGGTGTAAGAATGCATTTCCATAGCAACTTAAATCAGTGTAGTTTTAGATTGCTGTGTCCCTGTGTTCAGCTGCACCTAGTGAAACACTTTTCTGCCTCATTTTCCAAGCAGAAAATCACAGCCTTTTGAGTTCCTATTCCTTGGAACATTCTCTGTATCATCCCTTTTCAAGTCACACATTTCTGTGGTCTAGTCACAACATTTAACGAATTAAAAAATCTTTGTTAGACTTAGTGTAATCTAATTTTTGCTTAATTCCAACAAAAGTTAGATTTGTGTTCAATTTTACTCAAAGGGGAGTAATTATCTGAGACTACATATGTTTCTGTAATAAAAATAAATATGGCATTAACATAGTTTCTGAGAAATACTATTAAATAATCAGATTATGCAATAGTAACTCAGTTTTATTCTTCTCCATCTTACACCTTGAAAACTTCAATTAAGTTATTTACATTACTAGCTTACATTCTCCTTAGAAAAGATTGATCAAGATATACTGTTTCTATGACATACTGTTTTTACTCTTGACAGGAGCAAAAAGAGACTGATAGCTTTGGAATATATCAACTGGAGTGTTAGCAGAAAACAGATATTTTTAATTAACTTTGGGTTTACAAATGCTAAGGCAGAGTGAAATTCTATCCACTCCTTTTTTTATGACCTCTTTTGGCCTTTATTTAATATGGAAAGATTACTTCAGTAATTTATCAGATTGATATAGCAATCTTTACTGAAGAAATAGTAGGGAAATTATTTGGAGATATTGTTGGGTTTGTCGGTAGATTTTAGCTACAGAGTTTAACAAACACATGCACAAACACACCCATACAAACAAATAAAAACAAATGTGTTAAACTGCTCAAATGTGTAAAACATTTTAAATTCTTTTCAGAGTTAATTGCTTTCATTATATAACTGGTAAAAGTTAATATTGGATTGTAGCTTCTTTTTAAAATTAAAATTGCATCACTAGATACTAATGGTGCATAATTTAAATGACATGATCAAACTACTACATGCCCAAAGAAATCTGCAAATTTTTTAAAGAAGCAGAATTTATCTGATAAGTATATTTCTGTGTCACTGAAATGTTAAATCTGAAGTATTGACAGTGTTTGAATTAGTTTATTTCAAAATAAGAACTGAATAAAAGGAACATTCCATGCTAATCTCCTCCATCTTTCATTTTTACTAGAAATTCTTCATTAACTGATCTATATTTAGTTCTAATTGTGCAAAATGGGATGACTTGAGAAAATCCAATTATAAGCAGCCCTAATTTTTATCCTAGAAGACTACCTTAGATCCTCCAATAACTGATTTTGGTTTTCTCATCACTAGATTTAGGCGTGACAGCCTTGAGCACACCACAATGAAACTCTAAAGTAAACAGAACTGTTATAAATGTTAAAAGGACATGAGAGAAAAGAAAATATAGAGAAAATATTAAAACTTCTGTAAAGAAACATGGTCCAATATCTCATTTTCATTATAACTGATTTCATATTTCAGTAGCGTTGAATATCCCCTGACTTTCCAATATTTAGTTGCAGTATTAAGATAGGCAGCTACCAGTCAAAGGTTAGTTTGTAAGGATGACTGGTACCTTTAGAAACCAGTAAGAAGATACCACATGTTCTTCATGCCTACATTCTACATTTGTGACAAATGATCTGAGGATGAATAAGAGGGCTGAGAGCTGAAATATAAGACAATATCAGAAAAATAATGTTTACAGAACAATCTGATGTCAGTTTATCTCCTTCCTATTCAGACAGCAATGTAATATAGATCTTAATAAATAATTCTCTGAAAGACTGACAACCTAAACCAAAACAAAAATAAGGACAGAAAAAATAAAGATGGAGAGGTGAAAGATGATGGGACAAAAGTGAAAAGCTACAGGGGAATTTAGTCCTTGAAATTTTATGAAAATAGTATCAACTGTTGACATTCATTTGAGAAAAATGTGGAGTCTGAGTCTCTCAATTACCAACCTCACTTAATCTCTCATTTTCTCTTTGATTTAAGGGTTAGTTTAGGGTTTTTTAGAGCAAAAACTCCTAAACAACAAAGAATTTTTTTTATACAGTCCAGCAGGTAACACATTTCTCTGGGAGGGAGAGATGTGCTTTCCTGTTCTACATTGTTGTAGATTCTCTTACATTTCAAGGAAGCCTCTGGAGTTATATATACTCTCAGATGTTAGGAAGAAAGACAGGAATGGGAATTACACAGGAATTACACATGACATCAGACTTTTGGAAATTTCAAAATATTAATTGTATGTTGCTTATTCTTTTTTTATCTGTTGGCATAGAAAACTCTGCTACCTCTACCACCAGAAAGAAAGAAAAAAACCCAAATTCAAATATCCAAATGTGGGGGGATTGGTGAGGTGGAGAAGCTCTGGTTGAAGGGTACACTGAATCCCCTACTAGATGCTCCCTTATTCCTATCATGCTTTACACATAGCAGCAAGTCTAATACTTCAGGATACTTCTGAAGTGGCAAAATTTAATTTTGCATATACTCCCAGGAAAATTTCACAATGTATTTTGCAATTATTCGTGCTGTGGCCTTGCATCACCATGTCTGCACTAGCTGGGAAATATCCTATTTGGATTTTAGTGTGGAATAAATGCCAAATCACTTGGTACTAGTGCAAGATAGGCAGCTCTTCATATGTGTTTCAGAAGAAATGTAACAGTTTCGGCAGCAAAAAGGTGAATAAACGCTAATGGTATTTAGTACTGGACAAGATATTTAATATCACCTTCAATTATTATTTGATCAATAAGAAAGGAAGGTAAAACAGCAAAAAAAAAACAACCCACCAGTCTATTGTGGTTTGATGATCAAAGAATTCCTATGGCTGCTCCCCTAACAGCAGTGACTAGGAGCTAGCAAAGATTGCAGCCATCAGCTCCAGGATATTACGTATGTTCACAGCTGAACATATGAGTTTTCAAGAACAACAGTTTTGTAGAGGCAATGGTGGTGATTAATATTATGTGGCAAAATTGCCTTGTCAGCAAATTTAGTAAAGTCCTATTATACAATTTGGAACTGGCCTGATTTGTCAGACTTCCAAACATTCCCATCACAATGATCTCCAAAGCCATAAATGAGAATGCTATGCATATTTTCAGCCCTAGCACAGCATTTGAGCAATAATCCAAACACCTATATTAGGAATTTTTAATTATGTAGGATTTGCTTGAATGTATATTACCATAGCATGATTTTTAAATACTCATGCCTATCTCCTAGGCTGTATGTTGAAGACAAAACCACACACACAATAAAAAAATGTGATTACTCACTGTTATAAGTGATGTTAAATCCACGTCCTGACATTGAGTGGTCAGCTTGAAATTCCAGACGCAAAATATGACCATTACTGGTAAGATGAGAAGGAACTTCAGCACCAGTAAATGTTCCAATTATGGGGGAATCTACAGAGTCGCCATCTTTAACTGCAAGGAAGTCAAACTGAGATTCCAAGTCAAAGTCATTAAAGGAGAGTTGAATTCGGCTCCCAGGGTCTGAAATTATTGTCCAGATACAGTTTAAATTGTTCCCATATCCCTCTGGATAATCAGGTGAAAGAACTGTTCCCATTGGTGCAGTGAAATTGGAAAGACAAGGAACTGCCAGAAAAGGGAGAGATAAAATTAGGTAACAGAATAAAACACTTCAGTAAGGACTGTTTTAGTGCTAAGATTTTGCAAGAGATCTTAAAACTTGCTGAGCACCTCAACTGAATAATTCATTATTTGTGGTGATATGTGAATCTGGAAAGAAGGTTGCTTTTTCAATCTTCAAATTCCCTTCCTCTCAATAAAACTACCTCCCAATAAGAGCCCACAAGAAATAAAGAACATATTTGTTGGACTGGAAATCCATGGCAGTCCTTGCAATTTACCCCTGATAGCAACCATTTGGCACCATTTATTTTCTCTTGTAGGGAACTATTTAGATGAGCAGACCTCCCACTGAGCACATTAAAGGGGCAAAAAGTCAATAGTGCCCTTATCATTTATTGCTCACACAGAGGCACAAGAAATTAAGGAGCCTCAAATGAGACAAGAGATGTTTTGTTATCAGGATAACATATTCAACAAATTCAGTTAAGCCATATTTAACTGAGTTGCAGAGATGAAAGCAATTGATTGCACTCTGAAAATATTTGATCCATACTATTTCAGTGGAAAAGTTAAGAAAGGTGCTGCCACACATAAGTATCACAACATTGTATATACCTAAGCTATATAATGCAACTTATGCCATATAATGCAAATGTTTTACTTATGCAATATAATACAACTGGAAGAGAGCTATAATTATTTATGACAATTTAAGTTCAAATTGGTATTCATATAAAATACATGGGGAAAACGTAAATAATTTAAACTCTTGATTTCAATTCAGCAACTTTTAATCTCAGGAAATATATTAATTTATAAGACTAGCTATCAAAATTGTGTCATACATAATTTACATCATAAAATCAACATCATATAATTAACATCATAAAATCAATCCATTATATCAAAACATATAAAGACAACTGCTTTAAGAGTTGGTACAAGAGAAAAAAAATGCTTTAGTAGTTTTAGAACCTGTCCCTTGGGCATGTCATTAGGCAAACCTGCCAAGAAAAAGTAAATTCATCCTGTTAAGAGAGTTAATTACATTTTACTAACTCTGAAATCAATCACAGAAATTATTACCTATAAGTAAAGCTTATCACAATGCCTTAAAAATAATAAGAAGAAAATATTTGGTACATACAAATACAGATTGGTATGTTTGCAGACCACTGGTTGTTTTCTTGGCAAATGATAGATTTCTCTCCAATTAATTCAAATCCAAACTGACACTCAAACCTTAAAACATCACGATTAGAAAATCCGTCCCCTTCTCTGATACCATACAATGGTGTTCCTGGATCCCCACAGCTTTCCTTTTCAATTTCTGTTGAAATAAATAAGGAATTCATTGATAGAAGAAAAAAACAAACTACAAATTATGTATATGCTGACATGTAGAAAATTCTAAGCAAATTAAAATCTTCTACGTGAGAACAGTTGTCAAAATGCACCACTGAGTCTGATTCTGTACCCTAGCTTCTTAGGGAGGAAACGCTGCATAAGGAGTTCCACCAGGGAGAACAAGTGGAACAAGTGGTAGTGTTGGGCTTAGTTGTTGGCTACAGTTAAATCACTACAAGGGATTAGAAAAATCAAAATTCTTTGTGTTTACAAAATACATGAAAATAAAAGGATATGAGGAAAAGTATTTCTTCCCTATTTTATTTCTTAAAATTTTAAACGATAAAATCATTAAGTAAAATACTGCTAGTAGAACATAAACTCTTAAAAGTAGAAACAGAGATCAGCTCCCCAGTGTGTCAACACGGTCCATGTTGCAATACAGTTCAAATTGAGGTAGCAATGACATGGCAAATAGGGGAGTGGTGGCACTAAAAGAATTGTCCAAAGTAAAAAGGAGGCTAGACATAAATATATATCTCCAGATTTATATACATATACATTATGTAAACATATGCAAAAAATAATCTCTCTCTTGTCAAGTAATATTTTACCTCAGTAGTCTTAATTGCAAGGAACTTGAATAATTCCTATTTCTACAAATATTAGAGCTATGATATTTTCTCAAGCTGCATCCTGTTTAGAAATTTCAGTAGTTACAGGCATGGAAGAATCTTCTAAAAATTTATTTATTACATGTAATGACAGCAACAAATATCCCTGTACAACTAATATCCCTGTACTATAGTTTAAGGTTTTAGCTTTATAGGTCTTGCAGCCATTTGTTTTTCACATTTCCATATATGATAATTTGAGTAGAAGGAAGAAAAATAGCAAGTGTTTTGATTTTAACTCAAACATTTTTCTAGAGTAATATTTTCAGCAGAAAGCATTTGATTTCTCAAAGCTTCCAGATATTAAGGTTCTTAATACAATTAAAATGTGACAAGAAGCAAATAAAGAACATTCCATTTTAACAAGAAACTGAAAAAGAGTTGAAGATTATTTAAAAAATACTCCACAGAGTTTTGAAAGGCTTTATTATACTGTTTGGATTAAAAAAAAAATCAAAATCAACTAAGAAAACCATCTAATGAAAAGCACAAAAAACACTTCTTATTGGTTTATTTGTATTTTTTTCCAAAGAGTTCTAGGAAAGGGTTTATATAATTCATTATTATAAAAGGATAAAACAGGTTAAATTTATCCTGAGATCACAGACCTCAAAAAAAAGTTACAGCTGTAACAGCTGAAGAAACAACATAAGCTATCCCAAAAAACACACAGACTCACTCTCCTGTCTTCTGTTTTTGTGAGATTGTTAATGTCAAACTTACAGAACTGCTCAGTTTTTAACTGCCAAAAGAATACCAAGTTTTCCTAGGCTGACCTAGTAGATTAATACTCTTATAAGTATCTAAATAATTTCAGATTTCATTTTGAAAACAAATATATTCTATAAACAAATGTATTCTATAAACTAGTTCTCCAACAAGTGACTACATCATGTAACTTACAGTAGTTTTCTCAAACAATATATACTAGGCAGTAAATGCATTTATACCTACTTCAATTTACTCCCTTTTGGGGTTTCTATCCTGATGTAGCTGGGCAAGAGTTTCCATGCTTTTTTTCTCAAATTTGAAAAGATACATAGCTGACCAAAACTACCCCTATTAGGACTTAAAGGAACTGACTCTGCATTCAAAACGCATCATTAGGCAGAGTAAAATCATTTACAGGAACTAGCTGGAAAAAAACACCCTATGTCATTGGTGTATTTGAGAGATTACATCCATAGTCTTATACTGAATTTGCTTTCATATACAAAATCGAGTTGAACAAAATGTAGTATAAATAATGGATTTAAATGAATTAAACAATCCCTAAACCCCATTTGTATTCATTTACATTTATAGCAAATATTTCCTTCATTGCTTTTAAAACTTTCCGGAATGCATTGCTTGCAAAATTTTTATATAGCATCAGTTCATCTCTGAATTCGAAACAGACTATTTTTTATTTCATTACTTAGTTTTCCACAGAAGCAGAAATGATAGGGTTTGATTTTTTGTTTTGTTTGGGGTTTTGTTGCTGTTGTTTTTTGTTTTTTTTTTAATTGAAGTGCAAATGCTTTTTAGATTTCTTTAGAGAATGTCAATAAACTTCCTTTAGAACAGAGAGGAAAAAACCAAGTTGCTTCCTGGGCTTTTGTCAGATAATCACATTTTAAATAACATAATTTTAGAAAAGTGTATTAATATTTATTTGAATTCATATTTATCCTAATTCACTAAGGAGTAAATTATATTCACATTTTATACTTATACTTCTACTACTTGTGTTTCAGTTTCCCTGCACTATATATTTGTTTCAAAAACTCCTAAGCAGTTAGGTTCAGAGCCTGACAGAGCCTCTCTTCCTGATAAACTCATACTACTCCCTCATTATAAATAATTCATTCACGATAAATAGAAATAATTTACTGTTGTTTTAAGATTAGTAGAGAAACAGTAAGTTTTCAGACAGCTTAATTATTCATGCCACAAGTAAAACTTAAAAAACCCCACAACTATAAAACTGGAAATTTCAGTGTGAGGCACCAAATAATGAAGAGAAAGAGAAGGCATATGGGCTGCTCTTCTGGAATATAACTTGAATGCCTATAAATAAAACTGTGTGTAAGAGTCCACTGTTTAGTGTATTTGTTGGACTAAAATATTAGTAATTATAATGCTCACTTTCATATAATGCAGATGTAAAAAAAAGTGCAATTCATAGCAGATATTGTTATAGAGTATATTATAGTGGAAACAGTATTTCTGCAGTATATTACTATAAGCATTTGGAATGTTTATTATATATATAGCTTACCTTGAAAAACCAAAAGTAAATATATTGGTCAAGCACATTTTTGCATTTCAATTTATATTTTAGTTACTTTGTAGTTTTATGTATTTTTTTTTTCTCTTTTACGATTTATTCTGGTTTTTGAGATTTGCACTTCATGTTAGCTACAAAAAGATATGGCTAGGATGGATATTTGTTTTCCTGTGATCACTACCACTGTGATACAAAAGATGAGTATTGCTATTTGTGCCTAAGGAAAAAACCAACACCTTATTATAATATTATTTCTGTTAAATAGTCCTTATTTCCTTCACAGCCTTATAAGAAGGTAAAAAAACCTCTAACCATAAATAAAATTTGTTAAATATGTTAACAATGAATCAGGTGTGCCCTTTTGTGTTTTAAAGTTTTTGAGATAGAAAAGAAAATCCATTTTTGTTTTCAGAAATTATTTCACAAAAAAGGACATTAACAGTAACAGGAGGCATTATTTCTCGTGATGTTAGAAAGCTTTTTTTTTTAAAGTTTCCTGTTGAAACCATTTAGGATACTAAGTTTGGAAAAAGTGATTATCCTAAATAAATCAGTACAGTTTGCAGTTTCACAGCACTGAATTAAGTTAATAATTGCCAGATTATTTTCCAACAAGAAATATCTAGAAAACATATCCGGTTAAGAGAAAAGTAAAAGAATAATATAAAGAAAATTAAGATAACCATCTCCTTTCATTTTAAATTATCCTTACACTACTTTTGTATATCTCACTGAAATATTTTGCAGATTTTTAACCAATGATGTACTGAAGGGAGAGCCCCAGGCTACAGTAGCCCCTAGAAAGGCGAGGTAGGAATGATTGTTTTTTCTTACCCTTTCTCTTTGTGAAGGACAGGCCCATTTTGGAGGTGACTAAAGGGGGCCTTGGGGAAAATAAATGTTCACTTACTACACAAATGAATTTTGACAGCAATGCACTGGAGTTAAGGTTTGAAGAGGTAACTTGTCTATCTTTCCCTTCTTGTAACTCAAGGGTAAATAAAATATAAGAATGTGATTCCTATAAGGTAAACAGTTTTGAAAGAAAAGAGATCACTGGTGCACACTGGAAAAGTACAATACTGAAGACTTGTTATCACTTCAGCAGAGATTCAAAATATGTAGTCCTTCAGGGAAACACCAAGCAAGACCAATCACTCTTTGCTTTAACAACATCTCAGAATAATGCACATTATTTGTTTTACTGACTGCATCAAAGGAAATATGACACACAGCTAGATTTGTTTAGTCATTGGCAAAAAGGCATTTGAATTCATTACATACTGTTTCTTGAAACAAAGAATACTGGATGAACTAAATGCTAGTATGTGAAAAGAAAGTTCAAGTATGTGATTCAAAACAGATAAAGCTTGCTGTTTGATATTTGAATTTGTTATGCAAAGGCTACAAGCATTCACCACCATTTATTGACACACTGACATTTTGCAAGATAATGCGTAAAAATCTATGTAATCCCACTTTGAAGCACCATGGTATGTACAATTTATATACACATTACCGTGTACATATATCTAGCTTAGTTGTGAAATTGTTGTGCTAATGTTCCCAATGCAGGATTTTCTTATTCAAAAATTTAGAAAAATATATCAATATATATTTCACGGAATCACAGAATAGGTAAGGCAGGAAGGGAGCACAATGAGTCATCTGGTCCAACCTCCCTGCTCAGGCAGGGATCGTGTCCAGACAGTTCTTGAATATCTCCAATAAGGGAGGCAATTTGTGTATTTTTTGCTTGCAAAGGCCAAGGAACCAATGTAAGTATAATCATCTTAAGGTTTGTGTGGCAATGTTTTGATAGTGGAAGGACTGTGTCTCAAGAAAGCGACCCATGGTGGAGCACATTGTGAAGAAATGCAGCCTGTGGGAAGAACCCATATTTGAGAAGTTTGTGGAAGACTGCCTCCCATGGCAGGGACCCCATGCTAGAGCAAAGGAAAAATGTGAGGAGCTCTTCCCCATGAGGAGGAAGCAACAGCAGAGACAGAGTGTGATGAATTGGCCATTCCCCATTCCTTGTCCCCCTGTGCCACTGAGAGGGAGGAGGGAGACAATTCTGGAATAAAGTTAAATCCAAGTAGAAGGGAGGAGTGGGGGGAAAGGGTTCAAGGATTTAGTTCTTTATTTCTCATTATCCTACTCTGATTTTGATTGGCAGCAAATTAAATTAATTTCCCCAAGTCAAGACTGTTTTGCATGAGATGGTAACTGGTAACTCTGCCCTTATCTTGATCCACAAGCTTTTTCTTATATTTAATCTCCCCTATCCTGCTGACGAGTGGAGGGATAGAGCCACTTTGGCGGACACCTGACATTCAGCCAGAGTGAATCCACCACATCATCTATCTTACTTGAAAATTCCAACTTAAATATTAAGGAGAAAAGGCACTGAAAAAGCAGAAATCAGGAAAATAAAAACTAATAACTTATGAATCAAGAACAAATACATTTCTCAGTATAAATCAGGATGATAAATAATGTAAATTACACCATATGCCTTCATAGTAAGTACACTCAAAAAACATAATCTTAAAGATACATAGCAGACAAACAGTTTGGACCAATTTTAGCAGTATTAGACTTAGTTTTATATTTATTTTATATTTATTTTCTTTTTTCCTTCCTTGTTTTTCTAAAAGACAGGAAAGAAGAATCTTGTCTAATGTGTAGTGTGGCTACTTTTTTTAGCAATTTGCAACTGTGAGTCTAGGGAATGAATCTTGCATTGTTTTTAAATACAAACAGAATGGAACAATGCCTGTAGCCAAACTATAAGGAAACTCCATCTGTGCCTGACTGCTCCAGGTGAGACACCCACTACAGTGTTGCAGCACCTTCTCTGTGCTCCTGGGTCCCATCACAGAAGAAACAGGTATGCAAAGGGAGGAAAGGAGATGAGGAGGAGGATTTAAGCAACAGTGTTCTCCCTATATGAATTCATGAGATGTTTAGTTTATAATGTGTTACACAGAACAGCCATCCAATGGTATAGAGTCAGTTCTATTCTGCCCAAATTCTAGGGGGAGAAAAAAAATTTTAAAAAAGAGTTGTTCAGTTGTTCTTTCCCTACTATGTAGGTGGTGACAACCTTCTTCGCCCTTGCTGAACTGTGCCAATTGTCAGGGTACTTCTCATTTCCTGATCATATAAACTGATGAGCCAGAATGTGAACATTTCACAAAGAAAAAAAGGGGAATGATTAATTAAAGGAGGATAATTTGTCTAACAACATTCATGGTAAAGTCAGATAAGGTTCCTCTCAGAATGAAGTAAAAAACACTGGCAGAGACTATTAAAAGTAATATTTCATGTATATCAAAAGTGCTCAACATTCCTCGTATAAAGAAAACAAGTTACAGCCACTCTCCATGACAATAGATTTTTCAGAGAGACAGCAGATATATCAACATGATTTTATTGCACAATTTATCTATGTTCTGTTGTATATTTTAGGTACTTATAGACTTTATGGATATACATATTCCTTCTCTCCTATTCAGGACTATGTTCCATATCTGAAGCTGAGTTATTTACTACTCAGCCAGAAATAAGCTGGCCCAGCTAATGAATGAGCCCTGTGGGACTTTAAATAATAATCACATCTCCAATAAAATAAGTTCCTCTCTTAATTTAGGTTTAGAAAATGAACTGTTATGTAGAACTCTATCCACAAAAACTATTTAATAAGACCATGAGACTTCTTATTCATATAAAAAATTCACAAAAACTGGGGTATTTCCTAAAATTCAGTTGAAATAATGCTAAATCATAGTGTCCTGTTAATTCCAGATTTTCTTGCAAAGACATCTGGTATTTTATCATTTAAAAAAATTTCAGTTAAAGGTGTGAGAATTAGCAACAATGTTTAGATTCCATCTATCCTGCCCCGAGAGATTTCTGTTTCCTTCATAACTTTCTTGTCCCAAACCCTGTCAGTATGATCTTTCTCCTTCAGTCATATTGAAGCAATACTTGCTTTGTTTCAGTATAATTTTGATGTGAAGATGCATGTAAAGAGAGGCATTGGGTTTGTCTCAAACTGCAGTGTGTGTACGTATCTTTATATTCCTGTTTGCCTACTCAATCCCCTTTGCTTCTCAAACACTATAGCTTTTAATCAATCACAGCTTTCTTCTTCAGCTAATTTCCCTCTGTCAAGAATCTAGACAATGGGTTGGAAAGAGCCATGTTATGTTTGCTTCCATTAACACAGCTACTTCAACCTGGAGCAGCTACACTGGGGCATGGTTAACTAATTCAGGATGACTTTTACTCAATGTACCTGACTTTAGCTGGACCAAAGATGGATCACTGAATAATTTGAAGAAAGTTTCATGTAACTTTTTAAATTTAAAACTTAAAATGCAATTTGACATTTTGGAGTGCTACATCACATAGTCAAACCTCAAAAAATAAAGTAGTTTTGTTAAAGAGAGAAAACATCTATGAATTTCAGCAGCTCTCCCTTAATATAACTTTTAATAGCCGACAACCACATTGTTAGCTTTTCTTATGGAGCTAGAGATACTAAGCACTCTCAAGGAAGAATAAATAGAAAAATAATACTAAGGAATTTTATCTAAGTCTGAAATCCTTTACATGAACACTTTCAATGCAAGTACACAGAATATCCCTTAGACCAGTGGTTACTGGTTGACCTGCCAAAAGGAAAAACCAATGTGAATGGGTAGTCACCACATGCAGAAATGTCTGAAATAATTTTTAAGGTAGCATTAAGACTAAAATCCATTCATAAGCAGTTACATAAATTCTATAATTCCTGTGCCTGAATCATCTTTATTTAAGTGGTGGGGCCTTTCTCATTTTAAAATAACACTGGTTTTCTTCCATAGAGTAAATAAAATGTAAGCATTTTGTTTGTTAATCATCATAAAGAAATTGAGCTGTAGCGAATGCGGTCCTTTGATGTTTAAAAAATATTTTAGGTAATTATAAGAACATGCAATACTCTATTTTAACAATAGGAGTAACAGGAATCTCATTTGTGTCATTGATGATTTGACTAAAACCTTTCACTACTATTCAGAAAATCTTAAGGAAAATAAAATGCTTCACTGGACTAAATAGCTTCATCTCCAACTGTCAGTATGCTTTTGAAGAACATAAAAATGAAAATGAACTAATTCAGGGGATTTTTTTCTGGCACTATAGGAGTCAGCATTGTACAGAGAATTTTGACCTTTTTGCTCTAACTAGTGCCTTTCTTTTTCATCTTTAATGGTAAATGTGTGCAGATAGAAGTCCAAACCCAAGACTGTTGAAGTTATCATCAAGAATGTATCTCCTGACACATAAAAAGTTGGTCTAGTAACAACAGTGAATCTATTTGCAGCTACTATATTGTCTCTAGAACCTTTCAAATCTGTTGATCAAGGAAAACTGCACAGCTCTGCAGCTCTTCTTTAATGACAATCAATAAATTTGTCCTCTGATACCTTGAATAATGGTTCCCTGTATCATAGTCTGAATATACATGTGACTATACAACACCACCAAGGTTTTAATTTGGTAGCAACTCTATAGTAACTTAAACTTTTTCAGTTTTGCTGAGCAAAACATCTAGTCAGGATGTAAATCTGATAGTTCCACTTCACTTTTGCCTTTATCAGCAGGTCACAAAACAGAGCAAAAAAGGAAAGTTTTTAGAGAAACAGTTACCAAGATTTATTTATGTGGCTTGTTTTCTTTACAAGGTTCTGGTCCCATGATCCTTCAACCTGCTTCTTTCTAGTTTGATCAGTTATTCCCTTCTGAGACAAGGCAACCATATCTTTCCAAAATGAAGCTACAGCAGACTAAAACCAAACCCCCCCCCAAAAAAAGAAAAAAAATCCCAAATTCAATTCTCTGCCAAACACACACAGACAAAACAGTTCCCAGATCAACTCTATGAACACAAAGCAAGGTTTTCTACAAAAGTCATTTAATGCATTTATACTGGATTTAGACGGCAAGGTTTTGGTAGTCACGTGTCGGCAGAAGTGACCCCTGTGAGAAGAGGGTGCTCCCATGTCAGACAGAGCCAACTCCAAGAGGGACCTACTTCTGGTCAAAGTTGAACCCATCAGAAATGATGGTGGTCCCCTTGTGATAACATATTTGACAAAGAGTAAAAGAATGCTGCAAAGCAACTGTGACAGAAGATCAATAAAAATATGTGAGAAACATCCCTGCAAACATGAAGGTCAAAGAAGGAAGGAGAAGAGGTACTCCAGGCATCAGAAAAGAGATTCCCCTGCAGCCCATGGTGAAGATCACAGGAAGCAGGCTGTCTGTCTGCAGCACATGGAAGTCTCTGCTGAACCTGTGGGTGACCCCACATTGCAGCAAGTGGATAAGCCCTGAAAGGATCTGCAGCTAGTGGAGCAGTCTATTCCTGAAGGACCACACCCCATGGAAAGAACACATGCTAGAGCAGCTCTAAAAGAACTGCAGACAATAGGAAGGACCCCACACTGGATCAGGGGAAGAGCATGAGGAGAAAGGAGTGGCAGAGACCAATTGTTATGAACTGACTACAATCCCCATTCCCTATTCCTGATCCACCCTTACTGCCCAGGTGAAGGAAAAGTTAGAAGAGATGGGAATAAATGAGTGAAGTCTGGGAAAAAGAGGAGGTGGAAGAAATGCTTTAGTTTTATTTTCACTTTGCACTATCTTACTTTGTTTCTTTTCGGCAATAAACCAAATTAAACTTCCTTTAGTTGAGTCTGTTTATCTGTGACAGTAACTGGTAACTCAACCCATGAGTTTTTTCATCTGATTTTTTTCCCCTGTTCTGCTGAGGAGGGGGAATGGTAGCAGCTTTGTGGGCATACTGCAGTCAGCCAAGGTTATCCAGAGACGTGCATATAAATTTCATCTAAACCTGGTTGTCAAATGTCAAATTTTTCAAGTTAGAAATGGAGTGCTCTCACACCCCCTATCCCCCCAAAAAAGAAAGTAATAATAAGAGAGAGAAACATTGCTAGGAGCTCTGATAAGACTGCAGCTTGGACTAAGCTCTTGGGGATTTCAGTTTCTCTAAGCTAAATCCTCTTAAACAAGTGATTAAGCCCATGCAAATCAGAATTTTAGAAACTGAATCTGGTTAGATATCCCCTTGCCAAATTTCAGGTCACTCATTCAATGTGCAAGAAAGTTAGAACTTACCAAACAGGGTTGTTTTTTGTTTGTTTTTTTTCTTGGCCACAATGAAATGCATTTTCCTGAAATCATGGTCTTTAAAGCTACTAAGTGTTTTGCTTGGATTTGCTCATAAGCACTTCAAGTGAGATAGCCAGTGAGTTCAGGTAATTTCAGCCCAAAAACCAGTTAAAGTTCAGAGTTTTTAAATGGTAAAGAATAATTAAACTAGTTCTAATCTTACTTAGTACATGATGATTCAACCTCAAAATAATGAATTGGTTTTGCCAATAATATGTTTTATTGTTTCACTCTGTTATGGTTTAAATAGACAAATTAGAGGAAAGAGTTTATTTGCATAAGGATGGGAGAAGAATGACTAAAATTTAGAAAGGAACTTCCCTACTACACCAGGAAGATCACTACTGTGACTGTGTGTCCAATCTGTA
The DNA here is from genome assembly GCA_034509425.1 of Eopsaltria australis. Classification (NCBI taxonomy): domain Eukaryota; kingdom Metazoa; phylum Chordata; class Aves; order Passeriformes; family Petroicidae; genus Eopsaltria; species Eopsaltria australis. The sequence goes on from JAVTVJ010000026.1 coordinate 4,130,901, forward strand.
ATAATAAAATATCAGAAAAATGTCAATGTGATGATGAGAGTAAATTTTTCAGTCCATGTATTGAAATAAATTTGTCTATAAGTTGCATTTGATCTGTTTTCATGTGCATATTCACACATGGAAAAAAAAAGACTAAGAAATATCTAAAGAGCATGAGAGGAAAGTGCAGCATTCCAAATTGCATGTACATCCAATTTAATATCAAATTTTTAAAGATAAAAATAAATAATGACTGAAACTAAAAGTGTGGCTTCTAAATTATAAAGGTTCTGGATGATTTAATGTTTTTCTAAACTGTAAGTTTCGATCAATTACAGGACCACCTAAAAAAATACAGAAGCACCTCATTTCTTCTTCTTGATGCTTTTTCCTTCTCATGTCCACCCCCTTGCTGTACTGAACCTTACTGACAGCTTATACAACTTGGAATATAAATAGTAATGTTATTTATTGAAACAGAAATATAAGAGAAATTATGATCACAGAAAACAAAAGGGTTGATTCGGACTGATTCAAAACATATTCAATTATAATAGTTCATTAACATTTTCATTTGCCTTGATACACAATACCATGTCTTTGTCTTAGGTCTAATGCACAGACCTCATTTTTCATAGTCTGTATTAATGGCATTTCCATTAAATCTGATGAGAAAAGAGAAAAGTAGTTCATATAATTCAGGAGATATTCTTCAGGAATCATATCGATGTGTGATGTTTATTAAAGTACAGCATTACATACAAGGTATAAGATGGAGTCAAATAATAGCTTACTGTCCTGTAATGCAAATCCCTGCACATGCTACTTCATTTTGCTTACTTGATACAGCTTTTTATCTACCTTAGTGCTGCACAGTAGTGCTGATTATCAGGTGTGAATGATGTTCCTCAGGGTCCAGCACCAAGACTAGCACTGTTTAACATGACATGAACAGCAGGAATGAGAGCATCTGTAGCAAGTTTGCCAATAACACTGAGCTGTGTGATGCAGTCAACATGCTAGGGAGAAGAGATGCCATTCAGTGGCACTTAATTGTCTTGAGAGCTGAGCCTGTACAAACCTCACAGAGTTCAACAAGGCCAAGGGCAAGGTCTTACACCTGGGCAGAGAATGGATCAAGAGCAGGTCTGAGGAAGACTTGGGGCAGGTTGTTGAAAGAAAGCTCAACATAACCCAGTGAAGTGCTCTCACAACCCAGAAAGCCAACTGTATGCTGGCCTGCATCAAAAGGAATGTGATCAGCAAGTCAAGGAGGGTGATTTGATTATGCCACTCTGTTCTTCTAAGACCCTCACTGGAGTGCTCAGCACAGGAATGAACCTGCTGGAGCAAGTCCAGAGGAGGGCCACTAAGATGATCAGAGAGCTGGAGCACCTCCCTTGTGAAGATAGGATAAGAAAGTTGGGGTTGTTTTTCCTAGAGTAGGTTCCAGGGAGACCTTACAGCAGCCTTCCAGTATCTAAAAGGGCTACATGGAAGTTGAAGAGGGATTTTTTACAAGGGCATGTACTGAAAGAATAAGGAGAAATAGCCCTAGACTGTAAAAGGAGAAATTTATATCAGACATTAGGAAGAAATTCTTTAGTGTGAGTTACTGGAACAGGTTGCCCAGAGAAGCTGTGGATGCCTGATCCCTGTAGGGGTTCAAGAACATGTTGAATGGTGTCCTGAGAAGGCTGATCTAGTGGATGGCATCTCTGCTTATAGTGGAAGAAAGAACTAAATTATCTTTAAGGTCCCTTCCAAGCCAAACCATTCTACAATACTATAAAAATCTTGTATTTAGAAGAGTTATGTCAAAGCATTTGAAGATGCAATCATTTTTATACAAATTATGCATACATCACTTGATAGCTGAGTTGAAAGGATTTAAGCAAATGACAATATGAATAGCCTCATGGCCATAAAGTTTACTTTAGGCTGCCTATTACCATTTTCATTTACTTATGAAAATATAATACAGAGGATGAAGTGAAAAAAGTGAAGATAAATAGCACTTAGAAATCTGTTATCTTTCACAGAAGCTTCATTGATTACAAAGTAGAGATAAATATTACGAGTCAAGAGAGAAACTATAGCTTCTTGTTTACTGTTTCTGACTCAAAATAAAGAGCATGATTTCCTGATAAGGAAGCCTAACAATCTCAAACACCTTGGGCCCTTTCTTCTGTAACACTACAAGTACAGCCTAAGTTTTCCCCACAAAGTAGCTGGAGATAATTATAGATTTATTATTACAAGTGATATGACAGCAAGTAAAATACACCTGGGCCTCAGCAAATCAACAAATTCTTAGAACAAAACAGCAATTTTTCAGCAATTACCCACATTGTCAGAACTTGATGTTCAACCTGAAGCTGACAAAAATTGCTGTTTACTTTCCAATCTCACACAAGACCTAGAGCCTGCACTGCCTTCACAATCTACTCCTTTACACTATCATATTTAGGGAAAGCTTTTAACTGGCATTGTAGGAAAATTTTATCATGAACCACTTGAAAATTGCCTTATCATAAATGGTCAGAAGTAGTATTTCTGTCACTACCTCATCTGCTATGCTATATTTCCACTCTTCCAAATATTATATTCAAAAGAGCCTATGATTCAAAGACCACCTTCTTAGTACTGGACTGTTTCCTGAAAATAAGAGTTGTTTCAGCAAAAATGTTACCCTTAAGCTAATGTAGAGACTGAAAACCTCACAAGACATTTGAAAGAAAATTTACAAAACAGAACCTCAGAGAAAATATTTGGAAGACATTCACTACAACTTGGTGTTCTATAGTTTCTTCCTCCACTAGGAAAAATTAGTAAGTCAAGAAATATTTTAAAGTTAGAAATTATTGTTAAAATGTACCTAATCATTAATAATGGTGAATAATATTTATTTCCAACCTTTAAAACTTAAGTTACAATGGAGTTAGGCTGCTGAAGGTCAGCATAGCAACCTTAGGTAAAGCAATAAAAGAATGTTAACACTAAAATTAAAGGTGTGCATGTCGGGATAAAATAATTATGCAGATGCCCACAACACAAGGTAAAATAAACACAGTCATACTTTATTCTAAAGCAATGCAAAGGTTGTCAAGCAAGTTTTAGGTTGGGCTTCTGTAATATTCATTAAGTGCTACAAAACTGTAGAGCATTTTAAAACTCTTTCTTCCAGAAGAAAAAAAAAAAAAAAAGAGTTAAATGATTTCACTTGCAGTAATTAATAATCAGCAGCAGTATGGTTTGTTTTTTTATTTTGTAAGACAAGCATCAGAAAATTATTTGCTTCCCCTACAAGCTCACGCTTTTCAGAACAATGAAACTTTTTCCTGTATATTTCTCTTCTAGGGAGGAATTAAATCCTCTCTCAGCTATCACATCAGTGCATATACTCCAAAGAGAATTGTCGAAGAATTTAACTTGAGGACAAGCTGTTTCCTAGTGCAGCAGAATAAACTAATCCCAGTTTTGACATGGAAAAATTGCAGGACAAAACAGTGCAAGTCAGACTCTACACCAACCATAAACGGTGTAAAGTGTATTGGGTCTGGCTGGAATGGAATCACCTTTCCCCACAGCAGATCTCATGGAGCTATGCTTTGTATTGGTAGTTAGAACATGTTGATGACTCACCCATGTTTTGGCTACTGCTAAGAGGTCCTGGTACAGCACCAAGGCTCTCTCCAACCAAACTGAAGCTGGGGACTTCAACTTGCCAGATGTTAACAGTTTCAGCTGATAGAAACACCACACAGCTGACAGAAACAGGTCCAGAAGATTCCTAGAACACCTGGTTGATAACTTCTTGGTACAGGTACTAAAGGAGATGACTAGGAAAGGTGTTTTCTTTGATTTGTTGCTTGTTAACAGAGAGGGCCTCTGTAAAGACTTAAAGGTCACAATGAACTGCCTCAAGTAACTGCCAAAGGAGGATGGTTCCATAAAATAAGCCACCATACAGGAATTTAAGCACAGACTGCAAACAGGAAGGTGTTAGTATCAGACCTAACAGAGGTGAGGGTTTGGAATTAGCACACAATACAAAATTCCACTGTGCAGACTGCAGGAAAAGTTTACAGATGGCCACAAAAGGTCTGGTGAGGCAGATCTGGGTAACCTGTCTGGACAAAAATTCCCACCATGGCAAGCTGTGAGAAAGGAAGGAATTCCTTGCACACATGCCAGCCCAAGTTGTGGGAGCAGCATTTACACTCTGTGGATACCTGGGACTTGGACTGTATAAAAGTGCCTCTCCCTCCTTCCCCTCCTCCCCACTGAGAAGACCAGAAGGGCTGATGAGATTTTGCAGGAACCCAGGTGGTGATATCTTTTGTTTACATGCTCTCTACCTCTCTTCTCCCCTTCCCCTCTCTCCCTTCTCTCTTCCTCCCCTGCCTCCCCTCCACTCTGTCCCCCACTCCCCTTCCCTTCCCCCTACCCCCCCCTTTCCCTCCCTGCCCCCTTCCTTTCCTCTCTTCATGTCTATCTCGCTACCTCACATTTGCTGTTAAATAAAATCCGTACTATTGACTTTGGCATGTGGTCTTGTCTGCACCTTAATTCGGGCAGAGGCATCTCTTTATAATCTTATCCTAACATTATTTTGGAATCAGAAGTGGGATCATAACAGGCTCATGGGTGAAGTTGTGATTGATGACCATATTGGCTATAGGAACAATACAGCAGTTGGGTTTATGACCTCTAGTGACAGGAGGAAAACTGTCAGGAAGACTTCATCTCTGAACACAAGAAGAGCAGACGCTTTTGAAGCTGCTGAGATTCGTCAGTGCTGGTCACTTTTTAAATGCCACCTCCTTCGTGCATAGGAGCAGGCAATTCCAAAATGTCAAGCAGGGAAGGCAGAGGGATGGCTGGCTTGAACAGGAATCTTCTAGGACTAAGGTGAAAAAATAAAGTGTATGGCCAGTGAATGCAAAGTCAGGTGACATAGGAGAAATACAGAAAGGCTACTTGCCACTGCAGGGAGAAAATTAATTTTGCCAAAGCTCAATTAGAGTTGAACCTGGCCAGAACTATGTGGGACAGTTAAAAGAGCTTTTTTAAATGCATTGAGGCAGTGCAAAATAACATCATCCTGTTGCAGCACGAGGATGATCACCTGAAAAACAGGGGCATAGACAAGGCAGGGATGGTTTATGTTTTCTTTGCTTCAGCCTTAAACACTGATTATGGGTTATGGGTTTCCCTGAGCTGGAGGGACATGACTGCAAGTATGACAAACTCCCAGGAAACTCCTAACTCATGTGGGATCTGCTGCTCCAGCTGATCCCTCTAAGTCTCTGGGGCCTGTTGGGATTCATCTGAGAACACTCAAAGAACTGACTGATGTCATAGGGAAACCTCTCTAAGTGATTTTTGAATCTTCTTAGGAATCTGGGGAGGTACCAGTTGACTGGGAACTGGCTAATGCATCTCAGTTTTCAAGAAAGGCAAGAAGGACGACCCTGAAAGCTACTGTCAGTCTCACTTCAGTGACTGGTAAAACTATGGAGAAGACTGTTCTGGGAGTTATAGAAAAACACCTGAAGGACAACTAAATTGGGAGGAGCTATCAGGAGCTATTAGTTACTCTTCGATTAAGTAACTATAAGTTTGGTCTGAGAAATAAGCATACAGGCAAACTAACAGATACCTACAATACAAAGAAAGACTAATTCCTTTGGTCCTACGGGTTACTGCTAGGCAGGCAGATCAGTATATTGACAATTAGGTATCTGTATTAGGTAATTGGCAATTATTAAATCTATACAACAAAAAGAAGTCATAAAGGATTACTGTAGGGAAAATTTGGATGGAATAAATTTATTTTATTAAGCAGTTGCGTAAATACTAGTTTTATGGATGAACATAGTTTCATTTATGTCAGTTACTCTTGTTCAAAAAGTTAGACTATTCTCTTAAATCAGTCTGAGATGTCAATTTTTGAGATATTGTCTATAGAGATGAGAAAATAACTAGTAAAACATCCTTCTAGACACCTGGAGAAAAGAGCACACTGTTGCAGTTAAAAATGTGATGAGAAGAATCTAAGAAATTGGAGGCTGTGATGTGGCATAAATGTTAACACCATTAAATGGATGATCATAATTAATGTATATGCCTGGAGAGAATGAAAAACCACAATTTTAATCTTTGGCCAGCTCTCATGTGAATTTAATTTTTGGAGCATCTAGGTTGAGATCCTGGTGACTGAGCAATAAAAATTATCAGGAAAGTACATGAGAGATAAAAAGCATCACCTAATATTGCAGTTTGGTTAGCAGCAATAAAGCCTGAGTTGTGCATCATGCAATAAGTAGTTATAACAGTAGTTTTGCCACTAATTCTGATTTATTCTTATCCTATTTTTTTCACATATAATACTAGGATAATAATGGGGTTTTTTTCTCTTGAAGAGGAGAAGAAAGTATTACGATTTTTACAATTACAATTATAATCTTTGTTATGATTATAGAATAAGATCATACATATGTTAAAACTGATAGAGAATAATTGTGTACTTATTTCAGGCTTCAAGAGAATGTGCAGTAAATAAGGCAAAGGCCAACACTTGAATGATGAACTTAAAAATATTAAACAGCTGCCACATACTCAAGACACCATTCATCCAATACAATGAAGGAGGTAGGGAGCCTAAGGGAAATACTGTGTGACTGTGTAATTAAAGACTATGCTAATGACTTTGTGCACAGAGGCTGAATTTTGCTTTCATGGGTAACTTACAAACTGACACTTCTTAATTTTTGAAAAATCGACTTTGCAAAAAGACTACCCTCTGTAAAACCCATCCCACAGTTTTTTAATTCAATCCATTCCATAGGTAGGTTCAGCTAAAGACAGAAACATCACATATTGTTTAGATAAATTTTCACCTCTATCAGACTATGTTTCAGTAGTAGTTTTTGAAAATGAACCACTGCAGCACAGACTGAACCAGAGGTCTAGTAGTAAACAGGTTGTGGAGAAATCCTAATTCCAGCACAGTGGAAAAGGATCACTGTGACCTGTGCTGGTGCATCTCTCAAACATCACACATTCAGGTGCCAAAATAACATAGAAGTCTTGAAGGAATAAACAGGTTTCTGATTTATGCTTTTGTTTCTACAGAAACAACTGACTTATAAAATAGTACTGGATATATGAGTTAGCTCTTTACTAAAATGAAGAGGTCATTTCAAATACCTCAAAGCTGTGATTACAGACTCAATCAGAATTCAAAATATTAATTACATTTGAGCTTAATTTTCTAAGCAGAAATAGGTTGGGTTTTTTTTTAATCATGAGATAATTCTATTTCAGAAACAAGTCTAAAGTGTCTAAATTTTAAGAGAAGGAGCACACAGCCAATTTCACTTAGGTTTAAAAGTAGATTTTTTGTGACAGTTATCTAATAAAGAAATGATCTTGCTTTCAAAACATTGTTATTCAATTAGGTTTGTGTATGCTTACGCTACGTATTAGTCACTCATCTAGTTTAGTCCTGCAAAGGAACAACATTCAGATAAAATCAATTTTTGGGGTTTCCATATGCTCTTTTGTAGTCAAAACTATTCAAATATTCAAAACTAAGTATTAAAGATTATAAAGATTGGAGAACAAGATGAGCAGTCATCAGACAAGGTCTGCTTAGATTTTGTAGTTTCATTTTTGTTATGTGGCAGGATATTACCAATTAAGATATTGCTCTTTTTAATGGTTCTAAGGACTTAAAGAGCACAGTTGCCTCTCTCAAAACACTGTGAAGGCCACAGAAGGACCTTTCCATAAAATAAGCCACCACAGCAGGAACTTGCGATAAGCACAGGAGGGAGGAATTTGCAACAAGAAGATGCTGATTCCAGGCCTGGGGGAGGTACAATCTGGTTAGCACATCCTGGTTAATGCATCCAGGCAAAAATTCCCACTGTGGCAAACTGTGGGAAAGAAAGTAACTGCTCACACAGAGAATCACACAATATTCTGAGTTGAACGAGGCCATGAGGATCATTGACTCCAACTCTTAAGTGAACAGCATGTACAGGGATTGAATGCACAACCTTGCCATTATTTGCACCAAGTGAGCTAATCTCAGGGTACATATATTGCCCTAAGTCATGGGAGCAGCATCTGCACCCCGTGGATACCTGGAACTTGGACTGTATAAAGGTGGTACCCCAGTACGCCCAGAGGAACAGCTCTGGGAACCCCACCACTGAGAAGCCCAGGATGAAGAAGGGATTGGGCTGGATCCATGGGTGGTAACTGTTTTCTGTATTTTTGACTTCAGCATTTGGTCTCATTTGTAACTTAATTTAGGCAGATGCATCTGTCACTAATTGGATTGTAACAATGGTTTATGGGGAGAAAGTAGATACCAAAACTACTTCCAGAATATTTATTGTAACTTTAACCTGTGCTGTTGGGATTTTTTAAATGAATGTGGTGTTTACTGATGTGCATAATGTAGTATATACAGTCTCTTCAGTCACATATAGAGTTTTCTACCATAGGACAGAATCTCTCTTCATGGACCACCTTTTGAACACAGACTGACTAAAAATTAAGTAACTGCTGTTTTTGAATGATAGGCAGAATCCAGTTACTAATTTTTTTCAGAGAATTCCAGTTTTGCCATAAAGGTTGGCAGGCAAGACTCTTACCATGACTAACATCTGTCAGAGAGTCACCACAGCTTTTAACTTTTCCATGTTTCCATGGAAGTTAAGTAGATGAAGTAGATAACTTTTTAAGAAGAACACATTAGGTATTTTGGAAATTACGTTGCCTGCAGACCTTCTTCATTTGCTAGAACTGCAAAATCATGGATCATGCATTTTTCAAACAAAAACTAAATGAAAATTGCATGCCTAATTTTTTAACTACCATAGAACAGAAAATCATTTGGACCTACAGTAAGGATCAGGGGGGAAAAAAAAGTGTGACATAATTATCTCTACATCATTCCTGCAATTTCAAGGTCAGATCATTTACATTTGCAACTGTCATGGAGTCATGACAAGGAAATTAAAAGCAGATAATGACCTCAAAGACAAAGTAGGGAAAAGCATATAAAACAATTAATTCCAACAAATAACATGTGTTTCTCTTCAACTGATAAACAAAACTCTTCTCATGACCACCAAGAAAGATATTTAAATTCAGATAATTTAGTCTTCCTTGCATCCCTTGGAATTCGTTTAAGTGCCTTTACTGTTTCTAGTGATTTGAAACACATACACACAACCAAAATAACAGATTTAAAACCAGCCAGAAAACATCAAGTTCTGAGTACTGTATTTAAGTTATACTTTATAACATTTTATTACAATTAGTTTTATCAGTGATGGCTCCTTGTAATTTCTAGATATAGAAGCTAAATGGGAATTCCTAAGTCTCATTGAATTGCATTCACTGATTCAAGAGGCAGAGTGTAAACTGGGCTCGCTATGGGTTTAGATACTAAGAATATACCATGTCTGTGTCCACTGTCATCTAACAGAAGCCTGAAAATGAACTAATGAAATAGAAAATGAAAGAGGGAGAGAAAGAAAGACACAATGTTATCATATGCTGGTCCTCAATG